>CM045766.1:139595563-140293063 GCA_025200525.1 Camellia lanceoleosa
CATACCATCAGACGGCTCAATGGCCTGGGGCTTAGTCCCCCGGCATCATTGTGAAAACCAAGTGTACCCGACCTACCCGATGATCCGTCAATCGGCTGACCTGCTCCGCCAAGATAAATCCAAGTGGCTCCCCACTTCATATTTGCATCATATGGACGGGCCAGCCTCCCACGCCGAGGTGTGTTCACAAGATGGAGAAATCAAATGGGTCATCACTATGTCCTGTGGCCGAGAAATGGAAGGAGTTAGTGGTGTCCCACCATCTCTCCACGAGTGCGCCCAAGAGAGTCTTGCTCGCCAGGTGACGTGACAATCCTGCATAGAATAGCCCAAACCTTGCCTCATCTACAATGTGTCGGACAGCATCCGGGAGCTCCATGTACCACTCCCTCGCAAGGATAGATCCATAGTGTGAAACGAGACGATACCTGCATTCAGAATGAACAGATGTATTAAGCTTCATAATTGAAATGTGCGAGTCATGCTGTTCAAATTCAAATATGAGTCAGCGTGGTTCAGATTCAAATGTACGAGCTGTGGTGTTCGGATTCAAATGTGCGAAGCCATGTAGTTCAAATTCAAATGTGTGAGTCATGGTTCAAATGTGTGAGCTACGTGTTCAGATTCAAATGTGTGAACTGCGTGTTCAAATTCAAATATGTGAGCTGTGTGTTCAGATTCAAATGTGTGAGTTTTGTGTTCAGAATGAAAAATATGAGCTACGTGTTTGTTAATTAAAAGTATCCTGCGTTATGGATGCTGGGTTCAGATTGAGTAAAGGTGCTATAAACATACCGTGTTATAGGTAAATGGGTCCAGATTGAACGGTTTGTTATATTATTAAAAGTGTAATCGTGACATGGACGCGGTTCAGATCGAGCAATGTGCTATAAATATACCGACTTATGGGCAAATGGGTCCAGATTGAGCGATTTGTTATATTATTAAAAGTGTACTGCGTTATGGACGTTGGGTTCAGATTGAGCAGTGTACTATAAACTTACTGTGTTATGGGCAAATGGGTCCAGATTGAGCGGTTTGTTATATTATTAAAAGTGTATCGTTATGGACGCGGTTCAATTGAGCAAAGAAGCTATAAACTTACCGTGTTATGGGCAAATGGGTCCAGATTGAGCGGTTTGTTATATTATTAAAAGTGTATCAAGGCTATGGACGCTATTTAGATTGAGCAAAGGTGCTATAAACTTATCGTGTTATGGGCAAATGGGTCCAGATTGAGCGGTTTGTTATATTATTAAAGGTGTATCACTGATTATGGACGCGGTTCAGATTGGAGCAAGATGCTATAAACCAAATACTATGTTATGAACTGCGGTTCAGATTGAGTAGTATGCTATAAACCGAATACCGTGTTATGAATCGGCGGTTCGTATTGAGCGTAAAGGTTAACTAAATGTATCGTCAGGTTATGAACCGCGGTTCAGATTGAGCAAAGGTTATGAGTCGGTGCCAACTAAATAGAATGTTGTGTTATGAATCATGCGTGTTTAGATTGAGCAAGGTTACGAAATGTGCTAACTAAATGTATCGTTGTGTTATGAACTCGAGTGTTCAAAGTTGAGTAGTGTTATGAGTCAGTGCCAACTAAATAGAATGTCAAGTTATATAATCGAGTGTTCGATTGAGCAGTTATGAGTGTGCACAAATATGTCAGGTGCCCAAATGAGCAGGTGCCAAATTAACAAAGTGTTGTGTGGTGAGTCAGGTGCCAAATTAGCAGAGCATTGTGTATGAACTATGTGTATAGAATGAGTAAGTGTTATGCATGGAATGTGCAAGAAATGCAAAAGTAAACTACATACCTATGCATGGTGAGATAAATGGACTCGCCCCGTAGCAATAGGTCTATGAGTGCCCGCCGCCAAGTCCATAACCGTAGAACGCGCAAGGAGGCGTGATGTGCTCCGTCAATGGCCGTATCCTCGGAGGTAACGGTATCATGTCGGGCTCGTCCTCGGCATATGGAGGACCTCTGCCATACGTGATGTCGTCGATCATCTGAAGATACCTGCAAATGATGCAAAAACGAGCGAAATGAGCCAAAATCGCAAAAAGTCAACAAAAGTCAACGCCCGAGAAAAGGTGCTAAACTTTGAGACAAACGTACCTCAAGTGCTGAAAATGGAGAAAGAAGCTCCGAAAACAAATTCTAATCGGTTCAAAGCGAAGAGAATCGAAAGTTTTCGCAAAACAACTTCACGTAGGGCATTGGAAAATGCGCATAAAGTGTAGATTTGAGAGAGAAAAGGATCTAGAAGCAAAGGAGAATGTATTTCGGCCTTGTGGTTGTGAGCAAACTGACGGTTTATGTACTTAAAGAACTGCTTAAAAGACCAATTTGCCCTGGAATTGAACTCGGCCACCAGTTTTTTTCCGGCTCACGACCACTTTGGTGGGCAACAACTGGTCGGCCAACATCCCAACTGGTCGGCCATCCTTCTTGAGTGATCTCCAAGGTCCCTTTGTCCTTCCTGTGTGTTTTGGTGGTGATTGGAGTCCCCGGTCCTCGAGAAAGTGCAAGAAAAGTACACTTTTCAGCTCGAAAATGTCCCCGTGGAACTTCGATTCAAGTCTTCGATGCATGGCTCATCGTCACCCAACCAGAGAGTGAGGTGTATCCTTTTTAAGTATGTTGTGACCATTCCGAGAGGTAAATCGGAGGTTATGGTTGAATTATGCTTGTTAAGGCTTATGTTTCTTCTTTCGGCATTTCCTTTCAAACACACATTTGAAGTTGCTCATTTCTTTTGCATTGTCTTGCACTTTTTACACGCGTTGTCGCGCACATTTCACCTACATTGTTATGTACACGGCTTGTGGCTTTATTGGGCACTCACTACTTTTGTTGTCACGCTCGTTTTACTTACATCATTATATGTACTTCCGCATTGTTATGTGTCACACTTAGGTTGCATTATTTTGCATCCCTGCCGCATTGTTATGCGTCACACTTAGGTTGCATTGTTTTGCATCCCTTCCGCATTATTATCTGTCACACTTAGGTTGCATTGTTATGCACCCCTTCACTTGCGTTGTTATGCACTTTTCGCTTGCATTGCTATGCATGTTTCTAACGATATTGTACCTGTTGAGTTTCTTTCTTTTCCAGGCACGATATTGTATGTACGGTTCATTTAAAGTCGGCGGCGCACGAACCAGACGGTATTGTATGTATTGCAGGATACATAGCGAGAATTGTATAATTCTCTTATATCCTTTCTGCATGTAATGTAGTTCGGTTTGAATTCGCCTGCTTAAACTATTGCATTTATTGTATATAATTGCTTCTTTACAACTTTCTTTGCATGATCATAAGTTATGTTCGGCTTTGTGCATATCATTTGCATTTTGCCCTAGCCTGTGGGCGCATCTCTTTGTCATCTTGCCTGTTTGTCTAAATCTTACCTTGTCAAAAATGGGTCGCTCTCGAGCTTTGACATTCACTCGCCACTTATGACTTTCGAAGTTCTATCAAAGAGGGCAATCAGAGACACCCCATTTTGATCGACGTTAAGACTTAGACGTCATTGATTGAGCGCGCGGTGATGGTGCATGTTGTGCTCGTTTAGATATTTCGGAGTTTTGGCTGAGAGCCTTGCATCCGAGCCTCTAAACTCATTGTGCTTTGGCTCGGTTTGTAGACCGAATCTTGTTTTCTCTTCTTGGAGGGAGAGGTCTTGTTGACCATCTCTTTGTGGTCATAGACCACTTTTTGTTGTCGTGAGGCCATTTTTTCCATTTGGAGACCGCCTGATTTTTGGAGCCTTTGGTCAAGACGCCTTGTCTCGGACCGCTTAACGCTCTCCATTTGGCATGGTTTTTGAACCACACCTTGTTGCTCTACCTAGAGGGACACTATGGTCCGGAGACCACTTTTGTGGTTGCATACCACTTTTGATGCTCGTCGGCTAGTTTTTGGACTTTCTAAGGTGCTTTGCCTCTTGATCTCTCGTCTTGCATCTGCTTTTGGTTTGTTTTTGGTATAAACCTTGGTTTCTTTGTTTGGAAGGTGGTACAAGGGTGGGAGACCGCTTTTTCTCCTTGAGAGCACTTTTCCTTTGCCCGGCCTTTCGGTCGATAACCGGCTTTTGGTCTTTGGGCCACCTTTTTCTCGGTTCCCACCACCACACCACTAGCTTGCTTTCATGCTCTAGACTTCTCCCAATGTGGCCAACCAGCTTGTTGCTCGAGAGACCACTTGAAGTGGCTCGGACCACTTTAAGTGACCACCACTTTAAGTGGTCGGCCGCTGGCACCTTTTTGAGATATTTTCCTCCAATGGCTACGCTTGGAGGAATTGAGCTATCCTCCATACACATGTATGGAGGGATTTCCTTGGCCCTTTGCTTCTCCAAGAAGCTTTGGCTTTTGTCTTCTATAAGAGGGAGGCTCCTCCTCCCTCCTCTAGGTTCAGAAAATTACCATTAGAGAGATAGATATAGCTTTGTCTCTATATTGCCTTGTTCTTCATTTTTGTGCATCAAAAGTGTAGATTTGTCTTGGTTTAACACACAAACACACACTTAAACACCATCCTTTGGTTGATGAGGTGCTAAGGGGTTGTTTTTGGTGTTCTTGGACTGGTTTAAGCTCAAAGAACTTGCTAGAGTTACAGTAGTAAAGGTGGTCTTCAAGGGTGAGCATTTGACCTTTAAATTCCCCTTTCTTGCTTAAGCTTTTAGCCCTTCTTGCATACGTTTTTAAGCTTGACTCTTAACTAGAAAAAGTTCTGTTTTTGTGTGCTTAAAATAGTTGTTTAAGGTCACTTTTTCGTTTGGGATGATTTACTCCCTCTTAGGCCTTGTTAGGCCTTGTTTTGAGCCATCCATTTAGGCTCTTGTCGAACCTTTGCATGACCTTCCTACCACTGAAATCTAGAGGATTTTCAGTGATGGAAAGGTGGTTTTGAGTTCTAAATAGGAGAGGGTTATCCCTCTCCATTGTGTCTTGTTTACTTGCTTTGAATGCCTTATATGTGAGCATCTTTGTTAAGATCATGTTGGCCATGTCTTAGCTTGTATTTGTGGTTATTTTGCTATGGCATGCCACTGCTTTTTGCTTGGTTTGGTCACTCCATGCATGTCTAATACACTTGTAGTGTAAATCACACAAACTAGTCTTGTATGCCTCATGTTTGAGCATGTGTTTCTAGCTTGTTTTGGGGCCATCTCAAGAGGTTTTTGGTGTTGTTTTACCATGCCTTAGATCTGCTTTTGGGTTGGTTTGGTTGGCTCTTGCATGCCTAATACACTTGTAGTGTAAATCCTTTAAACTAGCTTTGTATGCCTCATGTTTGAGCATGTCATTCTAGCTTGATTTCTTTCCATTTATGCATGTTTTTAGTGATGTTTTGCCATGTCATGACTTTGTTTTGGTTTGGTTTGGTTGGCCTTTGCATGCTCTATGCACTTGTAATGCAATCCCATGAAATAGCCTAACATGCATCATGCTTTGACATGTCATTTTAGCATGCTTTTGGCTTAGCTCTGAGAAGACTTTGTTCATGTTTTGCCATGCTTAAGGTCTGATTTTGGTTATTTTTGTCATGCATGACTTGCTTTGTATAGCTATGGTTCAATCTAGCTTGTTAGCTTTCTGCATTGAGTCCTCTAGCATGCTTTACTTGGTTTATCTCAGTGATTTGGCATCATTTATTATGTGATTTCAGTCCATGTTTCATGGCCATGCACTTGCATTTGTCACTCAATCAATGCGTTGGAGGGTTTCCCCCTTTATGCCTTAACATGAACCATTGCGTATGCCTTCATGCCTTAGCTTCCGAGCCATCATTTCAATGTGTTTTTGGGGTTATTATGCCATGATATAACTCTGATTTTTGTTGGTTGAGTCATCCCATGCTTAGTCTTAATAGGTGTAGTGTAATCCACCTTATTTGCCTTGTATGCATTATGCCTCATGCCCCTCATGTTAGCATGTTTTAGAATCATCTTAACATGTTCTAGGACTGTTTTGGATTGCCTTTGTCATATTCTTCATGCTTTGTATAGCTCTAGTGCAATTGGCCTTGCTAGCTTTGTGTTTTGATGATTCTTGCATGCTATCTTTGCGCTATTTAGATGATTTGGCATCATTTAATACTTCATTTCAGAGCATGTAGCATTGCCATATTCCCACTTCAATCATGCTTTAAGTGCTCTTGAGAGTTGCACCTTAGTGCCTCAATTGGTGAGCCAATTGGCATGCTTGTTTGCATGTGTTTTCGGTGCCTTTATTTTAGCTTTATGGTCACTGATTTGGATTGGCTGAGGTCTACTCATTTTTTGTTTAAGTCCATTGAGCATGTCTTATTGCATGTTGCTTGCATACTTATATTACATCGCATTGTGTATGCCTTATACTTTGCATTGTGTATGCTTAGGTTACATCATTTGCATTATGCATGCTAATTGATATTTGCATTGTGTATGCTAGTTATCGCATGCATTAGCATTGTGCATACCATTAGCCTTGTTAGGTTGTTCATGTTGCCTTGCATGTTTGCATGCTTAAGTCATATTGCATATTTGGATGCTTGAGTTGCATTCCATGCTTGCATGCTTGAGTTACATTCCATGCTTGCATGCTCAAGTCGCATTGTGTATGCCATGCTTGTTGTTGCATCGTGTTTGGAATAGGTGTTAGTCCAAACACGAGAAACGAGGAACGTTTAATACTTCAAGTGATGAAATGTGTCTCAATTCTCGGTCGCCGACGCTCTTGATCATACATGATAGAGTTTTAGGCTTTATGTGTTTATTTGTGCATTCATTTCATATTGAATTGTGCAACTCTCGCCATCACGCATTGAAATGCACGATTGGTGGCCCGAGGGTCGAGAACCACACCCTCTTGAGTTCATTACATGATAGGGATGATATGCTGCAAATACATTGCCATGCCCTTTCTTGCTCTCTCGTAAAACCGGAGTTCAAGAAGAACCATCGCCACCAAAAATTAGTCGGCCGACCACTTTTCCTGGTTTTTAACAACCAAAAGTGGTCGGCAGGTGTTTGGAGAGACCAAAAGTGGTCAGCCATCCCCCCACAGGCTTCCCAAGGTGGATTTTCAGCTTTCTAGAGCTTTGTGCAAGTTTCTGAGGACAAATGAAAACAGAGGCAAATCAGGCATCGTGATTTGATTTCCGAACGAGGCAACCAGGCATGCATCCAGTCCTTTTCCTCTGAGGCTCCTGATTTATTGCTTTCCTTAGCTGCCATGCTTAGACAGCTAGCTTTTTGCTTTGGTTTGTACCTTAATAGTTAATGCGTTAGCTATTTCAATTGTTTTGTAATAATTAGTTAACTAGGATTAGTTAATTAATTCATTGTGTAATAATTAGTTTAATTAGCTTAGATTAACTAGTTAGCTCTTTATTCGGTCCCTCCCTCGAGAGGGCACATTGTTGTAATAAGCGTGTGTGTGTGTGTGATGCATGTCTTCCAACCCCCATTTCTTTCTCCCTTTTAGTTAACCGCTTACGATGATTAGTTTTAGGGCATATTTCGTTTAGCATACCTTATGTTTGCATGCGTGCATCCATTCATCTCAGATTGCATGCACTGGCTCGACGATCATACAAACTGCATTGTATTTCAATTCCAATTTGAATACATGTATCAAGTTGCATTTCACATGACATCTTAGGATAGCCGAGCCTATCTGAGTTGCATTTTTGCATGTGTTGCATTAGCCATCTTAACATGATGTAGGATCATGCATGATTTCTAGCTAGTTCTTTGTTTTGGCTCGGAGTACACTGTGAGTGTTTACGCTTTAGCATACTGCATGTGTGTTAATGTTGCCATAAAAGTATGCTTGCCATGAGGCTATTTGCTTATGTGATATAACTGCCTGAATGCCCTTGGGTGAGGGTTGGATTACTTGAATTGGAACAATTCATTGAAATCCGTGTTTTAGCCTACTTGTGAGTAGCAAACTCCAAACCATTTTCAAATGAATGTGCAATGTTTTGTTCCAAATTAGGTGATCTAGTCTATACTTGTTTACCGTGCGCATCACATAGTAAGATTAGCTAATTAACTGGGATAAGAACACATGTGTTTTCAAAAATGAGATATCATGCTTAGTACAGCAGATCTTTGATCGGGCGAGTGGGGTGCTCATTAAATGACCTTTCCCTCTCGTATCTAAGTTCTTAACCGAGGCAATTTTGGTGATGACAGACACATGGCTTTAGGCACGAGTCGGTTTCCTAAATTTCTCAAAATAAAATATTTAGGTGGCGATTTATATCCGCAAAGTAGTCCATGTTTGGCACTTCTTTATAAAATCAAATTTTCAAAATGACTTGGCGGATTTGGACTCTTTGGTGATTTATCGATCTTACATCGCACATTGTGAGACTAGATTCAAAACCGTGACACTTGAGTCAAAACCGTAGTAGCTTAGAACAAAACGAGATTCGTGCTGCTTCACAAGAGGCGCGAATGTCGGAGGGTTCCCGGAGCGCTGCCTACACCGATATGCACCATTCCTGGCCCGAGATAATTCTATAAGGTCCTTCCCAATTTGGGCCTAATTTTCCCTCTCTCGATTCTTCTTGTTGCCGACCACTTTCCTCAACACAATCGTCCCCAACTTTGAATTATCTTGGGTTAACCTTCTTGTTGTAAGCCCTAGCAAGTTGTTGCCGGTATGCCCCAACCGACCATCGCTTTCTTCATTCTTTCTTCCAACAGTCTAGATCTCAAAGCCAGAATGCCTCATTAGTCCCATTCGCTACTTCGGTTTTGATCCTAGGGATGCCGACTTCTAGTGGGATAATCGCCCGTTGTCATAGGCCATGGCAAATGGAGAATCCCAGCTGATCTTCTTGGTGTAGTCCGATATGCCCAAAGTACATTGGGCAACTCATCCACCCACTTTCCTTTGCTTCTTCCAAATTTCTTCTTGATCCTATCCAAGATAGTTTTGTTGGACGCTTCTCCGACCATTGCTTTGAGGAAGCTTGGAGTGGAGTAGTAGTTTTTGATTTTGTACTTTGCATGAAGCTCTTGATTAGCTTATCACAAACCTGTATGCCATTGCCTGCTATTATTGCCCTTGGGATCCCAAACGTGATGATGTTCCTCCCTATGAAGTTCTTTACATCAATATCTTGAATCTTTGCAAGGGTTCTGCTTCTACCCACTTGGTGAAGTAATTTGTCGCTACCAAGAGGAATTTTCTATCCAGCTTGTTTGGAGTAATTGCTCAACTAGATTCATGCCCCATCGGGCAAATGGCCAAGGGCCGGATATCGAAGTTCAAATCATGTTGGTTAATGTATCAAAGGTGCGAACCTTTGACACTTTTCACATTTTCGACATAAGCTTTAGCATCCTTCGCATGTAGGGCCACCAGCATTCTCGAGTAATGGCCCTATGAACAAGGACTGCAAATAAGTGGCTTCCATATACTCCTTCGTGTATTTCATACAAGAAGTCTTCAACTTGTGAAGAATGGACACATCTCAAAAGGACCAAGAAAGACCTTCAGAGATGTCCTTCTACTATCAAACCGAACTTCACGACTTCAACTGTCTTGTGTGCTTCTTTGTGATCATCTGGCAATTTCCCATGTCTAAGGAATACTACTATTGCATCCATCCAACTTGGTCCCATCTCCACACACATTGCTTCATACTCTGTGTTCAGTGGTTCCACACTTGGGCTTGTCAAATAGTCAACCATTATTGTTCTTGCCTCCCTTGATTTCATTGTACTAGCCAGTTAGCCAAGGCATCGCATGGTTATTGTCATCTCGGCTAACTTGTCAGAGTTGGCAATCTTGAAATAAGGCTACCAGTTTGACACCCTCTTTTAAATAGGCCATCATTCTTTCATCTTGGGCTGCATATTCGCCTGTTACCTGGTTGACAATAAGCTGGAGTCACAGAAGACCACCACCTTGTCAGCTTCCAATGTTGTTGCCAACTTCAATCTTGCGATCAGTGCTTCATATTTTGCTTCGTTGTTTGAGGCCTTAGTCCCCAAATGAATAGATTGATCTAACATCCGCCTATATGGCGATAGTAGCACTACTCCTGCCCCCGCTCCTTGACGGTTTGAACTCCCATTAACAAACAAAGCTAAGGAGTCACCGATGTAAATGTCGCAGGGCTTGGGTTTTTCTTCTTTCTTTTGCTCTGCTGTGGGGTTTTTCATCCCTAGCTGGGTTTCTTCTTATTCACCTGGACACCCTAAACCACGGCTCTTCGGAGCCCGATGTGATATGGCGCCAGATGTGAACTTGGCCATGAAGTTGGCAAGAACTTGGCCTTTGATTGTTGTTCTGGGTCTAAACTCTAAATCGTATTAGCCCAATACCACTGCCCATCTGGCCACCCTGCCTGTCAGATCTCCTTTCTATAGTAGGGACTTCAAGGTATTCAATAATACCACAATCTTGTGGGCTTGAAAACAAGGTTCAACTTCTTGGAGGTCATGAACAAGGCGGTGTCAATTTCTCCAGGATAAATACCGGTCTCGCACCTACTAGGGTTTTACTCACATAATAAATTGCCCTTTGTTCTCCTTCTTCTCTCGACACCACTATACTCACCGCATGCTCAAACCGCCAAGCATAAGAATAGCTCCTCTGTAATCGGATTTGAGAGAACTAGATCTGTGGTCGTATTTTTTAAGTCGCCCAAGGCGACTTCAGACTCCTTTGTCCACAAAAAATCAGGGCCTTCTTCACCAAACCAAAAATGGTTTGCATTTGTCAAAACTTCGCTTATGAACCTATTCAGGTCAGGCCTTCCACCAACATCTCGCACTTGTTTCTCCAACGTTGGGCTCTTCAAGTCTAGGATGGACTTGATTTGATCTGGGCTTGCCTTAATGCCCCTTCTAGTAACCAAGTATCCTAAGAATTTACTAGACCCAACTCCAAATGCGCATTTTGAAGCATTGAGCCTGAGTTGATATGTTTTCAAGATGTCGAAGATTACCTTCAAGTCGGCCAGTGATCCTCGTGTTCCTTGGTCTTCATGACCATGTCGCCGATGTATACTTCCACTGCTTTTTCCAATTAGATGTCTAAACATCTTGGTCACCAACCTCGTAGGTTGCTCCTACATATTTTAACCCTAAAGGCATCACTTTGTAGCAATACAAATTCTTTTGAGGTGATGAATGCAATCTTCTTTTCATCGTAGGTACATTTCTATTTGATGGTACCCCTATAAGCGCAGGAAGCTCATCCTTTCATGTCCAAGTGGCATCCGCCATTGATCGATTTTGGGAAGTAGGAACCCTTTTGGGACAAGCCTTATTTAGGCTAGTGAAATCCATACGCACCTCCACTTCCCAATCTTCTTTTTCACAACAACTATGTTTGACAACCGTTGGGTAGTTTATCTCTTGAATGGCTCGCCTCCAGAGTTTTCCCACATCCTCTTCATCGCTCGACATGCATCAATGTTGGCCTCCTTGCTCGTTGGATGACAGTTTAATGACCGTCCACATTCACTCTATGGCAAGTGACCTCGGGGTCAATGCCAGGCACCTCGTATGGTGTCCAGGAAAATACCTCAATGTTTGCTCGCAAGAAGGCTTCTAAAACTCTTTCCTCCTCCTCGGCCTAGCCCGAGCCGAGAATGAAGAAACGCTCTTCGTGCCCTTGTTGGACTAGAATCTTCTTTAAGGCTTTCCCACTCTTCTCGACTGTTTCATTGCCGACGTCATCTAGGACCTCCATGTCTCGTCTTCAATCTCGACTGTGTCTGCTTCTCGTACGTTGTAGGTGGGTTTCATTGCTGCCATGGAGCAATTCTTTGCCTGCACCCGATCCCCTCTGACCTCCTCAATTCTATGCTCTGTTGGGAACCGCAACAGCTGGTGCAGTGTTGAGGGAACAACCCTCATTGCATGCAGCCATGGCCTTTCCAAGACAACATTGAAAGGAGGGGGTGTTAATTATCGTGAACTCAGGTTTACCTTCTTGGTGCTCGCCGCACCTTCAAACTTATTGCTCCCAGGCCCACATTGGCGCTTCATTGAACCCACCATTGAACTGTTGAACTGCTTCCAGATCATCTTGGTGAAGGCCGAACTCTTTGTAACATCTGACATACATGATGTCACAAAAGTTGCCTTGGTCAACCAGAATACGCTTTACCTAGCACTCTCCAACCTCCACGGAAATTTCCAGGGCATCGGTGTGTGGATGCTACAACATGTCTAGGTCACCAAGAAAGACATCATTGGTCCCTAGCACTCATCTTCCTAGGCCTTTTTTGCCTGACCGATACACATTCTCAGAAGTGTTTCACCCGAGTCTCCTCACGCACTCATTCTTATTGACCTTCGAGTGAATCACATTGATCACCCGAGGTCTGTCTGCTTGCAATTGTGGTGCTAGTGGAGGTGGTGCTACTGGTGCTTGGGGCAACCTTGCTTGCTTTTCCCTTGTCCTAGCCTCATCTACTAAGTCCCTTAAATGACCTTGTCTTACCAGATCTTCTAGATGTGCCT
This sequence comes from Camellia lanceoleosa, assembly GCA_025200525.1. Classification (NCBI taxonomy): domain Eukaryota; kingdom Viridiplantae; phylum Streptophyta; class Magnoliopsida; order Ericales; family Theaceae; genus Camellia; species Camellia lanceoleosa. Next base: position 139,608,064 of record CM045766.1, read on the forward strand.
TTAGAGTCAGATGCCCATTCTCATTGTGGTAGACACATCGCTTCCCCAGACTTCTTCCCATAAATTCGTCAGGAATCTTCTCTGGTGCTCTATAGTAAGGCTAATTCTGATTCTTTCCAAGACTTTGTAAACCGATCCGAACATTGTGGTGACTACTTGCAAATTTCTCACCCTGCTTTCTTGTCTCATTAAAGTCCCAGATTACCTCGACCTTGCTTCGAAAGCCATTCCTCTTCTCTTGCTTTGATACCTTTGTCCTCAACAGGTCTTCCTCCACTCTGATATTTCTCGATTCCGCCATGAGTCCCTCCATACTTTTTGGCGTTGTCTTTGCCAATTTTCAAGTAGACAACCATCATTCAGCCGTTCTTAAAAGACAGATTGCCACATCTTGGTTGCACCATGGTATTCTTAAACACCTCATAATACCTCTTGGCATAAGCCCCAAGCTTTCATCCTCGCCAATTCTCAAAGCCATCGTGAGTCTACCCTTAACGGCTATAGTTTGTTTGTAACAAACTTGGCACAAACATCTCGCCAGCCTTCCATCTTTTCACAGTTCCTTTCGAACTTGTGAAACCAATCGATGCGATTTCAAAGGATGAGGGGAACACCTTGCAGCAACGGCTCGTTCTCGATGTACGCTGCCATTGAGTTCAAGTATAAGCCGATACGGAAGTTGGGATCGACTTACCATCGATATCCGAATCTCGTGATGTGGAACCTTTTCGGGGCCTCAAACTTGTCCAATTCTACCAAAAATGGCATTCTTGGCTTGATCGGAGATGTTACCTCGGTATCTTGTCGCTTTCTCTAAGGTAATCCCTCAAATACTCCTTGGTCCGTCCAGGAGCTCGACTATCAACAGATTTCAGCCTTTTTGGTGCGCTGCTCCCGGTGTCGTTGTGAGTCCTCTTGGACCTCCCTCTATTCGTCGTATCAAAGCAAAGTTCCTTCCCTTGAACATGCCGATGTTCTTTGGCGTAGGTTTCTTTGGCATGATGTGTCTTTTGAGACCCTCCTCTCATCGATTCTCGCCCGACCTCCCATGAAGGCCGATGTAATGCTCCTTTCCTCACGCCGAGGGATCTGGGGATTGCTTTCCGCCTTTCGGGCATCGTTTTGGTCACTGAATCGGTGTGTCCTCCAATGGGAATGGTAGCTGCATGATGAAGTTCTGCATCATGAAATTGATGACCGATTGTAGGTCTACCAATTTGTTTACCATTCCCTTCATCTCACCGTCCCTCTTCAGGCATCTATCTTTCCATACCTGGAGGTCGCTTTCGTTGTAATACCCGCCCTGACATGCTTTCTTTGGTACATCTCCTCTCGTTGACGCCTTTTTTCTCCGGATTCTTATCCAAGTTCTTCATTGCGCTTGTCCTCCTCTGCATTAAGATCGCATTTTACCACTTCCACTAGGGATGTCGCCCCCAACTCTTTCTTTCTGCCCGTCGTTAGCCATCTATTCTCCTTTCTTTCCCACAGATGGCGCCAAATTGTGTGTGCTGATTTCTAACCACATTACCAAACAGGTGCCTAACTGGACAGCACCGGCAGAATAAATCTCGCCCAAACAACCTGTCACAGAAAGATAAGACTCCGGCGGTGGTTCGTCCACTCGGGAGCACTCCGACAATCAAGTCAGTACTCAGTTATCTCTCAAAGATAGCAAACAGTACTTAACTCACTTAGTTAGAATATAAAAAGTGTACCTTAGACCCATGAGGGTGCCTTACTTTTATAGCCAGCACTGACCCGATCCGCGTAGAAGCCTAGCTTCTTGGACTCGATTCTCAAATAGATAAAGATAAACTCCATAAGAGCTTCATCTTTATCAACACTGAGGTCCTCCCCATTCTAGGACTCTTGCTCCTTATCCAATCATTTTAGATTCTCGTATCTCCACACTGAGGTCCTCCCCATTCTAGGACTCTTGTCCCTTATCCAACCATCTCGGATTCCCGTATCTCTGCAGATAACCTCGGCTTAGCCGAGATAACCTTGGCGCCATGACCATGACATGTGGCACCTCGGCTGACACTTCGGTGTCATCTTGGCTACGTGTTGTAATTCACAAAATATGTTCCCACAACAGTCATGGTGATCACAGACATGGTGGCCACGGTGGTTGTCACCGTGGAGGACATCACGCTCATGGTGGGATACATCATGGTCACGGGGGTGGCAGTCCTAGCAAAAGGCTCCATCGCCATGGCAAACGTGGAGGTCACAGCAAAAAACATTATCATCATGTGGTGATTATTAAAGATGTCAAGATTCTCAAATTGCTACTACTAGTGGATAGATAGATTCTTCCTCTGTTAGTCGTGAATTTTAGTAGTCCTCTCAATTAAAGAAATAAGAAGCGAGTGTGATCATGTATTATTAGATTTGAAGAGAGATAGAGAGATATTTTCCTTGGTTCTGCTGTGTATATTGTGCTAAATATTGTACCAACTTGAGTTGTTTCATTGTGCTACACACCAAAATGAAAGGTGGACTGCAGTAATACATATAATTTTGTGTGTAAATTTTCATGGAGTAATGCTATACATATACAATTTTTGAATCCATACTTGCGCAAACTATTATTGGATTAAGTCAACAATTATTCGTAGTTTAACATACTTCTAAGGAGTTACTTAGTGCATGAACTTCCCGCAAAAGCAGGGTCTTTTAATCGGACATAAATTTAACATGCTTATATTACCTCAAAAGAAATTAAAACATCAAAGACAACTCCAAATTCTTATGTAACTATACATGGCCAACGATCACGAGTTACTCCGATCTCTCCTAGTTGGCATCAATATCTTTAAGCATTTCCTTCAGCTCACCAGTCTACATGACAAACCAAACCATAAAAACAATGTATGATGTATCCCAGGCTTAAGAAGAAGAACAAATTTGATATGATAATACCTGGTGCATGTTGAGAATGATGTTTGATCCTCTGATGAACTCCCCCTTGATAAATATTTGTGGAAATGTGGGCCAGTTGCAATAAGGATAGACCATGAGACTAATTGAAACAAGTACAAACACACTACATGTTTTATCAACGACTTTGGACCAAATGGGTTGCTAGGTAATGATCAATACATGGATTACAACAATTCCATTTGCAAATGCTTGCTTTTGATATTAAGTTTTTTTTTTAATAAATAATGGGTAAATTATGCAAATGGTCTCTATAGTTTACTCGCTTTTTCATTTTTGGTCCTCGTTGTTTCAATTTGATCAATTTTGCCTCTTAATTTTACTTGAGTGTGTCATATTAGTCCAATAAATAATAGCGGTTAGGTTTGATGGATGAAAAATCAAATGATGTTTCAATTTGGTCCATGTAGTTTACAGGATGTGCCAATTTGGTCCCTATAGTTTATCGGAAAGTCAAAACAATATGGACCCAATTGACACATCTTGTAAACTACAGGGACTAAATTGAAACATCATTTGATTTTCTGTCCATCAAACTTAACCGCCGTTATTTATTGGCCTAATATGACACAATCTGTAAAATTAAGGGGCAAAATTGATCAAATTGAAACAATAGGGACCAAAATGAAAAAAGGTAGATTACAGGGACTACTGCTGTAATTTGCCCATAAATAAAGCATTTATTAGAAAAGGCATCAAGATGATGCAATGAATACAACATAGCACCCCAAAAAGGGAAACCCTAACCAAGCACTACCCAATTATATCATCTAGAAAATCTAAAAAAACAAACAAATCTGGATCTACTGATCTCTCCAACCAACTATACAAAACTACAAGAAGCTAATTCTCTAACCAAAGAACACCATGATGAACCTCTTGAAAGGTTCGTCTATTTCACTCCAACCATACAAGCCACATCAAGCAAAACGGTGCCAATGTACCACACCCGACCTTTAACGACTAATCGAAAGCACCTTGCCAAGCCCAAAGCATAGCTAACACCCTTGGGGTTGAACCCAAACAACCCCAAAGAGTGAGAAAATAAAATCTCACAATGCAAAAACAAATGATCCACCGACTACGCATTAGCATAACACATACAACATCGATTCATTAATGCATGCCTACGCCTAATCAGATTGTCGAACGTAAGATTCTTCTCCAAAGTCGATGTCCACATAAAGAAAACCACCTTAGACGAGACACTCGGCACCCAAACACTCTTCCAAGGAAACATCCAACTACAATCCCCTACCAAACCCCCATAAAATGAAGAAACTGTGAACTATCCCTTGGCCTCCATCCCATTCCACACCATAACATTGGTCCCCACCCCAGCAAGACCTAAACCATACCAGAAACCCCACAACTCCATCAACTGTGCCACCTCCCACTCTTGCACCGCCGTCAGAATCAATATCCTAAACCACCCCACCCCCACCCCCTAAATAACAGGCCATTGGAGCCTCCTGATCAACCATAATGACAAAGATCAACGGGAAACGAATCTCCAATAAGACCTCCCCACACCACCTATCCTTTCAGAACCTCACCCTCAATCCCTCCCCTACCGTAAATCCTACCCACCTCCAAAACTCCACCCTCTCCCCCCAAATCCCCGTCCCCTAGCCACACCCATGCGAATGAGCCACATTCCTAGTAACCCAATCCCCCCTACCCAAGCCATCCTTAGAAGCAATCACCCTCCGCCATAATCTATCCGGCTCCAAGGCAACACGCCATAACCATGTCCCTAGCAAGGCTCTATTGAAAGTCCCCAACTACTCACCCCTGTGTCCTCGCTTTAGACTGGCAAATCCACCCCTAGTCAACCAAGTGATACCGAAATTCGTTACTGCCACTTCCTCACAAAAAGTCCCTTTGAAGCTTCTCTAACCGCTATGCCGCCGATACTGGAATAACATGCACATGCATGAAGTAGGTCAGGATACTACTCAACACACTGTTGATTAACGTCAATCAACCTCCTTTGGACAGATACTGCCTTTTCTATCCCGCTAAGCGACGCTGAACCCGCTCCACAACATTGTCCCACACTCCTCTTTCCTTAAATGTAGCACCTAATGGAAAACCCAAATAAGACACTGACAGTCCTGACACCTTGTATCCTAAGATTGTCACTGAAATGGGCAAGTGCTGAACTGCTCCAACTGGAATAAGCTCTGACTTCCGCAAGTTAACTCGAAGACCTAACACCGCCTCAAAGCAAAGCAACACACATCTCAAGTACCACACCTGCTCCGTTTGAGATGTGTGTTAACCCCTGGCACAGTTTCCACCACAAAGCCTTCCAATAAGTCGGCACACACTGCTTTATCCAACAATCTACTCAGTGCTTCCATGACTAAATGAATAGTAAAGGTGGCAAAGGATCCCCTTGCCGAAGTCCTTGATGCGTCTGAAAGAACCCCGCTAGAGTCCCATTGATTAGGACAGACATCCACACAGTCAAGATGCAAAACTCAATCCAATGACGCCACATCTCACCAAAACCCATGCGGCTCAACATATACAACAAAAACTTCCAATTAATATTGTCATATGCCTTCTCAATATCCAACTTGCAAAGCAAACCAGACATCATGATTTATTTTGGGAACCCACACACTCATTAGCAACCAACGCATCGAAAATCTGTCACCCCCCACAAAAGCATTCTCGAGACTCGACACAATAGTCGACAAAATTTCTTGCAAATTGCTCACCAACATTTTCACCAACAACTTATACACACTCCCCATCAAGCTAATAGGCCTGAAGTCACGAACATCCTCAACCCCCCCTTTCTTAGGGATCAATGCCAAAAAAGTTGCATTAAAACATTTCTCAAATTGCCCTGACACAAAAAAGCCTTCCAATGTTGCCATCACATCATCCTTAACCACACTCCAACACCGCCGAAGAAAGCCATAGTAAAGCCATCCGACCGGTGGCTTTATTATCACTCATGGCCCTTAAGGCCCCAAACACCTCCTCCTCCGTAAAGGTTTCTCCAACATTGCCTTGTCCTCTCCGAAATCATATCAAAATGAACCCCTCCAAACTCGACGACATGCCCTTCTAAGGCCAAAACAGAGGTCATAGAAACCCACCACCCTTCCTTAATCTCCGATCCAAACATAGCTCTCGCCATCCACTCAGAACTCCACGAACTGATTGACTGCCGATATGCATTAGCCATCCGATGAAAAATTTCAGACATTTATCCCCATCTTTCAACCACAAACATCCGGATTTCACGAAAACACACCTCTTCCATGGGAGATACGAACAAAATCTTGTCAAGCCACCTCATGTAAACCACATCATCACCAAATAAACCTCTATGTGCCTCTAACTCATCCAAGGAATGAAGCAAAGACACCACCTCCGCCTTTTGACCCTCCAAAATAATGATAAATAATTAGTCATATATAGCATTTCTCTATGACAATATGTAATTTGTTTTCATTGATTTCTTAATAATTATGTCTAAACAAGTGAGCCAATTATAAATATCCATGTAGACAATAATACAAAACAATGATAAAAACATATGACATATATAACATTTCTTTTTTCAAATATAAATAACTTTGATGAGTCTTTTAATTCTAGATCATAAAGTTAAAACTTGTCATCAGATAATTTGATGCAAAAAAAAAAAATTCACTTTGGTCCCTACACTTGAAATTGTGACAGCCACCCCCCTACACTTTTGGTAAAATCCCATTTTGTCCTTATAAATGAAATCATGACAGTTAACTCCCTGTACTTATGAAATTGTGACAATCAACTCTTTGTACTTCTACTCAAGAATCAATGTCTCACTTTTGTTACTCTATCGTATAAGTTTTTAACAGAGGTCAGTAATGTGGCAAGCATATGACTACAAAATGAGGGCAAACGAAGCAAATCACACAAATTTTCCGTCTATACATATTTCATCCCAAAATTTACATTAACTTTTGATTGTATTCAGCTAAAACAAAACACAAATTGTGAACGATTAGAGATGAACTGGGTTTTGCAAAAATTAAAAAATGAAATTCTATTTTCCATAGTAATAGAGTCTTCTATTTCTCTGCTCCCTTATTTATTTATTTATTATTATTTCAAAAGCTTTATTTTCTTACCTCTTCGTCCTAATTTTCAGCTTATAAACACACATACACATACACATATATATTATATAACTCTCACATGTTTATCACGAGACAAAGTGTATATTGGTGAGAAATAAGAATGATTTTTTTCTCTTGCCCTCATTTCGTAGTTACATGTTTATCACATTACTAGATTCTGTTAAAAACTTAAACAATTGAGTAATAGAAGGGCAAGCTGACATTTGATTAGTAGTGTAGGGTTGATTGTCACAATTTTATGTATAGGGACCAAAATGAGATTTGACCAAAAGTACAAGAAATTGACTATCATAATTTCATGTGTAGGACCAAAGTGAGATTTGGTGCACAGTGTGGTCAAGAATGTGTAATTAACCCAAATCAAATCTTGTCACTCTATTAATTTGATGCAATATATATATATATATATATATATATATAACAAGATTATAGGGATACTGGCCCCGTTTGAGAACAAGCTATTTTAGTAACTTTTTAGTTTTTTTGCTAAAATATGAGGTAAAAAAATTAATATGTTTAGAATGACTTTTTGTTTTTTTATGAAAACATGTACAAAAAGTTTAAAGAAAAGGAAATTCTCAACTTTTTGATATAAGTTGTTGGCTTGTTAGTTTTTTTAGTGACTTTTATTGAGGTGCCAGACGAGGCAACATGGCCTAATCTTAATCTTGCATATCACATGAAAAGAGGGACTTATCATAATAGATACAATTTCACTATCAAATTATTCTACCTATATTTTATGTTATTGATTTTATAGTCGATTTTGTATACACAAATTTATTTTAATTTTTTTTTATTATTTTCGTCTAGCACTCTACTAATTAGAAATTCAAATGACAACATCTTCGTTACAACTCCTTGCTAGTGACTTTTTCTATACTGTTGACGTCAGTGATAGTTTTAGCTATAAAATAAAAGGGCCTTCTTCGATATCCTTAGAAGCGCCAGTAGTGCAAGGGGAAGACGACTATGTTGCAGGGTTCACTTTGAGAGTTGTTTATTATAGAGCTCGGGATGAAGAAAGTTGCTCCATGAAATTAAATGATTCTCCATACATCATTATTACTAATAAAATTAATGGCATTGATTTTACTTATACCCCAACCTTCTTTGGCATCCTGGGAGTTGTGGAGATTATGTTTGGGAAAACTATATAAAAGTTGAAGAAAGTTTGGATATCGAATTAAAGGTGGTGTGCAATTCATGGTTTTTTCGTTATGTCATTACCTTTAAAGTGAAGCAGCAGTAATGAATCTGATTATCCATCACCAAAGAGGCACCACCTACAATGGATTATGTACTGAGCCCTCCTTCTATAGATGACAAAGGATGATCATGAAAATTGTCACCAAAACATCAATTGTAATTGGGCCATCTCACATTTTCCTTTGAATAAATTTCAAATACATTCTTTTTTTCTTTTTAGATAGTACAAATACATTCTTTTGAGATTTGCTTAAAATCCATAATTTTAAAAATTATAAAAACTCCATTGTTAGAATTTTTTATTTGAGTAATTAACAAAAAAAAAAGGTATAATTTATAAAAACTCTTATATATAATAATAAAATAGCCTGAAATTTTAAATAAAATATATTCATGATAACAAATTGTTAATTGATTTAATAATTTATTAATAAAATCCATAATTTGTTATACGATTAAAAATTTGAAAGGGCCAGATGTAATATTCAAAATTACAAAAGACAATTCATATTTTAATTAAATTTCAAAATGTGTATTTATAATTTATCCAATAAATAAATAACAGTCAAAGCTTGCTTAAGATTTTTGAGGTTGGGCTCTATGGATCCTCTACGAAACCCACATCAATAATCCGAATCGTTCAATATTTAGGACTTGTCGAGTATTTCATCCTTATAAAATCACTTTGATCAAATATCGATAGATACTTGAACAAAACAAATTTGTGTCAATGGTATCTATAATTTTAAAAATAAATTATTAATATCTGATCGCCGTGATTTTTTATAGAAATGAAATATTCAATGAACTCCACATATTGAACGGTTTAAATTATCAATGTGGACTTCATGATGAGCCTAAGGAGGACAAAAGGACACTCCAATTGGGCCAACTGGAGAGGAGTTAATCCCATATTTTAAATCCACACTTTAGCCTGCTCTTTTATGATTTTAAGCCCAAGTGACCCATATGAGCATCAAATAGGCCTTACGCCTACGTCACCATTTTTAGAGTTCAGCTATTTTTTATTCTTGTCATAGTATCTATATAGTTATTTTTGGGGAAATGATTCACAATAATGGTAATTGGATCCATACAATCCTGGTGGATACATTAATTGAGTTCTCCATTGGGAAGCCAAATCGTATCAGGCTTTGAGCTCTCTAAAGAGCATTGTTTGCTTCAATTTAGCAAAAGAGAAGTACAGGGAGATACCGTAGCCCAATTATGGAGATGGAAGTTGTCTATGGAGTTTTGGGATTTTAGGAGGATCAAAATGCTTCCTTTGTGTACTTGTTTTCAATGGTCAAACATATGCTAATGTCGATGTATGGAATACAGGATTAGAGAGTCTTGGACTAAATTGGTTACCAACTTATATGCATTTTTAGGATTATAAGCTTCTTAGGAAGATCAAGTTGTACGTAGATCCTTGCCTTCGAGTATTTCAAAGAATGGTGATATTATTGTGTTTGAAATTAAGCCACAATTGGTTTTATACCATCCCAAGTGCATAATTTAATTTGTTCTATAGTGTTAATGTATATACATCTAGATAGATTTGTTTGTAGATAGATAGGTTTAAATATATATATATATATATATAGCTATGTATAGTTATAGACTTCCTTATCTTATCTTCTTTCTCCTATATAAAAGAGACCATGTACATTGATTTAAAATACAAAATATTTTTACAGAGAATTCTCTCTCTCTCTCTCTCTCTCAACTTGTTTAACATGGTATTAGAGCACAAGGTTATGGCTCATTAACCAGAAAATTTCAAATTTTCTGGTATTTATCTCTGTTTCGTCACTGTTCAGATCCTTTTTGTTCACAAAAATTTTCATACAGCCAACCAAAGTGCTCGAAATCTTCTCATGATTCCAACGCCACCAACGACGCCCTTAGATCGATCGATACCTCATGCCACTTTTATCATCGGCGCGTCACTTGCTTCCACTTCCGTCATCTCACATACCTTACGTCCGCTTCAAGAACTCACAAATTTCACCACTTGAGCTGCCTTAGCCACTCGCACCCTAGCCGCCACAGACTCGCGTCGCTCGCTTCGTCTCAGCCGCTTGAGCCGCCTCAACCGTTCGTGCCGAACTCTCCCACGCTGCTGCTAACCCACATTGACCCACGCGGCTGACATCAACCCTAGTCCGGTTTAGCCTCAAACTGGTTCAAGCTCTTCAATAGACCGGTTCAGTCTTGTTTTTGGCCTTTTTGGGCCGGTTTAGACTGATTCCCTACTAATTTTAACCCTCTGAATTCACTGGTACCCTCGATTTTTTCAGATTATGAATCTATAGTGTTGTTTTTACTTCATGGATTGCACGGGCTCTTCTCACCACCCTATTTTAGTTGTTCTTGACGGGACCAATTATGTCTTATGGGCACATGCCATGTATGGCTTCCTCAAAGGCAAGAAACTTTGGCGTATTATCACTGGGATGTGCTCAAACCCATCCACGAGACCGCTGAATCGGTTGACAAATATGTAGACCGCTTGGAGGATTGGGATAGTAAAAACTATCAGATCATCACTTGGCTTCGGAATATGTCTACTACATCTATTAGCCTTCAGTTTGGTCGGTTCCAACTTGACTGCTTTCCACTCGACAAAAGTCATCTAGGATTTTTGAAAGATCAATATCGGACTCGGGTCTTGCTCACCAATATCGCCTTCAGAGTCATCTTCACAAGATGCCAAGAGCCAACTCAGACTATTAATGATTTCCTCTCCCAAATTTATTCTGTTTGGGATCAGCTCGCTCTCTTTGAACCTTCATGGCCCCATACTGAGGATGCTGCCCTGTTTACTACTTGTCGCGACTAGCAGCGATTGGTTCAGTTTCTTATGGCTCTAACTCCCCATTTTGAGCTAGTGTGTGCATCTCTCCTTCATCGCACTCCTTGACCCACTCTTAAGCAGGCTATTTCCGAACTACTATGAGAGGAAACTAGGCTTCGTACTCTCCATCCACACCCTGTGTACTCTGTTCTTACTACTCTCCAAACTCAGAGTTCTCGTTCACCACAGCAGTCCACTACTTGCAATTACTGTCAAAACCAAGGTCTTTCGTCTACTCATCTTCTGATTCGTTGTCCAATTCGCCTTTGTTGGTTTTGCAACAAGACCAGTCCTGGTCATCTATAGCAAGATTGCTTCCGCAATCCAGCACGAGCCTCTCCTGGTTCATCCTCTCGCAATGGTCCTTCCACTGGGAGTTTTTCATGGGGCAACTCTCTACGTTCTGGGAATCAATTAAAATCTATGCCTACTCATCGCACTACTGTTGTTGCCTCAGAGGATTTACCTTATTCTATGCCTATAGACCCTTCTACTCCAGTCTTTTCTCAAACCGATATCAAAGCCATGTTCCAACAATTTCTCTCCACTTCCGGTACTCCTCCCTCTACTGCTTTGTCTGTCACCTCAGGTAACACTTCATCGTACTTTAACTCAGTTTGTTGTCATCACATGACCTCTGACTCTACTATTTTTACTTCGCTCTCTTTTGATCCTCATGTTCCTTCTATTCATATTGCTGACGGGTCTCTTTTGTCTATAAGTCATGTTGGTTCTGTTTCTACTTCTTACTTATCTTTATCCCATGTGTATCTTATGCCTACTCTTAGTTTAAATCTTATCTCCATTGGTCAATTGTGTGAGCATGGTCTAACTGTTACCCCTTCCCATACTGGTTGTTTGGTGCAGGACCCTTGGATAGGACGGACTCTTGGGATCGGCCATAAGCATCGACGTCTCTATGAACTCAGTCACCTTCATGTTCCAGTTTCTTCTCAGCTCGCAGCTCCTACTACTGCTCATCTTTTACTTTCTTTTCAGCTTTGGCATTGTCGTTGTCATTGTCATTTAGGACATCTTTCTGTTGGTCGGTTAAAGTCTTTAATTTCTAGTGGTCAATTAGGTCCTGTCAGTTCTGATTCTTTAGATTGTTTGTCATGTTAATTTGCCAAACTACCTACTTTATCGTTTAATAAAAGTGACTCTATTTCTCTTGCACCTTTTGATCTCATCCATTCTGATGCTTGAGGCCCCTTCCCTACTCCTACTATGGGAGGCGCACAGTATTTTGTTTTTTTTTATAGATGATTTTTCCCGTTTTACATGGTTGTTTCTTATGAAAAATCGCTCTGAGCTCAAACAACTTTATTACAATTTTGCTACAATGGTACAAACCTAATTTTCTAAAACTATTAAGATTTTCGCTCCGACAATGCCATGGAATATAAAGATTTTAATTTTCTTTCTTTTTCTTCAGAGTCATGGTACTCAACCTCATCGTTCTTGTCCAGGCACGTCTCAACAAAATGGACGTGCTAAATGAAAACATAGGCATATTCTCGACACTACTCGAGCTCTCCTTCTCTCTTCCTCTTGTTCAAAAAATTTTTGGGGCGAAGCCGCTCTCACTACTGCTTACACTATAAATTGTATCCCTACGTCTGTCATTCATAATCACACTCTCTATGAGCATTTGCATGGCACTGGTCCCCCTTACACCAATCTTAGGGTGTTTGGGTCTGCATGTTTCGTTCTTTTCCAACCTCATGAACACAACAAACTTGAACCTCGTTCACGTCTTTGTTGCTTCTTGGGGTATGGTATTGAGCATAAAGGGTATCGTTGTTAGGATCCTATCTCCCAGCTCCTCCGTATCTCTCGTCATATGGTTTTTTGGGAACACAAAATGTTTTCCTCTCTCTCCCAATTCTATTTATCCACTCCCTTACAATCTCTATTTTTTACTAACCCTTCCACAGATCTATTTTCTGATGAGATTGATCCACAGCCCCTGCCTATACCTTTAGAGACCACCTTGCCTACTGGTTTTTCCAATGAGCCTGCTCACTCTGATGGTCCTGCTCTTGCTCCCTCAGGATCCTCACCTCCTGTTAAGTCTCTCCCATGCCCTTTGGCTCCTCTACTCTCTGCTGTGACCACACTGGGTAACCCAACCTTCTACTCGTCTTCGTGATTATATTGTTAGTTCCACTACTTTTTCTGTTCATGAACCTACATCCTATCGTGAGGCTCGCTCTAATCCTCTTTGGTAACATGCCATGACTGATGAATTGCAGGCTTTAGAAAAAACTCATACTTGGGATGTTGCTGATCTTCCCCTTGGCAAGACTACCATTGGCTGCAAACTGGTGTACAAAATCAAGACCCACTCTGATGGCTCTATTGAGAGATATAAAGCCTGCCTTGTTGCAAAAGGCTTCAACTACGAATATGGTATTGATTATGAGGAGACCTTTGCTCCTGTTGGCCGTCTCACCTCTGTTCGTAGCTTGATTGTTGTTGCTGCCACCCATTAATGGGACCTTTACCAAATGGACGTGAAAAATGCTTTCCTTAATGGTGATCTTCTCGAGGAGGTCTACATGCAACCTCCCCAGGGGTCTACTTATCCACCTCATAAGGTCTGCAAACTTCAACGTGCATTATATGGTCTTAAGCAAGCCCCGCGCGCTTGGTTTGCCAAGTTCAGCTCTACTATTCATGATTGTGGTTTCATCTCCAATTCTTATGATACTGCTCTTTTTGTGAGGAAAACTGCTTAGGGGACCACCCTACTTCTGCTTTATGTGGATGAAATGATTATCACCGGTGATGATGTAGCTGGTATTCTTCGCCTCAAATAGTTTCTTAGCCATCATTTCGAGATGAAAGACCTTGGTCCTCTCAGCTATTTCTTGGGTCTTGAAATCTCACATGATTCCATGGGTTCATTTCTCTCGGGCTAAGTATACCTCTGATCTTCTCGCTCGTGCTGGTCTTAAAGATTGCAAGACTGCCTCCACTCCCTTGGAGACTCAGAGTCGTCTTACTCCTCTTGATGGCACTCTCCTCTCTGATGCTACCTTGTATCGTCAGCTAGTTGGCAGCCTTGTCTATCTCACTGTTACTCGTCCTGATATTGCCTATGCAGTCCATATTGTCAACCAGTATATATCAGCTCCTCGTACACCTCATTATGATGCTTTAGTTCGTATCCTTCGCTATTTCAAAGGCATCTTGTTTCATGGTCTTCATTATTCCGCCCACTCATCTCTTCAACTTCGTGCTTTCTCCGATGCTGATTGGGCTGGGGATCCTACTGACCACCGCTCTACTACAGGTTTCTGCTTTTTCTTAGGCGATTCTCTTATTTCTTGGCGCAGCAAGAAACAATCTCTTACAGCTCGTTCAAGTACAGAGGCCGAATACCGTGCTCTTGCTAATACTACTTAGGAGCTTCTCTGGCTTGGCTATTTCTTGACATGGATGTTACCCCCTCTGGTGCTACTGACCTCTATTGTGATAATCAGAGTGATATTCAGATTGCTCACAATAATGTTTTTCATGATCGCACCAAGCACATTAAGATTGACTGCCATTTTATTCGTCAACATGTTACTTGTGGTACTGTTTATCTCCATCCGATCTCTTCTGCTGATCAACCTGCTAATATGTTCACCAAAGCTCATTCTCCTGGCCACTTCATTGAACTTGTTTCCAAACTTAAGTTGGTTGATGTTTATACTCCTTGAGTTTGAGGGGGGCTGTTAATGTATATATATCTAGATAGATTTGTTTGTAGACAGATAGGTTTAAATATATATATGTATATATATATGTAGATAGCTATGTATAGTTGTAGACTTCCTTATCTTATTTTCTTTCTCTTATATAAAGGAGACCATGTACATTGATTTAAAATACAATATATTTTTATAGAGAATTCACTCTCTCTCAACTTGTTTAAGATATAGCTCCTCACTTTTTAACCGTCGGTTATTTTTACACATAAGTTATTGAGAGCCTAGTTTCACCAAAAATGTTAGAGATGCTAAAAGTTTTATCAAAATTTCTACCAAATGTCTTACATGGGTATAGGACTCACATGGGATCACATAAAGTGGGTCCCAAACTTATGTGAGACATTTAGTAAAATTTTTGAAATTTCTAACATTATTCTTAGTTTCACCAAACGCATATGGCAGATATTGAAAGGCAGAAACAATTATATACATACAGGACAAGGATAGTAGAAAAATAACGGTTGTTTCTTCCATTTGATTGATTATTAACACATGTCATATAGAGTTTGATAGCTCAAATGCAGTCCTTTTTTTTTTTTTTTTTCTCCTTATATTTTGGTTTTTTTTTTTTTTTTTTTTTTTGGTTTTTTTTTTTTAAAGTTGTTTTGGATTTCTAGAATTACGTGACTGGACCAAATAAGCTTTGTTGAAGCCTATCACATGTTATTGGACATTAACTTCTTATTATTGAAATTTCCCTTTCATACATTAGCTTTCAGTATTGGACTGTCTTTTTTTTTTCGGCCGGGGGGTTAAATTACAAATACATTCTCTAAGGTTTAATTAAATTACATTTCACTTTTTGTGATTTTAGAAATTATATTTCATTCCTTGAAATTTCTAATTTCATAACAAATCATCCCTTTTGTTAATAAATCATCAAGTCAATTAACAGTTTTTAATGATGTTAAAAATATGTTTCAATTAATAATTTAGGTAATTTTATTATTGTATAGAAGATCAATTATAAATTTCATTTTTTTAGTTAATTATGTTAAATAAAAAAATGCTAACAAGGATGTATTTGCAATTTTTCAAATCACAGGAGGTAATCTGTACTAAGGCCTCGTTTAGGAACATGCTATTTTAGTAATCTTTTGGCTTTTTTGTTAAAATATGAGGTAAAAAAAATTAGTATGTTTGAAATGACTTTTTCGTTTTTTATGAAAAAATGTACAAAAAGTAAAAAGAAAATAGAATCTTTTATTTTTTGGTATAAGTTATAGAGTTTTTTATTTTTTTAATAACTTTTTAACTTTTAAGCTAAAACTGTTACATGCCAAATAAGGCCTAAAAGCTGATTTTTTTTTTTTTGCCTGAAAGTCATTTGGAAAGGTAGATAAAAGCTACCTATGAAATTACACTTATATCCTCCATGTTGTTTAAATGAGCCACATGGGTGACCGTGGTTATTTTCTAAAATGGGTAGGAGTTTTTTGGTCATTTAATTATGATATGACAGTATAAACAAAATATTAAGTAAAAAAATCAAAAAAAAACTTTTTACCAACTTTCCAAATAACTTTATGAAGAATTCAAAAAACTTGGTTAAAAATCAAAGTCAATTTTTAAACATCTTCTCAAAAAGCTAAAAGTTAGCTTTTATATCACTACTAAAATGATATAAAGCAGCATTTTTACATATCTAACAATGGTTTCCTAGTATTTTGTGCACTTTATGCATCTTAAAATGGTTTTTGCTGCAGTGTTATTTCTGCATTTAATTTGTAATTTACTCTAAAAATAAATTTCAAAAAAAGCTTTTCGCATCCTTAAGTGGTTTCTGCGGTATTTATTTTCCTATAATTTTTACTTCATTAAAATGTTTTTGGCTGCATTTTATTTACCATGCAAAAGCAATTTTCTGCATGATTGTGATTTATATATTTTTTTTCAAACATTAAGGATCCATTTGAATAGTTGTAGATTTGAAATACATAAATTGAATTAAATAGTTTTAATGATGGATTTGAAATTTATATTATTATATAAATTAAAAGCTTCATTTGACATCCTAATTAAGGCAAAGAAGGCTCTTAAACCTTTAAGTGATACACAAAATATTATTTTTTTTTTGTTTTATTTTTACTTATTTAAATTGCATATGCATTGTATATACTAGTCGCCACTAATTATATGAAAGTTATTATTTGAAATCATGCTAAAAATTTTCTTCTACCTTAATAGATTCTACTATTTTAGCATCCCAAACATTCTTGGTGACTTAGATTGGCTATGATGAACTAAGTCACCAATAATCAATTTGATATATACAGTCGACCAAATATGACTAACATTAGCAAATCGGCCAAGCATGTTCATGTCCAATGTCTTCTATATCTATCTCGGTGAGTTAATTTTATAGCCACACGTGAACACCTAGTCTGAATTCATCAATATTTCATGACAAAGACAGCATAAATTGCATTTCAATAGCATAGTAATTAAATATTTTTATTTTTAGGGAAATTTATCCGAAAGTCCTTAATTCGTGAATTATGTTCCGTTTGGTCCTGCTGATTTTTTGTTTGATTGGCAACTCCAATTTATGTGGGATTGCTTACTCATAAGTCCTTTTTTGAATGTTTTTGGTGTGGGCTTGCCTGATTTGCCCTCGCGTAATTATATGGGATCCTCTATTTTTCCATTTTCGTATGTGCAATCCCAACCATTCACCTTTATCCCATACAAACACCCATTCACGTTTGATCCTACTGATTCACTGGGAACGTGGTTCACTGGGAACGTGGTACTTGAGCCTCCAAGGAAGAAAAGAATAGGTGAAATGAGTTTTGGGTTTTGAGTGTTGAGTCCATAAACAGAGCTAGATGAAGCCCAGACAATCGAGGGTTCAGGATTGGCGGCTTTAGTCACTTCCAAGAGGTTAACGAAGCCGGCAATGTTAGAGCTGACATAGGATTGGGGATTCTGAAAGGGAGGCGATTGCGCGCATCGGGCCGCTGACGCCGCATCCCGTGTCGAGAATGCGGGATCCGGGGTTGATTTTGAGTAGATCTACTGCCATTTCCTCGTGTACGCGGGTGGCTTCGCAATCAGATTTTCCGAGGAGGGAATGAGAGAAATGAAAAGATTGGCCCCAACCCCATTCGTAGATGTCGGTGACGAGGTTGTAGAAAGTGTCGATGAAGGCAGGGACATTCTTGGTGACTTCGATTTCTTTGGGGCGGCGAAAGGACCAGTACTGTTTGTAATTGTCTTGGACTTTGTCAGCGGAGATGGAGCTGCCGGAGAGGTGGACGGCGCTCTTTCCTTTCTATTCGGCGGGGCCGAGGACGCAGACGAACCAGTAGAGGCCGCCGGCAATGAGAGAGGTGGTGCAGAAGAGAGTGAGAGCGTCCATGATAAGAGAGAGGGAGAGAGATTGTGTTGTGTGTCTAGTGTGAGATGAAGGATGTGAGTAAATGGAACTTTGATTTTGGTTCATGTCGAAACGTCAATGGTAAGGTTCACGTCCGACCCCCCAACTTTGATTTTGGTTTTTCCAGTTTGTGTTTTCTGCAGATGGACACTTCCGACCCCCCAAATGTATCTGAGAATTGGGTGTAACAGGAATGATGAGAGTGAATTGGTTCGGTACTTGAGAGAGAGATAGAGAGAATGTGTGACGTTTCGACGTTTCGATGTGAACCTCACCGAGTGAACCCCACAGTGTGGAACCGGAACTATGGAACCAGAACTGAGATTGATATTGAGAACCAGAACTGTGAATCGGTGAGATTGAGAACCAGAATAGGTGAGATTAAGAACGATAATAGGTGGAATCGGTGAGGTTCACGTCGAAACATCACAAATGGCAATTGAAAAACAAAGGCTCAAACTGATGTAAAGCTGAAATGTGACACAATCCACGTCATAAAAAAAAAAAAAAAAAAAAAAAAAAAAAAAGGGTGTCAAATTCACGTCACAACCCACGTCACAGATAAAGAGTACTATTACCTTTTTTTTGGAACGTGAACTTCACACACCCCTTCCCATAAATACATGCGGGTCTACAAACTCAAATTAACACTTTAATGGCAAAATAGTAAACAAACAACCCAAAGGACTAAACGGTTTAAAAGAAAACAATTAGGACCACATGATCTACAAGATGATAAAATGGGATTTACTGGTCAATTCCCTTTATTTTTATGATAATGTAACTTTTTTATGTGCATAGTACAAATTATTTTTGTGCATAATATAAGCTCATCATATGTATTAAAATTACACTATAAAAGATTTCATCTATAATATGCAAGTCCATCATGTGTATCCAAGTCATCTATAATATGCAAAGTTGTATTACAAATTTTTTTTTATCTATAATGCAATTATTTTTCACTTGCACTAATTTGTAATTTTCTAAAAAGACTGTTAGGAGAGAGAGTCTCAACCGTCATTCAGTCCAAAAATTATTTCTTGGAGAACACGAACAAGACTAGACATATGTTTCTATTTTTTAATCTTTTGTAATTTTTCCGAAATCTTTTGTGGGAATTCGGCGAAACAATCCTACAAATATATGAAAGAAGACTTCTTTTTTTTTTTAATTTTTGAAAATAGCGTTTTGAGTTATATTTTAAAAAATAAGTTGATTAAAAGAGTTTTTAAAATTGAAAATTTATTTAGTAATGAGTTTTGAAAATAATTTTAGGATGATTTGTATTTTTTTGTGTAATTGAAAAGATAGGTGTGAAAGAAAATTTGATTGATTGATGTGTAGAATGTAAAAGAACAAGAGATGAGAGACAAAAATTAATTGATTTATTAATAAATAAATAGAAGGGAAGAGGAGAGAGAAAAAATAAAAAAAAATTAAAATTAATTAATCAATCATTTGTTTTTGATTTTTTAATTTAAATATTAATTTGAAAATTAAACCAAATATAGTGCCAAAACTTAAATATTATTAGTTGAACACTACTTATTATCTCCTTTCAAAAGATAATTAAGCATTTATCTAAATATGAATGATTCCCAAAATATTAGTCTATTTTGAGAAATTTAATTTTTTTTGATAGTATAATTATTACACTTTAAAAGTATTAAATTTCCAAAACTACCCTCGACTTTTTCTTGAGAACACCAATTGTCATAATAAGGTAAGTGAACATGACATAAGGAATGCGTGGTGATGAGCATCTCCAATGCACTAGGCATATAATACTTGTTAGTTAAAATGTCTAATGTGATTCACTTTTTTCAATTCCAATACATTAGGCATATGATTAGGCATTTTGGCTCAACTCATATTCACTAGCTACATGTAGCTAGCCTTCAAAGTTAGGCAAAATGTATTCAATCATTAGGATCATTTCCCTCCATCTTTGTTGTTGACGTGACATTCTATAAAATTAATAGTATTTGGATAGAAAGTTAAAATAAAAAGCATGGTTGGAGTAAAAACATAAAACAGTTGATAGGCAAAATAAAATATATACTTTATAGTAATATTTAGATAGGTAAAATGCCTACTACCGTTGAAGATGCTCTAAGTAGTTGGATAATGATGTATATATAATAACGTGTTTTAATGTATATATTTTTATTTTAAAATATAATATTTATAAAGATAAATTTATTTAGAAGAATAATAACACAAGGAATGCGTGGTGATGGTAAGCAACTAGTTGGGTAATGATATATATATAATAACGTGTTTTAATGTATATTTTTTTTATTTTAAAATATAATATTTATAAAGATAAATTTATTTAGAAGAATAATATTGTGTATCGTTCTTGTAAATTTTTTGGGTAAATTATACTGATATTCTCTGAGATTTCTTTTGAATACAGATCCTTCCTTTATATTTGAAAAATTATATTTCCCTTCTTGAGATTTGTAATCTCATTATAAATTGCTCCCTGAATTATTGATGTCATATTTAAAAAATTTTAAATGATCATTTTGCCCTTTTTCCTACCATTTCTTCTTCCTATCATCATGACTACATTCTATAACTTTATATCATTAAATTTTACGTGAACATATTCTTATTGAGTGATGATATACAAATATAAATTTTATATAGAATTTTCAAACACAATGATGTAACTTAATGGTGATCTTTCACTTTAAAACAAAACATCCATAAACATGATTTATGTTTACAACAATGTCACTATCACTATCACAATATTTTTATGATATTTTTTGAATAAATTTTTATATATAAATATAATTTTTCATTTTTATTTCCACCTTTATATCTATTATCCCATGTAGGCAACCCAAGAGGGGATTAAATTGGGTTATTAAAAATAATTTCACAATATTAAAAATAATAATCAAAATATTTGAATTTTAACAAATAAAATAATAAAGCAATAACAATCAATATAAAAGTAAAAGAGATAAAGAAAGAAAATCAAATACAGTGATTTACAGTGGTTCGCCATATCGGGCCATCATTTACTTCCCAAGTATCTTCCTCAGAAACTTCTCCATTGTTCTTCAAGTAGTAATTTATTGTTGGTGCTGCATTGTCAACTTCAGCAGGGGAGCCGCAGCAGCTTACACGATGGAGGTTTTCGGTGTTGGCTTGGAGTTTTTCTCGGTCGGAGAGTTTTTCTTGGCATGGCATGGTGTGGGCAGCAGAGGCGTAGGTGGTGTGGGCTGCAGTAGAGGTGTAGGTGGTGTAGGCTGCAACAGAGGTGGCGTGTGCATAGGGTGTTAGCATAGGCATGGGTCTTGGGTGGGTGTTGTAATCAAGTGCAGCTTGGGTGTTTTGTTGGGTTGATCTTGTGGGGTTTCATGTTTTTATTTTATAGTTAAGTCCTTCTTAACTTTTTTTTTTTTTTTGTGTAAAAAAAAAAAATCGTGAGGCCAAGGGGTTGGTTGTATGGATGTGAGTAGCAGTAGTAGGGATATTTTTATACTTTCTGAATCTCTCTCAATGCATGTCATCTTCCTGTACCTTTAATTTCATGCTGTTAATGAAATTTTTCTTTGCTGATCAAAAAAAGTAGTAATTACACCACTAGGTTCACGGATACTAGTAAATCTTTACAACAAGTAACCAATCCTGATCACTCTGACTAGTTTAGAATTTGGTGCCTAGGCATACCTAGCCAAGTAATTTTATCTCAAAAATCACTTACAAAAATATTTCAACTAGTTTTGAATTCGGTGCCTAGTCACACCTAACCCAAGTGATTTTATTCCAAAAAAATCACTTACAAAAACTCTCTTTTTACAAGAATAATATGAATGAGAGATAGAAAACCCTTTTACAATTTTGCTTAAACTCCCAACAAATTTTCTCACAGAAACTATAATTCAATTAAGTACAATACAATATTTGAGAATAGTTCAATATAACAGATTTTTCTCTTCTTCACTTCTTATTTTTCTCCAACCAAAACATTTCTATATATACACAAAAATATATCTGTTTGGGAGGTAGACGCTCCTCTTCTGACTTTCTGACACTTGAATCACATACACGGCGCGGAGCACGGACACAATTCTTTTGTTAGAAATGGCAGACAAAGATTTGAATTAATAGGCTAAAGGTCGCTTCGATGAGTAGTATTCTGCTGATTTTTCTTCCAAACTTAACGAATTTCAAATGTTACACAGTAACTACATAGTAACTTTTCTATTAAAATCTTTGACTACCCAGTAACTTCTCTATTAAAATATTTGTATACATAATATAATATTTAAATAATATTTATAACAAATACATCATACCACATATATTTTAATAGATAATATTTTGTGTCAAAGAATATAAAATATGTATATTAAAAAATCATAATTTATCCCATAATATTTTAGACATCATCAAAATCAAATCATATGATTAACAATCTCCTTTTTGATGATGGCAATACAAGCATATGAATTTGACACAAATTTTCACAGAATAAATGCAACAAAAAAATTTTCAACAATCATAATACAAGCATTTATTTGCATTATATTTTTTCCCTATTTATTAACAAATTCTTTGTCAAATAAATTTATATAAAAATCATATTTCTTCTCCCCATTTGACATCATCAAAATAAAAGGTTAATATAGATAAGGAGAATCAATTTTTGAAGTAAATGCAACAAAAAAAATATTTATCACTAGTTAGGCATGCATTTATTTTCCCCCTCTTTAAAACATCTTTACCAAAATCATATGAAATTGTTATAACATCTCTTCCTTTGACATAATAAAAACATTTGTGCAGATTAGGAGTAAAGAAATTTAAAGTAATTTTAGAATATATTTTTAGAAAAAATCCCCCTGAGATGATGCTTCCTTTTAAAAAAAATATATTTTTCCCCTAGAGTATTTTCAAATATATAAATTGCACCATAAGGCTTAAAAAATAAGTTTATGCTATCTCTTCATTTCTATTGTGACTTCAAAAAATATCCAATCATAATACAAGTCATCATAAAAAATACATTTTAAATGATGTAATCATATCAAGTTATGCATTTGTCAAGATGTGTACAATCAAATTTTTTTATTTTTCAAAATGTAACAGATATCACAATATATATGTAAGACTCAAATGAATATTTTAATATTTAATTATATAGTCTCATGGCAATTGACATGTAAATATACATATTCAATCAATCAAATTCAGCACATGCTATATTAATAAAATGAATTCTTTAATAAAGTAATTCAATGTAGATAATTGAGATATAATGAAATCACAATTTTTTTTTTAAAAAAAAATTATTATTATCTATATCATTCCCGTGACTTTAGTGATATCATGTAAGTATCGCATGACAAACATATATGTATGGCAATCATATATTCATGTATGTAAGAGAGTAGAAAGTTTATCATCAAATGAGATATTTTCAAATTTGGAAATCAACTTTTACCGATGCCACCTATACCAATTATTTATTGTTGTTGCTGAATATTGCATGATTATTGTTCATTTGAGAACATGTGAATATTGCCTCCGGTTGTACATTTTAAACATCCACTGTCCAATTACCATCTCTACCTTATTTCACCTTGAAGTACCAACAAAACAAATCAAGTGTTCAATTTTGGTACCCATATCTTTTTGGATCCGTGAATGTTAGTTTCAAGATTACTTGATTTTAGAACTCATTTCATATTCGTTCGTAATAAATTTTTCTTGTAAGGACAAAATGAAAATGAGTGACCATTCCTATTATAATAATGACACACAATATTGAGATTACTAAATGATGATACTTTAACAAGGAAATTTTTATAAAAAATTTGTTTCTTGTGGGGTTTGAACCCAATACTTTGTCAAAAACATATTTTTGATTTTCAAGTAATTTATTTAAATTTTCTTTGGCTTATGTGAATTTAAAAATTATTTTGTTTAAATCTGCTATATTTTCTTTTAAAGAATTATTTACAATTTTTAAATCATTTGAAGAATGTTTTAAAGAATAATTTTCCATTTACAAACTTTCATTTTCATTGACAAACAAAATATTTGATTTTTTTAAGAGCTGAATTTTTTGAAATTATCTTTTGAAAATCTTCATGAAGTTCTTCAGCAACATCTAGTAATTCTTCATGGGAAAGAGAGCTTTCAGTTACCTTATCATCTTCAATTCCTATGAAGCAAAGATTTGTCACTTCCGAATTGCTAGCTTCACTATCGGAACTATTGTAGTCACTTTCTTCCCATGCTACCATCATAGCTCTCCTTTTGCTTTTCTTCTTATTCTTTAGATTAGGACATTCAGGTTTGATATGTCTTGATTTCTTGCATTCATAACAAATTATCAAATCATCTTTTTCTTCATCTTTGTTGAATGCCTTTTTGTGAAATCTTCTTTTAAATTTGTAACGCCCTCAAAATAATACATAAAACCCATCATTTTAGACATGCAATGATATAAGAGAAATCAACATCTTTCTATTCATCAGAGTAGTTCTTACAACAGTATTACATGTTAACAACAAAAGCAAATGCCCTAAGGGCTTACAGCTTTCCAAGTCAACACTTGGTTACAAAAAGAAGAGTACTAACTCTATACAAAATAAGCCCTTGGCTTGATATACATGTAATACAAACAAAATAATCAAAAAAAAAAAAAAAGTCTTTAACTCCCATAACCATCCAAGCTAAGTCCTTGGAAGTGGCATGCTACCTGTACCTGAAAATGATGTCCCACATAGGGTGAGCCGACGCCCAGTAAAGATATGCTAAACACAATATGAGCAGTAACTAAGACGTTAGCAATTGATAAATGTTTGACTCGCATAAATCAATTCATACACCATTTTCATTACATGACCAATGTGTCCATGTTTCATATCATTTTCCATTTCTTATCCAATTCACAATTCATAACTACGGCTCAGAACCTGGCCAACAATTTCAATGAGGTAGTAACTCATATTAAACATTTCCCATTACACAATAGATAAGCATACTAGCTATATCAACACTTCGATATATAAGCATATAAGCTATATAAACATTTCAACAGATAAGCGTATGAGCTGTGTCCATACTTCAACAGATAAGCGTATGAGCTGTATCTATACTTCAACAGATAAGCATATGAGCTCTATTAACACATTAACTGACAAGCATATGAGTTGTATCAACGGAGTCCATCCTCTATCTTCTCCCAAACCACATTCGGTTTAGAGGTCCATCCCCTATCTTCCTCTAAACCGTGGAGTACATCCCATATCTCCTCCCACACAACACAATGCATATAAACAGTTATCATATACATCATCAATCAATATACAAAGTTAATGTATTCTTTCAACCGTCATATTCAATGACACATTCCATTGATTAGTTTTAGTTTGCCTAATCATAATGCATTGTCTACAACAATCAAGACTACCCTCCACCGGTAGCCCAAAGCAATTATTTCTAAACAGATAACATATCCGCAATTTCAAAAGTGAACGATTTATTAATCTGACTCCACTCTTCCATCTCATAATGAACCACTATCATTATACTCAACTCAATTTCACAAATCCATAACTTTTCCAAATTAATTATACCAATTAATTTATCTACAAATTAGGGCTTTCTTTCCCGTCTCTCAATATTAACCTAATGGCTCAAATATCAACCATCAACAACAATAATATCATTTTGAAACCCAAAATACATATTTAAGAATCAAAATAACAAAACCCTCTTTTACATCTTTTGAAACCCTAAGTCCCAAAATCAACCATTCGAACAACTAGCTCAAAATCTAGGTCAAAACCCATAAGAGTGAGTAGGAATCCCTACCTCAAATTCGGAGTCCAAGGGAAGAAGATGAAGAAATTGAAGATGCTCCAAATCCCAAAATTTTCGGATCAAAAGATAACCCTCGACGATCAACACAACTTTTACAAAGGCCCAAGGTGAGGAAATCACTCCTACTAGATCAATACCTAGAGAGAAGTTGAGGTTCTAGTGAGAGAAGGTCTCCAATGGTGTTTTTGAAAAGTAAGAGAGAGAAATGGAGTTGAAAAAGTGATCCAAAAAGTCGGATCTCGGAGTGATATACTCGACTCCCCGCTCGAGCGTGGAAACCCCCACTCGAGCATCACTTACAAACTTCCGCTCGAGCGTCCAAGCCGCTGCTCGAGCGCCGGATGCACACTCCCAAAACTTTTGCAAAACTAGGTCCCCGCTAGAGCGTCAAACTCCCCGCTCGAGTGTCACACACACACTCCCGCTCGAGCGTCAAAACTCTCACTCGAGCGTCCAACACTGCAGAGGAGATACTAGGAGATGGATTTTCCTGCTCGAGCGCCAAAACCCCCGCTCGAGCAGATAAACACAACAAAGGTCCGCTCGAGCGTCAAAAGTTCCGCTCGAGCGTAAAGGCAAGTTTCTGGGCAACTACTTTTGGTTTCTAAGCTCAACCAACCTGTTCAAACCTGCCCAACACAACCCAAGATTCGAATACAAAGAGTAAAGGATGTAAACAAGATATACACAACAACCAACTCCACGGAACCAAAGTCCGGATACAACAATTAAAGAAAGGGAAACCGGGATCGCTATAACCTTCTCCCCTTAAAGAATTTCGTCCCCGAAATTAAATACAAGTTTTCAAAAAGGACAAGTTTTCTCCATTCCCAACAATATTACAGCATAATGTTAAACAACCCGACCCATTACCGGTCAATCTCATCTCTTTTTAAGAGGCAAATTACAATATATAAAACAGCCTACATTATTAATATGCATTCCTTTGAAATTTGACAATTCCATTACGTCTTCCACAATTCTTTAACACATGCAACATTAATATCATGCTTGCATTTCCACAATATACTTAACATACACAATGTTAAAACAAACTTCCATTTTGAGGCAAGTTCCAAAGCATACTTCCATAAACCAAAACATTTACAATGTTTCACAACTTAAGACATATTTAATGCTCTTAAAGTTTATTAATATTACAAAATTTCAATACATGTTTATACATCAACAAACACGTCCGGATATTTCTTACGGACTTCCAACTCACGTTCCCAAGTGGCCTCCTCCACTCCGTGATGCTTCCACAAAACTTTAACCAAGGGAATAGTCTTGCCTCGCAAGACTTGATCCCACCTATCCAAGACCCGAACCGGTCTCTTCTCTTACGAGGCATCCTCATCTACCTCCAAGTCGGTCCAATCTAATACATGGGATGGATCCGGCTCATACTTCCAAAGCATACTAACATGAAACACGTCATGTACCCCAGACAATGGCGGTGGCAAAGCCAAATGATAAGCAACCTCCCCAATCCTCTCAAGGATCTCAAAAGAGCCAATAAACCGAGGGGATAACTTCCCACTCTTCCCAAATCTCATCAAACCTCGTCTAGGTGATATTTTCAAGAAAACATGATCACCCGTCTCAAATGCCAAAGGCCTCCTCCTACGGGCGGCGTAACTCTTTTGGCGACTCTAGGCTGTAACAAGCCTTCCACGGATAAGCTCAACTTTCTCCGTCGTCTCTCGAACCAACTCCGGGCCCAACAAAGGTGCATCACCCACCTCGGCCCAACAAACTGGAGACCTACACGGTCGGCCATACAAGGCCTCAAACGGTGCCATACCAATACTAGACTGGAAGCTGTTGTTGTAGGCAAATTCCACTAAGGGCAAGTGCCTCTCCCACGTCCCACTAAAATCAAGGACACAACCCCGAAGCATATCTTCAAGGATCTGAATAGTACGCTCAGACTGCCCGTCAGTCTGAGGATGATAAGCCGTACTAAAGGTCAACTTAGTACCCAAGGCACTCTGCAAACTCTGCCACAACCTGGCAGTAAAACGAGGATCTCTATTTGAGACAATCGTCACTGGGACCCCGTGCAATCTCACTATGTCCCGAATATACAAATCGGCGAGATGATCTACCGAATCTCTCACGCGCATAGGGATAAAGTGCGTCGACTTATTCAACTGGTCTACAACCACCCAAATAACATCACTACCCCGCTGAGTCCTCGGAAGACCTACAACGAAGTCCATAGTGACATGCTCCCACTTCCACTCGGCAATAGGCAAGGGTTGCAACAAACCTGCTGGCCTCTGATGCTCGGCCTTCACTTGCTGACAAGTAAGGCACTTCGATACGAAAACTGCCACATCTCTTTTCATGCCCCTCCACCAAAACTGGTGCCCCAAATCACGATACATCTTGGTGCCTCTCGGATGCACCGCAAGGTGTGAATGGTGAAACTCTCGGAGTACCTCCTCTCGGCAGGACTCCGGCACAAACAATCAGTCTCGGTATCTCACACTCTGGTTGGGATACTCAGACAAACCCTTCTCAACCTTCCCGCTGGAGATCTTCTCTCGAAGGGACTCTACCTCAAGGTCACCTCTCTGTGCCTCTAACACTCGAGTCACAAGTGTAGACTGCGCAACGACAGAAAACAAGGCCACAGCCTCAACGGATTCGCCCAGGAGCAAGTCAAACTCCCCAAGTGCCCCCAACATCTCCCACTCCCGGATGGCTATACAAGCTACATCACTAATGGATTTTCTACTAAGGGCATTGGCCACAACATTGGCCACAACATTGGCCTTTCCCGGGTGATAGTGCAACTCAAAATCATAGTCCTCAATAAACTCCATCCACCTCCTCTGCCTCAAGTTCAAGTCCTTCTATGTAAACAGATATTTCAGACTCTTATGATCCGAGAACACCTCGAATCTCTCCCCATAAAGGTAGTGCCTCCAGATTTTCAAGGCAAAGATCACAACTACTAACTCTAGGTCATGTGTAGGGTAATTCTTCTCGTGAGTTTTCAACTGACGTGAGCCATAGGCCACCACTTTTCCCTCTTGCATCAACACACAACCCAAACCCTCTCGTGAGGCATCATAATAAACCGCATAACCCAACCCTCTCTCCAGAATAATCAAGACTGGAGCGGTGGTCAATCTAACTTTCAGGTCTTGGAACGACTTTTCACAAATCTCACTCCACACAAATTTGACTTCCTTCCTAGTCAATCTAGTCAACGGCAAAGCTAGCCTGGAGAAATCCTTCACAAACCGGCGGTAATACCCAGCTAATCCCAGAAAACTGCGGATCTCAAACACACTCTTAGGCGGTGCCCAATCTTGCACTGCCTCAATCTTGGATGTATCAACAGACACCCCTTTCCCGGAAACCACATGGCCTAAGAACTTGACTTCTCCTAGTCAGAACTCACACTTCCCGAACTTGGTATACAGCCTATGGGTTCTAAGTAACTCAAGCACCACTCTCAAGTGTTCCTCGTGCTCCTCCTCGGAAGGCGAATAAATCAGAATGTCGTCCATGAAAATGACTACAAAACGATCTAAGAATTCCCGAAAGATCCGGTTCATCAAGTCCATAAAGACTGCCGGTGCATTGGTGAGCCCAAATGGCATCACCAGAAACTCATAATGGCCATACCGTGTACGGAATACCGTCTTCGGAATATCCTCCTCCCTGACCCTCAACAGGTGGTAACCCGATCTCAAGTCTATCTTAGAGAAACAACGGGACCCCTTCAACTGGTCAAACAGATCATCTATACGGGGCATAGGGTACTTATTCTTAACCATAGCTCGATTCAACTTCCGGTAGTCGATACAAAGTCTCAAAGCGTCATCTTTCTTTTTAGCAAAGAGAACTGATGCTCCCCACGGCGAAACACTAGGGCGAATAAAGCCCTTGTCCAATAATTCCTGGAGCTGAACCTTCAACTCAACCAACTCGGCTGGGGCAAAACGGTAAGGTGCCATAGAAATCGGCGCCATGCCGGGCACTAGATCAATAGAGAACTCAATCTCTCGATGAGGTGGCAAACTAACGAGATCCTCGAGAAAGACGTCCGAGTACTCACAAACCACTATCGGCAAAACAGTCTGGGTCTCAACACACTCACTACTAAAAAAGCTAGCAAGTAGACCACTAAGCTCACTCCGCCCTCGCGGACCATACATCGATGGCAACACACTACCAACCCGATCCCCCAGAAAATGGAAACAATCCCCACTCAAGGTACAAACTGTGACCCTCTGGCGGTAACAATCAATAACAGCCCGGTATGACAATAGCCAGTCCATACCCAAAATAACATCAAATCCCGACATGGGCATCACTACAAAAGGAAACGAAAGCCAGTGATCGGCGATCTCTATATCACAATCCCTATATCCTTGTTTCAAAATCAACTCACCTCCAATAGGTGACACTACACAAATAGGAGATGCTAACTGTGCCAACTCCAATCCCAAAACAGATGCAAATGCAGCAGATACAAAAGAATGAGATGCACCCGTATCAATCAATACACTAGCAACCGAGTTGCAAAACAAGAAGGTACCTCTCTAACCGATGGAGCAGTACTAGATCCTGTAATAAAGATACACGCGCCCAGTGGGCCCTTGATCCACCTGCTCACCCCTCGGAGCATACGGCTGCTGCACAGACTAGGATGACGAGGCTCTGATTGCCTCGAGGCTGCATGCATCGAGCTGGTGAAAACCTGGTTCGCTAGAACCAGATGCGCCCGAAGTGGCACTCAACTGTGGGCAAAACCTCTTCAGGTGCTTGGGCTAACCACACTGATAACAAGACAAGGACTGGCCCTTGCCCTAACTCTGGCTTTGCGGTCTAGCTGAAAATGAAACAACTCTCTGGCCTCCTCCCCTCTGTGGGCAAACCGAAGCCTTGTGGCCCAGCTGACCACACTTGTAACAGGTGAAATCTCCCTGATTGCCTCTCCCCGAGCCTGCAGTCGGCACTGGAAAGGTCGATCTAGCAACACCACCCTGAGACTGCTGAGGGTTAGCACCCCTCTGTCTCCTGCCATCACCTTGACCATCCTGGTTCCTCTTGGAGCCTCTCTATCCCTCCTCCTCCTGCATCATGATCTCCATATGGGCTGCAGCATCAACCAAGCGCCCATAGTCTTGGATCATAGAACCCCCAACTCTCATCTTGAGGCGCTACCAACCTCTTCTCTCAAACTCGATGCCACAAGTTCAAAAGTCGAACCTAGACAAGCTAGTAAAACCTCATACTGCCATCAAGAACTCAACCGCAAAGTGGCAGAATCGGTCTCTCGGCTTCTCGATCACCGGAGATAAGAACTTTTCCTGGAAAGCACCCACAAAAGCCTCCCAAGTGCCACCAATACGACCCTTCATAAATTTCCACCACTGACCCGCATCCCCCTTGAGCTAGAAAGATGCCAAGGTTACTTTCAAAGTCCCGTCTTTGATGCCAGCATCTCAAACGTCTTACTCATCTGCTCTAACCACTCATCTGCCTTAAGTGGCTCATTCGGATCCCCCAAAAACTCATCCGGATTTGACCGGAAGAACTCCCTCTTCAGAAAAGAAGGCCCTGCATCAACAACCTGGGCCTGGACTTGATTCTCAACTCTGAGAATGTCCATGGATGCTCTCAATGCTCCTGCCATCTCGCAGGCTAAGGCGCCCATGGCCTACTGACCTGCTGGCTCGGCCACATTGGCCTGGCGAACACCCTCCTCCTGCGCCGGAATGTCATCCGGTATAGGCACCTCCTGCCTCCTAGGCCTACCTCACCTACCACCACATCCTCGTCCTGACATCCTAATAAAGGTAACGAAGAACATTAGCACATTCATAAATGTGCCAAAACTAAACACTCGCGTCCTAATACATGGACAACTGTAATTCACTCCACGTAAGCACATAAACACATAAGCACTTATGAATTTCATTTCCGGATAATGATAGTCCCAAGGCGTTACTAGAGTTCCGGTAAGAAACAGTATCGATCAAGTGCCTTTCCAACAAGACTCACAGAAACCCAAGGATCCAATCAACATCCTAGAAACTAAACCCCATACCCACATAGTCACATAAACATGTTATCAAATAAACACATAACATTACATATAAGTCTCTAACAAGCGAGACAAACCCATTGTAATACTAATCACTTCCCACGTACCCAAAGTATTCGAACCCGGTACGCTCTGATACCAAGTTGTAACGCCCTCAAAATAATACATAAAACCCATCATTTTAGACATGCAATGATATAAGAGAAATCAACATCTTTCTATTCATCAAAGTAGTTCTTACAACAGTATTACATGTTAACAACAAAAGCAAATGCCCTAAGGGCTTACAGCTTTCCAAGTCAACACTTGGTTACAAAAAGAAGAGTACTAACTCTATACAAAATAAGCCCTTGGCTTGATATACATGTAATACAAACAAAATAATCAAAAAAAAAAAAAAAGAGTCTTCAACTCCCATAACCATCCAAGCTAAGTCCTTGGAGGTGGCATGCTACCTGTACCTGAAAATGATGTCCCACATAGGGTGAGCCGACGCCCAGTAGAGATATGCTAAACACAATATGAGCAGTAACTAAGACGTTAGCAGTTGATAAATGTTTGACTCGCATAAATCAATTCATACACCATTTTCATTACATAACCAATGTGTCCATGTTTCATTTCATTTTCCATTTCTTATCCAATTCACAATTCACAACTACGGCTCAGAACCTGGCCAACAATTTCAATGAGGTAGTAACTCATATTAAACATTTCCCATTACACAATAGATAAGCATACTAGCTATATCAACACTTCGATAGATAAGCATATAAGCTATATCAACATTTCAATAGATAAGCGTATGAGCTGTATCCATACTTCAACAGATAAGCATATAAGCTGTATCAACGGAGTCCATCCCCTATCTTCTCCCAAACCACATTCGGTTTAGAGGTCCATCCCCTATCTTCCTCTAAACCGTGAAGTACATCCCCTATCTCCTCCCATACAACACAATGCATATAAACAGTTATCATATACATCATCAATCAATATAAAAAGTTAATGTATTATTTCAACCGTCATATTCGATGACACATTCCATTGATTAGTTTTAGTTTGCCTAATCATAATGCATTGTCTACAACAATCAAGACTACCCTCCACCGATAGCCCAAAGCAATTATTTCTAAACAGATAATAAAAGCACCAACAGATAAAATATCCGCAATTTCAAAAGTGAACGATTTATTAATCTGACTCCACTCTTCCATCTCATAATGAACCACTATCATTATACTCAACTCAATTTCACAAATCCATAACTTTCCCAAATTAATTATACCAATTAATTTATCTACAAATTAGGGCTTTCTTTCCCGTCTCTCAATATTAACCCAATGGCTCAAATATCAACTATCAACAACAATAACATCATTTTGAAACCCAAAATAAATATTTAAGAATCAAAATAACAAAACCCTCTTTTACATCTTTTGAAACCCTAAGTCCCAAAATCAACCATTCGAACAACTAGCTCAAAATCTAGGTCAAAACCCATAAGAGTGAGTAGGAATCCCTACCTCAAATTCGGAGTCCAAGGGAAGAAGATGAAAAAATTGAAGATGCTCCAAATCCCGAAATTTTCGGACCAAAATATAGCCCTCGACGATCAACACAACTTTTACAAAGGCCCAAGGTGAGGAAATCACTCCTACTAGATCAATACCTAGAGAGAAGTTGAGGTTCTAGTGAGAGAAGGTCTCCAATGGTGTTTTTGAAAAGTAAGAGAGAGAAATGGAGTTGAAAAAGTTATCCAAAAAGTCAGATCTCGGAGTGATATACTCGACTCCCCGCTCGAGCGTGGAAACCCCCGCTCGAGCGTCACTTACAAACTCCCGCTCGACCGTCCAAACCGCCGCTCGAGCGCCGGATGCACACTCCCAGAACTTTTGCAGAACTAGGTCCCCACTCGAGTGTCACACTCCCCACTCGAGCGTCACACACACACTCCCGCTCGAGCGTCAAAACTCCCACTTGAGCGTCCAACACTACAGAGGAGATACTGGGAGATGGATTTTCCCGCTTGAGCGCCAAAACCCCCGCTCGAGCAGATAAGCACAAGAAAGGTCCGCTCGAGCGTGAAGGCAAGTTTCTGGGCAACTACTTTTGGTTTCTAAGCTCAACCAACCTGTTCAAACCTGCCCAACACAACCCAAGATTCGAATACAAAGAGTAAAGGATGTAAACAAGATATATACAACAACCAACTCCACGGAACCTAAGTCCGGATATTACAATAAAAGAAAGGAAAACCGAGATCGCTATAAAATTGCTTATCTCTTTTTAGTAATATTTTGAATTTCCTTCTTGTGACCACAACAATGCCATCCTCATCACTTGATGATTCATCATACTTGGTTTTCTTTTCAAACGAAGTTTTGAAAGCAATGCCTTTCTTTTCCTTGCCATTGTCATCATCTTTGGTCTTCATCAAATTTCATAAGTCATTAATGACCTCAGAAGCTCATCTAAATCGAGTATGTTGAGATCCTTGGCTTCTTGGATTGCCGTCACTTTCGGTTCCCAATTCTTTGGTAAACACCTGAGAATTTTCCTTACCATTTTACTGTTAGTATAAACTTTACCAAGATTTTTCAGAGAATTTGTTATATCAGTAAATCTAGTAAACATTTCAAAAATAGATTCATCTAATTTCATTTTGAACAATTCATAAGTATGAACAAGCATGCTAATACATGATTCCTTAACTTGATTTGTGCCTTCATCCGTGACTTCTAATTTATCCCAAATTTCTTTAGCAATCTCACATGTAGAAATTCTATTAAATTTATTAGAATCAAGAGCACAATATAATATATGTTTTTCTTTAGCATTTGCTTGAATTTTTCTACGGTCATTCTCATTCCATTCATCTTTTGTTTTAGGGACTTTTTTTGTGTGTACGGTTTTGGAGGGAATAATTGGACCATTTTCAATAATATTCCATGCCTTGTAGTCTGTTTCTTGAATATATATATTATCTTTCTATTTTTTCAATAATTATAATTGCTACTAGTGAAATATGGAGGATTGGAAGTGAGTGGCCATCAATAATTTGTGTTCCTATAATGGTTGCCGTAGATCAACTCTAAGATTGTTAGGTCAAAAAATAAATGAGAGCCCTTGTTCTGATACAAATTGTTATCCCAAGTAAGCAACCTAAGAGTAGGGTTGAATTGGATTATTAAAAATAATTTCACAATATTAAAAATAATAATCAAAATATTCGAATTTCAACATATAAAATAATAAAGGAATAATGATCAATATAAAAGTAAAAGAGATAGGGAAGGAAAATCAAACACAGTGATTTATAATAGTTCGGCAAGTCAGGCCTACGTCCACTCCCCAAGTATCTTCCTCGAAAATTTCTTCACTATTCTTCAAATACAGGTGCAAGTGAATCTTTATAACAAGTAACTAATCTCGATCACTCCAACTAGTTTAGAATCCGGTGCCTAGTCACACCTAACTAAGTAATTTTATCTCAAAAATTACTCACAAAAATATCTCAACTAGTTTGGAATCCGGTGCCTAGTCACACCTAACCCAAGTGATTTTATCCCAAAAAAATCACTCACAAAAACTCTTTCTTTTTACAAGAATAATATGAATAAGGAATAGAAAACCCTTATACAATTTTGCTCAAACTCTCAACAAATTTTCTTATAGAAAATATAACTCAATGAAGTACAATACAATATTTAAGAATATTTCAATATAACATATTTTTCTCTTCTTCACTTCTTATTTTTCTCCAGACAAAACATTTTTATAGCTACCCACAAATATATTCTTTCGGGAGACAGACGGTCCTCTTCTGACTTTCTGACACTTGAATCATGTACGTGGCATGGAGCACGGGCACAATTCCTTTGGTCAGAAATAGCAGGCGAAGATTTGAATTAATAGGTCAAAGGTCGCTTTCGATAAATAGTATTATGCAGATTTTTCTTCTAAACTTAACAAATTTCAAATGTTACACAGTAACTACATAGTAACTTTTTTATTAAAATATTTGATTACACAGTAACTTCTCTATTAAAATATTTGTATGCATAGTATAATCTTTAAATAACATTTATAACAAATACATCATACCACATATATTTTAATAGATAATATTTTGTGTCAAAAAATATAAAAAATGTATATTAAAAAATCACAATCTATCCCATAATATTTTCGACACTATCAAAATCAAATCATATGATTAACAATATCTAGATTAGATCAATTTAATCTAGATATATTCTAAAAGTATAAACTTTGTACAAAAAAATTTAAAAAAAATTCATTGAACACAACAAAATAAGATAATATATTGAAATTTTATATTTTTTTATATATATTTTTATTTAAAGAATTTAAAAAAAATCACAAAATATTATACTTCTTAAGTATATCTAGATTAGGTGTAAAAAAAAAAAAAAAAAAAAAAAAAAAAAAAAAAAAAACCTTAAATTATTAAAAAAATTAAGTAAAAATAAAAAATTAATTTTTTGTGTGACTTAAACCAAAGAAAATGATTGTTATTTCCCTTAAAATAATATGAACACCCCAAGGGTTTTAGTTAAAATAGAATTGTCATGAAAGTTTTCAAAAGTTGGAAACCACCCCTCATTTTATCTTCTCAATATATAACCGGTGAATCCCGACCATCACCCAATCACGTTCATCACACTTACAACGATTTCTGCAATGCAAAAATTACATTTCCATGATAATAAAAGTTAGTAAATGAGCACGGTGCCAAAAGAACTATGCAACACGCATAACTTTCCAAACTTCGAAGGTTTCATACCAACACAACACTAACCAAGAAGACCATCGACACAAGAGGACTTACAAATGTTCCCAACCAAGGTCTAACACTTTACCTCGACTCTCGGGTTTCAAAACTCGCATTGGGAAGTGCACACCGACTACAACCTGCACAGGCAAGGCTCAAACACAACCCATGGTACAACACCGCCTTCTAGCTCATTCTGTGCTAAATTTTCCAAAGGTTCAACCTTACACTCCACATCTAAACCATTCTAAAGTGACGATGTGTCACTCACCTTGATGCCAATCAACTTAGCTAATCACCTGAGACTTTTCCACTCCCACTCCATTCACCTAGAGACAGGTTTTCAAACACCGTTCCACATACTTTCAGGGTCTTTTCGGCCTCCTTAAAACAGACTACTCCACTATTGTTCCCATAGAAATTCTACTCATACACCAGGATGGCAAACACACTCTTACATTCAACACGAGACCGAATATGTCAAAGGTGATCACACGATCCCGGGCACCCAAGACAAATCTCTCCAATGGTACACTCATCACTTGAGAACACAAATCGTTCGCCACACTAATAATACTTCAAGCATCTACTCATGAAATTCTTTTCTCACTCAACTCTCTATCCGCAATCTAATAACGTTCCATACTCATAACTGACCAAGGCATAATAGCGACCCCACTTACAGTTGACAAGACCACAACCAACTCACTAATCAACAACTCGACGCACTAAGCGACACACACTAGTACTCTTCTCACTATACCAAGATATGGATCTCACACTTCCTTAGACATTCCCACATCATTTCCACCAATCTTCACTAGATTCTAAGGTCTCACGTTTCCTCAAACTTACCAAAATAAAAAGCTTAAACTTTTGGCCCTCATTCCAACACTACGCTAGTCACAAAGATTTTCCGCGAATCTCTCATTTTTCACAAACAAGTTCCAAACTAATTAAGAATTTAAAGGTCATCGCACCACTAACACAAAGTTTAACATTCATTATACAACACCACTAGGATCATCAATATCCTTAACAATCTTTCAGTACACATGCAGAAAAGAGTATTCAAGGCTCATTGCATGCCTAACACATAACGGTCTACAAACAACAATGCATATACATATACAACACATAGCCATGGTGCCCTAGCACCTTATAGCACACTGACCAATAACAAAAGCTTCACAGCTAACAACATCGATCTTTAAAACAAAAGTCCCCCCCTAAAGGGTGGTACTACTGTGCTGGTTGAAAAGCCGACCCTTGCGAAGCTCTCGAAACCTGGCCTCTCCGGGCCTGATACCGATAACGTCCCTGACTAGACTGATGGGACAAGGTCTGACTAGATTCTAAAACACCGGAAAGATCTACACATAAAGGGCAAAAATGTCCAGGATGGCCCCTCTGACCACAATTAAAACAAACAATGGCCTCCCAACTCTGAACCCGATTTGGAGCCTGAACCTCACTGGATCCCCCAACGGACAAACTCGAAACCCCTGATGAAACCGAATCTAGGAGTGAGCATGTGCTCGCCTCCATCTCTTGCTAAGTCCAGTGTACTTATGAACTGTAGGAGTTACCAAAGTGGCCTCCTCCCTGACTCGACCAACACTGCTAACCACTGCCTCTGCATGGGCCGCCGCCTCAACTAGATCAAAATAATTCTTCCACTTAGATCTAACCACCTTCCCCCGAATATCATCACGCAACCATCTCTCAACCTCATAGCAATGACGCTCCTCTGTTACCACCCATTCTGGAGCAAATCTCGACAAACTAGTGAACCTCATCTCAAACGGAGCCAAAGGAGTAACATCCTGACACAACTCAACAAACTATTTGCCTAACCTTTCCCGAGCAGAAGGAGGGAAATACTTGGCCAAGAAGGCCTCGGTAAACGCAACCCGTATGGCACCTACGGTACACTCCACATACTTCCACCAATAACTCGCATTTCCCCTGCAATAGGAAGGTTGCCAAAGAAATCCTCAACCCCTCGTCCTCGACTCGAGCATGTCAAGAGTATTGGTACTCTGTTCCAACCAACTCTCCGCCTCCAGCGGTCTTGCCTCTCCCAAAAACTCCGGTGGATTGGAGTGAAGAAACTCCTTAGTAAGGTTGAGGGTACGCCCGTTGTCCCCCTTATTACGAGCTAGAGCATCTTGCACCCCTCTCACAACCTCAGGTAACTTCCTCACGACACCGATGTCAGAACGACAAGTGCTAGGGAACCGCCATGCCCCTACCGACATCAAGTTATTACCCATCCGTCCTCTACTTCCTCATGTAGACATCCTATAAAATTCAAAAACAAAATCAACTAAGTGCACGACACAACAGCCTCCCCGAGGCACACACCCTCACCACCACGACCTTGAACCCTTCCCGACATCCTTATTAAGGAACAAGATAGATAAACTAGCACATAATTCCAAATGTACTCGTGACTTGCCTCACACGTAAAACTAATACAATTACACATATTCTAGCACATAGGCAATCCATTTCACTC
The DNA here is from genome assembly GCA_025200525.1 of Camellia lanceoleosa. Lineage (NCBI taxonomy): Eukaryota > Viridiplantae > Streptophyta > Magnoliopsida > Ericales > Theaceae > Camellia > Camellia lanceoleosa. The sequence goes on from CM045766.1 coordinate 139,647,619, forward strand.
CAAATAAGCACGTAGTCACATAAGCACATACGAATTATCCTTTAGTGATGAGATTTGTCCCATAAGAAACCAAGAATTCTTAGTAGAATGAGTATTGATCAGGTACCCTTCTAATAAGACCTCAAGGAGTTTAATAGGCGCAAATAACATCCCAAAAGTCTAATCCCATACCCACATAGTCACATAAGCATGCTATCACATAATCACATAAACAAAACATTTCCTAATCATGCGAAATGAACCCATTGTGGTATAACAACCACTTCCCGCGAGCCCTAAGTATTCAAACCTGGTGGCTCTGATACCAAGTTGTAACGCCCCGAAATAATTCGACATGGACTATCCACATAACTGTTACATCAACTCACTTCCAAAATAGGATATTAACCATAACCCTTTACATAAGATCAATTGTTTTACAAAAAAAAAATAATCTCAGGTGCAGCTATACATTCATTGATAAACTAGTACATGAGCCTATAGCATGTAAATCATCAAATCAAAACGAATAAGGCCCTCAAGGGCTTACAAGTCCCAAGGCAATTGCCTGGTTACACAAAATGGTCTCTCGGACCCATACACATTAGCCCTTGGCTTTACAAAAATTTACACAAAATATAAGAGCAAAATACTCTTCACAATCACGTCCACACTATCAACTCAAGGGATCACCACCTTTCTTACTCGCACCAAATCCCATAGGGGTGAGCATAAAGCCTAGTAGAGAATTCTCACAAAGTATATACAGTTATGCATTTTCCTCAACATAAAATAAACGTCAGTGCAATGCCATGCCAAAGTTGATACATGAGGAAAATATTCATTTTCAATGCACTTTATCAAAATCACCATGTTCTCAATATTAGCTCGTAGTTTCATCAATTTCAAACATCCAATATTAATTCAAAGGGGGCGGTAAGTACGACACTGGTAATCCCTAGGCTGGTGTCTGCAAGTAGACTCTGCGAGTACTACCAAATCATTATTTTTACCGGTATAACCTAAGGCTCGACACCTATCCACGCGGCTTTCGTCTTTCACCCCGACACTCGTGCCAACTTATCAAATTCATCTACACCCCTATCCGGACTTACCAACGATTTACCCCATACACATTTCCATTAGTTCTCATGGTAATATAATCTTTCTCAAGTAAACATGATGAGAATACAACATTGGTAATAATCCACTTCATGCACATTGATAATATAGACTCAAAAGGAAATGAGGTGCAATAATTAATATCTCATAACATTTCTGTATTTCCAAAATGTCTTAACAACAATAATAAACAAATACCTTTCCACTTTTACTTAACACGTTTCTCATTGCACAAATAATCATGTGTCTTCAACACATCATCACAAGTTCTCAACACCAACCCATCATGACCAAACCTTTCAACATGGCCAACATGTCATCTTTCATTTCATTTCCCCATTACATTATAATTAAGCATTTCACATCATCAATGGCACTCAACAACTCACCATCTTACAACATTACAAGATTATATGAAATTTTCAAACATCATCCTTCAAGATTTCAATTTCACTACCATGGTGCTCAACAATTATTATCTTACCTCATTACAAGTTCAAGTGTTAGTAACAATGTTAAAATACCATCTCATATCCCATGTGTCAAGTATGTTGTTATTATGATAACATTTGGTGGAACTTACTCTAATACATCCTCTTAACACAAGAAAATAAATACTTTCAAAGACATTTTCATTATTTTGTAAAATCCCTAATTTCTAGGGGTTTTGTCAAAAACTTAACACTTCTTCACTTCATGATAGAAGCATCATCAAAATCATCCCTTTTAAACAATAAATAAGAAGTCATAAGGATAAACTTAGAAACATTTCAACATTTAAACCCTCATTTGAGAAATCTCATCATCTTTGAACCAAAACCAAAACTCTCAAAACAAATTCAATAGAAACACAAAATCAACATTTAACTTGCAAAACATGTATATATAACTCAAGAATATCCCTACCTCAAGCTTGGAAGAGAAGATGAGCAAAAAGGTTGAAACCCCAAAGTTGTTGAAACCAACTTCTACTTGGATCAAAACGAAGCTCTTGACGAGATCTACAATCTTTCTCAAAGGAGCAAGGCAAGAAGATGTTTCCAAGAGAGTAGATCTAAAGACTTTTGAGCAAAAAGTGGTTTTGGAGAGAGAGAGAGAGAGACCCACAGTTTAGAGGGGAAAAGAGAGAAAGAAAATAAAGAAAAGGGTCAAGTGATGGCCTATTTATAGCACTAGGTAAAATTAGAAATAAGCCCCAAAGTCAACCCAAAATATCAAGTCAAAACCCCCAAAAAGTAGGGCCAAAAGTCGGACCAAAATCTGAAAAAAATCAGGGTCGACCGCAACAAGCAGGGTGTCGACACCAAAGAGGAAAACTGGGAAACTAAGCTTGATCAAGACCCGGTGTCGACCCTACCCTGCACCGGGTGTCTACCCTATGTTCCAAAGAACAACACACATGTAAGAGGGTCGACCTCTCCCACCGTGTCTACCCTATTTTCCAAAGAACTCCTCCGTAACTTCACCAATGTAAGGATCGACCCTAAGAAGGTCAGTGTCGAATTCTAGAATGGAATTTCTAAGTCTCCAAGGAACTTTTGACAAGAATAAGCGCTAACAACCAAACCCAACAAGTTTAATTCGGATTATACTCCTCCAAAACCAACCCATAACAACACCAAAGGTTTCCAAAACATAATAATGATTCAAATACACTTCCTAAAAGTTTTAAAAATGGTGCAAGTGCTACAAGGACCACGATCATCATCTATTATTGCCCCGTGCTGTGACGCCAGTGCAAACTTGAGGCCGGCCACCACTTCAGCCATTGTAGGCCGTTCTTGTGGACGATCATGTAAACATTTGTAGGCAACTTCTACAAAGCACTTGAGAGGTATCAATGATTTGAGAAAGCCTACCCGTTTCAATGCAATACCGAGCCCGAAAAATCAAATTGATTTGATCCTCTTCGAGTCTTGTATCCATGGAAGGCCTCCCACACAACACTCCTAACATTACTACCCCAAACGCATACACATCACATTTCATGGTTAGCCTCTGAGTCCTGAAATAATCCGGATCTAAATATCCAAACGTGCCTTTTACAGCTATAGTAATGTGGGTTTTTGAAAAGCTTGCTGTGCCTTTGGACAACCCAAAATCTGAAATCTTCGATACCCATTTCTTGTCAAGCAGAATGTTAGTGGTCTTCACATCTCGGTGTATGAAACTTTGTTGAGTACCCGTATGAAGGTAGTCTAATTCGCGTGCAGCACCAATGCAAATATTGAGCCTTTGATCCCAAGAGAGACCACTTCCATCTCCGCTTGTACTAATTTTGTAAAGATGATCAGCAAGGGTTCATGGGCTATATAGTCGTAAACAAGGATCATCTCATCGCAGTCGCTGCAGTACCCAATAAGAGCGATAAGACGAGTGTATCGGAGCTCGGAAAGCATATCAACCTCAGTCCGAAACTCACCAGCACCTTGGTTGGACTCTGGATTCAATCGCTTTATAGCGACAATTGTAGAAACACTGTCGATGAACCCTTTATAAACTTTTCCAAATCCGCCAATCCCTATAACCATTTGATCATCAAAGTTGTTAGTGGCAGATTGTATCTCAGCAAGTGAAAAGAACCGAGACAGTGATTCGTATTGGATCTCACCTTTTCCCATTGCATTCCGACCCAACATGTTTTTGCTCTTTTCAAAATATCAGTTTGATTGTGTCTGTCCAAAGATTATGCTAAAACCGGCGATTCCGATCACCAAATGTAAGGAGGAGAACTGAATTTAACAGGAAGATGGAAGGAGTAAAAGAGGGATTATAGTTTGAGAGAATGAGAAATGGATTTGGACGAAATTGGAATGAATGGACGTGCTTCAACGCAGTAAGAAGGCCGAAGTGTCTCTATCTTCTAAAATTATTTCGTGGTCTAGGACATCACATGACCATACCCCGACCAATCACAACTATCATGTGGCCGCGTCTACCACCACCATCTAAGTTCTCCTTGTCTTTATCAATGGGTCAAGAAGTATACCGATGACTTTTAAAGACAGCATAAAAAAGCCAAAAAACCAAAAAATTCATACAAATTATCGCATTATTCTCAATATTTTTTTTTTCCAAATCTTGCCGTAAAAATTAAGGGAGCTTTATTCATAAATCTCATTTCTAAGATTTTTATGTCATAAAATTCAAATCATTTTTTATTATTCCATTAGGTCCCATTCAGTATAGTAAGACTAAAATATCCTCCTTCCATTTCTCCCGCAAGATACTCCATTCTGAAAACCCAACTATTCCCATTCTATCTCTTCACTCCACAACACATTCATTTCTCTAACCAAAAAATTCTCAAACCATAACCCTAGATTTCACATCGCCTCACCACCGTCATCCATCACCGCCAACCATCGCCGGCCACTGCTATTCCACATCAACGCACCACTGCAAAAGTTTACATCGAAACGATTGGGGTTCGTTCTTCCTAGGTTCTCACCGGCCGTCGATTTACGTATGCCACCAACAATGAGGACCAAAGGTAAGCACCATCCTTCCACCCTCTGTTTTTCAAACAATGATAATATAATCTAATCACAAATGTATATATTTACATTGCTCCTGTTGTTATTGTTGTTTTTGGATTTTATTTTGTAATGAACCCCCTATTTTCACTCTCTGTTTTTTTTCTTTTGTCAATGTTGGTATTACTGATTGTTGATGTCTATAGAACTCCTAATTTTCCCCCAAAGTGAAATATGATAGAATATGATGTAAACATCATATTGGCAACTGTACAAAATTTACAGGGTGATCAACTATAATGTGAATATAATGTAAATATTGACATTGATGTAAATATCTACTTCAATGTATCTACATCAATGTCAATATTCAGATTATGAATATAATGTAGATATTCAACTTCTAACATCAATGGAATATAATGTAAATATTTACAGAGTTGTTGGTATTGTTGTATGTTGATGGTTATAAAGCAATTAGAGCCGCTAATCTTGGATGGTTGTGAACCATCTTTTGGTTCAATGTATATTCCATTACACATAATCTGTACAATATTTAAAGAGTGATCAAATATGATGTGAATATGGTGTAAATATTGACATTGATGTAAATATCTACTTCAATGTTAATATTCAGATTATGAATATAATGTAGATATTCAACTTTTAATATCAATGGAATATGATGTAAATATTTACAGAGTTGTTGGTATTGTTGTATGTTGATGGTTATAAAGCAATTAGAGCCCCTAATCTTGGATGGCTGTCAACCCTCTTTTGGTTCAATGTGTGTTCCATTATACATAATCTGTACAATATTTACAAGGTGATCAAATATGATGTGAATATAGTGTAAATATTCACATTGATGTAAATATCTATTTCAATGTTAATATTCACATTATGAATATAATGTAGATATTCAACTTTTGATCACCAATGTATATATTTGCATTCCTTTTCACCCCTCTATTTTTCAGTCAATGATAACATAATGAATTCACCAATGTATATATTTACATTGCCTTATTATTATTGTTGTTTTTGGATTTGATTTTGGAATGAACTCCCTATTTTCACTCTTTGTCCATGTCGTTGATGTTGATTTTTTTTTGTTGAATATTACATTCATTTGTTATTAATGTTGTTTGTAGTTGTGATTTGATAATGAACTCTCTGGTTTTTTCTTTCTATCAATATTGGTATTGTTGATTGTTGATGTCCATAGAACACCCAATCTTCACCCAAAAATATGATGGAGTATGATGTAAATATTCACATTGTGACATCAATGGCAATATTCACATCATGGTTGTCAATCCTCTTTTCGGTCAATGTGAATTCCATTATACATAATGTCAATATTTACATTAGATTGTTAAATTTTGGTAATGACTTGTTTGTCTTAAATTGTCACGTGTTATTGTTTTGTAATACACTCCTTATCTCCTCCCTTGTGTCAATGTCAGACTTGTTGGTGTTATTGGTTATTGATGGTCATGAAATAATTACAGTCCAAACTTTGGATGGTTGCCAACCCTGATTTGGTTACATATGAATTCTTGTAGGCATGCTGTAAATAATAACATCATATTGTTTCACTTGTTATTGATTAACATCAATGTCAATATGCACATTCTGAACATAATATCAATATGCATATTGTGACATCGATGACAATATTCACATTATGAACATAATGTCAATATTCACCTTCTGACATCAATGGAATATGATATAAATATTTACGAAGCTATTGGTATTATTGCTTGTTGATGGTTATAAAAAATTAGAGCCCCTAATCTTTGATGATTGTCAACCCTCTTTTGGTTCAATGTAAATCCCATTATACATAATGCCAATATTTGCATCAGATTGTCAAATATTGGTAATGACTTATTTGTCTGAAATTGTCATGTGTTATTATTTTGTAAAACACTCCTTATCTCCTCCCTCGTGTCAATGTCAAACTTGTTGGTATTCTTGGTTGTTGATGATTATGAAATAATTATAAACCAAACATTGGATGGTTGCCAACCCTATTTTGGTTACATCTGAATTCTTGTAGGCATGTTGTGAATAATAACATCTTATTGTTTCACTTGTTATTGAGTGACGTCAATGTCAATATGCACATTCTGAACATAATGTTAATATTCACATTGTAACATTCCAAACATAGTTTTAATAGTCACATTCTGAACATAATGTTAATATTCACATTGAATATTCACACCATATATTTGGCTGTGAACATTCATAGTCAAATATATAATGTAATGATGTGAAGATTAACATCATGTATACATCGTGTTAGTTTAATAGTTGTAATATGTTATTATTCCATATTTCATCTGTTATTTTCCTTTCATTTTTTGGTTGTTATCCTTATTGGAATTGTTGATTATGATCAAATGATTTGAACTCTCAAAATTTTGTTTATTTTTCAGACACATGAACTAATGGCATGATATATGATCCATGTAAATGTTCACACCATTTATTTGATTTTTATTATTTTATCCTACGTTGTACAGTGTTCATGTGAATATTGGCATCATGGTTTTGCTCAATGCAACCATGGCCACATCATTCAACTATTCACAGTACATATAGTTTGCACTTGTTATGATTTACCATTTGTGACCATTAACAGTAAAATTGTTTCTAATTGAACAAACATATATTGCTCATAGATTTCATGGCAAAAGAAAAAGAGAACAGTTTACAAACTTGAACAAATAGCCAGCCCTCGAAAGTGAACATGAAAAAAGGTCAATCACGATCTAACAACATTGGGTTAGTGAAATTGATGACGAGCACCAAGTTCTCGGATCCTCAGCTAGATTGTTTGAAGGAAACACCATTTTGGCAGTTGTTTGATGTGTTGAGGATCAATAAAGTTGACCTCAACAAATGCATGAAGTTCAACGATGTTATCATATGCGTGCTAGAGACGTACAAGGCATCAAAAGACACATTTTACATTGGCGAGAAAAATATGAATATGAATTTCACATCACTTGCGATTTTGTAAATATTAGAATACATTGGACAAAAGAACCATAATTAGTTATTTTGATTGTGCTTAATAAGATACAATGATAAGTTGTCATAATATTTGCTACTAGAAAGTCAATGTTAATATTCATATTGGTTTATGTTGTCTTATAATTATGTACATATAACCATCGGCTTAATGTAACTAAATTAATTTATTTAATGTTTTATTCGTGATATTAACATTCACATCAATAATCTAATTGTGCATAAATGTACACTTCATGTTTGTGTACACACAGAAATGATGGTTTGTGGTTAAAGCAATGCTAATGTAGTCATATTTTTAGAGCTTAAAAAATTGATGTGAACATTCACATTGTTGTCAGCTGCTTTAAAATTGTGTACACATAATCATTAGCTTAATGTGATATGTGAGCAATGCAATTTTGATGTGAACTTTAATATCATCATTCCATATTAGTAATTAATACTTTGAAACCATAGTGTATTTACCTATATTTCAGAATTCATGTTAATCTTCACATTCATATGTTTTAGTGTGAATATTCACATCATGTTTGTATTCAAAATGAAAGTTGAGGCTTGTGGTTGTGTAATTTGATGCAATACTAATGTGAACCTTAACATCACATTGTCACAGTGGTAATGAACACAGCAAAAACATATTCATCATTCAATATTATATGGGTGTGTGATTAATATTAACATAAATTAACAACACAATGACAAATTTTCAATTCAAATTAATATGAATATTAACAATGATTCATAATATCAACATTTACATAATTTTTATATCAGACATATTACCAATCTCAAAAAAATCATTGCTACATTGAAATCCAATAATAAAAAATCAAAATCAATGACAATAACATAATCATGTTCACTAATCCAAGCAAATATCACTGGAAATGTGAATATTCACATGAATGTGGATATGAAAACAAAGTTAATATGAACAAAAGTAATGTGAATATTCACATGAATGTGTTTAATATTCACATGATAAATTTTCAATTCATATTAATGTGAATATTAACACTGATTAATAATATGAACATTTACATCATTTTTATATCAAACACATTACCAATCTCAAAAAATCATTACTACATTGAAATCTAATAACAAAAAATCAAAATCAATGACAATAACAGAATCATGTTCACTAAACCAAGCAAATATCACTAGAGATGTTTCCAATGGGAACAACTTTTTTTTGCTGAATTTCTCATTTGAACATATAATCAAACATTTGGTGGGTGATAATTTTAACAATTGTGAAAAAGAAGAATATCATCTGAAAGAAGAACAATATGAAATGTGAACATTCACACTAATTGACAGAAAAACCAGAAACATAGCACAAACTCCTCCATCTCCTCTTTCCCTTTGATTCAATCTAGTCGAATGTGGGTTTCAATCAATCGACTAAACAAGTTTGTAAGCCATCTCATCCGTTCCTTCGATTCAAATCCTCATCTTTTCCTTTGATTTTCAACTAAAATAGTAACTATGACAGAAAAAACAAGAGCACAAACTCTGAGTCATCATCTTCTTTCCTACAAGAATGAAACTCTACTGTAATGAAACACTATCACAAACTCTGTATCGTCGTCTTCTCTTCTATAGGAACGAAACCCTACCACAACAAAAATAGAGGGAAATATGTATATCATTCTTGTATCTAATATATATATATATATCAATAATAGATATAAGGGTATAATAGTCTAACAAAAAATATAAATCAGGAAAAAATGACTTTATAGAATAAAAGTATAAATACATGGGACTAATTATATTATAATTTTCTTTTATGAACTCATTGGGATAGAACACCTCTAAATTGAATTTATCAATAGAAACCCCAAAACTAAAAAAAGGAGCTTACAGGGAGATGGATGCCCCAAAAAACTTATTAGTAATGTTGTGATAAATATATTTTATTTATCTCACGAGTCATATATAGTGAGAAATTAATTGTCAATTATTAAAGACTTATAAGGCTAATCCCATTTTTTAATTCCCAAAACAGTTTGTTACTTAATGTTATGTTTAGTTAAGGGATTTGAGGAAAGATTTAGAAAGAGAAATGGAAAAGGTAGGTGAAATGTGAAAAAAAATATACCTATATTTTATATAATTTCACACATATTTTTTCTTTTCCTCTTTAAATTTCTTCCCAATTTTTTCAACCAAACACAACGTTTAGAAATTTGGAATCCAATGATTGGTGGTGACCTGTAATCTATCAGCACATGTGAATAAAAACAGTAACAAAATTCCGTGCCATGAGTGACATCAATTTTCCATGCCACTCGGTGCAACTCAAAGCATATGTAACTACTAGTGAGCTAACTTTTATATTACAAAAAATGCTATATAAATTAATAAATTTAACAAATATTTTTCACCAACAAATGTGTCAAGCAATAAAGATAGTAAGATAAATTATAAATACATCCTTTAAAAAATTGCTTAAAATTTGAATTGTCCTTTATGATTTTAAAAATTATATCAGAGTGTTTTGGAAAGATGGTTACAAGCTGACTTTTTAACTTTTTTAGCTTTTTTCACGCTTACATAAGAGGTAATGTTGCCCAAAATGGGTTAAAATTTGACTTTTGGCTTTTAATCATTGTTCCCAAAATGAAAGTTTTTAATTTCTATAACAAGTAGTCCCTTTTATCAATAAATTGTCAAGTCAATTAACAGTTTTTAATTATTTCAAAAATATTTTTTAATTAATAATACAAGTAATTTTATTATTGTATAAAAAAGTAGTTAGAAATTTCTTTTTAGTTAATTCTGTTAAATAAAAAAATAGTTACAAAGGGATATTTGTAATTTTTCAAACTACATAAGACAATCCATATTTTAAGTAAACCACGTGGGATGTATTTGTAATTTATCCAAGATAGTATTGAAATTTGAAATTCGAGCCACTTCAATAATGTGACAAGTCACGCCAATAAATAAGAAAATTGTGTAAAATTTATTATTTTATATAGTACTGTTGTTATATCGTTTGCCTCATAGGCCTCATTTGGGAAGTGACTATTTTAGAGGCTTTTTAACTATTTTAGTAGGCTATTTTAGTTTTTGTGTTTTGAAAGATGAGATGAATTTTTATTTGAGTTGTTGTATTGAAAAATGTGTTGAAATGATGTTTGAAGTTAAAATGACAAATTTATCCTTAAGATTACAATTTTTTAAATTGATATAAAAGGGCAAAATTCTAATTTACCAGTTGATGTAACAATTTGTCAATTGACAGTGTAGGCTGTGCCTACACTGCCGGCAGCTGCAGCCTTTTTTTTTTTTTGTTTTTTTTTTTTTGAAAAACTTTGAACAGTGGGGCTTTTTGGCTTATTTGTAATTTGAGGCTATAATAGCCTCAACCCTTTCTTCCCAAACAGCGCCATAATAAGCATTTCTCCCATTCTTACTAAAATGTTGACTGAAAAATTAAATTTGAATAAAAAGTCACTAAAATCCGTCTTCAAACCTGTACCAAATTGAATTTTACTCAAAAAAATTGATTTTAATCAAGGGAGATGCATTTCATTTATGCAAATTTCTATCCAATCAAAACTTGATACATGGGTGCTTTTACCCAAAATTTTTAGACTCTAAGTGGGCTCACCTTCTACAAGTTGCTCAACTGCCCCAAGATATTCCAGAAGTTCCATGTGCCCACAGGTGAGAATGATAAGAGAAACAGAAAGTAAAAAAGAAGCAGCAAATCTCTGTCCCTCATGAATCAATGATAATCAATCAATCACATACAATTATTAAAGCTACTCAAGAGAAAGTTGAGTGAAAAATGGAGACCAAGTGGAAGAAAAGTTGTTCTTCATGTCTCCACCTGACAACACTACTAGCAGTACTACTACTTCAAAGTGTTTTTGCTGCTGAAGAAAATGGTATTGATCAACATGGGCATTGCAATGGTTCAATGGGATTCTGTGATGAAATTGGCGACAAAAAGTCGCCGATGAAGTTGGAGATGAGTCGGAGGTTTCTTGAAGCAACTAAATACATCACTCTAGGGGCTCTGAAGCCCAATCTACCAGTCTGTGGTGGTGATGGTGAAAGAGGAGCTCCTTACAGTAGGAGCTGCCTTCCTCCACCATCAAACCCTGAGAGCAGAGGCTGTTCCCAGTACTAAAGGTGTAGGAAATAACCACTTGGTTTCTCTCATGTGGTTTACTGATGGGTGGGAAATAGACAATCGACATGGGTTCTTCAGTCTCTAAATCTTTGTTTGTGTCCTAATGCACTTCTAACCATCATATCGTATCTCTAGACTTGTGTGTTGCGAGTGCATTGAGATAAGAAGATAGAGAAATTTGGAGACAGAAGATCATTATTCATTAATTATATGCATGCATGAAGTCTAAATGTTTAGTTTGTGACATTGTCCATGTTTGGTAGTATTTCTTTGTTTTCTGTGTTCGTTTTCTCTTTTGCTTCTCTCTCATTGTACAATACAAGGCATGTATGGCCTTAAGTAATTGTTTAGAATTAGTATATGAATGTAAATAGGCTATTACTCTGAGTGTGTTTTTAAAGGGTTTGAGCACTACGAAACTAAGCATTTAATTGAGCAAAAAATGGTTCAATCTTAATGAATAATGATGCTTTTAATATATTGAATTGGAGACACCTCGATGCTCTAAATTTCCAGGCAGTGGCTTGTAAGATTAATCACAAATAACCTCTCTACATATCCATTTTGGGGGTCATTTTATCCTTCTACATCCATTTTTTACGGTAATTCTGGTCCTCTATGTACAATATTTTCCTTAATTTTAGCACATCGAAAACTCTAATTTTTGTACAAATCAGCACAAATGACTGCAAATCAAAATCTCTAACTTTAGCAAATCAAAACACATCATTTATAAATCAAAACAGATGAGGGAGCACCTGAACTGTTGGGCACATCTTCTTGTAAAAAAAAAAAAGAAAACAAAAACAAAATTCAAAAAGTGAGAGGGACACGTGTCCCCTAACCCTTCACCCCTAGTTACATTGAAAAATTCTACTATACACACTATGAATAGTTACATATTATATGTACCTCTACTTTCAAACATTAGATATATAAAGCAAATTTAATGTTGGTCACATTAAGTTGTAACCAACACACTTTGGAGCATGAGAGGGGATCACTTCAATCATAAACAAAACTACTATAATAGTGTTGTAACTAACAATACTTTGAAACATAACCAAATACCATAATGCATCGGCACTAAATTTGATTCGACAATTTGCTAATTCCGCCACTACAATGGCCTATAACCAAATGCCAAAATAGTTCATAACCAACACCAATGTCTCCTATAACTTGCATATGATACACATGGTCCGCTTTGTAGTAAGACCTAGTCACATTTATGAATGGATCATTCATATAAAACTTAGTACTTGGTGTAAGCAACAGATCTAGAAATCTTACTTTGGGGTTTTTGGTGGCAAGTCTTATGAATGAGGTTAACGAGTGATCCTATTGACTTCATTTTTTAATAGATTAAGTTTCAATTTTAAAATTTTAGTGGGCATTCATACCATTTTGAACTTTAGAGATGCATGTGTCAAACAACTCACATTAATGGAGTTGCTAAGTTGTCAAGTAAGGCTACTTTTTTTTCTTTTTTCTTTTTTTTTCTTTTTAAGAAAATAGTGAAATTTCTCAATTAACAACTCTAAAATTTCTCATTTTCCATCTTCAAAATGTTATATGGAATAAAGATGTTGTTTGATAGGTCTACTCAAACAAATTCTAAAAATGTAAATTTTATGAAGAATGGATCTATAGGATGGAAGTAAAGATATTTTAAAATTTTGAATCAAAAACTTCAATTGCCTCCAGGTGGTTTATGCAAATTTTAATAAAATAAGGATATTTTGGCTAAGCACTGATGTGTGAGACTTAAAAGAGTTAACAGAAAAATAAATAAATAAAAAAGTTTGCGAAACTTAACTCATCTAACTTTAGGATGGAACATATAACTCCTAATCGATAAATTTTATTTATAATTAAAATAAATATTAATTTCTACCAAAAGCTAATCTCCTTTTGGAAGAGACCTTTTTTTTTTTTTTTTTTTTTTTGGGGGGGGGGGGGGTGTTTGAAAAAACATGTCCATTACCACTTTGGAAATGGTGTTGGACCAAGTCTCATAATCCATGATTCTTTCATGTCAACCTCTTACTCTGTAGATTAACTAAAAAAAAAAAAACACCAACCTCTTCACAATGAGAGTGAGGAGTATTAAAGCCTAAGACTTGACTTTGGCAATGGAGAATCATTTCAAGAGAAATGCGTAATAATTAAATACACACAAGTCCACTGGATTTTCAACGATTCTAAAGGTCAGTAGTCACCATAGCGCTCGAGTACAGATCAAACTAAACCAACAACAGTTCAGTTGGTTAGCTATGTGCACTCTATTGGGAGATAAGGAATCTATTCAAAGGCAAAAATTGATAATTTCTCCTTATTAGGAAGTTTTTATTAAGCTAGTTTGTTGAGCTTTGTCGTGTAGTTTATTTATTTCTATTATGAGGTTTATTATTTATTAAGTTGGTTGTTAGGCTTCTTGGACTATTATTGTCTAGATGTAATTTTCTTTATTTTATAAATACTAACCATCAACTAGGAAAACTTGTACAAATATCCACCTAGAGGTTGAATGTGAATTGAAGGGTCCAAATGTACGATTTTAAAATTAATAGAGGCAAAATAATTAGTAGTTGAGAAATAAAACATATATAACCCTCAATTTTTTTATTATTTTTTTAATTTTAGAAAAGGACTATTTACTAAAATGTAACATCATCCATTTCAAGTTTGGTGAAGTGGGTCCCGCCACCCCCCACCCCACTACTCTACTGCTAGTGTGGCTTCCACTAGCCACCACCTTAGAAAAAGTTGGGCTGTTTCTGCATTATGAAGTGATGACTTCATAGTGAGAAGAAAGGAAGCCACAGAAGCAGTTGGAAACAAGCTCCCCCACCATGACATTGACACCCCTCCTCCATCTCTGCTTTCTTGATCTAGTCCTGCTTTCCCTACTTTGTCTCGGTGGTTGTGTTGGTGTAACTACAAGTGATGCACATGTACAATGCAATGGATCGATAGCAGAATGTCATGCAGACATGGAGATGCTGATGGAGTCAGAGGTAAGTCGAAGGTTTTTGGAGACAACGAATCACATAACATACGGGGCTTTAAAGCAAGATCAACCAGCATGCAATAGTGGGAAAAGTGGTGAAGCTTACAGCAAGTCATGTCTCCCTAAAGAGTCTAACCCTGAGAGTAGAGGGTGCTCCGAGTACTACAGGTGCAGGCAAGGAAGTAGATCTCCACCCACTTAGTTTACATGATGTGTTATACAGTAGATCTCCGGCCACTTTGTCTACATGATGTGTTATACTATATAACAAACGGGAGGGAAATAGAAAGCTTATTCATCAAATCAAGTTCATGTGTTTTAATTTGTAGCTATGTTCTGTGTTTGGTACTTATTTGCATATGACAAATGCTTAAGAATCCTCAAATATCATTCTAAAATTATTCCCAATGACCTGTACTGTGTTGCATATCAGTTGTGGACTTGTGATACACAAAACGAGTCTTACTACAAGAAGTGCTTTCCCGTTCGCAAGAAGGATGACGAAAAGGGGGACATTTATTGAAAATTTTGGATTAAAATTAACAATAATTGGGAGATTAAAAAAAAATCTTGTTTTTTTTTTTTTTTGGGGGGGGGGGTGTAAGTCAATCTTGTTTTTATTCACTTCTCTCTCTTTATATTTTATGCATCTTCATAACACATGCTAGCAAAATACCCCTATTATGCAAGGTCTTAAATAAATAATTAAAAATTAATTTTAAAATTAAACAATAACAAAAAAAAAAAAAAAAATTGAATGTACAGGAAAACTATAGCGACCCCGGTCTTTTCCCATTTGATTAGTGTACCCGGACTTATGTTCCGTAGATTCCGTTGTTATCAGATTGTTGTTGTCATCCTTTAATTCTATTTGATTGAGTTTTAGGATGTGTTTGGCGTGTTTCGAACAGGTGGGTTGAATCTGAGTCAAGATGTTTGTCGCTCAGTTTTTAGCCTTTCGCTCGGCGGACATTCAAGGCCGGCGGAGTTTACACCCTTCCAGCTTTTTTTTGGGTTCCTGCAAAACTTCTGCAGGTGAGAATTCTCGCCGGCGGGCATACTTGCGCCGGCGGACTTGTTTTTGTTCTTCTTTACGGCGGTGTGTTGCACGCCGAGCGGACTATCGATATTTAAAAAGCGGCCAGGATTTTTAGGCGATTTTCATTCTTTTTTATCTCAAACCCTAAAGTCCGACTTTTCTTCTTCTCTAAACACCTTTTCCCCTAGGTTTGATCTAGTTAGGGTGTGTTTCTATCCTAGTTCCTTTACAAATAAGGTAGAGGAGAGTGAGGGCTTTCATTTAATCGGAGAAATTGTTGATTTGGAGCACTTTGGAGTTTCGGGCATCATCTTCGTTTTCTTCTTTTGGGTTCATTGCTTCGAGGTAGGGAATTCCTACTCCATTTATACGTTTTAATCCTAAGTGTTGGTATTTTGGTATATGGGGGTGGTTTGGTAATTTTGGAAGAAACCTTAGGGTTTTGGTTTAGATTAAATTGTGTAATTAATTTAAAGGAACAAAGTGGAATTTGGTTTAATTCATGGGATTGGGTAGTTCAAATATTTACCTTTGGTAATGTTGAATTTACATTCATTGATGTATTTATTTCTCGCATAGAAATAACTGTTTTGGGCTATCGGTGGAGGATAGCCATTGATTGTTGTAGACCTTGCATGCGGCTTAGGTATAACTGGAATTGGGTCAATTGTTTGACCATTGAGTTATCTGAGAACTTTTGTGTATTAATTATGTGTTGTATATGGCAATTGCGTGTTTCATTGCATATGCATGTTGTTTGGAGAAGATAGGGATGAACTCCACGGTTTAGGGAAGATAGGGATGGACCTCTAAACCGGATTTATTGGGAGGAGATAGGGATGGACTCGGAGCATCACTCTTATGTGTGCTTATTGATTAATAGGCATATGTCTATTTATTGTTGTTATGATACATCACTAAAATGTGTATCAGTAGGGAAGTATGGAAGTGAATTGATTATGATTGATACAATACCAACCTGTGTATTTGTTAAGATTAGGTCTAACTTGAATTGTTATTCCGGGTGAATTGGAAGTAATGATAATAAGAGATGAAGTTCTGTTGAGTTATTTGGCCAGGTTCTGAGCCATATGTGGAAAGTAAAATGTGCCATAGACAATGTGTCATAGGCAGTGTAGACATTCGTGTCATGAATATTGTCATTTGATTATAGTGTGTTAACCATGTATCAGATGCTAATACTTTAGTTAATTCTTATGATTGGTTTAGTATTTCTCTATTGGGCTGTGGCTCACCCTATATGGGAACTTTATTTTTCAGGTTCAGGTGGTTCACTCCCTCCAAGGACATAGCTTGTGAGGATTGGACTTGAAGATTTGTTTATTTACTTTTATTTGTTTTATTTGAATAATGTAATATTTCAAGCCTAGGGCTTTATCATTTCGAGTTAGAACTTCGGTGAATTGTGTCCAAGTGTTGGCTTGGCAAGATGTAAGCCTTTAGGGCATTTATTATGGTATTTCATTTCATGAGATTCAGATGATTGATGTAATAAAATGCTTTCTTTTAATAATGCATGTTTTGTTTTATATTTAATGAGTTGGATTTTGAGGGCGTTACAACTTGGTATCGAGCGTGCACTGTTTGAATACTTTGGGTACGTGGGAAGTGATTAGTATCACAATGGGTTCGTCTCGTTTGATAGAGACTTAGTGTAATAATTCCATGCTTATATGATAACATGTTTATGTGACTATGTGGGTATGGAATGTAGTTCCTTGGATGTTGATTGGATCCTTGAGTCTTTGAAAGTCTTGTTGGAAAGGCACCTGATCAATGTTGTTTCCAACCGGAACTTTAGGGACGCCTAGGGATTATCATTATCCAGGAATGAAATTCGTAGGTGCTTATGTGATTATGTGCTTACGTGGTGTGATTTATTGTTGTCCAATGTATTAGGACGCGAGTGTCATAGTTTGGGCATGTTGTTTAGAGTACTAACGTCTTTGTTTCCTTTATTAGGATGTCAGGACGAGGACGAGGTCGTGGTAGGCGTGGTAGGCAGACCAGGCAGGAAGTACCTATACCGGATGAAATCCCGGCAGTTCAGGAGGGTGTTGGCCAGGCCAATGTGGCCGAGCCAGTAGGACAGCAGTTTATGGGCACTTTGGCCCAAGAGATAGCAGGGGCATTTCAGCGTCGAAGGATATTTTGAGGGTGCGAACCCGGCCAGTAGTTCCACCCGGTAGTTCTTTGCGAAGCGGGGCCTTCTTTTACGAAGAGGAGTTTTTCGGTCTCAACGGATGTGTTTGTAGGTGATCCTAGCGAGCGCTTAAAGGCGCATTTAATGGCTCGAATGCAGACAAAACGTTTGAGATGCTTGGCATCGAAGGCGAGGTTGAAGGTGACCTCGGCATCTTTCGGTGAAAGGGATCTTGGTCGATGGTGGAAGTTCACCAAGGGTCGTGTGGAGGTACTTGGAAGGAGTTTGTTGAGGCTTTTCGTGAAGTACATCTCCAAATTGCTCAGAGAAGTTGAGAGATCGGTTTGCCATCTTGAGCGAAACGGTTTGTCGATGGTCGAGTTCGAGGCCTCATTTACTAGTTTGTCGAGGTTTGCACTGAGTTAGTGGCGTCGAGGAACGCCGTTGCATAGAGTTCGAGAAGAAGTTGGCGACCTCAAATTGAGAGTTGTACCAACTATGATTAGGGATTTTGGGCGTTTGGTTGATGCAGCCCATCTTGAGATCGCGATCGCGAGGAGGAGGAGGAAAGCGTAAAGGCTCCAAGAGGAGTCGGGGCGGTCGAGTGATGGTAGGAGGCGAGAGGTTTCACTCCTCTGACCTCGAGTAGTTTTTCTAGATCCACTTTTCCGGTGCGAGTGCTAGTTACGGGAAGGGTAGTCGAGAGGCGTTACTGTTTCAAGTGTGGCCATTTGGGTCACAAGTCTCGGTTGTCCTCGAGAGGAGGAGTTCAGAGAGCGAGATCTTCTTGGCTCGATCTCGAGTCGAGTCGAGTAGAGGTCACCATTATCGTGTTTTCAGTCGGTCGGCGGGGCACATGAAGAGGTTTTGCCTGGGTTAGGTGCACATCTGGTGCCTCTTGGTTCGGCGCGGAGTCTGCTCGATTCGAGCCTCGAGGCCAACCGAGGGCTTCTTCGTCCCAACAAGGTCTGTGACCTATTGCTTCGAGGGTGGCGGAGTTGATCGAGGTCGTCTGCAGGCGTGTATCTTATTACCACAGGATCTCGTGCCGGCTCCATCATTGTGAGAGGTACCTTCTTGTTTTGCAATTCGGTTGCTAGTGTTTTGATCGATCTGGTGCATCTCATTCCTTTGTGTCTCTGCATTTGCATCTATTTTGGAGTTGGAGTTAAATCGGTTAGCATCTCCTATTTGTGTAGTGTCTCTTGGGGGTGAGTTGATTTTGAAACAAGGTGTTAGGGGTTGCGATATAGAGGTCGATGATCATAGAATCCCTTTCTCTTTTGTAGTTATGCCCATGAAGGGCTTGATGTTATTTTGGGTATGGATAGTTATCGTCATCTGGGCGCTTATTGATTGCTACCGTCGGAGGGTCACTTGTTGTAGTGGGCGAAGTGTTCCGTTTTACGGGGACGGGTTGGTAGTGTTTTGCCACAGGTATGATCCATGAGGCGGAGTGAGCTTAGTAGTCTACTTGCTAGTCTTTCAATTAGTGAGGGTGATGAGAACCAGATTATATTGCCGAGGGTGGTTTGTGAGTATCCGGACGTTTTTCCCGAGAATCTTGTTAGTTTGCCACCTCAGCGGGAGATTGAGTTTTCTATTGATTTAGTGCCCGGCACGGCGCCGATTTCTATGGCACCTTACCGTTTTGCCCCAGCCGAGTTAGTTGAGTTGAAGGTTCAACTTCAGGAGTTGTTAGATAAGGGCTATATCCGTCCTAGTGTTTCGCCGTGGGGAGCGCCGGCCCTATTTGCTAAGAAGAAAGGTGGTGCTTTGAGACTGTGTATAGATTACCGGAAATTGAATCGGGTTACGGTTAAGAATAAGTACCCTATGCCTCGTATAGATGATCTGTTCGATCAGTTGAAGGGTTCCCGTTGTTTCTCTAAAATAGACTTGAGATCAGGTTATCATCAGTTGAGAGTCAGGGAGGAGGATATTCCTAAGACGGCATTCCGTACGCGGTATGGCCACTATGAGTTTCTGGTGATGCCGTTTGGGCTCACCAATGCACCGGCAGTGTTCATGGATTTGATGAACCGGATCTTCCGGGAATTCTTAGATCGTTTTGTGGTCGTCTTCGTGGATGACATTCTGATTTATTCACCTTCGAGGGAGGAGCACGAGGAACACTTGAGAGTGGTGCTTGAGTTACTTAGAGCCCATAAGCTGTATGCTAAGTTTGGGAAGTGTGAGTTTTGGCTAGAAGAGGTGAAGTTCTTAGGCCATGTAGTTTTACGGGGAAGGGGTGTCGGTTGATACATCCAAGGCGGCAAGGTGCAAGATTGGGCCTGACCTAAGAGTGTGTTTGAGATCCGATTTTAGGATTAGTGGGTATTACCGTCGGTTTGTGAAGGATTTCTCGAGTTAGCTTCACGTTGACTAGGTTGACTCGGAAGGAGTCAAATTTGTATGGAGTGAGACTTGTGAAAAGTCGTTTCAGAGTTGAAGGTTAGATTGACCACCGCTCGGTCTTGATTATTCGGAGAGGGTTGGGTTATCACGATTCTTGTGACGCCTCACGAGAGGTGCAGGTTGTGTGTTGATGCAAGAAGGAAAGTGGTTGCCTATGGCTCACGTCGATTGAAAATTCATGAGAAGAATTACCCTACGCATGATCTAGAATTAGCAATGTAATATTTGCCTTGAAGATTTGGAGGCATTATCTGTATGGTGAGAAATTTGAAGTATTCTCCGACCACAAGAGTCTGAAATATCTGTTCACACAGAAAGACTTGAATTTGAGGCAGAGGAGGTGGATGGAGTTCATTGAGGATTATGACTTCGAGTTGCACTATCATCCGGGAAGGCCAATGTTGTGATGCCCTTAGCAGAAATCTGTTGGTGACTTAGCTAGTATAGCCATCCGAGTGGGAGATGTTGGGTGCAAGGGAGTTTGATTTGCATCCGGGCGAATCCGTTGAGGTCATGCGCCTTGTTTTCGTTGTTGCACAACCTACACTTGTGACTCGAGTGTTAGAGGCTCGAGGGGTGATCTTGAGGTAGAATCTCTCGAGAGAAGATTTCTAATGGGAAGGTTGAGAAGGGTTTGACGGTATCCCGACCTGAGTGTGAGATACCGAGACCGTCTGTTTGTGCCGGAGTCTTGCCGAGAGGAGGTACTCCGAGAGTTTCATCATTCGCGCCTTGCGGTGCATCCGGGAGGTACTAAGATGTATCAGGATTTGGGTCGCCAGTTCTGGTGGCGGGGTATGAAGAGAGATGTGGCAGCTTTTGTATCTAGGTGCCTTACTTGTCAGCAAGTGAAGGCCGAGCATCAGAGGCCAGCGGGTTTGTTGCAACCCTTGCCTATTGCCGAGTGGAAGTGGGAGCATGTCACTATGGACTTCGTTGTGGGTCTTCCGAGGACTCAGCGGGGTAGTGATGCCATTTGGGTAGTGGTAGACCGGTTGACGAAGTCAGCGCACTTCATTCCTATGCGAGTTAGAGATTCAGTAGATCATCTTGCTGAGTTGTATGTTCGGGACATAGTGAGGTTGCACGGGGTCCCAGTGACGATCGTCTCAGATAGAGATCCTCGCTTTATCGCCGTGTTGTGGCGAGTTTGCAGAGTGCTTTAGGCACTAAGTTGACTTTAGTACGGCTTATCATCCTCGGACCGACGGCGTCCGGCGTACCATTCGGATCCTTGAGGATATGCTTGGGGTTGTGTTCTCGACTTTAGTGGGTCGGGAGAGGCACTTGCCATTAGTGGAGTTTGCCTACAACAATAGCTTTCGCCTAGTATCGGTATGGCACCGTTTGAGGCCTTGTATGGCCAATCGTGTAGATCTCCGGTTTGTTGGGCGAGGTGGGTGATGCACCTTTGTTGGGTCCGGAGTTAGTGAGGGAAACGAGAGAAGGTTGAGCTTATCCGTGAGGAGACTCGTTGACCCAGTCGCCGAAATCTTATCTTGTGATGAGAGGAGACCTTTGGTGTTTGAGGTAGGTGATCATGTCTTTCGAAAATATCACCTAGGCGAGGTTTGATGAGGTTTGGAAAGAGCGGAAGTTGTCCCTCGATTTATTGGTCCCTTTGAGATCCTTGAGAGGATTGGCGAGGGCCATCGCTTAGCTTTGCCACCGCAGCTTATCCGGAGTTCATGACGTGTTTCATGAGTATGCTTTGAGTATGAGCCGGATCCATCGCATGTGTTGGATTGGACCGATTTAGTTGTTGATGAGGATGTTTCGTATGAGGAGAGACCGATTCGAGTCTTGGATAGGCGGGATCAAGTTTTGCGTGGCAAAACCATCCCTTTGGTGAAAGTTTTGTGGAAGCATCACGGAGTAGAGGAGGCCACTTGGGAACGTGAGTTAGAAGTCCGTGAGAAATATCCGGAATTGTTTACTGATTTGTAATCTTGTATCTAGATTATATAATATTGTTGAACTTAAGAGCTTTATATATGTCTTAAGTTGGAAAACATTGAGAATGTTTTGGTTTGTGGGACTATTTTAAAACTTGCCATATTTTGGAAGTTTATTGGAACATCACGTATGTTGGTTTGTTATTGGATATCATGGAATTAAATATGATATGAGAATGAAAATCTTGTATTTCAAAAATATTGAACTTGAAAGGAAATTGCATACTGCTAATGCAGGTTGGAAGATATACTGTTTTTACATATTGTGAGATGCCTCTTGATAAAGAGATGAAGTGACCGGTATTGGGTCAAGTTGTTTATTGCCATGTTTTATATCATTGGGAATTGGGAAAAACTCATTTTTACAAACCTATGCTTAATTTCGGGGACGAAATTCTTTTAAGGGGGGGAGGTTATAGCGACCCCGGTCTTTTCCCATTTGATTAGTGTATCCGGACTTATGTTCCGTAGATTCCGTTGTTATCAGATTGTTGTTGTCATCCTTTAATTCTATTTGATTGAGTTTTAGGATGTGTTTGGCGTGTTTCGAACAAGTGGGTTGAATCTGAGTCAAGATGTTTGTCGCTCAGTTTTTAGCCTTTCCGCTCGAGCGGACATTTCTGCGCTCGAGCGGAGTTTACACCCTTCCAGCTTTTTTTTGGGTTCCTGCAAAACTTCTGCAGGTGAGAATTCTACGCTCGAGCGGGCATACTTGCGCTCGAGCGGACCTTGTTTTTGTTCTTTACGCTCGAGCGGTGTGTTGTACGCTCGAGCGGACATCGATATTTAAAGGCAAGGCCAGGATTTTTAGGGCAGTTTTTCATTCTTTTTTATCTCAAACCCTAAAGTCCGACTTTTCTTCTTCTCTAAACACCTTTTCCCCTAGGTTTGATCTAGTTAGGGTGTGTTTCTATCCTAGTTCCTTTACAAATAAGGTAGAGGAGAGTGAGGGCTTTCATTTAATCGGAAATTGTTGATTTGGAGCACTTTGGAGTTTCGCATCATCTTCGCTTTTCTTCTTTTGGGTTCATTGCTTCGAGGTAGGGAATTCCTACTCCATTTATACGTTTAATCCTAAGTGTTGGTATTTTGGTATATGGGGTAGTTTGGTAATTTTGGTATGTGGGGTGGTTTGGTAATTTTGGAAGAAACCTTAGGGTTTTGGTTTAGATTAAATTGTGTAATTAATTTAAAGGAACAAAGTGGAATTTGGTTTAATTCATGGGATTGGGTAGTTCAAATATTTACCTTTGGTAATGTTGAATTTACATTCATTGATGTATTTATTTCGCATAGAAATAATCGCTTTGGGCTATCGGTGGAGGATAGCCATTGATTGTTGTAGACCTTGCATGCGGCTTAGGTATAATCGAATTGGGTCAATTGTTTGACCATTGAGTTATCTGTAACTTTTGTGTATTAATTATGTGTTGTATATGGCAATTAGTGTTTCATTGCATATGCATGTTGTTTGGAGAAGATAGGGGATGAACTCCACGGTTTAGGGAAGATAGGGATGGACCTCTAAACCGGATTTATTGGGAGGAGATAGGATGGACTCGGAGCATCACTCTTATGTGTGCTTATTGATTAATAGGCATATGTCTATTTATTGTTGTTATGATACATCACTAAAATGTGTATCAGTAGGGAAGTATGGAAGTGAATTGATTATGATTGATACAATACCAACCTGTGTATTTGTTAAGATTAGGTCTAACTTGAATTGTTATTCCGGGTGAATTGGAAGTAATGATAATAAGAGATGAAGTTCTGTTGAGTTATTTGGCCAGGTTCTGAGCCATATGTGGAAAGTAAAATGTGCCATAGACAATGTGTCATAGGCAGTGTAGACATTCGTGTCATGAATATTGTCATTTGATTATAGTGTGTTAACCATGTATCAGATGCTAATACTTTAGTTAATTCTTATGATTGGTTTAGTATTTCTCTATTGGGTCATGGCTCACCCTATATGGGAACTTTATTTTTCAGGTTCAGGTGGTTCACTCCCTCCAAGGACATAGCTTGTGAGGATTGGACTTGAAGATTTGTTTATTTACTTTTATTTGTTTTATTTGAATAATGTAATATTTCAAGCCTAGGGCTTTATCTGTTTCTGAGTTAGAACTCAGTGAATTGTGTCCAAGTGTTGGCTTGGCAAGATGTAAGCCTTTAGGGCATTTATTATGGTATTTCATTTCATGAGATTCAGATGATTGATGTAATAAAATGCTTTCTTTTAATAATGCATGTTTTGTTTTATATTTAATGAGTTGGATTTTGAGGGCGTTACAAAAACAATTGAGAATCAAGTAAAATTAAGAATTTTTTTTTTTTTTTTTTTTAACAGACAAGTAAAATTAAGATGTTTTTAATTATTCAATAACAAAAATATGTGTTGCAAATGGCAAAACTTCAAGGCAAAAAAAATAAAATTACAACCCATGCATTTATGATAAACATAAATACATTCCGCTCTTGGAGTTTTGTAATTATAGTTTGCTTTATGTTAGAGTATACCTGATAACATTGCAAATTATGTGTCAATTGCCAGTTACCATTCATAATTGTAGTCTAACAGACTATTGTTATGAAAAATGTGAATCAGGTATAAGTGTAATGGAAGAATCGAAGTAAACCAGAATACTTTCTCCTGAATCAGGAACCGTACATCAATTTTGTGCACAAAGTAACATTGGCTAACAGGACCCTCTTATGGACCTAGGTGACAATTTGAGTAGACAATCCCTTCATCTGGAAAATCAAAATCTACTTAAAATGAAGTTTCCATACCTCTCGAACATTGGAGGAACCATCTGCAACTTCAGAAACCAGGCTAGCTTCCATCACACCTGAGAAAGAGAACCATCTTATCAACACCCTATGCCATACAAATAGGCTGCACGTATCCTTAAGGCTGTGCTTGAATCATAAATTTGGATAGATTTTTGGAAAATGAAAGGGAAAAGGTAAGAAAAATGTGAATTTAATCTTTGAAATATATTATGCATGCAAATGGAATTCATGGATGAGCATATAAAAAACATATGTATCGACACATTTAAAACATATTGATGTGCCTTCATGTACAACAAAATCTATATTCTTGAAATAAATTGCAGCATGTAGAATGGAAACACAAAATTAAGCACCAATCTGAAGTCTGTTTTTGTGCATAGATGTGTTAAAAATACGATCTTTTATTGATACAAAGAAACATATCCTAGTGAAATATACATATATATCTAATAAGGCTTACCATCCTCATCCACCACAGAGAGAAATCACCTTGATCCACCTCCTACTCCAAAGTAATGCTTCTTCGCTGCCATGTAGACAACTCCATTCAGATGATTCAAGCAGTGTAAATATAAAATTTTAGAGCCACGTAACAAGAACTTAAGGATGTGGAAAGAATCAGAAACTAAAGAACAATTTACCTTCTTTATAAGTTCATACAGATGAGGCAAAGCAGATATTGAGTAAACTGTCTCTGCCATAAGGATAACATCATAACCAACAGACTGAACTAGCCCTGGGCTACAATTGTGGTCCTTTTCGTTGGTATGTACCTATGAAGCACGGGTACTCCAAAAATAGTGCCGTACGAGTACCGGGTACTTACCGGGTCTTGTATGCGCGGCATCGGCGGGCGGTACGCTGCAGTCGCAACAAAGAAGGTCCGCACGTTTGGCTCATTTAGTGCGGCATCGATGCACGGCAGTGCGCTATGGGTGCACGTGGAGTACGCCATGGGTAGCAGGCCTTTTTTTTTTTTTTTTTGCCTTGCGGATCGTTAATTATTTTTATAATCATAAATATTAACAATCATAAATATTATCTTTTATCATAAAATTAGATCAACAGAATGTTAATAATCATAAATATTATTTTTAATAATCAAAAATATTATTGCACATCTATATTATTATCAAAATATTAAAATTTAATATTATTAGTTAAAATATTATTGGCCTTGGTTAAAATATTGGTTAAAATATTTTGATATAGATATAATATTTCTATAGATATAATATTTTAACCAATATTTTAACCAATAATACTTGAATTTGTAGGTTGGGTCTTATAACCATAATTAATAAAAATAAAAAATAAAAAATATCGACGCATCGCAGCACTGCATTCTACTTTTTTGAGATTTTGCCGTATCGGCGTACCCGTACTCGTACCCGTACCGTACTCGTACCCGCACCCGTGCTTCTTAGGTATGTACACAAGGAAGAATTTGATGGACTTCACTCCAGTCACCAGCAAAGAAATGGAATTCTGCATCTGTATTCCACCCACTCACATCTGTAGCCAAGGGTTGAGACTTCTTTAGAAGATTAGCATTTACATTAGGAATGGTCAGACATCGCAAGACCTCAGCATTAAAATCCTGGAAATGAATGACAGCAGCACCCTGATGCAACAAAACACAATGCTAAATCCACCAGATATTTTCAGGTATCTAATTCCAAGAACTAAATGCCTAGAAAATGCAATAATTACCTCAAGGCCAGTGAAGATCCCAGGAAGTCCATGACCACATCCACGCTAAAAACATCAAAACAAACTCAATCATAATAGCAATAGAGATGACTAAATGATGAAAGACATCTATATCACTTCAAACTATTGATATCTTTCCCAGTTTATTACCTCCAGTGTTCTAGAATCACACCCGAGTACTAGTGATATATGGGCACTTCATAAAGGTGGACAAAGAATTACTTGCTGCTTTTACACTTTTCTCAACTTGGCAAATAAATTTCCCCATTAAATGTCCAAAATTTTAACCTAATCCCAATTTTGAAACCTCATACATGATATCTCCATTTTATGGTATATTAAAACTTAAAGAGACTAATGTAAGTGACTATAATTGGTTGGTGAAGTCAAAGTTTGGACCTATTGTGTCATGACACATGAGAAAGGGGATGCTTAGGTTGGACATTAAATTGCAGCGCCCCCAATATATATATATATACAAAACTCCCAAAGCACCCCCAAAGTTGAAGCAAACACGAACAGGTGTGATATTCCGTCAAAATTTTTAACCCGTTAACAGTTTGAAGTAAAGTGAACTAATGTTAATAGTTTAAGGGATTACTTGTTCAAATTGATAGTTTAGGAGGTGAATGACACTAGTATGATAGTTTGGAGAGGGGGGGAATAAATTTTTCCTAAAAATTACGTTTTACGTAAAACATGGGAGCTTTGCATTTTTTATAACTTCTATTTTATTTTGATCATTCTATAGAATTTTAATATTAGAAATGAGCCAGCAACCCTATATTCCAAATAACCAATTATATGACACTAGAATAGAACTATACCCCCATAGTAACAAACACAGTATTTTATGCATGTCGTACCCATTCTTCAGTCCAGATATCACATTATTACGACCCTGAACCATTGACATCAACATCCCAATACCAACAAATTTGCTCTCATAATCAATTCAAAACACAAGATTGCTTACATCAATGACATTATATTAAAGAAAATAGGACTAATATAACAAACAGCCACATTGCCATGTGGTAGACATCCAAAAAGACATGCAATGACAAAACATATGTAATGCATATGTATGACATTCAATGCAGAAAAGTTTCATTGTAGCCATATTCATCTAAAACATGTTTATGCATCGTAGTATTAGAGAATAGAGGCCACTTTAGTAATAGGAGCTCACCTCTAGAACCCGCTTTCCAGTGAGTAATAATTGGCCATCTTGGATCTCTGATTGCAGAGTTTTAACTAAATCGAGTGAACCTTCCCATAGTTTTAGTCCCCCTACACCATAATTAAGCACATTATGCAAATCCTCAATACAAATCCTGCATATGTACATATGTATAATAAAGTAAATCAAATAGGATAATGTGAGGTAAAAATCTAGAGAATAAATTTCTTACATACCTTCATATTTACCCGGGACCAAGTCAGAATTGGATAAATGGAAAACCTCCTGAGTACTCACCCTTCCCTACCAGAGATGAAACATTTGCTTTTCTTAGTCACTTCCTGTAATACATAGTTGACACCCACTATTCCAGTATTTGCTCTGTTTGGACACCCAGAAAATACACTAGGAATCAAAACAATTTTAAAACTTTGAACTTCAGGATTTTTTGTTTTTGAATTTAGATGTCAGATTAGTACTCATTTCCTTGGAAACCCAAAACTAGAAAACTCAAGACTTCGGAATGCTATTTTCCTTGCGTTCATTTTCCCATAATTTCTCGGTAAACAAACAATGGGTTGAAAGGAAGGGAAATGATTTGGAGCCCTAAAATCCTCACCCCTAATCCCCCTAATTTCCTTTTTAGGAAACTGTTTTCTTTTTTTTTTTTTTTTTTTCTTGATATGGAAATTAGGGGGATTAGGGGGATGTTTTTAGGGGATGTAGCAAGACCCTTGAAAGGAATTACCTTGAGCAAAGTGGCTCAAATTCACGGGGTCCACTGTATATGTGACAGATGATGAAACCTGTTCCAAATAAAAGATTAGATACATGCATATTATAAAGACGTATATAAATATATATATATATATATATAAAGAGGATTATGCAATGGAAATACCTCTGAGGGAAGAACTTCAATGGAAGGAGGTGGGGGAGGGAGGGACTTTTTAGAAGAATCAAGAAACCCTAACCCTAATTGGGTTTTATCATCCAATGAAGAAGAAGAAGAGAACAAAAAAAAGGAGTCGAGTCCTGATTGCTTTGCCGCCATGAAAGCCTTTTCTCTTCTTCAGCTGTGGGGTTTTGGTTGCACAGCTCCTCGGACCTTGTGAGCCAAGAGCATCTCCAACCACTAGGTAGGTATAATGCCTCACTTTTTTCAATTTTAATGTATTAAGTATATGATTAAATATTTTAGCTCAATTTATATTCACTAGTTATATATAAGTAGCATTTAAGATTAGGTAAAATGTATTTAATCATTAGGATTATTTCTCTCCATCTTTGTTGCCGATGTGGCATTTTATAAAGTTAATAATATTTCGATAAATAACTAAAATACAGAACATGGTTGGAGTAGAAACATGAAACAGTTGATAGGCAAAATAAAATATATGCTTTATAATAATGTTTAAATAGGTAAAATGCTCATTACCATTAGAGATGCTCTAAGGGCCTATGGCTTTTCGAGCGGTTTTGTTTGTTCTTTGAGCCTGTTGTTGGGCCCATCGTGTTTTTGATAAGGAACAATGCTAGGATGCCACATGAATCCGGATTTTTGAAAAATGTTATTTATACATAAAATTAATATAATTTTTTTTAAAATTTATTTTAAAATAAAGATTTACTCTAAATTATATTATTATGTATGAAAATTATATAAAAAAAAAAATTTCATATTATTACTCAAAAATTTTGTTGATCATATTAATAAATTTTATAAAATCTTATTGACTCATGTATATTTGTTTTTGAAATCTGAAACAAAAGATGCTTGGAAACATTACAAGAGTTGAGCATTACCTTACATAATTTTATAAACTTTTATTGATTCATATATATGTATTTTTATTTTTTGGGAAACACAGTACCATATGCATTTTATAATTAAAAAAGAAAATGATATAATTTTATGAGATTTTTTTTAAGGTTTCTAATATTATAATTTTAAGAGATAAAGGGCACCCCAAACTTTCATACTATCTCAGATTCCTAAAAAACATGCGCTTCTTCCTTACAAAATTATTGGATCAAAATATTTTTGTATTTTGGTCTAACGTCTTTCACTTTTTGAAATTTTTCAAAAACTTAAAAATTCAATAACTTTTTATTTAGATGTCTATTTTCAACAAAAATTATATTTTTGGAATGCTCTCATTGAGATCTATCAAACAAGATCAATGATGAATATGAAATTCAGAAGGAAAAAAAATTACAAAATTTCACTGAGTTAGATATCAACATAAAAGTAAATTTCTCTAACTACATTTGCAGAGAAATTTCAGAGAAAGTCAAATGTGTTAGAGAAAATTAATATACAAGTCAATTTCTTTGACTACATTGGTAGAGAAATTTCAGAGAAAATCAAATATGTTAGAGAAAACCAATATGTAAGTAAATTTCTCTGAATACATTTGCAGAGAAATTTTAAAGAAAATCAACATGATAGAGAAATTTTCAGATTGCAAGTGTGTGATAACCAAAGAAGATCAACATGACAGAGAAATTTCAGATATAGGTGTAGTGAAATTTAGGCAAATTTTAGACAAATTTCCTTATGAAGAAAAATTCAAATTAATTTTACTTGGTATAAATTCAGAGAAATTTCAACAAGCCTTTCAAATTCTCTAGTATAGATCCAAAGAAATTTTGGGTATAGGTCTAGAGAATTACCTAGTATAAGTCTAATGAAATTTCTTTGGTATAAGTATAGAGAAATTTCAACAGGTCCTCCAAATTCTTCCAGATCCATGAGTTTATTGTTGTCCATGATCATCCACTTCTTATTCTTTAGCAAATAGATAAATGGACTATCCTCATGATAGTAGATAAGGTAAACGGGGCGGACGTGGCTAGGAAGGTTGTGGAGGAAGGTTTTGAACTAAGCGTCGAAGACATGGACAAGGTCGGTGGTGATAAAATGGTTGTCAGAACAGAAGAATGCGGAGGTGGCGATGTCAAAGAATGAGGAGATGGTGGATTTAGGTTTTAGGGTTTTGAAAAAGAAGATTGTGAGTTGGTGGAGAGTTCCAAATCTGTAGAGAAAGAGATAAGAGAAGATAAATGGAAGGACGATGAAGGGACTGTCGAAACGGAAGGAAGCAGATGTGGTGGTGTCGGAGAGTAAGGAAGTGGTGGATTTGGGTTTTAGGGTTTGGGAAGAGAAAGATCAGAAAGATGGATGAGAGAGCAAGAAGAGAGACCTAACTATGTAGAGAGAGAAGAAAGAAGAGTAAGGGTAAAGTTTGTATTTTTTTTTTTTTTTTTTTTGAATAAAATAGAAATAAAGAATGTAAGAGACCTTATCTAATAGAAAAAAATTTTGTGGATCTCTCTTACAACTCAAAGTTAGAGAAGAATGTTAGACTAATTTTCTTTAATTTTTACTTTTTGAGTTATAATTAAAAAAAAATAATAATAGAAGTGTTATAACTAAACGCAACATGTAGTATAACTAAAAAATTCATGAGTCATAATTAAAATAATGTCATAATTAAAGAAAAAAATTATGACATAACTAAAAAGAATTAACATAATTAGGTATGCATGTGATACACCCCTTTCAATTGTGGCTATATTAAAATTTCCTTTTTTTATTACTATTATTATTATTATTGTTTTATTTTTAATTACTCGTTTGTTGTTGTTGATGTAATATGCTTGTTTAACTTTGTATCCAAACAGTCAATTATGCTTAGTTAATTCTAGTTATGTTTTGCGTTGGGTTTTGTTAATTAGAGTTGATTTAGGGGAAGTTAACCTATAAATCCTAAATGTTGATCTTGTGTTCCATTTGGTCCCAGTTTTTTGTGTGTGATCCATTTGGTCCTCTCTATTGTGGAAAAGACACAAGTGCCATTAGGTAAATCACGGGCTACTTTATGTAAGGTTTTTATTCAGTGTATGCTTAAAACTTGCCACGTTATATGCGTGGTTGGGTGACACACAACACAAAAGTACACTAAAGGCTTTTTATACTTTTTGCTTTGTGGTTTGATGCATTGCACGTGGCACATAGACCACTCTCTCCCCTCATTACCTGACCTGTCATGTTAGAGTGTCACATTTGCAAAAAATACATTAAAGAATTTTTAATTTTTTTAAAGTGTCATATCATACCCCGCCACGTTTGAATGTCATATGTCACGTTTAAGAAAAGTACACTAATGAGTTTTTTTATTTTTTTTAGAGTGTCATATTATACCCGCCACGTTGTCACATTTGAGAAAATTACACTAAGAAGTTTTTATTTTTTTGAAATGTCACATCATACCGGTCACATTGTCACATTAGGGGAAAGTACATTAAAGAGTTTTTTTTTTTTTGAAGTGCCACATCATACTGGCCATGTTGTCATATTAGGAAAAAGTATACTAAAGAGTTTTTATTTTTTTTGGAGTAAAAGTTTTAGAGTGTCACATCATACTGGCCACGTTGTCACATTTACGAAAAGTACACTAAGGAGTTTTTAATTTTTTTGGAGTGTCACATCGTTAGAGTGTCACATTAATACCTACCACATTGAAATATCACATCATACATGTCATATTAATAAAAGGGTATAATTGTCCATTAAAACACTACCAAAATCAAAAATAAGACCACACGGAAAGAAACTATCCACTAATAAGACTTAATAGATCAATATAAAAAACTTAGGACTAATTGGAGTACTTGTTTGTGAGATGGGATTTATTGGTAAATATCCCTTTGATTTATGTGGAGGAAATTTGACCAAATGTTTTATTGGTACTAGGATTGATATAATTTCATATACAAAAGCTTGTAAGGAAAGCTAGAAAGGCAATAGAAAAATCTGCTTAAGGGGCTATTCAATTGTGACATTTTTTCTCTCATGTTTTGCTCATCCTCTTCTTCTCTATTTTCTGCAAAAAAAAATCAGATCTGATTTTGTGTGTTTTAGATTGATTTCTTTGCAGTTTAAACACACACTTGCTTCCAA
Source organism: Camellia lanceoleosa (assembly GCA_025200525.1). Classification (NCBI taxonomy): domain Eukaryota; kingdom Viridiplantae; phylum Streptophyta; class Magnoliopsida; order Ericales; family Theaceae; genus Camellia; species Camellia lanceoleosa. The sequence goes on from CM045766.1 coordinate 139,680,653, forward strand.
AACACCCAACATAAAAGTGGTATCAGAGTCTGGTTCAAAGTGGAAGCTTGGATTTGAAAAGGAAGGCTGAAAATAGAAGGTGTGTGAAGAAGAAAAATGGGTTTTGCAGAAAATCTCCATGGCTAACTCAAGCAACCAAAGTATAGGTATCCAGCAACCATCTATGCCCATTTTTGCTAGAGAAAATTATGATTATTGGTGTGTGAGGATGAAGACCTTATTTCAGTCCCAAGGTTTATAGAACTTGGTACAAAATGGGTATGATGAACCTGATTTAACAACTACATTAACTTTAGCACAATAGCAACAACTAGAGGAAACTAGAAAAAAGGATGCTAAAGCACTCTTTTTCATCCAACAAGCACTCTCTGATGAGTTGTTTCCAAGAATCATTGAAGCCAAGAAATCAAAGGAAACATGGGACATTTTACAACAAGAATTTCAAGGAGATAAAAAGGAAAGAATCATCAAACTCCAAACTCCTAGAAGGGAGTTAGAATATTTGGAGATAAAAGAATCTGAAACTTTAACTGATTATTTCTCTAAACTAACGAAGATTATCAATCAAATGAAATCATATGGTGAAAGAGTTGAACAAAAGAGAATTGTTGAGAAAATTTTGGTTAGTTTACCAGAAAAATATAACACAATGGTGGGCATAATTGAAGAAACAAAGGATATCTCTTAAATAAGTGTCTAAGAATTGATGCGTTCTTTGAAAGCTCATGAACAAAGGTTGTTAAAACAATCAGAGAAGCCTCTAGAGAGTGCATTCCAATCAAAAGTTAATTTGAATTCTAAAAGTCATAGAGAATCATCAAGTAATGAATAAATAAGAGGGGAATCATGAAGAGGTGGTAGACAAGGAAAAGGAAAAGGAAAAAATTCATCAAGGGGAAGATGTAGAAGCAACATTGATAGAAGTTCAATTGTGGAAGAAAATACAAGAAAGCACATAATTTCTGAAAGGCGAAATCATCTAGAGAAGGATTGTTGGTGCCAAGGGAAACCACAATGTTATAAATGCAAAACTTTTGGCCACCCCCAAAAGGATTGCAAAGTCAAGAGCAATCAACAAGCTAATTTTTCAGAGGAGAAAGATAGAGCAGGAAACTTATTTTATGCTTGTCAAGCAGTCTCAGTACACAAAAATGATGTTTGGTACCTTGATGGTGGGTGTAGCAATCATATGACAGGTGATAAGTCTATTTTCTTGGACATGGACACTTTAATTTGCTCTCAAGTTAAAATGGGAAGTGAACCATAAGAGTTGAAACAAAGAAGGGGACTAACTTTATTTATGATGTGTTGCTCGTTCCAGACTTGGAGAAAATTTTGCTAAGTGTTGGACAATTTGTAGAAAATGGATATGCAGTCCATTTTAAAGCTAACAATTGCACCATTCATGATAGAAATGCAAAGCAAGTGGTGGCAAAAATTCAAATGGAGAAGAATTGAAGCTTTCCACTCACATTCAACTACGCGAGAAATGTTGCTTTGAAAGCTCATACGAATGATGAGTCATGGTTGTGGCATAGAAGACTTGGGTATTTGAATTTTCATAGTCTCAAAGTGCTTCACCAAAAGAATATGGTCCAAGGACTTCCAAGTATTGAGGAAATACATGATGTTTTGTGAGGGATATGCACTTGGGAAGCATCATCGATAACTTTTTCCTAAAAGAGTTGCTTGGAGAGCCAAAGAAATGTTAGAGTTAGTTCATACGAATGTTTGTGGGCCTATGAGAACTCTCTCCCATGCCCAAAACAAGTACTTTATTCTTTTTATTGATGACTATACAAGGATGATATGGGTGTATTTCACGAGGGAAAGATCCGAAGTATTCACTATTTTCAAGAGCATGGTGGAAAAGCAAAGTGGGCACCACATAAAGACTTTGAGAAATGATAATGGCAAATAATACAACTCTAAGGAGTTTGACAAATTTTGTGAAGATGAAGGTGTAGAAAGGCAACTTACAGTGGGTTATACTCCAAAACAAAATGGAGTATCCGAAAGAAAGAATCAAACAGTGATGGAAATGGCCAAATCTATGATGCATGAAAAAGGGTTATCAAAGAATTTTTCAGCTGAAGCTGTTTACATAGCAGTGTACTTGATAAATGTGGGTGTCCTATCAATGCTGTTTGGAACGAAACTCCTATAGAAGCTTGGAGTGGGAGAAAGCCATCAATAAAACATCTCAAAGTATTTAGATGTGTTTGCTATGCTCAAATTCCAAAGGAAAGAAGAAGCAAATTAGATGAAACAAATGAGAAATGTATCTTTGTGGGATATAGCAACAAATCCAAGGGTTATCGATTGTATAGCTTGAAGAAAAATTAGATTATAATCTATCGGGATGTGTTATTTGATGAGAATGCTTCATGGAATTGGGAAAAAGGTAAAATTGAGAAGTGATCTGTTCTAGTTGATGAGGAGCAAGAAAATTCAACACATGAAGATAAAGATAATGAAGATTCAAATCATTATGAAGATAAAGATAATGAAGATTCAAATCATTCCTCACCAAGGGCAGGTTCATCATCATCTTCTAGCTCTTTTCCAAGTTCAAGTTCAAATTTTAATTCATTCTCGCCTAGTTCAACTCCAAAAAAAAAAAAAAATGAGAAGTTGGAGTAATGTGTATGCTAGATGCAATTTTTGTGTAGCGGAACCTGGAAGTTTTGAAGAAACAATTAAAGAGGAAGCTTTGAAGAAAGCAATGGAAAAAGAAATTGAAGTCATTAAGAAGAATAACACACAGGAATTGGTTGAAAGACCATAAGATAAGGAAATCATTGGGGTGAAGTAGATTTATAAAGTAAAGTTGAATTCGGATGGTTCATTCCAAATAAACAAGGCAAGGCTTGTCGCAAAAGGGTACACACAATAGCCTGGAACCAATTTTCAAGAAACATTTGCACCAGTTGCACAACTTGACACCATTCGAGCTCTCATTGCTTTAGCAACCCAAAAAGGTTGGTCATTGTATCAACTTGATGTTAAATCTGCGTTTTTAAATGGAGAATTGAAAGAGGAAGTGTATGTTGAACAACCCCAAGGTTTTTTAATAAAAGGAGATGAAGACAAGGTGTATAAATTAAAGAAAGCATTGTATGGGATGAAGAAAGCTCCAAGAGCATGGAATAACCAAATTGATTTCTATTTAATCGACAAGGGTTTCAAGAAGAGCAAGAGTGAGCCAACCTTATATGTGAAAAATCAAGGTATGTCAATTTTTATTGTTGCCTTGTATGTTGATGATTTGTTATTTTCCAGTAATGATGAGATAATGATTGAAGAATTTCGAAATGACATGATGGGAAGATATGAAATGAGTGACATGGGTTTGTTGAATCATTTTCTTGGAATTGAATTCTATCAAGTTGAAGATGGAGTATTTATTTCTCAAAAGAAATATACTGAAAATATTTTAATGAAATTTGGCATGAGTGGTTATAAGCCCATGGCCACACCACTAGTTGTGAATGAAAAACTTACAAAGGAAGATGGAGAGAAAAAAAGTTGATGGTTCGTTGTATAGAAGCTTGGTTGGAAATTTGTTGTATCTTATAGCTACAAGGCCGGATATAATGTATGCCGCAAGTTTACTTTCTAGATTTATGAATAATCCTAGCCAAAATCATCTTGGTGCTGCAAAACGAGTTTTGAGATATATTTGAGGCATAACCAGCTATGGTATCAAGTATTGCAAAGATTTAACTGTGAAATTGTTTGGTTTTTGTGATAATGATTGGGGTGGCTACACTAATGATATGAAAAGCACCTCCGGGTATGCATTTTCCTTGGGTTTTGGAGTATTTTCTTGGTCATCAAAAAAGTAACAAAGTGTGGCACAGTTATCTGCAGAAGCTGAATATGTTTCAGCAGGTTTGGCAACTTCCCAAGCAATTTGTTTGAGGAGAATACTTGAAGATGTTTGCGAAAAGTAAGAAGATGGTACATAAATTTTTTGTGACAACTAGGTATCTTGTGGTCGGTCGGTGGTTTGAGAGAAAAATAGAAACCGTATGGCGGGTGGCGGATTGATAAAAGTGTCACTAGAATTTGCCATTTTCCTTATCAAAAACCGGCGGTTCGGTTGGCAAATAATGGCGGATTTGCCTTGGCGGTTCGGGCGGATTGGCGGTTTATAAAAAATATAATTCAAATTACAAAACTTAAATCAAAGAATAAAAAAAAGACAAGAGATACCATGATGTTAAGCATCTTGCGAAGCTTTCTTCTGATGCAGCAAGTGTAGCAACAACATGATAATATCAACGACTATGCCATTAGTTCATTACAAGCATCTGTGGAAGCTACAATGATCAAATACAATACATAAAATTAATATCATTTAGGGTTTACAATATATTGAAAATGTTTACTGTTGAAAAGTATTTAGATTGAAAAGTGAGCTGATGCAAGTTTGCAACATGGCCAGAAAAAAAAAAAAGATTGAAAAGTGAATTGGAATCCAACTTTATTTTGGATTATTGACATCTTGAATTCCCCTCGAGCAGTAATGTAATACTATATTCTAAGGTATAGAACAACAAGCAAACTTAAGTAAAAAGGAATTTTTAGAATCTTATAAAACATGATTTAATAGTGGTGCGAGTCGGTGCGGTTTGGAAGAAAAATAGAAACCGACGGATTGATAAAAGTGTCACTAGAATTTGCCATTTTTCTTAACAAAAACCGGCGGTTCGATTAGCAAATAATAACAAATTTCTCTTGGCGGTGCGGCTCGGTGCGGTTTCGACGGTTTCGGCGATAATTGCCATGGCTAAGAATCCTGTTTTTCACAGCCGCACTCGTCATATTGCAATTAAACATCATTTTATTCGGAAAGCAATTGAAGAAGTTGAAGTGCAACTCAAATTCTGCAGGTTAGATGAACAAATTGCAAATATATTCACTAAGGCTCTTCCCAAAGAAAAGTTCTAGCATTTCAAAGAGTTACTTGGAGTTATGGGGCAGCACATTAGGGGGGAGTAGTGTTGATGTAATGTGCTTGTTTGACTTTGTATCTAAGCAATCACTTATGCTTAGTTAATTCTAATTATGTTTTGAGTTGGGTTTTGTTAATTAGAGTTAATTTATGGGGTTGGGGGATACTGTTGGCCCTCAAGGGCGAGAACTGTGTCTTGAGCCAAACGATCTGCTTTGGCATGTATTTTTTTATTTTTTTTTTTTTCACTTAGTCGTACTGCCAAGGCCTATTTTGCACACAACTTTTTGGATTTTGTGCATTACGTGTAGAGAATTTAAAATATATATATATATATATATATGTATATTTATATAATTCTCACTACAAAAAGTATTTCACAATTTACCCACTTAATGTATTAATATTATTTAATTAGTTGATTTCAAATTTTCTATATTTATTTTTAAAATTAGTGTATAAAATATTTAAAATTTTATGACTGATGTTGCAAAAGTTTGTAACTTAGTTATGATATTTTTTTATTATATCAATTTATAATGAGATTATATATTTTGTGGTTGGTATTATAAATTTTTGTCATAAAATTATATATTTCGTGATAGGATGCATATGGTTTGCACCCTTACCATTCATTCTTAATTCATTATAAAAATAATTATAAATACAATTATTGTAAAGGAATAGTAATTCAACTTCATTCTATTTTACCCTAGTAAACTACATTAGAGTATAAATCAATCCAACAACACTATAAAGTCTTATTTGATTAAAATGATTAATAGTGAAATGATTAATAATTTTATAAATTAGTGTAGGATTAGTTGTCCAATTAAATTAGTGAGATAACTATTTATTATGTATTCATTTTAAAAAAAAAAAAAAATTTGATACTTGAAATTATGATCCTTAATCCCTATCAATATTAAAAATTCATCAATTTCGTCAGATTAAATATTCACCATACATGTAAACTGGTTAATAAAATTTGCAATCAAACATAGAATTGTGAGTTCATGAACTAATAATCTCAATCCTACGCTATAATCTTTGTAATCAAACATACTCTAAATGTTCAAAATTCTATATATTGTGCATGTGTGAAATTATAATATAGTGCATTTACTTGTAACAATATTTTATAAATTATTATGATATTGAATTATTTTATTGGCTAAAAATGATGAATTATGAGTATAATAGTATTCCTTTCATAAAATTATGCCTCCTTACTAACTTATTCACAAGTGACAACTTTATTTTCTTAAACGTCATAATTAAGTCATAAATTTTTACAATATCAATCATAAAATTTTTAAAATTTTACTATGTAAATTTTAAAAATAAATTTAGAAAATTTGAAATTAAGTAATTAAATAATATTAATATCTTAGAAAGTGGGTAAATTGTGAAACACTTTTTGGTATTAAGAATTATAAGTAAATATATATTTTTATTTATATTTGTGTGTAATTAACAAAGTGATGCGTTACTGAGATTTGTGGGGGTACAAGCCTAAGTAAAGAAAAAAAAAAATAAAAAATTATCAAAACTGTGCCGTTTGATGGCACAGCCGTTCCTGCTGCCTTCAGTGGCAGAAGTATCCCCTCATCCTAATTTACGTGGTGGAAATTTGACCAGATATTTTATTTGGTAGTTGCGTTGATATAATTATATATATAAAAGTTAGTGAGGTTTGGTTTGACATAAAAAGTCTGAATTAAAATAGTTATAAAAAAAATAAAATAAGTTAAAAAATTAATGAAATAAAATATTATATTTAAATTATAATAATTTTATTTTTTCTCACAAAAATTAAAAAAATCAAAAAAAAATTATTTCAAATGAAACTTTTTAATCTCAAATTAAAATAATTAAAATAAATAAATAAAAAGTCAAAAAAATAAAACCACATCCCCAACTAAAGCTAAGAGAAGCCAGAAAGGCAATAGAAAAAATCTGCTCTAGGACGGTTCAATTGTGGCCCATCTTCTCCCCTGTTTTGCTCCTCTTCTTCTCTATTTTCTGCAGAAAAAAGTCAGCTCTGATTTTGTGTGTTTTTAGATTGATTTCTTTGTAGTTTAAACACACTTGCTTCCAAAACACCTAACATTTGTCTCTCCACTCCACAGATCCCTCCGAAGCCCATCAGATGGAGGAGCTTGCAATTTGCAAATAACTCTTTCTTCCCTTTGGCCGAATCACTATTTTTTTTTTTTTGGGATCAGATGGCCGAATCACTATTCACGCACATTGTATTGCAGCCTACAATTGATTTTGATCTGTAATCTTGGTTTTATCATCCATGGCTTCTAAAAGAACCTTAGATCATTCTCCTTGTTTTCCAGCCCCCCAAAGGAGAAAAGTCTCTTCTTGTTTTGCTTCTTCCTCATCTTTGACACAACCTCGCTGGAGCTATGACGTGTTCTTGAGTTTCAGAGGTGAAGATACCCGCAAAAACTTTACTGATCATCTCTACGAGGCCTTGGTTCAAGCTGGAATTCGCACCTTCAGGGATGATGATGAACTTCCAAGAGGACGTGAAATTTCTTCGGAGCTGCTAAAATCAATCGAAGAATCAAGGATCTCCATCGTTGTTTTCTCAAGAAACTATGCTTCTTCGAGATGGTGCCTTGATGAGCTCGTGAAGATCATTGAATGCAAGAAAACACTTGGACAATTAGTTCTCCCAATATTCTACGATGTCTGTCCATCTGATGTACGGAAACAAACAGGGTATTTTGGAGAAGCATTTGGAAGACATGAAAAGCGCTTTGTGGATGAGATGGAGAAGGTAGAGGTGAGGAGAGCTGCCCTCAATGAAGCTGCTAATTTATCAGGCTGGGATTTGCAAAATGTTGCCAATGGGTAATTTTTAACATCCTTTTAATTTTGCTGCTGCTGCTGCTATCAATTTTAATCTTTAACTAGAAAATCCTACCATGTTGATCCTTGTTGTTTTTATAATTGTGTATTTTAATATTTATTGAGAATTTTATTTATGGATTTTATTTTTAAAAAAATCAATTTTTATGCGTATACATGTATATGTTTGATTAAAACTGACTTATAATCCTTTCCTCAATAATTTTATTTAGGTCTGTCTTGGTTATAAAAACGAAATGAGTGATGTGCTCTGATTCATGCATATATATAATATTTACTCCAAAATCAAGTTCAAGGCCTGAAATATAATGCATACATACCAAAGTGCATACTACACACTTATATACTAGACCATATGCATACACATACAACTTATTTGTTTCATTGCACTATATTAAGTATAAATAGTTCACTTTGTAACTTGAAGATGCTTTGAATTTTACATTTCTTAACTTCATATTGGGAGTGGGATTTGTGAGGTCTCATATTTCCATAATGTATACTTGCTTCACTTTTTATTTGGATCGAAATTGACAGGCATGAAGCAAAGTTCATCCGAAAAATTGTTAAAGAGGTTTTATGTGAACTGAAACATACATTCCTAAATGTTGCTATGCACCCTGTTGGAATAGATTCTCGTGTTAAACATGTAAAGTCATTGTTGAGCATTGGATCAGATGATGTTCACATGATTGGGATATACGGCTTGGGTGGAATAGGCAAAACAACCATTGCAAAAGCTGTGTATAACCATATTTACCTCCAATTTGAAGGGAGTTGTTTTCTTGCAAATGTTAGAGAATGTGCAGGACAATTCAATGGTCTATGTCAATTGCAAGAACAACTTCTCTTTGAATTATTAGGGATAAAGAATCTAAAGATTGGCAGTGTTGATAGAGGAATGAATTTGATAAAAGAAAGGCTCCACTCTAAAAGGGTACTCATTGTTCTTGATGATGTGGATCAATTAAGTCAATTAAATATCTTGGCAGGAAATCGTGATTGGTTTGGTCCAAGAAGTAGAATCATCATAACAACTAGAGATGAGCACTTGTTGAAGGGACTGAAAGTTGATAAAAGATACATGGCTGAGGAATTGAACCACGAAGAGTCGCTGCAGCTTTTTAGTTGGCATGCCTTTAGCAAAACCAATCCATTAGAAAATTATGCAGATCTTGCAAATGGTATAGTAAGTTATGCTAGTGGGCTGCCACTAGCTCTTGAAGTTTTGGGTTCTTATTTGTCTGAAAGAAACATGGTAGAATGGAAAAGTGCATTTGATAAGTTACAACAAATTCCTCACGAGAAAATTCAAGAAAAACTTAGGATAAGTTTTGATGCACTAGATGATGACATAAAGGATATCTTCCTTGATATTGCATTCTTTTTCATTGGAATGGACATAGGCTATGTCATTACTATATTGAATGGTTGTGGTTTCTTCGCAGAAATTGGAATTAGTGAATTGATTAGTAGATGTTTACTGAGAATTAGTGCAAACAATGGGTTGATGATGCATGATCTACTTAGGGCTATGGGAAGGGAGATTATTCGTGAAAAATATCCCAAGGAGCCCTAAGCCTTGAGAGATTGTGGTTTCATAGAGATGTATGCTATGTACTCGAAAAAAACAAGGTAAGAGTTGAATCTTAATTCTTTCTAGTGAGTTAGTTAGTTTTAGGCTTGGAATGCTAATTTCAGTTATTTTAGTCTTTCTTCCTTTTAATTTTCCATTTTGTTTTTAAATATTACTATTTTAGGGAACGGAAGCAGTGGAAGGTGTGATCCTGATCCCACCCATCTTAAAGAAGATACAATGGAGTAATAAAGCATTTGCTGGGATGCCTAAGTTAAGATTGCTTCGAATAGATCATGTGCACCTCTGTGGAAATTTTGAACATCTATTTGAAGAGTTAAGGTGGCTCTGTTGGCATAACTGCCCATTGGAGTATTTACCATCCAATTTTCATCCAGAGAAACTTCTTGTTTTAGACATGCAATTCAGCAAATTTAAAACACTTTGGATAGATGACAAGGTATGACATTCTTAGCAAATTCATTATTGTTTGGGATTTGGATAAATTATGTAGTGGATCATGATGGGAAAAAAAATTATATAATTTTGTATATTTTTCTTGGTTTAACAGCACTTCAAGAGCTTGAAAATTCTAAATCTCAGTAATTCCAAATGCCTAACAAAAAGCCCCATCTTCTGTGCACTACCAATGCTCAAGGAATTACTGCTTGAAAGTTGTACAGGTTTAATGGAGCTCCATAAATCAATTGGGCTTCTAGATAAACTTGTTCACTTGAATTTGAAAGATTGCATGAACCTCAGATATCTTCCAGGCATTATCTGCAAGTTAAAGTCTGTTAAACATCTAAATCTCACTGGTTGTGCAAAACTAGAGGAGTTTCCAGAGCACTTGGGACATATGGAAAGCTTAATAGAGCTTCTTGCAAATGGAACAGCCATTAAACAACTACCTTTCTCTATTGGACTACTGAAGAATCTTAAGAGCTTATCGTTGAAGGGATGTAATAGGCAATTCACAACTAAATCCTGGTTTTCTCTCATTTCAGCTTGGGTTTTACCGAGAAAAAATCCCGACTCCATAAGATTGTTGCCATCCTCTGTTTCAGGTTTGTGTTCCTTAACAAAGCTAGTTCTCAGTGATCGCAATCTGTCTGAAGGAAATTTTCCAACTAATATTTGGAGTTTATCCTCATTGCGATGCTTGGATTTAGGCGGGAACAATTTTCATAGCCTACCATATGGCTTCAATCATCTATCCAAGCTAGAAAACCTTAACTTGAATGAATGCAGAAGTCTTCAATCTATCTCAGATCTTCCTCCTAATTTAGTTAGTATAAATGCTCGTCAATGTCCATCACTTGAAAAAATATCCAATATATCAAAACCGAAGAGACTAGTAATTCAGTTAAGTAACTCCCGATTTGGATTTTTGCATATTTTCTCAAATCGTAAGAAGGGTGGAATGGAAGATCCTCGCTGTTTTCAAGGTGCACGAATCATTCCCTTGGACAGGCACAGGCTCAACAATTTACAAAATCCCCCTCAGGTCTCTCTCTCTCTCTCTCTTTCTCTCTCTCTCTCTCTCTCTCTCTCTCTCTCACACACACACACACACACACAGGTGCAACAATTTAGAAAAACAAAATCTCTCTGAAAATTAAGTGATATTTATTTTAGATTTGACCTATATAATACCAAAGGAGGAGGATTCCATCTGGTCCCATATTATATGGACTGGAGGATACTGTTTAGGTTTGTGGAATCAACCATGGGATCCACCATGAGTTCCGTTTCGATGATTCAAAATTTTCATTTTATTAGGCATTTCGTGTATTTGTGTATTTAATTCATAAAAAAAATTAGATTAATTCGATAATTATAATATATTCAATTTATCAAATTTGTCACAAAAAAAAGAAGACGACAATTTTGTTTTTAAAAATAAACAATATATTTTTTTGTGACAAACGTAATAAATTAAATAGGTTATGATTATCAACTTTATTTTTGTGGGAATGAAATAGATGAAGTGTCCAACAAAATGAATAGTTCAGATTATAGAACGGAATCTATGGTGGGTTCCATAGACCTAAACAGCACCAATGGACTAGAGAGGAGTCGCCTATTAGTGATGGGAAATAATATCATACTCTTACTGAATTTTTCATTCAAAATTTTTTACTTGAATAATGTGGCAGTAACAATTTTAAAAATACGATTCACTAGTTTTTTCAATGTTTTTATTACCAGTTACGTCATAATATATTAGACGATTATATATCACATGTTTATATCACCTTTTTATAACACCAACCTACTTGGAAAGATGCCATTTGTTTGCATTAATTTGTTAATAATCATCTTCAAATAAGAGAATTAATCATAAGAATCTATATAGACAGTGACAAAATAATGATAAATAATCGGTCATATATAGCATTTCTCTATGACAATATGTTATTTGTTTTCATTAATTTCTTAATAATTATTTCTAAACAAATGAGCGAATTGTAAATATCCATGTAGATAATAATACAAAACAATGATAAAAGCATATGTGACATATATAACATTTCTTTTTTCAAATATTAATAACTTTGATGAGTCTTTTAATTTTAAATGATAAAATTAAAACTTGCCATTGTATTAATTTGATGCCAAAAAAAAAATTCAAACAAGATTATGGGGATACAGAATAAACAACACGACATAATCTTAATCATACATGTCACATAAAAAGAGTGGGACTTATCATAAAAGATACAGTTTCACTCTCAAATTAATCTACCTATATTTTATGATGTTGATTTTGTATTCTCAAATTTATTTTAGTTTTTTTTTTTAATTTTCGTCTAGCACTCTACTAATTAGAAATTCATATGACAGCATCTTTGTGACAGCTACTTCCCCATTGGCGACAATTTCTATCCCAGTAGTGACTTGAGCCATTCGTTCCTCCAAATAACAGGGTCTTCGATATCATTAGAAGTGCCAGTAGTGCGAGGGGAAGACGATTACGTTGCAGGGTTAACTTTGGAAGTTGTTTATTATAGAGCTGGAGATGAAGAAAGCTGCTCCATGGAATTAGATGATTATCCGTACGTCATTATTATTGATAAAATTAATGGAATCGATTTTACTTATACCCCAACCTTCTTTGCCATCCCCGAGAGTAGTGGAGATTATGTTTGGCAAAGTCGTATAGGAGTTGAAGAATATTTTGGGTATAGAATTAAAGGTGGTGAGCAATTCGAGATTTCTATCATTATGCCATCACCTTTTAGAGTGAAGCAGTGTGCGATGGATCTGATTGTCCGTCACAAAGAAGGCAACATCACCACCTACTATGGATTGAGTAGTTTACTGGAGCCCTCCTACTATAGACAACGGGGGATAACCAGTAGGGTTATTTAGGAGTGTAAAAATGACTTGCGGCCCATGGGCAGTTTGAAACCCATTTGTGGTTCAGGGTGGGCCCAGGCCTGAGCCCAGCTTGAGACCTTGGGCTTGGACCGTCATTTTGAAGCTCAGCTAGGCCCGTGGGCCCAGCCCCGTCTAGCCCGGTCCATCGACCTGCTTAAGGCCCACTCAAGGCCTCGAATATTCCCTAGGCCTGGGCCTAATTTTTCTGGCCCATGGGCCGGGCTGGCCCGAATTTTGGCAGGAATCCACAAGGCCTATGTGAGTTGGGCCGGGCAAAATTTACATCCCTAAAATTATTGGTGAAATATGTTAAGATGTGACTTAGATTAAAAGTCAAAATTTGATTTTTAACTAAGTTCCCAATAGTGGTGCCATCTCACATTACAAATACATTGCAAATGGATTTTTCATTTACCATTGTAACAGATTCCATAGCGAGCTAAGAATGATATTTTATTCTATTTCATCCCATCCTAATTGATCATTGTTCCCTATGAAATTGATCCAACACTAAATCACCTTGTTTTGTTTTGTTTGATTGATTTTTTAGAAATTGAGTTTTTGTATTTCGTACTTTTTTTAATGATTTTTAAAAATATTTTAAGTAATTTTTTACTTTCTAGATATACATAATTTTAATACATTTAAAAAGTAAAATATTTATAAATAAATATTTTAAAAATTCAATAAATACATAAGAATATAAAAATATATTTAATTATTATTATTATTTTTTTTGTATTTGATGAATTTTTTAAAGATTTTTTTTATAAATATTATAATTTTTAAGTGTATCTAAGTTAAGTGCATCTAAAAAATTAATTAAAAAATTAAAATTTTAGACTAAAAAATACTATAAAAAAAAATCAATTTTCTAAAAAGTGAGTTCAATTTTCTGAAACCCAAACAAGGTGATTATGATTGGTGCTTTGGCCTGTTTTGAGAATTTGACTATTTTAGTTGGTTTTTTGATTATTTTATGAGATAGAAAAAAAAATTGTTTGGGATAATTTGTGAATTTTTTTTATAGTTAAGTAGATGATTATAAGAGAAAAAGTAATTGATTAATGTATAGGATGTAATATTTTATCTTATTAACTATTTTAAATTTTTTTTTTTTATCTTTATTGTGCAAGTAACTTTAGGGGAATTCTATTTACACCCAAAAAATATTTAAGTGAGCCTAATTTTTTAGTACATTCCATTAAATTATTTAGGGTTACAACTTATTCTCAGTACACTTTTTTTTTCTTCCCAAATTACTCTTTTGAAGTACACCCAAATTAAATAAATTAAAAAATTCAAATTAGTTTTGAAGAACTTTTCTTTTGAGCTTAGGATTAGTGACTTGTTTTGTTATTAATCTAATACACATAATTTTTTTTTCCAGATAACCAACGTAATGGATATTAGCCAAAATCAGTCAAAATTAAAGTTTGGTTTTGATATATATATATAGATATATACATATAAGTTCATTATATTTAACCTAGTTTGCATGATAATACACCAAAAGATTGCGATTTTACACTAACGGCATGATTGGACTATTAATCCACATGATTAGAACAAACAAAATTCATGATTTAGTAAAATAAGAAACAGAAACACAAATTTAGGGTTGATATATATAAGTCAAAAAATAATGTTATATGTACCAATACTAACCAGTGTATCAATTGATGATGTGACATAATTTAAAAGCTTTTTGAAATTTATAATGTGATTAATGAGTGAGGTCAATAATAATGTCATAACTAGTGTTGGTATACTAGTTAATATACTAATTGGTACATGTAGCACTACCGTAAGTCAAAATAAGTGAAATTTGAAGCTTGAGTTTGATAAATGAAAACCATGTATATATACTAAGATCTATATATATATATATATAATCAAATGTTCATTAAAAGCTATAGGTTTTTTTAAGTGCAACTAATAATATAATAAAAAATAATGATGTTGATAATAATAGTGTGTTTTGATGGAGTGGATTGAAGTTTTGGAGTGAAAAAGAAAAAGAAAAGAAAATAATTGAAACTTAGAGAAGAAGATGAAGAGATTTGAATAAGAAGACATATAATTGATTAGGATGTATTATGAAAAAAATAATATTTTATTTTAATATTTAATATGTAATATTTTTATAGGAGATTGATCAATAAATCTCATATTTTAAACTTGTGATCCATATAGTCCCATACTTTTTCTTGTGATCTATTTAATCCTTTTGAGTATATAATGACTCATTTTCTCGCCACATTGGAATGTTACATTTAAAAAAAAAATACACTAAGTAATTTTTTAGTATCACATCATTCCCGCCATGTTGGAGTGTCACATGTTATATTTGAAAAAAGTACACCATGGAGTTTTTAATTTTTTTAGAGTGTCACATTATATCAGCCACGTTGTTACATTGGTAAAAAGAAAAAGGTTGGGACCCCCTTTTGGAGAACTCCCACCACCCCCAATGCATTGTTATTGGCTAACTTTTTGTTTTGTTTTATTTATTTATTTTTCCTCCTATCTCTAGCTGACATGTGTCTGTGGGGTTGTAGGGGCCAAAAAAAATGGGGCCTGTATCATTTTTGTTGGTAAAAATACACTAAAGAGCTTGTCATCTCAGGTAGGCAACCCAAGAGAGAATGAATTGTGTTATTAAAAATAATTTCACAATATTAATTATAATAATCAAAATATTCGAATTTTAACAAATAAAATAACAGAGCGATTTAAGTAAATAAAAATAAAAATCAATATAAGTAAAAGAGATAGGGAGAGAAAATCAAACACAGCGATTTATAATGGTTCAGCACGTCGTGCCTATGTCCACTCTCCAAGTATCCTCATTGGAAATTTCTCCACTGTTCTTCAAATAGTAATATGCCACTAGTTTCACGGATATTAGTAAACCTTTATAACAAGTGACCAATCTCGATCACTCTGACTAGTTTAGAATCTGGTGCCTAGTCACACCTAATCCAAGTGATTTTATCCCAAAAATCACTCCAAAAAAAATAATAGCCCAGTTAGTTTTGAATTCGATGCCTAGTCTCACCTAACCCAAGTGATTTTATCCCAAAAAATTACTCACAAAAACTCTTTTTTACAAGAATAATAAGAAGGATGTGAAAACTCTGTTACAATTTTTGCTTAAATTCTCTACAATTTTTGCCTAAATTCTCTACAAATTTTTCTCACAGAAAATACAATTCAATGAAGCACAATACAAAATTTGAGAATATTTTAATATCATAGATTTTTTTCTTCTTCACTTCTACTTCAACCGAAATACCTTTATTTATACACAAAATTATATCTGTTGGGCAGACGCTTCTCGTCTTGACTTTGTAGCACGCTGAGTAACATTCCTTTGAAAATATTGGCCAGATTGCCTTCGATGAATAGTGATCTGTTGATTTTTTTTTTCAAATTTTAATGAATTTCAGATGTTACACAAAAACTTACACAGTAACTTTTCTATTAAAAAATATGCGATGCGTAGTAAATTCTATTTAAGTAATATTTATAACAAATACATGATACAACATATATTTTAAACACATAATATTTTTGTGTCAAAGAATGTAAAATATGTATATTAAAAAATCATAAATTATCCTATATCATCAAAATTAAATTACATGATTAACAATCTCTCCATTTTTTATGATGGCAATACAAGTATGAATTTAACACAAAATTTTATATGAATAAATGTAACAAAAAAATATTCAGCAATCATAAAACATGCATTTATTGGTATTATATTTAATCCCCTGTTATAACAAATTCTTTGTCAAATAATTTATATAAAATCATATTTCTTCTCCCCCTTTGACATCATCAAAATAAAAGATTGATATATGAATTTTTATAGAAAATAAAAATTTTCAGTGCACAAAACGAAAATCATAATACATTTGATTAGTGATTCGAAGATATAGCAAATAATCTAATTAGACAAAAGAGAAAATATATTTTTATTTTATTTCTCCCCCGTGATCATTATCGAGATTCGCTAAAAAAAATTGAGAAGCGGCACCTAAAATGTTGACAAACAAGAGATTTGAACAGATATATATCGATTATTGTATCTGTTAGGTTTTTATTGTTGGCAACTCCGTTTGACAAAACTCTTTTCAGTTGTATTTATTTTCACACTTTTTATTTCAGTGAGGCTATGAGTTTATTAGATGCGAATCCAACCCTAATCGAGCCTTGCAGAGAAGTTTGTGATGTCAATACTTTCAAGATTGCCACTTCGCTGATTATTCCCGGTCAGCTCGCGGCCGAAGCAAAATTCAAAATTGCATTCAAAATTGCATGTCAGCCGTTGCTCGCTCGAGCCAAGGAGTGCTCGCTCGAGCTAAGACTTTCTCGCTCGAGCCAAGGATTGCGTCCATACAAAAACCTGAAAAAGTGTATTTCTTGCTCGAGCCAAGGATCCGTCGCTCGAGCCAAGGCACTAGTAGAAATCATGAAAATTACTCTCCTCGCTCGAGCCAGGAAAGCTTCGCTCGAGCGAGCCTCAGAATCCGGATTTCTCAAGGAGTTTGTTTTCTCCCCAATGTTGTTTTATTTTTGGTTCTCTATAAATACTTGGTTTTCTCCCAAAACTAAGTAGATTGATTGAAGTCCTCGGATCTTCTTTTTGGTTCTTAAAGGTTTATATCTGGGGATATTTTGTTATTTTTCTTTGATGTTTTATTGAGTATTCAACTCATGGTTTAAAAAGAGTACATCAAAGGTTTGTTTGTTATACACAAAGAGAGAGTTGTTCTTCGGTTGTGAATTCAAGAATTCGAGCCCAAGCTTTTGAGGAATCGAGTGGCTCATCGTAAAGACAATTCCGTCTTTGAAGATGGGGTTGGAAGAGGCACATAGAAGTTGGTTCAATTAGGCGTTGTGAATTCGCTAGATAATTGAGAGTGATACGTGTAATTCCTTTATATCTTCTTAGTGGATTGTTCTTGTGGTCATTGCGTGGTTTTTTGATCACAATTGGAAGGTGTCCAATTGTGGTTTTTCCACGTAAAATCTTTGTGTCTCTTTCTCTTGATTGTTTGATTGGGATTGTTATATTCTGTTTAAAATTGTTACATAATCACAAATCAACATCTAGAGGGTTTCTAGATTTTTCAATTGGTATCAGAGCGGGTCGTTCTATTTTTTTTAAAAAAAAAAACTTCTTTTTGATCGCTCTATTTTAAAAAAAAAAAAAAAAAATTCCTTTTAGAACGAGATCTTGTTTGATTTGTGATAATGGATTCAATTCGTGAGGGAAATTCTATGATTCGACCACCCCTACTTGACGGATCCAATTATTCTTTTTGGAAAGCTCGGATGAGATCTTTTTTAAAATCTATTGATGAAAAAGTTTGGCAATCCGTCATGAATGGGTGGACTGAACCAACAATTACTGTTGATGGAGTTACTTTCCCCAAACCAATTGATAAGTGAGACACAACTGATTACCAAAATAGTAGCTGGAATAGTAAAGCTATCAATTCTCTTTTTTGCGCTGTCACACCTGAAGAGTTTAGCCGTATTTGTAATTGTGAAGTCGCAAAAGAGGCTTGGGATATCTTACAAACTATTCATGAGGGCACTCCTTCTGTGAAACGCTCAAAACTTCAAAGGCTCACGTCTAGTTTCGAAAACCTTTCAATGAAAGATAGTGAAACCTTTGATGAATTTTATGCGAAGTTGAGTGACATTGTAAATTCCAACTTCAATTTAGGTGAAAAAATACCGGAATCCAAGATTGTAGGAAAAATTTTGAGGTCCTTGCCCGATCGGTTCCAACCAAAAGTTACGGCCATTGAGGAGGCTCAAGATGTTGACAACCTTAAGCTAGATCAGTTGGTTGGAAATCTCCAAACTTATGAGGCACATAGAAATTTCAAAAAGAAACAAAAAGATGTTGCTTTTAGTTGTGCTCATAAAGTGGTAGAGGATTCTGATGAGGACTGTGAGATAGATTCTAAGATTATGGATGCTTTTGTTAAACAATTTAAAAAATCTTTTTTGAAAACGAATCCTAATCTTTTGGACTCTACTCATGCTCATGAATTTAAAGGCAAAGATAAACTCAAAATTAATTCTATAGCCAAGAAGGGGAAAAGAAAGATACAAGGGAACTCTGAAAGAGTCCAATGCTATAAATGCCAAGGTTTTGGCCACTTTGCTCAAGAATGCCCTACTCGTTTGAAGAAAAAGAAAGTCCTCGCTGTCACTTGGGATGATGAATCAGAATCTGATGAAGACGAAAGTGACGATAAAGATCAAGGCGAAGAGGGACATAAGCAATTCCTTGCTTTCATGGTGGCTGGCTTCAAATCAAGGACAAACAGAGTCTCCGAAAGGTCAGTTGAGAATACTACTGATGATGAATCCTCGGAGAGTGATCATGAAGAACTTGAGCAAGCCTATGAAAAGCTGTATAAGGAGTCTCTTAATTTATTCAAATTGAATGACAAACTCACAAAGAAACTCAAAGCATGTGAATGTGAGAATGTCAAACTTAAGGAGGAGATTTCCGAGGCTAGGATCAATGCCATCAAGATAGTTGATGATCAACAAGTTCTTTGTGCAAAACTGTTGACTTGTGAGACAGAGAGGAATGAGCTACAGGAAACTCATGCCATGTATGAAGAAAAGATTGAATCCCTCGAGATGTCACAAGTTGCTTTGGAAGAACTAATGATCAAGAAAGAGGAAGAGCTAAAGTGTGCTATGGTTACCATTGGTCTTTGGAACAAAGGATCAAAGACTTTGGAGGATATCATTGGGTCTCAACAAATCTGTTCTGACAAGAGTGGCATTGGCTTTAGAGGTAAGAAAGAGCAAAAACAGAGTGCTTCCACATCTCATGATACAAGAACTCAAGGAAAGGGAGGACAAAAAATTCAACAAGAGGAAAGACTTCTCAAACTCCCTAGAGTTGGTAAGGTAAAAGAAAAGAAGGTACACCCTGTTTTTATTTGTCATCATTGTGGTATGCATGGTCATATTCGCCCTTATTGTTATAAGTTGCACGGGAGAGTGTCTCAAAAGGGTAGAAATTCGAATACTTTTTGGGTTAAGAGACAACCTTACTTGTCTAGGCGGAATACCAAGATTCATGAGGGTGTTCACAACACCATGACATTTACCAAGACCGCTAGACCCGATTTTGTTAAGATCAAAAAGATTTGGGTAAGAAAACTTGACTTGTGTTAATGTGTTTTCTCTTTTTAGTTTTTTTTGGGTCTCTGTGTGTTTTTTTTTATAAGAAAAAATGTGTGCATGTTTGTTTTTTTTTTCTTGCTTTATTGTTAAAAAAAAAATCCAAAAAGATTTTCTTGTATGGTTTTGCAAGCTTGAAATTTTTGAGTAGTCCTTGGTGCATATTGGAATTGATGAAAATATCCATTACATGTTAATATGTGTGTGCTTTCTCTGGTCATTACTCTTTTTGGAGTGTGTGTTCTTTGATTAGTATGTCTCATTCTGTACACACTCTTGGATTAGCAAATATTGGAGTCTTCCGCCTTAGTGATTATTTTTTTTTTTGGACTTCTGGCATTGTATCTTTTGCTTTTCTTGAGGAATTGACCTATACTAGCATATCATGGGTGATGTTGAGTCTCTTAACCACCTTCCATCTTTTTGCATCTCCATGGCTTTCCCCTTTGTTCTTTGTAGTCCAGCCATGAGGAAAAGGCTACCTCAGAGTCACCAACCAGGCCATCCTTATTATATCCATGCTTCTCTGGTTCGGTTTCCATACTCTTGAGCGTATCAGCCGCCAATGAATGTGCAAAAGAAAGAAAAAATGTACAAAAGAAAGAAAAAAGTGCAAAAGAAAGAAAAAAAAATGTGCAAAAGAAAGAAAAGAAAAAGATGTGAAAAAAAAAATAGAGCATAAAATAAAGGATTCATTGATTGAGGGGGAGCCTCCGCTTTTACTCACCAAATACCCCTTGATTCCTAGTGGTTTGACTTTCCTTAGTTGTGCTTAGATTCTCTTGTTGGAGGTCCAACTTTTATATTACTACTAGGATTGAATCTAGTGTTTGTCGAACTCCAAGAGTCACACACACACTTTTCTCATGAGATCTATGCTTTTCACATAATGCATCACTTTCTTTTATGAGGAATCTTCTACAGGCTGTGCACATTGTGTTTTCTTGTAATGGTGCTTCTTGGATAATCTTGTGTGTTTTAAGGTACAAAATCTGAAATTCCCTGCTTGCTTCACCATATTGTTTTTGTCAGTTTGTTCTTGTTCATTGTTTTCAGTACAGTGTTTGTGGTTGCTTTGAGTGAGGGGGAATTTGGTTTATCATTACAAGAGTTTGTTAGCATGATCACTTTGATTTGTTTTGTAAGGGAAATTGGCGATAGTTGTTTTGCATGTTTCTATGCACATGTTTGATTATTATTTCCTTCTTGCATGCTCCTGATATTTACATCATCATATCATTGCTTGTGTGGTTTATGATCATGCTTTAGTTGTTTGAGTTGCATTTGTCAATTCATGACAAAAAGGTGGTGTTCATGTTTTCATGCTACATGTTCTTAAAATCTCCAAAGTTGCATCTTCATGTTATTCATGTTTTTTCATCTCATGTGTCGAGATAGTCTTATATTGTTTTTTCATATACTCTTGTGGGACTAATATTTGTTTTGGAGATTGTGGCACTGATAGTTGTTTTGCAGATCATGACCTTGAGAAAGAAGTTTGTTTTTGTTGGCTGTAATGGGTTGGGGTGATTAGGATTTTATTTGTTAGATGTGTTTTGTCACGGCATTGCCAAAGGGGGAGATTGTTAGGTTTTTATTGTTGGCAACTCCGTTTGACAAAACTCCTTTCAGTTGTATTTATTTTCACACTTTTTATTTCAGTGAGGCTATGAGTTTATTAGATGCGAATCCAACCCGAATCGAGCCTTGCAGAGAAGTTTGTGATGTCAATACTTTCAAGATTGTCACTTCGCTGATTATTCCCGGTCAGCTTGCGGCCGAAGCAAAATTCAAAATTGCATTCAAAATTGCATGTCAGCTGTTGCTCGCTCGAGCCAAGGAGTGCTCGCTCGAGCTAAGACTTTCTCGCTCGAGCCAAGGATTGCGTCCATACAAAAACCTGAAAAAGTGTATTCCTCGCTCGAGCCAAGGATCCGTCGCTCGAGCCAAGGCACTAGTAGAAATCATGAAAATTACTCTCCTCGTTCGAGCCAGGAAAGCTTCGCTCGAGCGAGCCTCAGAATCCGGATTTCTCAAGGAGTTTGTTTTCTTCCCAATCTAGGATTACTTTTGGTTCTCTATAAATACTTGGTTTTCTCCCAAAACTAAGTGATTGATTGAAGTCCTCCAGATCTTCTTTTTGGTTCTTAAAGGTTTATATCTGGGGATATTTTGTTATTTTTCTTTGATGTTTTATTGAGTATTCAACTCATGGTTTAAAGAGAGTACATGAAAGGTTTGTTTGTCATACACAAAAGAGAGAGTTGTTCTTCGGTTGTGAATTCTGAAGAATTCGAGCCTGAAGCTTTGGAGGGAATCCGGAGTGGCTCATCAGAAAGACAATTCCGTGCTGAAGATGGAGTTGGAAGAGGCACATAGAGGTTGGTTCAATTAGGCGTTGTGAATTCGCTAGATAATTGAGAGTGATACCTGTGTAATTCCTTTATATCTTCTTAGTGGATTGTTCTTGTGGTCATTGCGTGGTTTTTGATCACAATTGGAAGGTGTCCAATTGTGGTTTTTCCACGTAAAATCTTTGTGTCTCTTTCTCTTGATTGTTTGATTGGGATTGTTATATTTTGTTTAAAATTGTTACATAATCACAAATCAACATCTAGAGGGTTTCTAGATTTTTCAGTATCTGTGGTGTGTATAAAAAATGACAGAGATGATGCGCAAAGATACAAATCCTTCAAGTGTTCTAGGGAAAAAAAAAAATTTTGCTTACCATCTTTGTAATCATGTCATTTCTTATCTTGGCCATCAATGGTTCTTACTTGAATGAGATGCCTAAGATTCAGGTAGACGAAAGGTTACCCATAATGCATTCGCACGCTATTCTAGTAACTGAGAATCCTAGTGTATTTGGTAATCGTAATGACACCGATACTATTAATAACACTATGGCTCTTAGTATACAGACGATGATTGCGATTTCCAATATTGCTCAACAACTACAAGCAAGAAGCCAAGAGAATCTGTAATTAAAAGAAGAGGTATTAAGACAACAACTTGCTGAAACTCGTCAGGCAAAGATAAGTCTATAACGAACAAAACACACAAGTTGGAAAATGCGGTTCAATATTATGCAACCGTTATAATACCCAGACTCACAAAAGTCGAAAATAGAGAAATTCAAGTTCGAAAGGCTTATGAAAAACTATTGAGAAAAATTAAGCGAAAAAAATCTATAAAGCCTACTTAGAACTAACATGTAATTTAGAAATATTTTCACCTTTTGAAATAAAATTGCAAGAATTTTTTTTTTGTCAATTTTTTTTTAATAAAAATAATTTTTGGTGTAGATAAGGAGTAAAAAAAAATTAGAGTAAAAAAGCCCCATATACCCCTAATATTTGGACCACATATGGTTAAATTGTGTACAAATAAGTCATTAACATTGAAATGAGACTTATGGTTTTGAAAGATAAAACATAAGACTAACTAGTTCATAAGTTCTTAACTTGGAATTTATCGGTACTGTTTCCTTTATTTTTATTAACTCATATTTTAGGTAAAAAGTAAAAAAAAAAAATTAATTAATTGAGAAAAATACTTTTCAAATGGGCCTAAATTGCTTAATTTAAAAAATTATATAAATGTTTAATTTAAAATTGATACCATAAATTTATGGTTTTAAAAAAGAGCATGTGTTTGTGTAATTAATCTTTTTTCCCTCAAGTTTTTTTAAATTTATTTTTTAACTCTCCAGCATTCCATCCATATATTTAAGAGATAAGTCTTTGTGATTGAGATTAAATTTATGCAACATAAATTTATGTGTAAAATCTGTTCCAAAAAAATTTATGTATAAAATAGTCTGGATTTGTTATGCTATGATATGTTGCTTTCGTTTGGCATAAATTAAAATGAGATTTTTTGGTTAAAATAATCTTAAAAAGATAAAATATGTTTTTTAATTTAATAAGATAAAATATCATATTTAAATTATAATTATTTTATTATTTTTCTCCCAAAAATAAAAAAAAAATAAAAAATATTTCTCAAACAAAACTATTAACCTCAAACTAAAAACACCAAAAAAAAAAAAAAAAAAAAAAATCAATCCACGTCCCAAACCAACTCTTCAGGTTAAAAGCCCACTCTCTCAGTTTCTTACCTTTTTGCAGAGTCCCCACTCTCTCACTTTTATATTCCTCTCTGCAATTCGCTTGATCTCTAATCCTAGGTTATTAATCCATGGCTGCTCAAAGACCCCAAGATGACTCTGCTTCTTCGTCTTCTTCAGCACCACATTGCTGGAGCTATGACGAGTTATTGAGTTTCAGAGGTGAAGATGCCCGCAAAAACTTCACCGATCATCTCTACGCTGCTTTGGTTCAAGCTGGAATTCACACCTTCAGGGATGATGATGAACTCCCAAGAGGACAAATCATTTCTTCGGAGTTGCTAAAATCAATCGAAGAATCGAGGATCTCCATCGTTTTTTTCTCCAGAAACTACGCTTCTTCAAGATGGTGCCTTGATGAGCTCGTGAAGATCATTGAATGCAAGAAAACAATTGGGCAATTACGTCTCCCAATATTCTACAACGTCGATCCATCCGACGTAAGACATCAAATAGGGTATTTTGGTGAAGCATTTGGAAGACACGAAGAGCGTAATGTGGATGAGATGGAGAAGGTGGAGGGTGGAGAGCTGCCCTCTCTGAAGCTGCTAATTTATCAGGCTGGGATTTGCAAAATGTTGCTAATGGGTAATGTTCGACATCCTTTTAATTTTGCTGCTTTGCTCCTATCAATTTTAATCTTTAACTAGAAAATCCTACCATGTTAATCCTTATTGTTTTTACAATTTGAAAAAAAAAAAAAAAAATTACGTTTGTCTATTTTTTTTTTATTTATTAAAACTAACTTCGATACATTTGTCAATAAGAAATTAATTAAAATTTTATTCTCAATTTTAAATGCATACAAACCACTATATTAACTATTATAGTTAGTTCACTTTGTAACTTTAAGATGTTTTGCATTTTATGTTTCTTAACTGCATATTGAGAGTCGGGTTTGTAAGGTTTTGTATTTCCCTAATATAGTGCAATTAATGATGAAATTAAAATATAATATATCAAGTTTATTGCTAAAAATTTGAGATTAAAATATAAATACAGATCCGATTTCAACTTTCAAATGAATTTTGTAAAATTAACTGGATTAAAATGCACCCAATAAAATTAAGGGGATTTTTTTTAAGATCCCTGATATTAAGATTTTATAGCATAAATGACACCCAATATTTTCATAATGTCTAAGGTCTCTCAATATTGATTCAGAGAAAATTCAACCCAGAGAATTTCTCTGGACTTCCTAGAGAAATTCTACTTCCCAATGATTTTCTCTCCAAAGAAATTCTCTCTAGAGAAATTCCCTGCACTTCCTAGAGAATTTCTCTGGACCCCCCAGAGATTTTCTCTCCAGAGAAATTCTGGACTTCCCACAGAATTTCTTTGAATAATTTTCTCTGTTGTTAAATTTTCTCTAGTTTGAACTCAGAGAAATTTGAATTTTTTCTAGTTTGAATAAGATAAATTGTTGATATCTACAATTTAGTCTACATTTCAAGAGATTAAAATGCAAAAAAAAGGACTCCATAGATAGTACATTGAAGAAAAACTTCAATTTTCAAAATTAAAATAGAAGATAATACAGAAAGAATGGAAGATAAATTTTTCCCAAACTCACATACCATTAGAATTTGTGTGGCTTTGTATGGCTCTATCCGAAGAAAATTGTGTAGAGAAAATTTGTGTGGCTCTATCCAGAGAAATTTGTGTTAAAGAAAATTTGTGTGGCTCTGAAAAAATTTATGTGGTTGTTTTCTAATTTTCTCTGATTCTTTGTTGTTTAATTTTATGTGGACTGTAAGGCAGTTACTCAACAACAAACCAGAGAAAATTGAACAACCATCATTTTTACCAATTTTCTCTGAACTGTAAGACATTCATACAACAGCAAACCAGAGAAAATTGAACAACAACAAACTAGAGAAAATTGAAAAAAATCATCATTTTGACCAATTTTCTCTAGATTGTAAGACATTCATACGACAGCAAACAAAAGAAAATTGAACAACAACAAATCAGAGAAAATTGAACCACCACCATTTTGACCTTCTCTAGACTGTAAGACATTTATACAACAACAAATCAGAAAAAATTGAACAATAACAAACCAGAGAAAATCAGAGACCTACCAGAGAAAATCCAATACCAGAGAAATTTGAACCAAAGACCTACTAGAGAAATTTGAACAACCAAAGAAATTTTAACGAACCAATACATACCTTCCTTGATTCTAACTGCAACTGGGTCTGGTTGTTCAAATCTAGGGCACTACAATCAGAGAAGGAATCGGAGGCCAAAGCCAAAGCAAAAACAGGGTGGTGGTGGTAGTGGGGTTGAATTCGTCGATTACTTGCTGAAAAAGTTGCTTCTTCTCCGGTGAAACCAACTGGAGCTGAACAATCTAGGGCACTACAATCAGATTGTGTTGCGGGATTTAGGTTGATGAATTTGCAGATTTAGAGAGAGAATTACGCGATGTTGATGAACTCGAATGCAATTTCGACTTTGAATTTGGATTTGGATTCAAATTTGGATTTGGATTCCAATTCATTTTCGGAAGAGAGATTTGGAGATTTGATCAAGTAAGGTTTGGATTTAGAGAGAGAGAGAGAGAGAGAGAGAGAGAGAGAGAGAGAAATGAGATTTGATTTGAGAGAGTCAAATTTCTCTGTGATATATGGGTGTAAGGTTGAGGGATTTTAGACATTATAAAATAATATTGTAGATCTCTTCCATTACTAAAAATAGGAGAGGGACCTTAGACTAATTTTCCCCAAAATTAAAGTAAAAATTGAAAAAAATAATTTATTGTTAAAATATGTCTCGTGGGCTTTGTCATCGAGATGGATAAAAAAGTTATGTTAAAAAAAATTATCTTTTTTTAGTCTTTAAACAAATCACACTGCCTCATTATCTCTCTTCTCTCTCTTTCTCACTTGCCTTGTGAAAAGATTACATTTTAACAAAACCCAATTTAAATTTTGAGTTCATATTTGTCTAACCCAAAAAAAATAAAAATGACAAATAAATAAAATTTCTAAAAACACATCATTTTCCACAACCACTTACTTCGATACATTTGTCAATAATAAATTAATTAAAATTTTATTCTCAATTTTAAATGCATACAAACCACGATATTAACTATATAGTTAGTTCACTTTGTAACTTTAAGATGTTTTGCATTTTACGTTTCTTAACTACATATTGAGAGTCGGGTTTGTAAGGTTTTGTATTTCCCTAGTATAGTGCAATTAATAATGAGATTAATATATAATTTATCAAATTCATTGCTAAAAATTTGAGGTCAAAATATAAATACAGATCCGATTTTGACTTTCAAATGAATTTTGTAAAATTACCTGGATAAAAATGTACACAATAAAATTAAAGTCAAAATTGAAAAAAGTAATTTATTGTAAAAATATGTCTTGTGGGCTTTGTCACCGAGATGGATAAAAAAGTTCCGTTAAGAAAAAAAAATCTTTTATTTGTTCTTTAAACAAAGGGAAAATTATTTATACATCCTGTTAGGGAGACTTATGCTACATATGGTCCTACTAAAAAACTTATGTTTCCATTAGTCTTGTGAGAAGTTTGTTGACACATTTACCCTCAATATTAGTTGTTAATATCATAAATAATAGTAAAACCATATATAGGAAATTAAATGTTACCATAGATCATATCTATATAAACGTAACGTAACGTAACGTAACGTAACATCTACATAAACGTAACGTGACACCTATACGTAACGTGACACCTACATAAACGTAACGTGACATCTATAATCTATATATAGGAAATTGAATCTTATCATAGATCATATCTACATAAACGTAACGTAACGTGACACCTACATAACGTAACGTAACGTGACACCTATGATCTATGGCAACATTCATAGATCATATTTATATGAAACGTAACATGACACCAACATAAATCAGCAACATTTTCACATTCAATTTAAAAAAGTAAAAACTCATTAAGTTTGCGAAACGTAACGTGACACGTTACGTTACGTTTATGTAGGTGTCATGTTACGTTTATGTGTGTGTCACGTTATGTTACGTTTATATAGGTGTCACGTTACGTTACATTTATGTAGGTGTTACGTTACGTTACGTTTATGTAAGTGGCATGTCACGTTCCGTTTATGTAAGATCTTGTGGAATACATTCCTATCTAAATATGACTTGAAACTCTATAAGAAATTATACAGGACTTAGCCTACCATAAGTGTCTGAAAAAGGACTTATAAATAAGTCTCCCAATATAAGGAGACCGCCTCATTATCTCTCTTCTCTCTCTTTCTCACTTGCCTTGTGAAAAGATTACATTTTAACAAAACCCAATTTAAATTTTGAGTTCAGATTTGTGTAACCCCAAAAAAAATATGTTCTAAAAACACATCATTTTCCACATAACCACTTTCTTTCCTTTTTTTTTTTTATAAAAATGATAGTTATGTTTTTTAATAACATAAACATTTCTAATGATGTTACTTTTCTTAATAAACGTAAACATTTTTTTCATTTTTTTTATTTATTTAAATTTTGAGTTCAACTTTGTCAATCAAAATTTTTTTTTTTTTTTCACAAACATTTTTTAACATAAAATTATGATTTATGGTGAGATAAAATTAAGATTTATGTTACACAATTTTAGGATGTTATTATAAATTTTATTGTACCAATTGATGGATTGAATAATACAAAATAAAATATTTTGTACATTGAACTCTTCTTCTAGCAAAGAATTGAAGCTTCAACTTTCCAAAAGTTGGTGTAAATATGGTGAGACAAAAGTTGGTGGACAATTTGTCAAAAAATAAAAATAAAAATGGTGGGATAAGGTGATTGAGTTACATAATATATACATATATATATATATATATGAGTGGAAATAAGCCCGAGTTATAGAAATAAAATAAAATAAAAATATGGGGGATTTATGGGCCAATCCTATTGACCAGATTTATTTACCTGTAAGTCCTGCTCATTTTCTCACCTCTCAATATCCCCAAAATACCCTTCCTACACCTCCTTCAACAACTCAATCATCAAATCACTACCATGACCTACCACCTCCCACTTCTTGCCATCGATGAGTACTTCCAACCGTCGATGATAACCTCGGGTAACCTCTGACGATCAACTTCGGCGCTCACTACTGTCACTATCTTCTAAAATCTGATGGCGACAGGAGAAGAAAAAGAAGAAGAAGAAGAAGAATGTGTGAGAGAGAGAGAGAGAGAGGAGATGAAGAGGAAAAGGAAAAGGAAAAGGAAAGGCCTTAGTAGAAAATTGTTAGCCTTTGTGTCGTAGATCAACATAACCATGCCTTTACCATCTGCTCTTTGTTCTCTTTCCAATGATAAATTTATCATTGATAGATTGACCCATCCAACATATTCATATCTACAATGACAAATCAGTGATAAATTCATCACTATATAAATATAAAAAAAAATTAGCAACAATATATAGCATATTCAACAAATCAATGATAAATTTATCATTGATAGATTAATCATACTGCATATTCATCTCTCTCTAGTGACAAAAATGATAAATTTATCACTGACTGTTTATTAAAAAATTACAAAAAAGAAAATCTCATCATCATCGTCACAAATTAACACAAGATTCAAAAACATATTCATTAATAAATTTAGCAGTGATAAACACATTCACTGATAAATTTCTCACTAGTTGTTTGTTAAAAGATTACAAAAAAACGTAATTAAAAAAAAAATCTCGTCATCATCATCACAAATCAACACAAGATTCAAAGAAATATATCAGTGATACATTTATCACTGATACAGCAGATTTGGTTTACGAGAAATAAAGAGAGAAAGAGGGAGTGAGGAAGAGAGAGGTGATAAATATAACATGAACAAAAATTAGTGATAAATTTATAATTGTATTAATATCAAAATTCTAGCAGTAGCAGTCCACAACATATTAAATAAATCAGTGATAAATTTATCACTGAATTAAGTGATAAATTCATCAGATTAGTTCAACATGTTTTACAAATGTAGATCTTCACCAACACACTGTAGAAAGAGTCTCGATCTCATCGACGACCATGTAAAGTACCAGATTGGCGCCGAAGATGGTAGATCAGCATTGAAAACAACTAGATTTGAAGCCATTGGTGAAGTTCAATGTTGAAGATGGTGGATCAATGATTGAAGAAGAACGACGATGATGGCAGATGAATGATGGAAAAATGGAGAAAGAGCGATGGCAAAGAGGAAGGAAGATGACAATGTTAAGTGAGCAAGTCAAACGGTTGAGAGATGGTGAAGTATAGATCGGCGAAGGTGGAGATGGTTGGTGAACAATGGTGGTGGTAATGGCCGGCGAAGGTGGTGGTGGTGACTGGTGGAGGTGGTGATGGTTAGTGACGGACGACGATGGTGGTGGTTGTAGGTGGATGGCCATGGCCATAGCTACAATGGTGGTATTTTCTACAGAGACACACACACAGAGAGAGAGAGAGAAAGATGGGAAAGAAGAAGAGTTTTGGAAAAATGATCAAGAGAGAAGTTAATACAAATTGAAAAAATTAATGAGCATGAATATTATAAACAATTAAAGATTTAGAAAGTGTTTGAGATGATTTAAATAGAGATTTTTACCAGCTGGTAGCAGGGGCAAAATCGGGATTAAAAATATATATAACAAGACTTTTTGGTGCATGAGATAGAAACTTAGAACCTAATGGGTAATAGATTCAATTATTGGGACCGACTGGTAAAAATCCCTAAAAATAATGACCCGTGAGAGACATGCCTAGGTGGGTAGAAGAAAAAAAAAAAAACAAAAAAGAAAAGGTTGAAATATTAAAAAAGTGTTGTGGGTTTGAAAGTGGTAGGGCATCTCTAGGTGCTTGGGTCTTCAATTTGGATGGATAGAAAAAAAACAAATGACCCGTGAGAGAGAGAATGAGATGGTTGTGATTAAAAAAAAAAATGGGAAGGATGATGGGTTTAATTAATCAATTGTGGAGAATGGATTGTGATTAAAAAAAAAATGTGTGGGTTTGGGAGAATGAAAATTTGAGAGAGAGAAAATGAGATGGGGAGCAATCAAGATGGGTTTAATAAAATAAAATAAAAAAGAGGACTGTGGTGATGTATATGGAGAGAGATTAGATTTTAGAGAGAAAAGAGAGAGAGAGAGAGAGAGAATGGAGACAGGACCATTCTCATTTGGTCGGACGAACAACCATCGATGGATGAAGAAACCGCCACACACGGAGGTTAAGGCAGCGGCTCTATTGCTGAACAATGCTGTTGAAGCTTAAATGATAACCGGCGAGTAGGGGTGGCCAAGGTCCGTCAAAGAGAGAGAGTGTGTGTTTGGGTTGGGTTTGAGTTAGAAGGAGAGAGAGGAGGAGCAGGTTGGGATGAGAGAGTGGAGGAGTGGCGAGAGGCGATGTCGGGCAGACGACAACATGGCTCTGTTGGAGAAGAGAGACGATAAATGAGGGCGAGAGGAGATGAGAGGCAGTGGTTGGTTGGTGGTCATGGTAGTCTGTGTGGGCATCGCGAGAGGACAGGCAGAGGAGAGAGGTTTGGGCTTAGATTTTGAGGTGTGAGAGAGAGAGAGCAGAGAGGTTTGACAGAGTGATGATTTAAGAGGAGAGAGAGAGAGAGAGCATTTGAGCGGGAAATGAAGGCATCTCAACCATTGAATTTTGGATGGAACAATCTGAACCATTAAAACCAAATGTATCTCTGATACATTTTGAACATTTTCAAAAACCTTCTTGCTATATTATACAGATGTTACTTGGAATGTGGATCATTCTAGTACATGGAATGGGAGCAGAAACATGAACATGGTACGCCACATGTTTTAAAATATGGTACGATAGGGGTAGACTTGTGTACATTACACTTAAGAATTTAAGGTTCTTTTAAAATAATTTTCTTTTAACTATTAAGCATCCAATAAAATGTAGTTTTCATTTATTTATTTTTCATGTAACAAAATATTTCTATGAGCACTATGACCCATTTTTAATTTTTTGTCTTGTCAAAACTTAGTTAATCTTATATTTTAGTTCATTATATTTGATTTTTTTTTTCCTTCTAAGGTAACATTAAGGAAATATATTTTAAAAACTTTTGAAATTGTTTCAGATCACTAAATTTACTGTTTTGGAACGGAAGTGTACCATATTTTGGAACGTGTGTACTAATACATAATTCATTAGAGTATTAGCATTTTTTGGTAACACAAATATTTACTTGCTTCACTTTTTATCTGAATTGAAATTGACAAGCATGAAGCAAAGTTTGTTCGAAAAATTGTTAAAGGGGTTTTATGTAAACTGAAACATGCATTCCTAAATGTTGTTGTGCACCCAATTGGAATAGATTCTCTTGTTGAACACATAAATTTGATGTTAAGCATTGGATCAAATGATGTTCGCATGATTGGGATATACGGCTTGGGTGGAATAGGCAAAACAACCCTTGCAAAAGCTGCGTATAACCATATTTTCTTCCAATTTGAAGAGAGTTGTTTTCTTGCAAATGTTAGTGAATTTGCACAACAATTCAATGGCCTAGTTCAGTTGCAAGAACAACTTCTTTTTGAATTATAAGGGATAAAGAATCTAAAAATTGGCAGTGTTGACAGAGGAATGAATTTGATAGAAGAAAGGCTTCGTTCTAAAAGGGTTCTCATTGTTCTTGATGATTTGGATCAATTAAGTCAGTTAAATTCCTTGGCAGGAAATTGTGATTGGTTTGGTCCGCGAAGTAGAATCATCATAACAACTAGAGATCATCACTTGTTGAAGGAACTGAAAGTTCATGAAAGATATATGGCTGAGGAATTAAATCACCCAAAGTCTCTACAACTTTTCAATTGGCATGCTTTTCAAAAAAACCAATCCATTAGAAAATTATACAGATATTGCAAATGATATAGTACGCTATGCTGGAGGGCTTCCACTAGCTCTTGAAGTTTTGGGTTCTTATTTTTCTAGAAGAAACATGGTAGAATGGATAAGTGCACTTGATAAATTGCGACAAATTCCTCATAATGAAATTCAGAAAAAATTAAAAATTAAAATAAAAAAAATCCTTAAGATAAGTTTTGATTCACTAGATGATGACAAAATGAAAGGTATCTTCCTTAATATTGCATGCTTTTTCATTGGAACAGACAAAGACTATGTCATTACTAAATGATTGCAGTTTCTGCGCTGAAATTGAAATTAGTGTTTTGATTAGTAGATGCTTACTGACAATTAAGGAAGAAAATCAGCTGATGATGCATGATCTACTTCGGGATATGGAGAGGGAAATTATTCGTGAAGAATTCACCAAGGAGATTGGAAAGCGCAATAGATTGTGGTTTTATGAAGATGTATGCAATATACTAGAAAAACACCAGGTAAAAGTCAAATCTTAATTCCATTTGGTGAGTTAGTAAGTTTTCAACTTGGAACAATAATTCAGTTATTTTCTCTCTCTCTCTCTCTCTCTCTCTCTCTCACACACACACACACATACACATTCATGGTATGTGTACATGCTACTATTTACATATCCGATATTCTTCCTTCTAATTTTTCATTTTGTTTTTAAATATTAGGGAACAGAAACAGTCAAAGGTGTGATCCTAACCCTACACATCTTAAAGAAGATACAATGGAGTAATAAAGCATTTGTTGGGATGCCTAAATTAAGACTGCTTCAAATAAATAATGTGCACCTCAATGGAAATTTGAACAGCTATTTGAAGAGCCAAGGTGACTTTGTTGGCATTACTACCCATTGGAGTATTTACCATACAATTTCCATCCAGAGAAACTCGTTATTTTAGACATGCAGTTCAGCAAAATTAAATCGCTTTGGAAAGATGGCAAGGTACGACATTTTTATCAAATTCATTCTTGTTTGGGATTTGGATCAATTGAGTAGTGAATCATGAAGGAAGAAAATATATATATATATATATATATATAATTTCTTATATTTCTTTTTGGTTTTAACAACACTTCAAGAGCTTGAAAATTCAACTTCAAGAGCTTAAAAATTCTAAATCTCAGTAATTCCAAATGCCTAACAAAAAGCCCCATCTTCTATGCACAATCAATGCTCGAGGAATTATTGTTTGGAAGTTGTGCAAGTTTAATAGAGCTCCATGAATCAATTCGACTTTTGGATAAACTTGTTTACTTGAATTTGAAAGATTGCATGAACCTGAGATATCTTCCAAGCAGTATCTACAAGTCAAAGTCTGTCAAACATTTAAATCTCATTGGTTGTGCAAAACTAGAGGAGTTTCTAGAGCACTTGGGACATATGGAAAGCTTAACAGAGCTTCTTGCAGATGGAACAGCCATTAAACAATTACCTTTCTCTATTGGACTACTGAAGAATCTCAAGAGCTTATTATCGAAGGGATGTAATAGGCAATTCACAACTAAATCATGGCTTTCTTTCATTTCATCTCAGGTTTTACTACGAAAAAATTCCCAACTCCATAAGATTTTTACCATCCTCTATTTCAGGATTGTGTTCCTTAACAGAACTAGATCTCAGTGAATGCAATCTGTCTAAAGGAGATTTTCCAGTTAATCTTGAGAGTTTATCGTCATTGCGAGTGTTGTATTTAGAGGGAAACAATTTTTGCAACCTACCATATGGCTTTAGTTATCTATCCAAACTAGAAGTCCTTGGGCTGAGTTATTGCACAAGTCTTCAATCTATCTCAAATCTTCCTCTTAATTTATTGGAAGTATATGCTACCGATTGTGCATCACTTGAAAAAATATCCGATTTATCAAAATTGAAGACTCTAGAACTATGGTTGGCTAACACTCCATTTGAGCATAAACTCTCAAATCTAGAAATGTGGTTGGGTAACACTCCATTTCAACATAAACTCTCAAATCATAAAAATCAAATGAAAGAACTTCATTGTTTTCAAGGTGCACGAATCATTCCCTTGGACAAACTCAACAAAAGGCTCAACAATATACCAAATCTCCCTCAGCTCTCTCTCTCTCTCTCTCTCTCACTCTCTCTCTCAAGTGCAACAATTTAGCAAAAAACAATCTCTTTGAAAATTAAGTGAAATGTATGAAACCAAATTTATTTTAGTTGTGACATATATAATACCAAAGGAGGAGGATTACCTCTATCCCTAATATGGACTGGAGGGCGCCACTTAGGGTCATGCACGGGCCTCATTTTGATAATCCGAACCGTTCATTTTGTCAAGCACTTCGTATATTTCATCCATACAAAAAATTAAGTCGATTCAATAATCATAACCTATTCAATTTATCACGTTTGTTACCAAAAAATAGATGATAACTGTGTTTTTAAAAATAAACCATCCCTAATAATGTGGTAGTAACAATTTTAAAAATAGAATTGTTATATATCAGTTGTTTTTTTCACTATTTTATTACCAGCTACAAGACAATATATTAGACGGTTATATATCACATGTTATTCATGAAGATTGGGACACAAAATGATGATATATAATGATTATATATCGCATTTCTCCACGACAATATGTTATCTACTTTCATTAGTTTTTTAATAATTATTTCAAAATAAATGAGCCAATCATAAATATTCATGTAGATAATAACACAAAATGATGATAAAAATATAAGTGTGATATATAACATTTCTCTTTTACTAATATAAGTAACTTCAACTAGTCTTTTGATTCTATATGATAAAAATCAACACTTGCCACTGTATTAATTTGATGTTTAATTTTTTCAAACAAGATTACGGGAATATGGAACAAATCACGTAAAACAATCTTCGTCATACATATTACATAGAAAGAGTGGGACCTATCATAAAAGACAATTTCATTCAAATTATTCTACCTATATTTTATGTAATTGGTTTTGTAGTTGATTTTGTATCTGCAAGCTTATTGTAATTTTTTTGTATTCGTATAGCACTCTACTAATTTGAAATTCATATGATTGTGTCATCGTGTCGGCCACCACCGCAGCAGTAGTATCTTTTCCAACAGCAATCTGTGCTTAATCCCAGTAGTAACTTTGATGGTTATTTCAGCAATGAAATTACAGGGTCTTCTTTGATATCCTTAGAAATGCCAGAGGAAGACTACGTTGCAGGTTCAGCTTGGGAGTTGTTTATTATACAGCTGGGGATGAATGCTCCATGGAATTAGATGATTTTCCATACGCCATTATTAGTGATAAAATTAATGGCATCAACCTTCTTCGGCATTCCTGGGAGTTGTGGAGATTATATTTGGATAAGCCATATAGAAATTGAAGAATATTTTGGGTATCAAATTAAAGGTGGTGAGCAATTTGAGGTTTCTTTCATTATGACGCGGCCTTTAAAACTGAAGAAGTGTGGGATCGATCTGATTATCCAGTGTGATGGAGGCTGCACGAAAAACTACTGTGAATTGAGGTGGTTGAGTCGTCTTTCTACAACTCCATTTGGGAATTGATTATTTTGGTTGATTTTTTTTATTTTTTTAGAAGACGTGCAAAAAATAAAAAAAGTGTGACAACTCATAATGACTTTTTTTATTACAAATTCAAATCCCCTAACTGGTATACATATCACTTAGGGTGATCATGAAAATTGTCACTAAAACATCAATTTTAACGAGGTCATCTCATCACACATTTTCCTTTGCATAAATTAGGTGTGGTCGCAATCGTCGGAGTCTTCTGTTGGTAGATCATGTTGGGACAAGTTGTGGAAGAAGATATGGCAGCTTAAAGTTCCGAATAAAATCAAGGTGTTTGTATGGAAGGCGTGTAATGATATTCTGCCGGTGAAAACGTTTCGTTGATGCATTGCCTTTGTTGTTGTGATGTGGCGATGCAGGTGTGGGAGCTAAGTCCTTTGAGGAATCTGATTCAATGGGCCCATAATCAGGAATTCAAAGAGTGGTTTTGGCAGGTAATGACCCATGGGGGTGAAGTGATGGTTGCGATGTCAGAGCAACTTCCGTTCTGGGTGGATGCCAATTGTGCCAAAGCATTTGCAGCAGCCAAGGCAATTGCTTTGGCGAGGGATCTGGGTTTTTGTGATATTATTCTAGAGGGGGATTCCTTAAATATAGTCCATGCTTTGCGGGAGGGTGGTGAGTTATTATCGGAGTATGGCCATATCCTATCACAAGTGGAATCAAGATCTTCGCTTTCATCTCTCTCCTTAACTCCCTCCTTGCTAGGCTATTGGGTCTACTTTTGGGTCCAATTTCGATAATCCGAACCGTTCACATTTTAAGATTTTTTGAGTATATCATACCTGTAAAAAATCAAGTTGATCGAATATCAGAAACTACGTGTTCGGTTCATCGAACTACAAATCATTTTTTAAAAAATTTAATAAACAGTTTTTCGAACACATGTTTTCTGATATCCGATCAACTTGATTTTTTATAGGTATGATATACTCAACAAATCTTAAAATGTGAATGGTTCAGATCATCAAAATTGGATCCAAAAGTGAGCCTAATGACCTAGCAAGGAGAGAGTTAAGGAGAGAGATGAAGGAGAGGATCTTGATTCGGGTGGGAAAGTTGATTGCTTCGGCAGTTTCAAGCTATCCATGTGAGGAGGCAGGGTAATATGTTGGCGCGTGGACTTGCTAGGATGGCTCGAGGTTTGAACCACCAGAGAGTGTGGATGGAGGAGGTCCCGCTGGCCTTGATTGATGTTGCTTGCTAGTTTGCTTTTCTATGTGTTTTGTTTTTTTCTACCATCTAAAAAAAAAAATTAGGTGTCGTGATATTTTCTTTATTTGTTTAAAGGATACAAATAAATTACAAATACACTCGAGGAGAGTCACTCTCTCTAGAGAACTAGCAAGTTTTCCTTCATTTGCCCATATCTCCCTAATCCATTTTAAGACTCTCTGTAGATTATAGATTTGAATAGGTTGGTGACTTAGCATGTAGCACACGTAAACACCTAGTCTGAATCCTTCCTACAAAATTAGGCCATCATTCGTTCATCATCCATATTTGAGAAAAAAACTGTTAGGAGAGAGTCCCAACCACCATTCAATCTGATAATTATTTCTTGGAGAACACGAATAAGACCACATACAGATGAATAAAGTCACATGTTCACATCGGCAAGTCTCTCTACTCCGTTATCTTCTTTCTCAAGAAAAAAAAAAATAGTCTCCAAGTAAAAGCACAACCGACCATTCATCCCATTTTGCCTATAAATATCTCCCTGCATTGTCACTCCTCACAGAATATTCATTCACCAAGCAACCTTCAGAGATTTAGACAAACACTTGAACAACAATGATGTCTGGGTGTGGCGAACATCATCATCCATTTGGTCACGGTGTTCACAACTTAGGACATCACAGCCCTGGTGGACATAACGAACATGACAGCGGTGCAGCTTGTCATGATGGAGGACATCATGGTCACGGCTGGGGACATCTTATTTATCACCACCACGGTCACGGCTGGGGACTACATATTCATCAACATGTTCATGGTGAACATCACGGACATGGTGGCCGTGGTGGTTGTCACCATGGAGGATGTCACAGTCATGGTGGGAGACATCATGGTCACGGTGGTGGCAGTCCTGGCAAAAGGCACCATTCCAATGGCGGACGTGGAGGTCACAGCAAGGGACATTATCATCATGTGGCCATTGTTGAGCACATCAGTGCCCCTGAAATTGCAACAACTAGTGGATAGATAGATTCTTCCAGTTGAGAATTTTAGCAGTCCTCTGAATTGAAGAAGCAGCAGTGTGTTCATGTATTACTAGATTTGGAGAGAGAGAGAGAGAGAGAGACATAATTTCCTTTGGTGTACTCTGTATTGTGCTAAATATTGAACCAGCTTAAGTTGTTTCGTTAAAGGTGGACCACAGTAATATATATAATTTGAGTGTAAATTTTCATGGAGTAATGCTTATACATATACAATTTTTCAATCCATACTTGCACGAACCATTATTGAATTAAATCAACAAATATTCGTAATTTAACATACTTAAAACAAGCTACTTAGTGCACGAGCTTCCCGCTAAAACAGGGTCTGTTAATAGGACATAAATTTAACATGCTTATATTACCTCAAAAGAAATTAGAACATCAAAATACAACTCCAAACTCTTACTATACATGGTCGACAATCATAAATTACTCTGATCTCTCCTGGTTGGCAGCAATATCTTTAAGCATTTCTTTCAGCTCGCCAGTTTACACGACAGACCAAACCATCAAAACAATGAATCCCAGGCTTAAGAAGAAGAGCAATTTTGATGTGATAATACCTGGTGCATATTAAGAATGATGTCAGATCCTCCGATGAACTCCCCCTTGATAAATATTTGTGGAAATGTAGGCCAGTTGCTGCAAGGATAGACCATGAGACAAATTAAAACAAGTACAAGAAAACTACATGTTTTACCGACAATTTTGGACCAAATTGGTTGCTAGGTAATGATCAGTACATGGCTTAAACAGCAATTCCATTTGCAAATGTATGTTTCTTGATATTAATTTGTATCATTAAAACATGACAACTTAGTGCACTTCTCACAAATTATCCCAAAAGCATGTGTAACTGATGAACAGGCAACATTGTGGATAGTTGACATAAACCGCATCCTAAAAAATTCAATTAAGATTTGGCCATGTCTATGAAGTAACACATTAAGCTATCTTTTGAAAAAGATCTTTCATATACCTGAATCTCAAAAGGAAACATGGACTAAATATTAAAAGTTGAAATAGCAGGAAATTTGATCAATTCAAACTTGTCTGAAGAAGTGTTCATGGGCTTCTGAACATATGTTGCTGTGGGCATGTATTCTTAGCCACTACTGGATATGGATCATTTGATAAAGTAATTTCTAAAGCCACTTGAAATGAATGCTATTCACTACCGCCTAAGGAAATTCTTTGAATTGCTGCCACCATATGTTAAGCAAAAACGGATGTACTCTGATTCCAATACCATGCTTCTTGAAACAAGTTTTCTGCCTCAATGTAATTTAAAAAAAACAAAAACAAAAACAAAAGCAAAAAAATACACTCTTTCTAGTAAGAAATTTCAGTAACATCAGCTACTTGTAGTTCTATAGCAGAAGGACAATTGACAAAAACCAATCCATGTATTCACTGGTTCAGTGTCTTGGCATATCAAACACACACACACACACACACACACAAAAATTATTAAAAAAAAAAAAAACCACAGTTTGAATTATAGTCATACACATTGAATGTAAACAAAACATGTAAACTAAAATCCCAACTTATTACAACCATTTCGCCTGGTGCCAACCCAGACATCCCAACTATAAACAATAATGTTGTGGGTAGTATTTGTTCAGGTGGCCTACAGATGGCCTTCAGGGAAGAACGCGGGTACTGAGATATCAAGGTAATCACCAGTGAGTGAGGAGATGAGAGATCAAGAAGCCTTAGAAGACAGAGAGGGCAGTGGAGAGGTCTTGCTGTATACCAGAGATGGAGAAGATGGTGGATAATGGAGGATGCTTCAACGTCCACATAGAACCCTTTTATATAGGGTGGTCAAACCATGGAGGCCAGCTCACTCTTGGAGAGGTAGCTAACCCTCCTTGTTTTGACAAGAATGAGGTATCCCAAACACTTCTACTACCTAAGATTGTACCTTGGGATTTGCATCATAAGAGCAACAATGGTAGGCATTGTGGGGGGCTTCAGTGTTGCATATGATACAATTTCCAAAATATCAAATCTTGATTAGAGCACCTCTCTCTCAGAGTGATCAAGGTGCAGACACCATCAGGGTAGGGGGATGGGAAGGCACCAAAATGAATCCCTAACTCTAGCCTCTAACCCACATACCTAGTGTGATTCCCCAGACAAGGATTCCTAGGCCCAACATCCAACCTAGGTCATCACTGGATGATGGTATTGGAGATGTCTTGATCAGTAGGAGACACCTTTACGGAGAAAGAGAAGACGAGACATAGTGGGGTCATGGTCTGGTGAAGGACCCCTCAGCCAAGCCAAATGAGATGCAGAGCCATGTTGGCCCTGAGCAGATTTAGTCGAGCAGGGATGCCTCGGTCCCTCGACACAATCGAGTGGTGCTCTGGCCACACCTCGGGATGCCCTATGTTGGCTCATCTTGTGGTGCCATGGCTAAAAGTTAAGGCATTGAGCATGTTAGCTAGCCAAGCTAGCATACTTGGTGGTTTGCATGCCCCCGCTTAGGATAGACTCATCACAAACCCAACTAATATAACAAACAGCCACATTGCCATGTGATAGACCTACAAAAAGACATGCAATGATAAAACATATGTAATGCATATATATGACATACAATATAGAAATGTTTCATTGTAGCCAAATTCATATCAATTTCAAACACGTTTATGCATCATAGCGTTAGAGAATAGAGGTCACTTTAGTAATAGGAGCTCACCTCTAAAACCTGCTTTCCAGTAAGTAATAATCGACCATCTTGCACCTATGATTGCAGAGTTTTAACTAAAATAGTGAACCTTCT
Organism: Camellia lanceoleosa; assembly: GCA_025200525.1. Lineage (NCBI taxonomy): Eukaryota > Viridiplantae > Streptophyta > Magnoliopsida > Ericales > Theaceae > Camellia > Camellia lanceoleosa. The sequence continues at coordinate 139,722,328 of CM045766.1, forward strand.
CACAGTTGTAGTCCCCCTACATTATGCAAATCCTCAATATAAATCCTGCGTATATATACATATGCGTAATAAAGTAGTTTAAATTCAAATAAGGATAATGTGAGATGAAAATGTAGAGAAGAAATTGCTTACCGACCTTCATATTTACCAGGGACCAAGTCAGAATTGGATAAATGGAAAACCTCTTGAGTACTCACCCTTCCCTAGTACAAAAGATGAAACATTTGCTTTTTGTAGTCATTCCCAGTAACATAGTCGACTTGTATTTGCTCTGTTTGATCGCTCAGAAAATACAGTAGAATCAAAACAAACTTAAATTTTTTAAACCGTTTTTCATTGTGAATAGATTAGTTCTCATATCACTGGAAACCAACTAGAAAACTCATAGATTTTGGAATGGTAAAACAAACAATGGGTTGAAAATATATACCTTGAGCAAAGTGCGTCCACTCAAATGTACAGGCTCCACTGTATATGTCACAGATGATGAAACCTGTTCCAAAAAAAATTACCCCCCAAAACCCTAGATTAGATACACATGCATATTATAAAGATGTAAATATAAGAAAGAGGATTATGCAATGGAAATACCTCTGAGGGAAGAACTTCAAGGGAAGGAGGTGGGGGAGGGAGGGAGTTTTCAGAAGAATCAAGAAACCCTAACCCTAATTGGGTTTTATCAACCGATGAAGAAGAAGAAGAAGAAGAAGAAGAAGAAGAAGAGAACAAAAGAAAGGAGTCGAGTCCTGATACCTGATTGCTTTGCCGCCATGAAATCGAAGTCTTCGGCTGTGGAGTTTGGTTGCAGAGCTCCCAAACCTTTTGGTGTGGTTTTTGTTGTTGAGCCAGTTAGGCCCATTGTGTGTTTGGTAAGAGCATCTCTATTACCATTCGTTTAAGCTTTTAATTAAATTTTAGTTAGAATGTTAGGTTTCCATTCTAACCAATCACATTTTCAAATATATTTTCGAACAAAATCTTTTTTCTTTATTTATTATTCTAAGATAAGACTAGAAAGAAATAAATAAATAAGAAAAAGTGAAATTGGTAAAAAAAAATGAAGTGAAGTAAAGAAAATGAAAGAAAAATATATCTTATGGCTTATGGGTTGTTGGGGATGTCCTAAATAAGTGCACTGTTTGAATTTTTAGGCTAAAAAGTTGGGGGAAAAAATATGATTGTTTAGGTTAACTTTTTGACTTTTTATGAAAAAATGTGTATTAAAAAATTATATAAATTAATGTGTAGGGAAAAATTAGGATTGAAAATTGTGCAGCCATACTTTTTGACTTTTGATGAATAGTGATAATTTTTTAACTTTTTGAATAACTTTTTGATTTTTTGACTTTTTGAGCACATATCAAACTTGGCCTAAGTTTAGTATCGTACTCTTTATTTTTTATTAATTAAAATATAAAAAATTTAATCCTTTGTTTTATATAATTTCTTTTTTATTTATGTTTCTATCACTGCTATTTTTTTTACTTATATATACACATAAACTGTTTATAAAGTCTTACCAGACTCTTTAAATATAGCTAATTTTTTTATAAAAAAATTGTTAAAATAATTAGTCTATTAAATAATACTAGTTATAATAGCTAACAAGTCTCGTTTAAATACTCTATTAGAGATATAGAGATATATCTTATGAAAGTAGCCCAAAGTGAGAAAGTTACAAATAATAATAATAATAATAATAATAAGTCTGTTTGGTTTCAATTTTTTGAATTCAATTTTCTAAAAATTAAGTTTTTTGTTTTTCATTTTTTTCGTTTTTAGTAAATATTTTTAAAATTTTAAGCAATTTTTTTATTTTTTAGATGCACCTTACTTAGATGTATCTAAATAGTAAAATATTTGTGAAAAAATATTTTAAAAAATTAATAAATACATAAAAATATGAAAAATGTATTGAATTTTCGTATTTTTTTTATATTTTTGGTATTTTGTGAATTTTTTATAGATTTTTTTCCACAAATATTATACTTTTTAAGTGTATTTATGTTAGGTGTGTCTAAAAATTAAAAAAAAATGCTTAAAATATTTTTAAAAATTAGTAAAAACAAAAAAAATACGAAAAACCAAAAAGAAGAATTTTTTGAAAAGTGAATTCTAAAAATTGAAACTAAACAGAGTTAGTTTTTTTCTTGCAACCTATTATGACATTGACATGATAACTAAGTTTCTAATTTCTTGCAAAAATATGAAAAAAAAATACAAAAAACAAAATTTGTTATAAAAGTAGTTATAAATTATCAATAGATCCTAATAGTTAGATGTAATTCTCATTAAGTCCAATTAAAAGTTAATCATAGTAAAATCGTCGTTAAAAATAATATTTTGTGACTATTTTTGCATATGTTTTTAAAAATTGACAATTAGTGACTTTTTTGTCACAAATTTTATAAATTGTCACTAAAATTTATAATTAGTGATATTTTTCTATGACGAATTTTTTAAAATGTCACCAAAAGTTAAAAATTAGTGACTTTTTTGTGATGATTTTTTTAAATTGTTGCTAAAATTTATAATTAGTGATATTTTTTGTGATAAAATTTTTAAATTATCATTGAAAATTAACAATTACTGACATTTTTTAATAGTATTTGATAAAAAAAATATTGTTAATTATCACAGTACTTATTAGATAATAAATTCATTTATTAAAATTTACACGTAAGTTCCTTGTAGATTTTTACTTAGAATTGAAATGTGCCATGCCACCTTAACAAAATCTTAAGAAAATATAAAACAGTGGTACATAGGAAAAAATAATTATAAATCAGTGAAAATTTATTAGGTAAATTACACAAACCTCCTTTGAGGTTTTTAACAATTATAGAGACCTTGTCTTTTTGAACAATTATAGAGACCCTGTTTGAGGTTTTGAAAATTACACTGATCGCCCTTACTTTAGTTGACAATATACAAATACTCCCATTCTATTGATTTTTACTTAGACACCGTTAATTTTTGCAATGGAATGCTCAAAATACCTTTTATTTACTCTTTTTCTTATCTATTTTCCTCCACCAACCATTAATTATTTCCCTTCCTAATTTGCAACTATCCTAGCCACTGCTTCCTGCTTGTGGCTCAATTTCTAAAGTGAAATTAATATGATAAGTTTTTTGTAATGTATTTTTCTGATAATATTACGCCTTTTTATATCGAAAATGTTGCTCAATAATTTAAAATATGATATAATCTAATTTTCTGATAGTGTGATAATAATTTATTATTAGAGATTGTTTGTTATAATAATTGTTATATGGTTATATACTTTTATGATAGTATTGTTTTTTTATCAAAATGTTACTCAATCATAATAGATTGTATCATATTTTAAATTGTTGAGTAATATTTCAATAACAAAGGCATAACATTATCACAAAAATATATAATTGTATCATCAATTTTTTTTAAACACAATAATTTCACTTTAGGTAATGATTAGTGATGGAAAAGAGATAAGAAAAGAGCAAATAGAGGGTATTTTTGATATTCCATTGCAAAAGTTAGCGGTGCCTAGAGAGAAGTCAGTAGAAGGGAGGTATTGGTATATTGTCAAATAAAATAAGAGAAATTAGTGTAATTTTTTAAAACATTGGGAGAGGTCTCTGTGATTGTCGAAAACCTCAGAAGAGGTAAGTGTAACTTACCCAAATTTATTTTGATTGCAATAATAATGAAAAGAAGAAATTGAATTACGAATGATGAAACATTTTTCTATTAAAACTTCATTTGACATTAGTTAATATAGTCAATTTTTTTTGTATTGAGACTTTTTTAGTCTCGTCTGGTTTGGATTTTTTAGATTTTTTAGCTTTTGTGAGAAAAAAATTGTAATGATTATAATTTGAATGTGACATTTTTTCTCATTGACTTATATAATCTATTTTAGACTTTTTTGTTTTTTTAACCCCATTATGAAAACCAAACGAAAGCTAAATTACTAAACTACCCTCTCTTACATCACACATTTTACAAACGTCATTCATAAAGTGATAGTCAACCAAGCAACACAAGGCTGGATATGATGTGATGTGTTGGGTCAGGTTATTTTAGCGAGTTAAAAACGTGAAACTTGTTTAATAAAAAAAATATATTACATGACATCACATTATTGTTTGGTATAAATTAAATAAATATAATTATTTAGATAAATATATTTATTTAGATCATTTTATCTCTTTAATTTTTTATTTATCTTTTTATAAAAAAAAATTAAAAATATACTTATTGAAATCACCCTAAATAACTTTTAAAAATTTCTCGAGCAACAATAATAATGCCATTTGAGTAGGGGTTCCAACTTCCAAGAAGTTCTGATGTTGGGATTGTAAGAAGCACCTCCTTCAATTAATGAAAATTAAAATTTTACCTACAATTTTATTGAAGTTTTTCATTTTGCTCCCTTTTATATTTCATATATACCCCTTAAACTTTTTTATAGCCCTTTTCCTTCTATTTTTTTCAATAAAATTTTTACAATTTGGCCCCCTCTAATATTTATTTTGTTAAAAAGTTTTCATTATATATTCTCTTACCATTAAGACTACTCTCACATATTTATAAGCAGGTTTGGAATTGCAAATTTTAAATTTTAAAACTCAGACTCTTAATACAAAACTACCCCTCTCACTACTTTCTCACGTTTCCCCTATGGGTTGGGTTATTTCCTATGAGTTGAATCAAATCAAGTCGGCAACCGGTTATCTCGGGACTTGAGCCTACGAATGTCGTGATGACACCTCATATCATCCTTTCATTCAATTCAAAAAATAAAAATAAAAAATAAAAAAAAAAAAAAAAAACAACAACAACAACAACTCATACTGGATGGATGGACAAAAGGACAGTCCAAAGTTGATAACCTCCTTGTACTATTTTAAAATGAGATGGTATTTGTGTAATTATTTTTCTTAACTATAGTTTTTTTTTTTTTTAAACTCTATCCAGAAATCAGTCTATATATTAAGATCCAAAGTCCATCGGATTGGAGTGCCAGCAAAAAACGCTTTCTTACTATCGACAGAGTCACCCTATTCACTCTATTCCTCCTGCCTACAATTGATTTTGATATCTAAACTTAGGTTAATCCATGGCTGCTAAAAGACCCTAAGATGACTCTGCTTCTTCATCATCTTCAACACTACCTTGCTGGATCCATGACGTGTTCTTGAGTTTCAGAGGTGAAGATACCCGCAAAAATTTTGCTGATCATCTCTACGCTGCTTTGGTTCAAGCTGGAATTCACACCTTCAGGGATGATGATGAACTCCCAAGAGGACATGACATATCTTCGGCCCTGCTAAAATCAATCGAAGAATCGAGGATCTCCATTGTTGTTTGCTCAAGAAACTATGCTTCTTCGAGATGGTGCCTTGATGAGCTCGTGAAGATCATTGAATGCAATAAAACAAATGGACAATTAATTCTCCCAATTTTCTACGGTGTTGATCCATCCTACGTACAGCACCAAACAGGGTGTTTTGCAGAAGCATTTGCGAGACACGAAAATCTTAATGTGGATGAGATGGAGAAGGTTGGGGGGTCGAGAGCTGCCCTCTCTAAAGCTGCTAATTTATCAAGCTGGGATTTGCAAAATGTTGCAAATGGGTAATATGTGCTGAACTTCCTTTCAATACCATGTTGATCCTTGTTGATTTTACAATTTAAAAAGAAAAAAAAAGCATTTGTCTATTTTAATATTTATTGAGAATTTTATTTATGGATCTAATATAATAAAAAAGTTCAATTTTTACGCTTATACATGTATAGCTTTTATTAAAACTTACAATGCATTCGTCAATAATTTTATTTAGCTCTGCCACGGTTAAAAAAACGAAATGGGTGCTATGCTTTGATTCATCCATATATGGAATGTTTACTCCCCCAATCATGTTCAGGGCCTGATATAATATAATGCAAACATACCAAAGCATAAGTTCAAGATGTTTCGAATTTTACATTTCTTAACTGCAAATTAGGAGTGGGGTTTGTAAGGTTTTGTATTTCCATAATATACAGTTGCTTTACTTTTAATTTGGATTGAGATTGACCGGCATGAAGCAAAGTTCATCCGAAAAATTGTTAAAGAGGTTTTATGTGAACTGAAACGTACATTACTAAATGTTGTTGTGTTCCCAGTTTTGGAATAGATTCTCATGTTGAAAACATAAATTTGATGTTGAGCATGTAAGAACCTAAATTTTTAGACAACTAATTAGTTTGATTAATAATAATATTAAGTCAGTTAATAGTGATTATTAAATTATAGAATTATAATGTTAATAGCATCATGGTTAATACCAATATTAGATTCCTTTAAATAAAATTATTTATCTTTCTGTGAAAAAAATAATAATAATAAATAAATAAAATAAAATAAAAAGAAAATATAAAATAAAATAAAATTTTGTAAATATAGTTGTGGAAACTAAATGGGTTAAACAAATAATAACTAAGTTAGTAAGAGAATAGTAGTGAGCAAAATATCTAGTAGCTAGGTTATATATATATATATATATATATTCAATTGATTTTTATTTTGCACCACAAAAAAAATAAAAAAAATAAATAAATAAAAAATAGAAGAGAAATCAAAGCCTGTGTCAATGCATGCCCTTGCTTGCTGCCACAAGTGTTCCTAGAGGGATTCAGCCCAAGCATGCCAATGCATGTCTTTGCCCACTGCTACACTCTATGCCTACATGCATATGGCAAATCTCAAGCCTTTGTCAAGGTTGCCATAGCATGCAAACCAACTGCAATCTAGCCTCTTAGATCATAGTTCCTAAACCAAAACAAAAGTAAAGTAAAAAAATAAAATAATAATAGTAATAATAATAATAAATTAGGCCCTCAATCTCCTATAATTAGGAGCACTATTCAGCTCCATTGCACATACAAGAAATTGAGCAAAACAAAGAGAAAGAGAGGGAGAGAAAGCAAGGGGGAAAGGAGAGAAGAGAGGGGAAGAAAGGCTCAACACTTAATTTTTTTTTTTACTTCATTGAGGTAAGAATACATTACCTCTATCCTCCCGTAGATACTTCTAACTGAATTTATATAAATTATATATGCAGGACTAAGCATGGTTAAGTCATATATAGCAAAATAGTACCATGCATGTTTAAAATTTTGATAGAGTGAGGGTTTCATTATGTTATAATTTCATATGCATCTTGCAAATGTAGATATATGTCTTAGCTATTGTTTTTATGTGTTCAATATTCTTCATTGTTGAAATAATCTTGCGAGAGAGTAAAATGAGATGAGAATGGCTTCCTTTTACCTGAAACTTAGATCCTTCCTCACTGTTTCACACTTTATCGGATGAAAAGAGGGCTCTAATAAATTGAAAATAATTGATGTTAAAAATCTGTGTATACTGGAAGTAGATATAGGTGTTATAAACTGTGTAAAATTTTTATAAAATCATTGGACACCATTTTCTTATCGAAACAAATATTCTCCCTAAGCGTCGCCTATAACACAGCAGAAGCAGTGGCTTCGGATAGGTCCCATTTTCTCTACAAATGGTATTTTTCTGCACGACCACTTGGGATAGCTAAATATAAGAGTTATCTTTCACTTGCCGCCGATTTCACAAAAAATGGATAAGTTTAAAAGAAGAAATCATAGTTTTACTAAAATGCGACAGAATCTGTCTAGTTTTCTTATAAAAACTTATTTGACCATCTTCGACTGGTTTTCAGTATTCACTCTTCTGGAAACATGTTCTAAACTCAAAAATTTAGCAAAATGTCCTGACCATACCTCTTTTCAACACCATTTGAGGCCCCTTTTTATTTTTCGAACACAAAACCCCTATGCTAGAGGTTAAAATGACTCATTGTCCAGAAAATCAATTTTCTTCCAAAAAATTATTTCTCCATTTTAAAATCGTTTTTAGCCCTGGCATTCTTCTCAAAATATTTTCCTAACTCAATGAACTAGCACCAATTAAAATATTATAATGGTTGAAGTTCATTTGGTATGGGTTTCATATTTTTTTTGTTTGATCATATAGTGCAGAAAGAAGAAGTGTGTGAACTCTTAAGAAATCTTGTGATGATTCCTAAGACATTCTATTACATTTATTTTGGTTGTCATACATGATTGCGTTGTGCTATATAAACATTATGCCACTGTGGTTCTCAAACTAAAACTCACACATGCATAAAAATGTGAATTCGACGAAGTAAAGAAACACGAAATTGAACCGATGATACATTAAAATTTTAAAAGTGATGGGGTGAGCCCGGTTTAGAATCTTGTGCAAGTGAGTTGCGAACCCTAACATGCCACAGGAAAGTATTTCGGCTCTTATCGACGTAGGCGATATAAGGTTGGTGGTGCGGGTGTCACAACATAGACCGTTCCCTTGGGGCAGACCGTGATGTCACGACTCGGGTACGTAACCCTGGTGCGTGGGCATCATTGGTAGTTACAGCAAGTAACATTTGAATATTTGACCAAGAGGGAGTTAGAATTGCCCATGGCCATTGTTTAGCGGTTGAGTGGAAATAGTGCTCTGTGGGGAGTTACTTAAACTTATCTGATAAATTAAATCTATGAGAAATTAAAAAGAAAAGTGGGCATTTTCCTTATAATGAAATAATGCTTCCGTTTGCCTTTTTTTTTATATTATTATCTATTGTTATTATTTCAACTGATGGCATTCCTGATATACTTATTAAATGCTACATGTTATTCTATTACTATGCATTATTCATTAATTATGAGTGTATTATCGGGGTGGGTATTTCGGGTTGTAGTATCTTATTGAGCTCGTCGCTCATTGGCATTCCCGTTGCCCTGGCGTTTCATGCCAGGTACCGAAGAAACCAAAGGAAACACCGAGGTGTTGGAAAACAACATTCAGCCCTGGTTAGCTTGAAGCGTGCTAAAGTTCCATGAACCATTTTTCTGAGTTTTCTAGTTTTTCCCTAGTTTCTCTTATATTTGTGTACTAAGACAAAATTTTAAGTTTGACTGGAGTTGTAATTTATGAACTTTTAGTTTTTGTGTTGTTAATTAATGGATGATGGTAAATTGGTGGCAACATATTGATGAGGATTCTTAATTAGGAAAATTGATTTTAAGTTTTAAATCTTATTATGATGTCCTTAAATTTTGGGGCGTCACAACATGGTATCAGAGCTCTAGGATAGAATACCTAGGGATGGTGGGATGAGGTTTAACCTCAATTGAGAAGTAGTGTCATGTGTTAGAAGGAATAGAGTTATGTGACTCATAGTTTATGCGAGCTTTATGCTAATCATAGTAACTATCCTTGTTTGATCCTAATTGTTCCTCTAGCCTGATGACAAATTTGTCGAATGTAAAATGATCCCTTCTGTATCGTGATTGAACCTTTCTAATTCGGAAAAGTATTGCGTTAAGATGATCTTGGCAAATCTTGAGCCTTGATTATTGTATCTTGTATGTTGTTCTCTTGAAAACCAGTTGTACTCTTTTAATCCTTACAAGGTGAAGAATCTTAGGTATTTGGTTTGAAATGTGTATGGCCAAACGCAATTTCAATTCAAATATCTAGTCTGGTCACCAACTCCATAATCTTAACCCTATTAAAAGTTCAAAACCATCATATCATTCGACTGTATCATCTGTTCAAATTCCATTTGAATTCTTATGCTAATTATTCTATCGTCGTAGCCACGTCATACTCTTTCTTCTCTACTACAACTGTGTGAATCTTGGGATTAGAGCTTGAACGATTAGAAACACCTATGAGTGTATTTTCACCGTTAGGAGGTCAAACTCGAGTAGATCTCATATGCAAATCATGTGAACTAGGAGTCTCTAGTTTGCGTTTAACTTGCGACCTACGAGTCATGGAAATGTCAGACTTTGACATTTTCCTAGGAATGGACTGGTTACCAGCCCATAGAGCCATCATTAATTGCTGTCGAAATATGATGACTACCTACTCTCATGACGGAACACGATTCCAATTTAAGGGAGATAGACGAGATTCCTTATCACTGACACTTGGAAAGTCAAAGTGGCTCAATCACCTAGCTGGGTGGCTAGCCAGCTTAGTTCTAGAAGACAAGGATCGTATGGAACTAGGGCTACCTCGTGTGGTGCGCGAGTATGTTGATGTATTCCTAGAGAAGTTTCCAGGACTACCCCCAAAGCGAGAAATAGACTTTACCATTAAATTACAACCTGGTACATCACCGATCTCAATTGCACCACATCGTATGGCACCAGCTGAGTTAAGAGAACTTAAGACACAGTTGCAAGAATTATTGGACAAGGAATTTATAAGGCCAAGCACGTCCCCGTGGGGGGCACCAGCCTTATTTTCTAAGAAGAAAGACGGGACACTTAGGTTGTGCATTGATTACCGACAACTCAATAGAGTCACTATTAAGAATCGATATCCATTACCTAGGATTGATGACCTTTTCGATCAACTTAGAGCGGCAAAGTATTTCTCAAAGATAGACCTCAGGTCTGGGTATCACCAATTGCGTGTTCGGGAAGAAGATGTTCTTAAGACTGCATTTCGAACCCGTTACGGCCACTATGAATTCGTAGTGATGCCATTCGGCCTAACCAATGCACCAGGCGTGTTCATGAGCTTAATGAATAAAATATTCACGCCTTACTTAGATCAATTTGTGGTGATTTTCATAGATGATATTTTGGTATATTCCAAGTCTGAAGGAGACCATGAGCAACACTTGAGAGTAGTACTTCAAACTTTGAGAGAGAACCAACTGTATGCTAAGGCTAACAAATGTGAGTTTTGGATGGAGGAAGTAAAGTTTTTAGGTCACGTGGTGTTTGAAAATGGAATATCAATAGACCCAACTAAAGTAGAAGCAGTGACAGAATGGAGGCAACCTAAGAACACATTTGAGATTCGTAGTTTCTTAGGACTGGCCGGTTACTATCAAAGATTCATTCAAGACTTCTCAAAATTGGCCAAATCAATGACACAATTGACTCAAAAGGGGATAAAGTTTGAATGGAACGAGTCTTGTGAAAATTCATTCCAAGAACTCAAGAAAAGATTAACGAGTGCCTCTATTCTCATGGCACCAGAACGTGACGTTAGGTACAATGTGTATTATGATGCTTCCAAAGAAGGTCTGGAGTGCGTATTGATGCAACATGGCAAGGAGGTGGCACATGAATCAAGGCAATTAAAGAACCATGAGAAGAATTATTCCACTCATGACTTGGAGTTAGTAACCATAGTTCACGCACTCAAAATTTGGAGACAGTACTTGTATGGTGAAAAGTTTGAGATATTTACTGATCGCAAAAGTTTGAAGTATCTGTTCACCCAAAAAGACCTGAACATGCGTTCGAAACGCTGGATGGAGTTTTTCGAGGACTACCAATTTACCCCTTCCTATCATCCCGGCAAGGCTAACATGGTGGCAGATGCTCTAAGTCGCAAGAATAGAGGGATTGTTACTAGTTTAGCACTTAGGGAATGGAGTATGGTTGGAACGCTCAATGAATTTGGAATACAAATGGAGGTTCAAGATGAAAAGGCTTACCTTGGTGCTCAGATTGTTATGCCTAAAATTTTGAGTGAGATATTAGAATCACAAAAGTACGATCAGGAGGCAGTATTCATCAAGGCACGAATAGAGTCTAGTGAAACCATGCCTGGTTGGGAAATTCACATAGATGAAAGTTTGAAATATCAAGGTCTAATGTTCGTGCCAAGCGACCACTCACTGAGGGAAAAGGTACTCAAGAAATTCCACCATTCAGCATTTGCAGTACATCCGGGAGGTACTAAGATGTACCAAGACTTAAAACGCCAATATTGGTGGGGTGGAATAAAAAAGGATGTAGCAAAGTTTGTGTCTCAGTGCCTTACATGCCAACAAGTAAAGGCTGAACATCAAAGACCAGCAGGGACACTTCAACCCTTACCAATCTCGGAGTGGAAATGGGAATATATAACCATGGATTTTGTGATGGGTTTGCTTCGGTCACCACAGGGACATGACGGTGTGTGGGTAGTGGTAGATCGACTAACTAAGACAGCCCGATTCCTACCTACCGGGTCATCAGATACGTTGGATTCACTCAGTAGATTGTTCATTAAAGAAGTGATCAGATTACACAAAGTACCAGTCAGCATCGTGTCTGATCGTGATCCTCGATTCGCTTCTCAATTTTGGCAGAGCTTGCAGAAGGCAATGGGAACAAACCTATGCTTTAGCACAGCATTTCACCTATAAACCGACGGGTAGTCTGAAAGAATGATACAAACCTTGGAGGATATGCTCCAAGCTTGCGTTATGGATTTTAAGGGAAGTTGGGAGAGACACCTACCTCTCGTTGAGTTCGCTTACAAAAATAGTTTCCAAGCCAGTATTGGAATGGCACTATATGAAGCACTTTATGGACGACCTTGTCGATCACCAATCTATTGGACTGAAGTAGGAGAACCAACCTTGTTATGACCAGACTTGGTTCAGGAGACTACTGAGAAGATAAAATTGATCAAACAACGGCTAACCACAGCCCAAAGTCGACAAAAAAACTATGCGGATCAAAGGAGACAACCCTTAACGTTTGAGGTAAGGGATCACGTTTTTCTCAAAGTTCGACCTCGTCGAGGTACTACACGATTTGGGAAAAAAGGAAAACTTGCACCTCATTATGTGGGACCCTTTGAAATTCTGAGCAAGATAGGAGATGTGGCATACCGTTTAGCACTACCACCACAGCTCGCAGCAATACACAATGTTTTTCACATCTCAATGTTACGAAAATATGAGCCACACCCTTCCTATATTATCAACTGGGGAGAGATTGATCTCAATGAAGATGCAAGCTTTGAGGAAAGGCCTATAAAGATTATGAATCAACGAGAAAAGAACTTAAGAGGCAAAGTAATCCACTTGGTGCGGGTGTTGTGGCAGCATCGAGGAGTGGAGGAGTCTACTTGGGAAAAAGAGGATGCAATACGAGCCAATTACCCTCAGTTGTTTGAAGATAAAGGTACGCGTTAAAAATTTCGAAGATGAAATTATTTAAGGGGGATAGGTTGTGAGAACCTGAATTTTTAGACAACTAATTAGTTTGATCAATAATAATATTAAGTCAGTTAACAGTGATTATTAAATTATGAAATTATAATATTAATAGCATCATGGTTAATACCAATATTAGATTCCTTTAAATAAAATTATTTATCTTTCTGTGAATAAAAATAAATAAATAAATAAACTAAAATAAAAAGAAAATATAAAATAAAATAAAATTTTGTATCTAAATATAGTTGTGGAAACTAAATGGGTTAAACAAATAATAACTAACTTAGTAAGAGAATAGTAGGGAGCAAAATATCTAGTGGCTAGGTTATATATATATATTCAATTGATTTTTATTTTGCACCACAAAAAAAAAAAAAAAATAAAAAAAATAAAAAAAAAAAGGAGAAATCAAAGCCTGTGTCAATGCATGCCCTTGCTTGCTACCACAAGTGTTCCTAGAGGGATTCAGCCCAAGCATGCCAATGCATGTCTTTGCCCACTGCTACACTCCATGCCTACATGTATATGGCAAATCTCAAGCCTTTGTCAAGGCTGCCATAGCATGCAAACCAACTGCAATCTAGCCTCTTAGATCATAGTTCCTAAGCCAAAAGAGGAGTAAAGTAAAAAAATAAAATAATACTACTAATAATAATAATAAATTAGGCCCTCAATCTCCTATAATTAGGAGCACTATTCAGCCCCATTGCACACACAGGAAACTGAGCAAAACAAAGAGAAAGAGAGGGAGAGAAAGCAAGAGGGAAATGAGAGAAGAGAGGGGAAGAAAGACTCAACACTTAATTTTTTTTTTACTTCATTGAGGTGAGAATACATTACCTCTATCCTCCCTTAGATACTTCTAACTGAATTTATATAAATTATATATGCAGGACTAAACATGGTTAAGCATATATAGCGAAATAGTACTATGCATGTTTAAAATTTTGATAAGATGAGGGTTTCATTATGTTATAATTTCATATTCCTTCTTGCAAATGTAGATATATGGCTTAGCTACTGTTTTTATGTGTTCAATATTCTTCATTGTTGAAATAATCTTGCAAAAGAATAAAATGAGATGAGAATGGCTTCCTTTTACCTGAAACTTAGATCCTTCCTCACTGTTTCAAACTTTATCGGATGAAAAGAGGGCTCTAATAAATTAAAAGTAATTGATGTTAAAAATCTGTATATACTAGAAGTAGATATAGGTGTTATACACTGTGTAAAATTTTTATAAAATCATTGGACACCATTTTCTTACCGAAACAAATATTTTCCCTAAGCGTCGCCTATAATACAGCAGAAGCAGTGGCTTCGGACAGGTCCCATTTTCTCTACAAATGGTATTTTTCTGCACGACCACTTGGGATAGCTAAATATAAGAGTTATCTTTCATTTTCCACTAATTTCAAAAAAAATGGATAAGTTTAAAAGAAGAAATCTTAGTTTTACTAAAATGCGACAGAATCTGTCCAGTTTTCTTATAAAAACTTATTTGACCATCTTCGACTAGTTTTCAGTATTCACTCTTCTGGAAACATGTTCTAAACTCAAAAATTTAGCAAAATGTCCTGACCATACCTCTTTTCAACACCGTTTGAGGCCCCTTTTTATTTTTTGAACACAAAACCCCTGTGCTAGAGGTTGAAATGACTCATTGTCCAAAAAATCAATTTTCTTCCAAAAAATTATTTCTCCATTTTAAAATCATTTTTAGCCCTAGCATTCTTCTCAAAATATTTTCCTAACTCAATGAACTAGCACCAATTAAAATATTATAATGGTTGAAGTTCATTTGGTATGGGTTTCATATTTTTTTGTCTGGTCATACAGTGCTGAAAGAAGAAGTGTGTGAACTCTTAAGAAATCTTGTGATGATTCCTAAGACATTCTATTACATTTATTTTGGTTGTCATACATGATTGCGTTGTGCTATATAAACATTATGCCACTGTGGTTCTCAAACTAAAACTCATACATGCATAAAAATGTGAATTCGACGAAGTAAAGAAACACGAAATTGAACCGATGATACATTAAAATTTTAAAAGTGATGGGGTGAGCCCGGTTTAGAATCTTGTGCAAGTGAGTTGCGAACCCTAACATGGCACAGGAAAGTATTTCGGCTCTTATCGGCGTAGGCGATATAAGGTTGGTGGTGCGGGTGTCACAACATAGACCGTTCCTTAGAGGCGGAACCGTGATGTCACGACTGCACGTAACCTGTGCGTGGGCATCATTGGTAGTTACAGCAAGTAACATTTGAATATTTGACCAAGGAGGAGTCAGAATTGCCCATGGCCATTGTTTAGCGGTTGAGTGGAAATAGTGCTCCGTGGGGAGTTACTTAAAGTTATCTGATAAATTAAATCTATAAGAAATAAAAAAGAAAAGTGGGCATCTTCCTTATAATGAAATACTGCTTCCGTTTGCCTTTTTTTTATATTATTATCTATTGTTATTATTTCAACTGATGGGATTCCTGTTATACTTATTAAATGCTACCTATTATTCTGTTACTATGCATTATTCATTAATTATGAGTGTATTATCGGGGTGGGTATTTCGGGTTGTAGTATCTTATTGAGCTCGTCGCTCATTGGCATTCCCGTTGCCCTGGCATTTCATGCCAGGTACCGAAGAAACCAAAGGAAACACCGAGGTGTTGGAAAGCAACATTCAGCCCTAGTTAGCTTGAAGCATGCTAAAGTTCCAGAAACCATTTTTCTGAGTTTTCTAGTTTTTCCCTAGTTTCTCTTATATTTGTGTACTAAGACAAAGTTTTAAGTTTGACTGGAGTTGTAATTTATGAACTTTTAGTTTTTTTGTTGTTAATTAATGGATGATGGTAAATTGGTGGCAACATATTGATGAGGATTCTTAATTAGGAAAATTGATTTTAAGTTTTAAATCTTATTATGATGTCCTTAAATTTTGGGGCGTCACAGAGCATTAGATCGGATGATGTTCGCGTGATTGGTATATACGACTTGGGTGGAATAAGCATGTAACCCCCCGAAAATATTTCAACATGAACAATCCACATCAATTAATATTTACTAAGCCATAGTAGCAAATCTTCCATTTTTGCAATGTCAATGAGAGAATTTATACAAAAGTGCACATGCGAATATACATTCAAGCGATGAAAGAATCATGTGAATCTATAGCATGTGAAGCACTTAGTCTCAAGGCAAATAAATGCCCTTAAGGGCTTACATCTTCCAACGCAATAGCTCGGTTTCACAAAATGTGAAAGATAAACTTACAATGGCAATTGATCGAAATACCCATGAGGGTGTTTATCACACGAGAAGTCAATTTATCCGAAAGTTATTAAAATGGTAAACTTCTAATTGATATATCTCTATCATTCCAAACCTGCTGTCACTATTTATATACAAATAGGTGACTTTTGAGAGTAGGTATAATACACCAACAGTCACCAAGTTTCACAGAGATGTGTCTATTGATGTTTGAAATTCAAACCACTAACTAACTAACAGATAGATTAAACATTCCTGCGGGAATGTTCTTTACATTGCAAGAGAGAGAAGATTGAGTGAAGCGAGTCACACCAAATTTATGGTGTGGTCACTCTTTATTCCATCATCTCCCACTTGAACACACCATCATAAGATGATAAACCTAAGTTGAGCATTTTTAACCTTGGTACCAAAATTTTGCCTTATGTCAACTTTCATCTATGAAATTACCTCATAGATCGACGTCTGATTATGACTTGACCATACGTGCGCACGTTTTTGTCACGACCCAAACCCGGCCCTATGGGTTTAGCATCAGAATCGCCAAGAATCCGAGATTACCGGTTAAGGCTCTGAGCGATAAGCAATACGCTGATACAAGAAGTAACTAGTGTCCATTGAAATGTGAAAATCAGATGCCAAAAACATTTTCATGCATTCATACGATTCGAGCAAATATCTACAAATCATATACAAACATTTAGTACGGGACTTAATCCTCGACAACAAGACAAGAAAACAAAGAGATGCCTATACAATAGTACAAAATGGTAAGGAGACCGATAGGGGACACAAAAACACCCCAAGCCATAGCATGGCAACTCGGAACCTCGCAGTGAGGCACATAGGCTGGCTTGACAAAACTGGGGACCAACCCACGCTCCTAGCTCCGGCCAGTCTCCTGAGAACCTAAATATATATATAAACAGTGAGCTAAGACCGAGTGAATATCATACTGCGTAAAGATGTTATGAATTAATGTCCTTCTGAGAATGAAATCAGTTCATTAAACAAGATATTTCATCTTTCGATATTCGATCAATCCATATGTGGTACATCCATTAGCCTATAAACAATGGGTCCAAAGGACCGGTCTTATGCATCTAACAAAGAATGATGGCCATCAATCGATGATGATATGGTTCCACAAGGGAACCGACAGAGCTCTATGTGATAAAGATGGCAATGAAGTGCTAAGGATGCCACAATACTGATTCGAGAATCTGGGACATACATTCATTCAAGAATAATATCGATTCAATAAACGATTCGATTCGATTCAAAAGATAACCATTTTGAACATATCTTTACACAATCGTTACTCACGAGATTGGGCTAATAGCGCTAGAGCGCGTCCGAGAGCCAACCCTAAGCGGTTAACAAATAGAACACACACTAAGTTTCACGATGGAAGGATGATAATTAAATCCCTAAATTTCCTCGGTGTGGTTCTATGTCTAAATCCTCATTAAGATGCCTTAAACTAGGCCTAAGAATGCCTAGGATGGGATGAGGATGCAAAAATACGATTGGAAGGCATTTTTCAAAAGTTCTTTGGCAGGGGTCTCGCTCGAGCGAGCATTCCTTCACTCGAGCGAAGTTGCAAAATCAAAGGCTTCGCTCGAGCGAACAAACCTTCGCTCGCGCGGGCTGGTGGAACAGTAAAAGTACTGGATGCTCGATTTTTACGCCGAGCCACCAATCCTTCGCCGGCGTGGCTCGGAGAAGCGTTGGTCGGCGAGAATCGCTTCGGCGAAGAAGCCAAATCTAAAATTTTCAGATTTGCCTTCCAAGCTCAAACCAAGCATTCTCAACTCAATTCTCGACCTCTTGTGCCCAAATTCTAGAAAATACATCCCAAAATAATGTATAACAAGTTTCAAAAGCCAATTTATGAATTCAAACCCCAAAGGTGAGTCAATTAAATCCAAAATTCAAACCCATTTTCAAGAACAATTTCAAAACATGCAATGCATGAGTTTTTGACCAAATTCAAGGTTCAAATCTTGCTCTAATGAGCTCAATAGTTGGAAAACAAAATGAAAACATGGACTTTGATAGAAACTTGAGCATGCATGTACAATCCATCATGAATTCAACTTCAAAATGCACCAAAATGGCCATGCATGCATGAATTCAAGCATAATTCAACCTCTATGCACTAATTCATGGCTTGATTCTACAATGGAGCCTAGAACATGCAAGATGAAGCTCAAGACAACAAGAAGAAGATGGATTTTCTTACCTAAGTCTCAATTACAAGTCTTGCAAGCTCAATTTAGCAATCTATGTTACAAATCTTCAAGTTCTTCTAGCAATTTCAACAATTTGAGTCCAATTCTCTCTTATCCCTCACTCTCTCTAGTTTGGTCGGTTGGAATGCAAGAATAAGGGCTGATCAATTGTTTGTTAAGTGTAATAAGGCCCTCCAATAATAATAAACAAAGGGGCCACTCACATGGCAATTTGGTAATTAAGTCAAACTTGACGATTAATTCGTTTAAATCTAATTTAATCATTCCTAATCAATTTTCAGATAAATATACCATTAAATCACAAATATTCTACTGATTCCAAAACTCTAAATGGTTCCTAATTCGGCCGCCGATAAGGCCTTCAATTAGCAGTTTAAAATATGAATTCAAACAGATATTCAATCAATCAAACAGATGCAATATGCAATTCAATAGATAAACTTATTCAATTTCAGTTTCGATTTCAATCACCAATCAGACTTGATTAATTCAATTATCACCATTATCGATTCGGTTTAGCGATGTCGATGCGTAATTCATGGTTAATCGGAATCGAGATGAAGGTTATTCTGATCTCCTCCTTATAAGGAGTTTAGTCCTCTAAACTCGAGTTACTTTCAGTCTGGAAGAAAACAGGGTTCAGTGGAAACAGTTCTGGGTATCTTTTAGCCATGTCATCTTCTCTTTCCCAAGTGGCATACACGCCACCATGGTTCTGCCAATCAACTTTCACCAATGGGATCTCTTTGTTTCTCAGTTTCTTGATCCATCGGTTCACAATCTGTATAGGCCGTTCCTCGTAAGTGTAGTCATCACTCAACACGATACGAGTAGGCTCAATCACGTGGAAAGGATCCCGGAGATAATCTCTCAACATAGAAATGTGGAAGATGTTATGTATATGCTCCATTTCAGGAGGAAGTGCAACTTGATACGCCACCGGATTGATTTTCTCAATAATCTGATACGGTCCGACATACCTTGGCGCTAACTTGCCTTTGACTCCAAAACGAGTCTGGCCTTTCATTGGTGTCACTTTCACAAACACGTGATCACCCACTTCATACTCTCGGTCTCGTCTTCTAATATCTGCATAACTCTTCTGTCTACTCTGCGCAGTTTTCAGTCTCTGTTGTATCAGTTTTATCTTTTCAGTTGTTTCATACACAATCTCGGGCCCAAGCAACGGCCCATCTCCAACTTCTGCCCAGCAAATTGGAGATCTACACTTTCTGCCATACAATGCCTCGAAAGGCGCCATACCGATACTCGAATGGTAGCTGTTGTTGTAGGCGAATTCAGCCAATGGCAGATGACTTTCCCAGTTTCCCTGAAAATCAAGGACACACATTCGAGATCCTCTAAAGTCTGGATGGTCCTTTCGATCGCCATCTGCGAGGATGATAGGCACTACCTCAATTCAAGACCCAATGCGATCAGAGGCTCGCGAGAACCTCGATGTAAACTTCGAATCCCTGTCAGAAACAATAAATACAGGCACTCCATGCAATCTAACAATTTCATCAATATAGATAACAGCCAATTTGTCCGCATTATAGATTGTCTTGACAGGTAAGAAGTGTGCAGATTTAGTCAGTCTATCAACGATGACCCAAATAGAGTCCATACCTTTTCTGGAGCGAGGTAATCCAACAATGAAATCCATCGTGATATGCTCTCATTTCCACTCTGGTATGGGTAAGGGTTGCAGTAAGCCCGCGGGTCGCTGATGTTCAGCTTTGACTTGTTGGCAGTGAAGACATTTGGACACAAAGTCGGCAATTTCCTTCTTCATTCCTGGCCACCAAAAATTCTGTTTCAGATCCTGGTACATTTTCGTATTCCCCGGGTGAATCGAAAACTTCGAACTGTGGCCTTCTTGCAGAACTCTTCTTTTCAATTCAGTGTCATTTGGTACACGCAGTCTATCTTGAAATTTCAGTACATTGTTGTCAAATTTGAACCCCGGTCTCGGTTTTGAATCTCTTTCTTCAATAACCTTTTTCAAGAAATCATCTAGTTGTTGTTTTTCTTTAATTTCCTCAATCAATGCTGGTTGAGCAGTAATGACAGCCATTGTTCCACCTTGTTCTCTCAAAACAATTTCAATTTCAGACTTTTCCAGATCATGAAGCAATTCTTTACATCGGCCAAGAACAAAGCTAAGTTCCCAATCGATTTTTCGTTTCGAGCATCGCAGCGGTATTGGCTTTTCCGGATGGTACAGAATCAGAGGTCATAATCTTTGATCAGTTCAGCCATCTCCGCTCTCATATTCAGTTCTTTTCGAGTGAAAAAGTACTTGAGCTCTTGTGGTCGATATACACTTCACATATTGCTCCATACAAATAGTGACGCCAAATTTTTAGTGCAAATACTCTGCAGAAGTTCTAAGTCATGGGTCGGTAGTTCTTTTCATGTGGTCTCAATCAACTGGAAGCATAAGCAATAACTCTCCCATTCTGCATTAAAACACACCCCAAACCCTTATGAGAAGCATCACTAAATACAGTATAACCATCCGTACCTGAAGATAGAGTCAGAACCGGTGCAGTTACAAGTCGGGTTTTCAATTCTTGAAATGCTGATTCCCTTTGGTCAGTCCAGTCAAATGATATCCCCTTCTGTGTCAACTGAGTCAGTGGTAAGGCAATCTTGGAGAAATCTTTGACAAACCTCCTATAATATCCAGCCAAACCCAAAAAGCTTCGGACTTTAGTCACATTTGTTGGTCTAGGCCAGTTCACTACAGCTTCAATTTTCTGCGGATCAACAGAAATTCCGTCTTTGCTAACAACATGCCCCAAAAACATCACATGATCAAGCCAAAATTCACATTTAGACAGTTTAGCATACAGTTTCTGTTCTCTTAAGGTCTGCAGGGCAAGTCTCAGATGGTGTTCATGTTCTTCTACAGTCTTAGAATAGATCAATATGTCATCAATAAATACCACAATGAAATCATCAAGGTATGGTTTAAAAATTCTGTTCATAAGGTCCATAAATGCAGCAGGGGCATTCGTAACTCCGAACGGCATAACTAAAAATTCATAATGGCCATACCTCGTTCTAAAAGCAGTTTTATCAATGTCTTCCGGTTTGACTTTCAGTTGGTGATACCCCGATCTAAGATCAATCTTGGAAAACACTTGCGCACCCTGTAACTGGTCAAATAAGTCATCAATACGCGGTAATGGATATTTATTCTTTACAGTTACCTTGTTCAATTCACGGTAATCAATGCACAGTCTCAATGAGCCATCTTTCTTCTTCACAAACAAAACAGGTGCACCCCACGGTGAAGTACTGGGCCTGATGAACTTCTTGTCTAACAATTCTTGCAATTGCACTTTCAATTCCTTCAGTTCAGTTGGGGCCATTCTGTAAGGAGCTTTGGATATCGGCTGTGTACCCGGAATCACATCCACAGTAAACTCAATTTCCCTGTCAATCAAATCCCCTGGCAAATCCTCTGGAAATACATCTGGGAATTCTCTGACTATAGGAATACAATTCACATCAGTTTTAACACTATCATTAGTAGGCACAGTCAGCACAGAACACAGATATCCTTTACACCCCTTTCTAATCAGTTTAACGGCTTTCACAGAAGAAATCAGATACGGAGGAGGCACTACTCCACTCCAATTAAACACAAATTCAGGTAAACCCGGTGGACGGAATACTACTTGTTTTGTTACACAGTCTATAGTGGCATGATATTTTTGTAACCAATCCATCCCCAGTATTACATCAAAGTGATCAATATTCAATGGCAGTAAATCAATAAATAGATGCATATCCCCAACAATAATCTCACAGGCAGGATACATATATGCACATGTCATGGATCCCCCAACAGGTGATAATCTGACTAGCGAGATAGTTCATGGGTTCTAAGGGTCTATTCAATTTACGCGAAAAAGCATGCGATACATATGAATGTGTAGACCCCGAATCAATCAACACATATGCATTTTGAGCACAGATAGAGAGGATACCTGACACAACAGTCTCGGTGTTTTCCACGTCTCCCGGTACTAGGGCGAACACTCGGCCCTGTCTCATAGGCTCTTTCCCGATAGCTTTGGGGTTCGGTTTTGGTGTTGCGGTGATCTTTGCTTTAAGTGCTTTACTCTTGGCTTGCAGGCGGAGGGCGATCTTTAATTCTGTGGCCCACCTTGCCACACCTGAAGCAAGCTCCAGAAATCTGGTAGCAAACCCCTTTGTGCTTGTTGCCACATACGGAGTAGGGTGGAGTAAACCCACTCCCTTGGATGGGGCTAGTCATCGACCCCGTATTCTGTTTCTTGGTGGCTGGGTTATGCTTGCCTTTCTTGAATTTGAAACCCTGCCTTTTACCTTGCCACTCAGTTGTTGGTGTTTCAGATTGTTTCACTGCTGCAATATTCGACTCGGCCATCAATGCTCGGTCGAGAACACCTACATAAGTCGGTAACTTCAAGACACTTATTCTGTCCAGTATTGCCGCATTCAAGCCGCCCTCAAATCTTCGGGCCTTCTTATAATCGGTGTCCACCATGTGTGGTGCATACCTAGCAAGTTCTGTGAATTTCTTCTTATACTCGGCAACAGACGTTTTGCCCTGCCTCAGTTGTTCAAACTCCGTTACTTTTCTATCCCTGATACACTGGGGAAAATATTTTTCAAAGAATGACTCCTTAAACTGAGCCCAAGTCACTACAGCATTAGTATCACGGACCAGCATCCACCACCTTCTGGCCTCTTCTTGCAAGGTGAAGGTAGCTAACAATACTTTATTTGCTTCCGAGCACGGAAAAACCTCAAACAACTTCTCAGTCTCAAGAACCCAAAGCTTGACCTTTAGCGGTTCAAGGCCTCCACTGAAAGAATGGCGGTTTCGGTTCTTTGAACTTCAGGTGAAACAATTATGTCCCCATCATTCAGATTTGCATTAGGTTCCGGCTGTACCGGAGGAGGAGGAGGTGGGGGCTGTTGGTTCGGTTGTTGCTCAAGTCTAGCAGTTAACAGTTCCATCTTTCTTTCCATTCTAGCCATTCTTGCCTCAGTAGAGGAGGATTCAGTTTCATTTGCATTATCCATTTCACTATAAGCAGTTATAACAGTTATCATTATAAGCAGTTGTACAATTACACAGTTTAACATTCTAACATAACTTCAATCAATCATAAGCATACACTTTTCAAGTTCATGAGATGCCCTAATTACTTTTCTAGGACACCCTATAGCTCACTTGGACACGTGTGTGCGGTATAACTCGTGGTTAAGTATCGCTCTAATACCACTCTGTCACGACCCAAACCCGGCCCTATGGGTTTAGCAGAATCGCCGCGATGTCAAGAGATTAAGAAGGCTTCTTGAAACGATGCTGATTAAGCAATCTGACTGGCGGAAATATCTGATAAGTAACTAGTGTCCATTAAGCTGAAAATCAGATGCCAAAAACATTTTTCATGCATTCATACAATTCGAGCAAAGATCTATACAGTCTATACTGATCATATACAAACATTTAGTACGGGACTTAATCCTCGACAACAAAGACAAGAAAACAGTAGTCTATACAATAGTACAAAAGCGGTAAGGAGACCGATAGGGACACAAAAACACCCCAAGCCATAGCATGGCAACTCGAGAACCTCGCGATGAGGCACATAGGTGGCTTGACAAAAGCGGGAACCAACCCACGCTCCTAGCTCGGTCAGTGCCGAGAACCTACATATATATATAAGCAGTGAGCTAAAGCCCGGTGAATAACATAATGCATAAAGAGGTTATGAATGAATGTCCTTCTGATAATGAAATCAGTTCATTAAACAAGATTTCGATCTTTCAAGATTTCGATCACGGTCATATGTGGTACATCCATTAGCCTATAAACAGTAGGTCCAAAAGGACCGGTCTTATGAACCCAAAGAATGATGGCCATCAATCGAGAACGATGGTTCCACAAGGGGCAAGCGAGCTCTATGTGATAACGATAAGTGATGAAGTGCTAAGGATGCCACAATACGATTCGAGAATCTGAGACATACATTCATTTGGTAAATAATATCAGTTCAATAAACAGTTCAGTTCAGTATTCAAAAGATAACCATTTTGAACATATCTTTACACAATCGTTACTCACAGAGATTGGGCTAATAGCAGCTAGAGCGCGTTCCCGAGAGCCAACCCTAAGCGTTAACAAATAGAACACACACTAAGTTTCACGGTTGGGAAGGATGATAATTAAATCCTAAATTTCCTCGGTGTGGTTCTATGTCTAAATCCTCATTAAGATGCCTTAAACTAGGCCTAAGATTGCCTAGGATGGGATGAGGATGCAAAATAACAGTTGGAAGGCATTTTCAAAAGTTCTTTGAACAGGGGTCTCGCCGGCGAGCATTCCTTCGCCGGCGAGGTTGCAAAATCAAAAGCTTCGCTCGGCGAACAATCCTTCGCCGGCGGTCGATGAAACAATAAAAATCTTGAATGCTCAATTTTTACGCTCGAGCCACCAATCCTTCACTCGAGCGTGGCTCGGAGAAGCGTTGTCGCTCGGCGAAGAAGCCAATCTGGAATTTCAGTTGCCTTCCAAGCTCAAACCAAGCATTCTCAACTCAATTCTCGACCTCTTGGGCCCAAATTCTGGAAAATACATCCCAAAACAATGTATAACAAGTTTCAAAAGCCAATTTATGAATTCAAGCCCCAAAGGTGAGTCAATTAAATCCAAAATTCAAACCCATTTTCAAGAACAATTTCAAAACATGCAATGCATGAGTTTTTGACCAAATTCAAGGTTCAAATCTTGCTCTAATGAGCTCAATAGTTGGAAAACAAAATGAAAACATGGACTTTGATAGAAACTTGAGCATGCATGTACAATCCATCATGAATTCAACTTCAAAATGCACCAAAATGGCCATGCATGCATGAATTCAAGCATAATTCAACCTCTATGCACTAATTCATGGCTTGATTCTACAATGGAGCCTAGAACATGCAAGATGAAGCTCAAGACAACAAGAAGAAGATGGATTTTCTTACCTAAGTCTCAATTACAAGTCTTGCAAGCTCAATTTAGCAATCTATGTTACAAATCTTCAAGTTCTTCTAGCAATTTCAACAATTTGAGTCCAATTCTCTCTTATCCCTCACTCTCTCTAGTTTGGTCGGTTGGAATGCAAGAATAAGGGCTGATCAATTGTTTGTTAAGTGTAATAAGGCCCTCCAATAATAATAAACAAAAGGGCCACTCACATGGCAATTTGGTAATTAAGTCAAACTTGACGATTAATTCGTTTAAATCTAATTTAATCATTCCTAATCAATTTTCAGATAAATATACCATTAAATCACAAATATTCTACTGATTCCAAAACTCTAAACGGTTCCTAATTCGGCCGCCGATAAGGCCTTCAATTAGCAGTTTAAACATATGAATTCAAACAGATATTCAATCAATCAAACAGATGCAATATGCAATTCAATAGATAAACTTATTCAATTTCAGTTTCGATTTCAATCAGTCCATTCTCTACTTCAGTTAATTCAATTATCAGTCATTATCAGTTCGGTTTAGCGATGTCGATCGTAATTCGGATTGTCGGTAATCGATGCGAGGTTGTTACAAATTTGACTGCACCTATACGAATGTATTCTCCCACTGTCAACACATTCCAGATGACTTCAATTCACTATATAACAAGTGAACGACATCAATTTTTAGTGATAGGTTCATAGTCCATACCCAATCACCATTGACGATTTCAGTCGTACACATTTTTCATGTGTCGACCTGCACTGAAATTATTGTTAAGTACTTCCTTTAAGACCCATTCCAAAAGGTTTTCCTTAACACACCTTATCAATGACTTTTTGTTGATCAAGCAGACAATATCACTTAGTTAGCACGTTGCATATTATGGACTTTACATCTCATGCTAACTATGATATCCGTACCTTGTCAGTTCCTCTATCTTGTTACCTGACCAAATACATGTTTCCATGCAAGATAGAGTCGCAAAACATCGGTTATCTAGGCGTCCCCAGAGTCATCCGACTATGCTCTTATATAATTAGCTAAACCATCTAACTAGGTATTTTTCAATCCCATATTAGCTATATGTTCTCTGAATTTTTCCAGAGACAACCCTTTGGTTATAGGGTCAGCCACCATCTCTTCTGAGGGTATATAGTTGACTTTAATTTCACCTCTCTCCACTATGTCCTGAATATAGTGGTAACTAACATCAATATGTTTTCCTTTAGAGCTATTTGCTCCACTTTTTATTAATGAGATGGCAGACTGATTGTCACAAAACATACTGACCGGCCTAACAGGTATACCTAATTGTAAACTGTCAACAAATCGTTTTATCCAGACCGCATTACTAACGGCAGTGCTGCAAGTTATGTATTCAGCTTCCATAGTATACTTTGCAACACAACTCTGTTTCTTACTTAACCAAGAAACTGCTGTTCCACCAAACAAGAACACATGACCACTAGTAGATTTTCTATCATCTATATCTCCTGCAAAATCCGCGTCAGTATATCCTTTTATATCTAGATCACATAAACCAAAACATAACTTCAAGTTTTTAGTGCCTTTTAAATATCTGAATATTCTTTTGACTGCTTGCCAATGTTCCTTACCTGGATTGGATTGAAACCGACTTACCAATCCGACTGCATGACAGATGTCAGGTCTAGTGCTTGTCATGGCATATATTAAGGCCCTCTTGCTGAGCATCTGTAACATTTCTCATTTCCTCAATGTCAGACTTAGTTTGAGGACTCATACTTTTACTAAGACTTTGTCCCTTGCAAACAGGCGTACTTAAAGAATTACAGTTATCCATATCAAATCTTTTGAGCACCTTGTCTAGATATTTCTCTTGATCTAGATATAATAATTTTGAATTTCTATCTCTTGAAATTCTAATTCCTAGAACATAGGTTGCAAGACCCATTTCTTTCATTTCAAATCTATGTTCATTTCAAATCCATCCTGGCGACTACCACCATTAGAATTCTTATTGAGGCAAATTTTGCAGCAAGAGAATAAGTATCTACGGAGTCTATTCCAGGTTGTTGAGTGAAACCCTTGGCTACTAACCTGGCCTTGTATTTCTCCAAACTTCCATTTACTTTGAATTTCTTTCTAAGGACCCATTTGCAACCAATGGCTTTTCTTCCATTTGGGAGATCAGTTAATTCCCAAACATCATTTTTCTTGATCGATTCAAGTTCTTCATTCATTGCCTTAAGCCATTGTGTAGCATCATTGCTACTCATTGCTTCATTATAACTAGTAGGATCATCTACTAAGTTATTAAGGTCTTCAACTTGAAAAACATAATGATCTTTCAAAACCGTAGATGGATATCTTGCTCTCTTACTCCCACTTATCTCATGATTCGAAGCAGGTAAAATAACGTCAGGTAACTTGCATTGGCTCCCACTATTAGATGGTTCGAGGAGAATATGTGGACTGTGGGACAAAGAAGGAAGAGAAGAATCCTGAGATACGTCAGAGAGCAATTCAATTTGTTCAATGGGTGTAACAAGATCAGTGGATTCAAGAAAAATAGCATCTCTACTTTCTATTAATTCACGTTCGGGATGGTAAAAACGATAACCACTCTCATTTTCGACATAACCAATAAACTTGCATTCCCAAGTTTTGCTTCCCAATTTATCCCTTAAAGGTTTGGGAATAAGTACATGTGCCTTACATCCCCAAACTTTGAGATTTTGAACATTAGGTGTAGATCCATGCCAGCATTCGTAAGGAGTTAGAGGTTTGGCTTTTGTTTCGATTCTATTTAAGACGTACGCAACGGTGGACAAGGCTTCCCCCCCAAAAATGAATAGGAAGATCAGCATGAGCCATCATAGACCTTGTCATTTCCATGAGAGTACGATTTCGTCTTTCTGCGATCCCATTTTGTTGTGGTGTATATGTCATTGTAAACAAATGTTTTCTGTCATTCTCCTTGCAGAAAGAATCCATAACTTCATATTCGCCACCTCTATCATTATTCAAGTGTTTAATGGACCGACCAAGTTGCTTTTCTACCTCTAATTTATATGCCTTAAACTTTTCAATTGCTTCTGATTTGTGTTTAAGAAGGTAGATATGTCCATATCTTGAATAATCATCAGTGAAAGTAATAAAGTATTCCATGCCTCGATAAGTTTTAGTTCTTAAAGGGCCACAAATATCCGAATGAATTATTTCAAGTAATTCTGATGATTTCCAATGTTTAAAAAATGGCTTGCTAGTCATTTTGCCTTTGATACATGGTTCACATATATCAAAATCATCGGAACATACTTTAGGCAATAAGCCACTTTTAAACATTCGAGACATTTTATTTTTATTAATGTGACCTAACCTTAAATGCCATAAATAAGAACTAGAACTAGTACTAGTAGAAACATGCAAATAATCAGAAATACATACTTTATTATCAATAGGAAGAGAGTACATGTCATTCACTCTTACACCTTTCACTAATACACTTCCTTTCTTAATCAATACTGTGTTAAACCTAAAATTAATCTCAAAACCTTTTTGAGTTAACACCGGAACTGAAATTAAATTTCGTCGAATGTTGGGTACATAAAGCACATCATGAAGCACAATAAAAGTTCCATCAATAGAGAACTGACAATTACCGATGCCCAAAACATCACTATAGGAGTTGTTACCCATGTAGATTCTATGTTCACAACCTTATTTTCAGTAAAATCTACGAACATGTCTTTATTTTGCACAATATGTCTAGTTGCAGCAGAATCAATCCACCATGAATTTGATGAAGGCTCAAGTACCAATGCTTCAGAAATTGTCATGGCAACAAGGTTGTTATCCTTTTTCTGCTTCTTCTGAGGACAATTGGCTTTGATATGACCTTTTTGACCGCACTTGTAACACAGACCTATTTGACGCTGGTGATGTTATTGCTTTTGCCATTCTTGTGGTTTCTTCCATTCTTTCTGAAATCCCTTCTTCCATTTTTTCTTGAAAAAAGTAGTCTTTTTCTTGTTGAATGGTGTATGGGTATTATTCTGTGGTTGTGGTGAAGATTGTGCCATCAATAAGTTAGAAGATAATCCTTCTTTACGCCTGCACTTCATTCTTTCTTCTTCCAAAACTAAGAGAACAGGCAATGTTACCATTGAAATCTCTCGTCCGCTATGAGTTAAAGATGTGATAACATGATCCCAAGACAATGGAAGACTATTAAGTATAGTTGTTACTTGCATCTTGTCCGACAAAGAATGACCAACGTTGGATAATTCTTTAGCAATTAATTCCATTTGATTAACATGATCACCAACACTATCATTATCACTCATACGAGTGTTATTATATTTGTCCAAGAGCAATTGAATTTGAGTATCCGATCGAACTCCATACTTACTTTCTAGTGCTTCCATTAGTTGTCTTGCAGTTTCATGTTCTTCAAAGAGCGGAATAATGTTATCTTTCATATTATGTAACATAGTTGCCTTTGCCATTGCATCATCTTCTATCCATTTATTTTGGAACCAATTTGAATCATCATCTGGTTTAGAAATGGATAAAATATGCAATGTTTTCTCATGTGTAAAAAGATAAGAAATGTGGCGTTTCCATACTCGGAAATTATTTCCATTAAGCATCTCGATTCTAGAAGAATCCATTGTATTTTTAATAGCCATATTAAAAACAAAATGTGTTACTATGAAAATTCAAATGTGAATATGAAACTTTCAAATGTGAATATTACAATATTAAACTAAAAATAAAAATAAACAAGATTAAAGACAACAACAAGTCTTAATAAGGATAAGCCTTGTAGTTGTTGAATCGGCCCCGATTATGAAAATGATGTGAAAGAATGGAATGATACTGTTGCCTTGTAGTTATGGACCCAATACTTTGCTTATGAGTATTGTAATAATAGTTACAAGCCCAAGGAACACAATGGTGCCTTTTAAACAATGGTTCTTTGGATATTATCCTTGGTAACACCCTTGGATAGCCTCCTCCTTGAATTTTGTTTTCAGAAAATTTAGAACAAGTACCCACAGAAAAATTCTTAGCAAAATTCTGGAAATTTTGGCTTTTGAATGACTTAAAACGGCCTTGAAATGAGCGAGAACGAGCCGAAAACCCCCTTGAACCAATCTGCCGATTCAATGTTGTGGCTGAACCGGCTTGAACCACTAGTCAACGTGCCGGTCAACACGCGGAGCAGGACGCGGGTCGAGCGAGGCTGACGGACGCGGGTCTAGGCGCGGGGCGCTGGGGCGACGCACAAAGGTTGACGCGCGCTGGGTTGTAGCGTTGGGCTGCTTGGCTGGGCTGCGCACTGGGCTGGCTGGGTCGTGGACCTAGGTTGGTCTGTGCGCTGGGCTGGCTGTGATTCTGGGCCGCTAGGCTTCTGGGTCACACCTATGGCTATGGGCTGCGTCTGACTGTGGGCTGCGGCTGGACTTTTGGGCTGAAGAAAATTCTTCTTAATTTTTAGGCCCAATGGTACAAACTTCCTAGCTATTATCATTATTTTTGGGCCCCTTCTAGTTGGTTTTATTTTTGGCCCAAAGTTTTGAATTTCCAGAATAGAATTTGCAACGGAATTAATGCACAGGTTGTCTTCTCCGGTAACGGGAGTCAGCGACCACACACTGAAACTCGAATTTTGAGGATCAAATTTTTGCCGTTTTTCACAACGAATTACACCGTTGTGATCAAAATTTTGTGAAGAACAAGATGGAGCAAATTTGGAGACCCAATTTGAACCGAAAAATATTTTATAAAATTTCTTCCAACGGTGCAATTCGGCTTCACTTTCGGCAAGGTTCGGAACAACAGCGCCACCAACAGTTATCTTCTTCGAGTAGTATTCTGGAAATACGACACGTTGGTGATAATTATATAAACAAATAGAATTCACCAATGCCAAAGATTGTTGATCAATAATTTTCTGAATTTTCGACAAAAAGAGTTCGGGAACTTGTCTTTCTTCCGGACTAAAATTTGACATCTGCGATAATATATATCTTTGCTCTGATACCACTGAAAGATAAACTTACAATGGCAATTGATCGAAATACCCGTGAGGGTGTTTATCACGCGAGAATGTCGATTTATCCGAAAGTTATTAAAATGGTAAACTTCTAATTGGTATATCTCTATCATTTCAAACCCGCTGTCACTATTTATATACAAATAGGTGACTTTTGAGAATAGATATAATACACCAACAGTCACCAAGTTTCACAGAGTTGTGTCTATTGATGTTTGAAATTCAAACCACTAACTAACTAACAGATAGATTAAACATTCCTGCGGGAAGATTCTTTACATTGCAAGAGAGAGAAGATTGAGTGAAGCGAGTCACACCAAATTTATGGTGTGGTCACTCTTTATTCCATCAAAATGGTCCCTACGACCCATACATGTTAGCCCTTTGGCTTTACAAAAATTACAACAAAAAGGAGAGTCATCTACTCTTCACAACATATCCACGCCCTTAGTTCGGCGAGATCACCACATCTTTACCTGCACCAAATCCCATAGGGGTGAGCATAAAGCCCAGTAGAGGAATTCTCACAAAGTATATACAGTTATGCTTTTTCCTCAACATAAAAACAATATAATTGCAATGCCATGCCAAGATTAAGGTATTGAGGAAGAATGTTATTTCAATGCATCATTTCAAAATCACCATACCCTCAATTTCATCATATGATCTCATCAATTTCAAACTTCCATTATTAATTCCATAGGGGTGGTAAATACGACACTGGTAATCCCTAGGCCGATGTCTGCAAGTAAACTCCACGAGTACTACCAAATTGTCATTTTTACCGGTATTAACCGAAAGGCTCGATACATATCCACGCGGTTTTCTGGTCTTTCACCAAGGACACTCAGGCCAACTTAACAATTTCATCTACACCTCCTATCCGGACTTACCAACGTATTTACCCCTTACACATTTTCATCGTTTTCAATACAATAACTATTTCCTTTCCTTACGATGGAAATCTCAATGATTTAGATTCACAATGCACTATGGTAAATGAAATAACATGCAATGCAAATGATCCTTTCATATCTTAAGACATTTCTCCACTTTTGACTGTCTCTACTACAATGCCAACATTCACGTTCTCATATTCTCTTTTCAATGTTCATCCATAAGATTTAACATGTTTCATCAACAAGTAGTCACAATTTTCATATCACAAGATAAAACCAATTAGTCTTCCCACAACCTTGCTCATTTATATATTGTCAACAATTTAACATTAACACCCCATTTTCATATAGCAAGTAATTTTCCCTTTTGCCCAACATTGATGCAACTCAC
The DNA here is from genome assembly GCA_025200525.1 of Camellia lanceoleosa. Taxonomy (NCBI): domain Eukaryota; kingdom Viridiplantae; phylum Streptophyta; class Magnoliopsida; order Ericales; family Theaceae; genus Camellia; species Camellia lanceoleosa. Next base: position 139,755,270 of record CM045766.1, read on the forward strand.
TCTCTTCATCCTTTTAAAACAAAAAAAAAAAAAAAAAAACAAGAAATTTCAAAGACATTTGCCTTAATACCAAAATCCCCAAATTCCTAGGGCTTTTCTAAAAAACAATCACTTCCCATTTTATGGTGAAAACTCTCATCCAAAACATTTCTTTTCTTAGGTCAACAAGATGAACCTTCAAGGATTGACCAAAAATTTAAAGTTTAAAGAGAAACCCTCTTTTGAGGAAAAACCTCTACATTTTGAAATCACAAGGTTAATATCATCAAAAACTAGAAGGAACTCTTAAATCATCATAAAAGGCAAAACTAGTATATATAACTCAAGAACATCCCTACCTCAAAGTAGAAGTCCAAGAAGAAGGGCTAGACAAAGGTGAAGCTTCCAAAAAATGGTGAAACCCACTTCTTCTTGGATGGAAATGATGATCTTGAAGAGCTCAATCTTTTTGTCTAAGGAAGGAGGGTGAGAAGATCACTAGATCTAGGTCAAATATAGAGAAAGAGTGTGTGTGTATTTCTAGAGAGAGAAGCTCTCAACTTAGGGTTTGGATGAAAAAGAGATAAAAAAATTATGTAAAAAGTCGCTTTTATGATCTGATATACGCGCAGTACGCTCGAGCGGATAGCTTCACACTCGAGCATCAAGACACAACAACAACAACTCGCTCGAGCGCAAATAGCACCGCTCGAGCGTGGATTACACCCATCCAGTATTTCACAGATTGCAGACAGCCGCTCGAGCTCAGACACGCTCGAGCGTAACAAACTCCGCTCGAGTGTGAAAAAGACTCTTGCAGCACTTTTGCAAAGACACCCGATACTGAAAGGTTGCAAACTCCGCTCGAGCGCAAGAAGGCCCGCTCGAGAGGAAGACCGAAATTCTGGGCAACAAGATTCTAGACCAAGAGGCGACCAACCTATTCTAAACATGCTCAACTCATTCCAAAGCTCAAATTCAAGAGGGCAAAGGGTGGATACAAGGTATAAACCGCAACACACAATCACGGATCGCTATAAAGCAAAACAACCATTGCAAAAGCTGTGTATAACCATATTTTTCTCCAATTTAGAGGAAGTTGTTTTCTTGCAAATGTTAGAGAAGTTGCAGGACAACTCAATGGCCTATTTCAATTGCAAGAACAACTTCGTTTTGAATTATTAGGGACAAAGAATCTAAAGATCGACAATGTTGACAGAGGAATTAATTTGATGAAAGAAAGGCTCCATTCTAAAAAGGTTTTCATTGTTCTTGATGAATTGGATCAATTAAGTCAATTAAATACCTTGGCAAGAAATCGAAATTGGCTTGGCCCAGGAAGTAGAATCATCATAACAACCAGAGATGAGCACTTGTTGAAGGGACTGAAAGTTGATGAAAGATATGTGGCTAGGGAATTGAATCACATAGAGTCTCTGTAGCTTTTCACTTGGCATGCCTTTGGCAAAACCAATCCATTAAAAAATTATGCAGATCTTGCAAATGGTAAGTCATGCTAGTGGGCTGCCACTAGCTCTTGAAGTGTTGGGTCCTTATTTGCGTGGAAGAAACATGGTAGAATGGAAAAGTGCATTTGATAAATTACAACAAATTCCTCATGAGAAAATTCAGGAAAAACTTAGGATAAGTTTTGATGCACTAGATGATGACAACATGAAGGATATTGTCCTTGATATTGCATTCTTTTTCATTGGAATGGATAGAGACTATGTCATTACTATATTGAATGGTTGTGGTTTCTTCGCAGAAATTGGAATTAGTGTTTTGATTAGTAGATGTTTACTAAGAATCAATGTACAAAATAAGATAACGATGCATGATCTACTTCAGGATATGGGGAGGGAAATTATTCGTGAAGAATTCCCAAAGGAGCTTGGAAAGCGCAGTAGATTGTGGTTTTATGAAAATGTTTGCTATGTACTAAAAAAAAAAAAAAAAAAAACAAGGTAAGAGTCTAATATTAATTCTTTCTAGTAGTTCGTAAGTTTTCGGTTTAGAACAATAATTTTAGTTATTTTATAGTCTTTCTTCCTTTTAATTTTTCCATTTTGTTTCTAAATATTAGGGAACAGAAGCATTTAAAGGTGTGATCCTGACCCTACCCATGTGTAGACACTCTATTTTGACCGGCCCTAAGACTTGGGCACTTTCTTTTGAACACCCGCTGATAAAAATTGGAATATGCTATTTTATGAATTTCTCAGCAGAAAAATCAAATTGAAACTTTAATCTCAAACCTCACCCATTTTAAATTGGTATAAATAATACATTTTAAATATTTGTGCTGGTGGAATATTAATATATGTGGCAAAGTTAGATTGATTTTTAAGGGGGTTGTGAGCTGTGTTCAGAGAGGGGGTAGAGAATAATTATTTTCAAAGATATTTTCAGAGATAAAGGATGGTGTATGGTTAGCATGATGATTATTTCTTTGCATGGTGGGGATATTAATATATGTGGCAAAGATAGATTGATTTTTAAGGGGGTTGTGAGCTGTGTTCAGAGAGGGGGTAGAGAATAATTATTTTCAAAGATATTTTCAGAGATAAAGGATGTTGTATGGCCAGCATGATGATTATTTCTTTGCATGGTGGGGGAAAAAAAAAAAAAGGTTTGAGTGGTGCAATATCATCTCTCTCTCTCTCCTTACCAGTGGGGGCACACACGAAACAAAGGAGTGAGTCTATATTCCAAAGAAAAGCAAACAAGCTGGAGGTGGGTCTTTAAAAAAAAAAAAGAAAAAAGAGAATGCACTATATCATGTCTCTGTCGGTTGAAAAAAGTTGGAGGATGGATTTTTTTTTTAGAGAAAGCTGAGAAGAGAGTGGGGCAGCATGGTGGAAAAAAAAGTTGGATTTTAAAAATGAAAAAAAAAGGGACATAGCATTGTTTTTTTAATATAAAAAAAGAGACAGAGACACACACATGCAATATATATCTCTCTCTCTCTGATGAACAAAAAAAAAAAAAAAAAAAACATGAGTGAAGATTTCCTTGCTGCAGTTCCTTTTGATAGAGCAGTTTCACAGGCAGGCTTTTCGTAAGCTTCTATTCACAACTCTCAGTGCTCTTCAATACCTCATTGGAGTGATTCTCTTTGAGGAAACCCTTTATCAGAAGATAGCTGCAGGTAAGCCCTTGGTTGAGGTGCTCAAGTGGACAAGGGTGTTGTCGAGCTTGCTGGAACCAATGGTGAGACCACCATCCAAGGTCTTGATGGCCTTGGCCAGTGCTGTGCGACGTACCATGAAGCTGGTGCTAGGTTTGCCAAATGGCGTGCTGTACTCAAGATTAGTCCCACCGAACCATCTTCACTCGCTATCATGGAAACTCGCCTGAAGAGCCCTTCCAAACGAGAAGGTGAGGGGCCATGGCTTCTTGGTCTTGAGCTTGTTCATGGCGTTAAGGTTGATGGTAGCCTCCTCCTCACTCTGCAACCACCTCAAGTGCAACCTTGGGAGCCTCCGATCCAGGGATCACCATGTTGGGCTTCAACAAAGTTCCCTCAAGGAGGACATGGTGGTCGTTCAAAGCCTTGTAAACCGCTGCAAGAACACGTTCTATGACATCAGCACACTCGTTAATGTCGTGAAGGCCATCGACCCAAATTCTCTCTCTCTCTCTCTCTCTCACATTTATGGGCACCCATGATTTGGTGATTGAGGTGTTTTCATATCTTGAATTCTTGCCATTTCCTCCTAAAAAAAACTATTTCAAAGATATATCAAACAAATTCAGTGTCTACAATTGCTGCAAGAATCTGCTTGTACTGGTGGATTAGAGGAGTTTTATGGGTTTCATATTGTTAGGTTTTTATTCTTGGCAATCCCGTTTGACAAAACTCCTTTCAGATGTATTTCTTTTCGCACTTTTATTTCAGTGAGGCTATGAGTTTATTAGATGCAAATCCAAACCCGAATCGAGCCATGCAGAGAAGTTTGTAATGTTAATGCTTTCAAGATTGCCACTTCGTTGATTATTACGGGTCGAGTCGCCTTGGCCACCAAGAATCAAGCAAAATGCAAATTGCATTCAAAATTGCATGTTCGCCATTGGTCGCTCGAGCCAAGAAGAGCTACGCTCGAAAGGTTTTCTCGCCGATCCAAGGAGTTCTCGCTCGAGCCAAGGATTGCGTCCATACAAAAACCTGAAAGAGTGTATTTCTCGCTCGAGCCAAGGCACTAGTAGAAATCACGAAAAATACACTCCTCGCTCGAGCCAGCAAAGCTTCGCTCGAGCGAGCCTCAGAATCCGGATTTCTCAAGGAGTTTGTTTTCTTTCCAATCTAGGATTACTTTTGGTTCTCTATAAATACTTGATTTTCTCCCAAAACTAAGGTATTGATTGAAGTCCTCCAGATCTTCTTTTTGGTTCTTAAAGGTTTATATCTGGGGATATTTTGTTATTTTCTTTGATGTTTTATTGAGTATTCAACTCATGGTTTAAAGAGAGTACATCAAAGATTTGTTTGTTATACACAAAAGAGAGAGTTGTTCTTCAGTTGTGGATTTTGAAGAATTCGAGCCTGAAGCTTTGGTGGAATCCGGAGTGGCTCATCAGAAAGACAATTCCGTGGTGAAAATGGGGTTGGAAGAGGCACATAGAGGTTGGTTCAATTAGGCATTGTGGATTTGCTAGATAATTGAGAGTATACCTGTGTAATTCCTTTAATTCTTCTTAGTGGATTGTCTTGTGGCAGTTGCACGTGGTTTTTTGATCACAGTTGGAGGTGTCCAATTGTGGTTTTTCCACGTAAAAATCATTGTGTATCTTTCTCTTGATTGTTTGATTGGGATTGTTTTTTACTGCTTTTTATTGATACATAATCACAAATCAACATCTAGGGTTTCTAGATTTTTCACATATGTTTTTGTTTAGTGACTTTCTTGAATAGAAGAATTAATTTGTTTTGATTTTGGAAGAATTTGAATTCTCTGCAATAACCTATAATGATTGGGAGGAAGAACATGGGAAGGGCATCACCATTGTTTCTGATTCTTTTGGCCCTTGGTTCTTTTATTGCAACTGTGAGGACATAATTTTTGAATGACAACACGTGGCCGAGGTGGCACCGAAGTGTCAGTCGAGATGTCACATGTCCTAGTCATGATGTCGAGATGATCTCGACTAGGCTGAGGTCATCTGCGAGAATACCGGAATTCGGGATAAGCGGATAAGGGACAAGAGTCCTAGAATGGGAGAAGACTTCAGTTTGGGTAAAGATAAGACTCTTAGAGAGTTTATCCCATTTCTACTGGGAGTCCAAGATTAGCAGTAATCCTAAGTCCATTGAAGCTAGGCTTCTATTGGGACTAGGTTTGTGTTGGCTATAAAAGAGAGGCACTCTCATGGGTCTAAGCCATGTTTTTTATGCTCTGTCTAGTGAGTTAATCACTATTGGTTATCTTTGAGAGATATTTTACTGACTTAATCGTCGGAGTGCCCCCGGGTGGACAAACCACCGCGAGATTCTTATATTTCTGTGACAGGTTGTTCGGGCTTAATCTATTTTGCTAGTGTTCTCCGGCTGAGTGCTTGATTGGCAGTGTGGTCGGAAATTGACACACACAATTTTGGCGCCGTCTGTGGAAAAGAAAGGAGAATAGATGACCAACGACGGACATAAAGAAAAGGTTGGGGACGACACCCCTACTGAGAGTAAGAAACATATTGACCTTGACGTCGAAGAACACAACTGGAACGAAGAGACTCATGATAAGAATCACGGAGAAAAGGACGTCGGCCAGGGGGGCGACATACCGAAGAAATCAGACTGAAGCGAGTATTATAACGAGGACGACCTCCAGGTATGGAAAAATAGATGCTTACAAAGGGACGACGAGATGAAGGGAATGACGAACAAATTGGCGGACCTACAAACGGTTGTCAATTTCATGATGCAGAACGATTCCAGCGGCCAAGAAAGATGCCCAGAAAAGGGGGCAGAACATAGTTCCTGCAGTCCATCAGCATGACAGGGCAAAGGGGCATTCTCACCGGCCTTCATGGGAGGTCAGGCATGGAGAATCAAGGAGGGGAGAATCCCAGAAGACACGCCGAATCAAAGAGGCCTAGAGAATGACGCTTGGGAGTTGGAATTTACAAGCTAAGGTTGGTTTAACACTTGTCGAAATTTTAAAAATTTACAAGTTGAAGTTAAACCGAGGACATGTTTAACACTTGTTGAAATTTTAAAAATTTACAAGTTGAAATTAAACCGAGAACATGTTTAACACTTGTTGAAATTTTAAAAATTTACAAGTTGAAGTTAAACCGAGGACATGTTTAACACTTGTTGAAATTTTAAAAATTTACAAGTTGAAGTTACACTGAGATCAAGTTTAACACTTGTTGAAATTTTAAGAAAAATTTACAAGTTAAAGTTAAACCGAGGACATGTTTAACACTTGTTGAAATTTTAAAAATTTACAAATTGAAGTTAAACCGAGGACATGTTTAACACTTGTTGAAATTTTAAGAAAAATTTACAAGTTAAAGTTAAATCGGGGTCATGATTAAAGGAACAAATGATATAGGTTCTATCACCTTAGGATGCCGAGGTAATAGAACCTAGGGGGCAGTTATGGGGACATAATTTTTGAATGACAACACGTGGCCGAGGTGACACCGAAGTGTCAGCCGAGATGTCACATGTCCTGGTCATAATACCGAGATGATCTCAGCTAGGCCGAGGTTATCTGCGAGAATACCGGAATCCGGGATAAGCAGATAAGGGACAAGAGTCCTAGAATGGGAGAAGACTTCAGTTTGGGTAAAGATAAGATTCTTAGAGAGTTTATCCCAATTCTATTGGAAGTCCAAGATAAACAGTAATCCTAAGTCTATTAAAACTAGGCTTCTATTGGGACTAGGTTTGTGTTGGCTATAAAAGAGAGGCACCCTCATGGGTCTAATGTCACGACCAAAACCCGGCCCTATCGGTTTAGCACCATAACCAGCCAATAATCCGTGATTACCGAAGGCCTGCTTGACAGTAGTACAGTAAAACAGAGTACCGGGCCTGGCGGAAGCCAATACAGTAAGTAAATAATGTCCAATGAGCTGTGACAGTCTGTATGCAAAGAGACTTTTCATGCATTCATACATTTCGGAACAGTACAGTCTATACAAATATTTACAGTCATTCAGTACAGGGACCTAATCCCTTGATAACAGTACAGTAAAGTAGATAACAGTCTATACAGTGATCCAAAACAGTACGGAGACAGACGGGGGAAAACAAAACACCCCAAAGCCATAGCATGGCAACTCGGAACCTCGCAGTGAGGCACATAGGCTGGCTTGACAAAACTAGGGTCTAACCCACGCTCCTAGCTCCGGTCTGGTGGCTGAGAACCTACATATATATATATAAACAGTGAGCTAAAGCCCAGTGAATAACATAATGCGTAAAGAGGTTTAGAATGAATGTCCTTACAGTAATGAAAACAGTTCATTAAATTAGTATTTCAGTCTTTCAGTCAATCAGTCATATGTGGTACATCCATTAGCATAACAAGCGAAGAAGAGGTCTTAAAGACCGAACGATAAGAATGATGGCCATCAACAAGAATGAGTGGTTCCACGAGGGAACCGACAGAGATCTCTATAAAGATGGCGATAACGAAATGCTTGATAGTTGCTAAGGATGCCACAATACATTTCAGAATATAGGACATACATTCAGTTAATTAACAATAATCAATTCAAGAAACAGTTCAGTTAAACAGTCAGAAAACATTCTCAGTTGAACATATCTTTACACAATTGTTACTCACAGAGTTCTGGGCTACAGTTAGCTCGAGCGCGTCTCCTTGGAATGCCAACCCTATACAGTTAACAGATTGAACACACTCTAAGTTTCACAGTTGGGAAAGATAATAATTAACTCCCTATTATGCTACGGTGTGTTCTACATCTATATCCTCATTAAGATGTCCTAAACTAGGCCTAAGAATGCCTAGAATGGAATGAGGATGCAAAGATGCACTTAGAAAACATTTTTCAAAAGTTGTTGAAAACAGGGGTCTTGCTCGAGCGAGCCTTCCTTCGCTCGAGCGAGCTTGCAAAATCAAAGGCTTCGCTCGAGCGAGGAATCCTTCGCTCGAGCGGTCTGTAAAAATGCAAAAATCGATGCGGAATTTTACGTCGATGCTCGCCGATGCTCGCCGAAGTGAGCTCGAGAGGTGCTCGCTCGAGCGAGGAATCCTTCGCTCGAGCGAGGAAGCCAAATTCTGGAATTTCCAGATTTGTCTCCCAAGCTCAAACCAAGCATTCAACCACTCTATACTTGACCTCTTGGGCCCAAATTCTGGAAAACACATCTTAATTCAATATACAACAAGTTTCAAAGCTCAATTTGTGAATTCAAAGCCCAAGGATGAGTCAATTAAATCCAAATTTTAAACCCATTTTCAAGAATAAACTTCAAACATGTCATGCATGAGTTTTAAACCAAATTAAAGCTTCAAAGCTTGTTCAAATGAGCTCATTTCTTCAAGAACATGGTGAAATCATGGATTATAGTCAAAAGATGGACTTGCATGCAAGATTTCCATGAAATCAAACTCAAAACTCCTCAATGTACACATGCATGCAAGAGTTAAGCTACAATCCAACATGTATGAACTAAAACAAGACTTAACTCTACAATTTGGCATGGATCATGCAAGAATTAGCTTAAATTCACAATTAGAGGGTTGAATTCTCTTACCTAAGTCTTCAATTACAAGTGCAGAAGTTCAATTTGCCAACTTATGCTTCAATTCCCTCAAGATCATCAAATTATAGCCAAAATCCCTCTCAATTCTCTCTCTCTCTCTCTCTAATGTCGGTTGAGTACTCAAAATGGCTGAAGGGAATGTTTTGATTAGGTGTATAAGGCTCAAATAATAAGAATAAACTAAGGCCCACTCAATGGCAATTCCGTAAATAAGGCAACTCTATTATTTTGGCTTAAATTAATCTAGTTTAATCATATCAAATCACAATTCACATAATTACACCATAAAATCACATTAATTATGATGACCGTAAATCTCTAATCAATTTCTGGTTCAACTGCCGATAAGGCCTTCAATTTGCAGTTTAAACGGAAACACATAAACAAATAATTAAATAGTCAAACAGATAAAATGCAATTCAAATCTGATACCGTAATCGGTTTTGGATTTGATCGATCCATTCAAGAACTTCGATCAGTTCAATTACCAATCATATTCAGTCTCAGTTTAACTGTAATCAATAATTTATCGGTAATCAGTACGAGGGTTGTTATAGTCTCCCCTCCTTATAAAGAGTTTAGTCCCCTAAACTCGAGTTACCTTCGTTCTGGAAGAAAACTGGATCCAGTGGAAACAAATCAGGATATCTCCTAGCCATGTCATCTTCCCTTTCCCAAGTGGCATACACACCACCATGGTTTTGCCAGTCAACTTTCACTAACGGGATCTCTTTGTTCCTCAGTTTCTTGATTTGTCGGTTTACAATCTGTATAGGCCGTTCCTCGTAAGTGTAGTCATCACTCAACACAACACGAGTAGGCTCGATCACATGGAATGGATCTCGGAGATAATCTCTCAACATAGATATGTGGAAGACGTTATGCATATGCTCTATTTCAGGAGGAAGCGCAACTTGATACGCCACCGGATTGATTTTCTCAATAATTTCATACGGTCCGACATATCTTGGCGCTAACTTGCCCTTGACTCCAAAACGATTCTGGCCTTTCATCGGTGTCACTTTTACAAACACGTGATCACCCACTTCATACTCTCTGTCTCTTCTTCTAACATCAGCATAACTTTTCTGTCTGCTCTGTGCAGTTTTCAGTCTTTGTTGTATTAGTTTTATCTTTTCAGTCGTTTCATATACAATCTCGGGCCCAAGCAAAGGCCCATCTCTAACTTCTGCCCAGCAAATCGGAGATCTACATTTTCTGCCGTACAATGCCTCGAAAGGCGCCATACCTATACTTGAATGGAAGCTGTTATTGTAGGCAAATTCTGCTAAGGGCAAATGACTCTCCCAATTTCCCTGAAAATCAAGGACACACATTCTCAACAAATGCTCCAGAGTCTGGATGGTCCTTTCTGACTGTCCATCTGTCTGGGGATGATAGGCACTACTCAGTCTCAATTCGGTATCCAATGCAGTCTGTAGGCTTTGCCAAAACCTCGATGTAAACTTCGAATCCCTGTCAGAAACAATAGACACAGGCACTCCATGCAGTCTCACAATTTCATCAATATAAATAACAGCCAATTTGTCCGCATTATAGATTGTCTTGACAGGTAAGAAGTGAGCAGATTTGGTCAGTCTATCAACAATAACCCAAATAGAGTCCATTCCTTTTCTGGAGCGAGGCAATCCAACGATAAAATCCATCGTGATATGCTCCCATTTCCACTCCGGTATGGGTAAGGACTGCAATAAGCCTGCAAGTCGTTGATGTTCCACTTTGACTTGTTGGCAATGAAGACACTTTGACACAAAATCGGCAATTTCTTTCTTCATTCCCAGCCACCAAAAGTTTTGTTTCAGATCTTGGTACATTTTCGTATTCCCTGGGTGGATGGAAAATTTTGAATTGTGGCCCTCTTGCAGAACTCTTCTTTTCAGCTCAGTGTCATTCGGTACACACAGTCTCTCTTGAAATTTCAGTACATTATTCTCAAATTTGAAACCCGGTCTCGATTTAACTTCCCTTTCTTCGATGATCTTCTTCAAGAAGTCATCCTGTTGCTGTTTCTCTTTAATTTCTTCAATCAATGCCGGTTGAGCAGAAATAGCAGCTATTGTTCCACCTTGTTCTCTCAAAACCACTTCAATTTCAAATTTTTCAAGGTCACAAAGCAACTATTTCTGTCCAGTAAGCAAACAAGTTAGGTTCCCAATCGATTTCCAGCTCAAAGCATCGGCAACGGTGTTGGCTTTTCCTGGATGGTACAAAATCTGTAGATCATAATCTTTAATCAGTTCTAGCCATCTCCGCTGTCTCATATTCAGTTCTTTCTGTGTGAAGAAGTAATTCAGGCTCTTGTGGTCGGTGTACACTTCACATGTTGCCCCATATAGATAGTGACGCCAAATTTTCAGTGCAAATACTACTGCAGCAAGTTCCAGATCATGGGTCGGGTAGTTCTTTTCATGCGGTCTCAGCTGTCAGGAAGCATAAGCAATAACTCTCCCATTCTGCATTAAAACACATCCCAAACCCTTATGAGAAGCATCACTAAATACAGTATAACCATCCGTACCTGAAGGTATGGTAAGAACCGGTGCAGTCACAAGTCGAGTTTTCAACTCTTGGAATGCTAATTCCCTTTGGTCAGTCCAATCAAATGATGTCCCCTTCTGAGTTAACTGAGTCAATGGTAAGGAAATTTTGGAGAAATCTTTGACAAATCTTCTGTAATATCCAGCCAATCCCAAAAAGCTGCGGACTTTTGTCACATTTGTCGATCTAGGCCAGTTTACTACAGGTTCAATTTTCTGCGGATCAACAGAAATTCCATCTTTGCTAACAACATGCCCCAAAAACATAACATGATCAAGCCAGAATTCGCATTTAGACAGTTTAGCATACAGTTTCTGTTCCCTTAGGGTCTGTAGGGCAAGTCTCAGATGATGTTCATGTTCTTCTACACTTTTAGAATATATCAGTATGTCATCAATGAATACAACAATGAAGTCATCAAGGTATGGTTTAAAGATTCTATTCATTAGGTCCATAAATGCTGCAGGTGCATTGGTAACTTCGAAAGGCATAACTAGAAATTCATAATGGCCATACCTCGTTCTAAAAGCAGTTTTGTCAATGTCTTCTGGTTTCACTTTCAGTTGGTGATATCCGGATCTGAGATCAATCTTTGAAAATACTTGAGCACCCTGTAACTGATCAAACAGGTCATTAATACGCGGTAATGGATATTTATTCTTTACAGTTACCTTGTTCAGTTCGCGGTAATCAATGCACAGTCTCAGTGAACTATCTTTCTTCTTTACAAACAAAACAGTCGCCTCTAGTGAAGCATCTTGGGCCTGATAAACTTCTTATCTAACAGTTCCTGCAGTTGCACCTTCAATTCTTTCAGTTCAGTTGGAGCCATTCGATAAGGAGCTTTCGATACTGGCTGTGTTCCGGGAACCACATCAACGGTAAATTCGATCTCCTTGTCAACCAAATCCCCTGGCAAATCATCTGGAAATACATCTGGGAATTCTCTGACTATAGGAATACAGTTCACATCAGTTTTAACACTATCATCAGTAAATATAGTCAGTACAGAACACAGATATCCTTTACACCCCTTTCTAATCAGTTTAACAGCTTTCACAGAAGAAATTAAGTACGGATGAGGCACTACTCCAACCCCATTAAATACAAATTCAGGTAAACCCGGTGGACGGAAAACAACTTGCTTTGTCACGCAATCAATGGTAGCATGATATTTTTGTAACCAGTCCGTCCCCAATATTACATCAAAATGATCAATGTTCAATGGCAGTAAATCAATAAACAGATGCATATCCCCAACAATAATCTCACAAGTAGGATACATGTATGCACATGTCATGGATCCCCCAATAGGTGATGATACAGCTAACAGGTAATTCATGGGTTCTAAGGGTCTATTCAATTTCCGTGAAAAAGCATGCGACACATAAGAATGTGTAGACCCCGAATCAATCAATACATATGCATTTTGAGTACAAATAGAGAGGATACCTGACACAACGGTTTCAGTATTTTGCACGTCTCCCGATACTAGGGCGAACACTCGGCCCTGCCTCATAGGCTTTTTCCCGGTAGCTTTGGGGTTCGGTTTTGGTGCTGCAGTTGATGCCGCAACGCTTGGCGTAGCTTTACTACTAGCCTGCGGAGCAGAGGGGCAGTCTTTAACCATGTGGCCCACCTTGCCACACCTGTAACAGGCTCCTGTTATGTTGTAACAAACCCCTTTGTGCTTTTTGCCACATACCGAGCAGGGTGGAATGAAACCACTCCCTTGGCTGGGACTAGTTGTTGACCCCGTATTCTGTTTCTTGTTTGCTGGGTTATGCTTGCCTTTCTTAAACTTAAAACCCTACCTTTTACCACGTCATTCAGACGCTGGTGGTTCAGTTTTCAGTGCCTCAATATTTGATTCAGCCATCAAGGCCCGGTCAAGAACATTCACATAATTCGGCAGTTTCAACACATTGATTCTGTCAAGGATTGCAACATTCAGGCCGCCTTCAAACTTCCTGGCCCTTTTATAATCAATGTCCACCATATGCGGTGCATATCTAGCAAGCTCGGTGAACTTCGTTTCATATTCAGCAACAGACATTGTGCCCTGTTTCAGTTGTTCAAATTCGGTTACTTTTCTATCCCTGACACATTGAGGGAAGTACTTCTCAAAGAAGGCTCCTTTGAATTGAGCCCAAGTCATAACAGTATTTTCATCTCGGATAAGCATCCACCACCTTCTAGCTTCTTCTTGCAAGGTAAAGGTGGCCAACAATACTTTGTGTGCTTCAGAGCACGGAAAAACCTCAAATAACTTCTCAGTCTCAAGGACCCATGCTTCAGCTTTTAGCTGTTCAAGGCCTCCCTGAAAGGATGGCGGTTTCATCTTACTGAATTTATGAGTCAGTGCAATTATGTCCCCATCATTAGCATTCATATTACATTTCATTGTGCGGCACATGCACATTCGGTGGAGGAGGGCATTGATTGATTGTTGATCTAACCTTGCAGTTATCAGTTCCATCATTCATTCTAGTCTGGCCATTCTGGCCTCAGAGGATGAGGATTCAGTCTTATTTGCAGTTCTTGCGTTTGCGTTATCCATTTCACTATAAGCAGTTATAACAGTCATAACATAAACAGTTGTATATTTAGACAGTTATCACATTAACATGTATTCAATCATATCATAGCAACACACACTTTTCATGCTCATGAAATACCCTAATCACTTTTCTAGGACAACCTATAGCTCTTTTGGACACGTGTGTGCGGTATAACTCGTGGTTAAGTATCGCTCTGAAACCACTCTGTCACGACCCAAACCCGGCCCTATGGGTTTAGCATCAGAATCGCCAAGAATCCGTGATTACCAAGGCCCGCTGACAATAAGTAAGAAAAAAACAGTAATTTGGCGGAAGCCAATATCTGATAAGTAAATAATGTCCAATGAGTGTGGATCAGTATGCAAAGAGACTTTTCATGCATTCATACATTTTAACAAGATGATCTATACAAATATTTACATCATTGATGCGAGGACCTAATCCCTTGATAACAAGATAAGAAAGTAGATACTTGATCTATCAGGATCCAAAACAGTACGGAGACAGACGGGGGAAAACAAAACACCCCAAGCCATAGCATGGCAACTCGGAACCTCGCAGTGAGGCACATAGGCTGGCTTGACAAAACTAGGGTCTAACCCACGCTCCTAGCTCCGGTCTGGTGGCTGAGAACCTACATATATATATATAAACAGTGAGCTAAAGCCCAGTGAATAACATAATGCGTAAAGAGGTTTAGAATGAATGTCCTTACAGTAATGAAAACAGTTCATTAAATCAGTATTTCAGTCTTTCAGTCAATCAGTCATATGTGGTACATCCATTAGCATAACAAGATAAAGAAGTGAGGTCTTAAAGACCGAACAAGAATGATGGCCATCGATCAAGAATGAGTGGTTCCACGAGGGAACCGACAGAGATCTCTGTAAAGAGCGATAACGATGAACAGATGGTTGCTAAGGATGCCACAATACAGTTCAGAATATAGGACATACATTGATTAATTAAGAATCAATTCAGAAAGCCAGATTCGATTAAGCGAATGAAAACATTCTCAGTTGAACATATCTTTACACAATTGTTACTCACAGAGTTCTGGGCTACAGTTAGCTAGAGCACGTCTCCCTGGAATGCCAACCCTATACAGTTAACAGATTGAACACACTCTAAGTTTCACAGTTGGGAAAGATAATAATTAACTCCCTATTATGCTACGGTGTGTTCTACATCTATATCCTCATTAAGATGTCCTAAACTAGGCCTAAGAATGCCTAGAATGGAATGAGGATGCAAAGATGCACTTTGAAAACATTTTTCAAAAGTTGCTGAAAATAGGGGTCTCGCTCGAGCGAGCTTGCAAAATCAAAGGCTTCGCTCGAGCGAGGAATCCTTCGCTCGAACGGTCTGTAAAAATGCAAAAGTACTGGATGCTGGAATTTTACGTGCGATGCTCGCTCGATGCTCGCTCTAGCGGAGCCCTGGACAAAGGTGCTCGCTCGAGCGAGGAAGCCAAATTCTCGAATTTCGAGATTTTCCTCCCAAGCTCAAACCAAGCATTCAACCACTCTATACTCGACCTCTTGGGCCCAAATTCTGGAAAACACATCTTAATTCAATATACAACAAGTTTCAAAGCTCAATTTGTGAATTCAAAGCCCAAGGATGAGTCAATTAAATCCAAATTTTAAACCCATTTTCAAGAATAAACTTCAAACATGTCATGCATGAGTTTTAAACCAAATTAAAGCTTCAAAGCTTGTTCAAATGAGCTCATTTCTTCAAGAACATGGTGAAATCATGGATTATAGTCAAAAGATGGACTTGCATGCAAGATTTCCATGAAATCAAACTCAAAACTCCTCAATGTACACATGCATGCAAGAGTTAAGCTACAATCCAACATGTATGAACTAAAACAAGACTTAACTCTACAATTTGGCATGGATCATGCAAGAATTAGCTTAAACTCACAATTAGAGGGTTGAATTCTCTTACCTAAGTCTTCAATTACAAGTGTAGAAGTTCAATTTGCCAACTTATGCTTCAATTCCCTCAAGATCATCAAATTATAACCAAAATCCCTCTCAATTCTCTCCCTCTCTCTCTAATGTCGGTTGAGTACTCAAAATGGCTGAAGGGAATGTTTTGATTAGGTGTATAAGGCTCAAATAATAAGAATAAACTAAGGCCCACTCAATGGCAATTCCGTAAATAAGGCAACTCTATTAATTTGGCTTAAATTAATCTAGTTTAATCATATCAAATCACAATTCACATAATTACACCATAAAATCACATTAATTATGATGACCGTAAATCTCTAATCAATTTCTAGTTCGGCTGCCGATAAGGCCTTCAATTTGCAGTTTAAACGGAAACACATAAACAAATAATTAAATAGTCAAACAGATAAAATGCAATTCAAACAGATACAGTCAGTTAATCAGTTTTGGATTTCAGTCAGTCCATTCAGTAACTCAGTCAGTTCAATTACCAATCATATTCAGTCTCAGTTTAACTGTAATCAATAATTTATCGATAATCAGTACGAGGGTTATTTCTAAGCCATGTCTTTTATGCTCTGTCTAGTGAGTTAAGCACTATTGGTTATCTTTGAGAGATATTTTACTAACTTGATCGTCGGAGTACCCCCGGGTGGACGAACCATCGCGGGATTCTTATCTTTCTGTGATAGGTTGTTCGGGTTTAATCTATTTTGCCAGTGTTCTCCAGCTGAGTGCTTGATTGGCAGTGTGGTCGGAAATTGACACACACAGCAACATATGATTTGCTAACTGTGATAATTGACAATAGAACAGCTGATTCAGGGAAATGGGTCCATGATGATTCGGACTGTCAATCATTGTCTGATCCTATCATTGAAACGCCTACGAATGTGAAAAGAGCAAATAATGCTAAGTTGTCTTTCTATGTTGCCTTGATTGTAACTGATGCTGTCACGACCCCATTCTGCCCCTAGTAGAATGGTGCCGTGATGGCCAGTAATCCGAGATTACCGAAGGCCAACTTTCAAAAATTCGCACACAATCAGAGTATACATATAGGGCCTACATGTGCGAAAGCAATATATTTAAATCTAAGTAGTCCATAAGAGCTATGCATAGATCAAATGAAATGACATACATCTTAACTTGGTTTACAACTTAGATACAAATAAAATAAGGTACATGTTACATCTTGATCAAAGGCTTCTCTAGCCGAAGTATACAAAAGACATGAGTTACGAAATAAGAAGCATAATCTTCAAGACGATACAAAACATAAATCAAACATCTTGCACATAACATCTTAGGTGTCACCGCCTTCTTGCTTGCCACCTACATATATATAAGGAGAGGGTGAGCTTGGATACTCAGTGAATGGTACAAGTAATAAAGGGTTAAATGAATGATTCCCGAGATCCTTGTCAAAACAATACATATATCATAGCTTGTTCAAAACATGTGCTTGGCATAACTTGTATCAAAACATGTACTTGAGCTTTCAAATCTTGCTGGGATGCTTAATAACATCTACTTAATACATGGGGTGATGACATTCCAGACAAAACAAGGGAATAATCGACCCGGAATCGATTAGACAAATCCACCCGTTCATAGACCGTCGGTGGGGCCATCCGTTCATAGACCGTCGATGGCAGAGATCTCTCAAACATGGTGCTACATGGGCTTAAAGTCCCCTAGCATGGAAGGACTTTCCAAGAATGTCATCCAAAACAAAGCTAGTACTTGACACACAAAATAGGGATAATCATTCATGCTTAACAAATACTTTTCAAAGCAAAGCAAAGCAAAGCTTATCAAAACATTATAACATAGCTTTATTAAAAATACCACTCACATAGTTCTTGGGACGTCGGGATCAAGGCAAAGGTCCAAGCCCTACAAACACATGGCAAAGCCTATTGAATGCACTCTTAAAAACAAGCTTCACATGAATGCAAATGATCTAGGGAAAACATGCTGGAAAACATCTAGGGAAAACATGCTGGGTACCAACCAGGTCTTGGAATGGATGCACAGAAATGATCTAGGCAAAAATAACTTAGCTGGGTGAACCCGGGAGGTCTTGGCCGAGGTGTGGTTACCTAGGTTTCAGGGTGCAGCTGCCTGCCGAGGTGTTACAAGGTGCCGGCAAGGGTGTACCATGTCGGCCTAGGTGTGCAATGGTTAGCCTAGGTGTGCATGCAAGATAGACTAAAGTGCAAGTGATCATGCAAGATAGGCCAAGGTGAGATACGATGCTTGGCCTATGTGTGGGATCCAGGCAAGAGTGGTCTCGGTGATCACACCTAGGGAAATGAGGTCTGGAAATCTAGGTTTCCTCCTTGAAGGACATGGAGAACATGAAGAACATGAATGTTAAAATCATAACTTGTTATTACAAAATCTGTGGTTTCATGCTATGAGTTCGAAAACATGGACCTTGGTACCCATACTTGAAGATCATATGAAAACAAACACGAAAACATGCATCTTGATACAAACTTTCGGATCAAAACATGGTTTTCTTCAAGAACACATGAATATCACTTTCTCTTTCTAAAATCGAACTTCAAAGCAATGCATGGTTCATGAAACATGCTTGATCATGCAATGCGATTAGATCAACATAAAGAATAACAAGAGTAGATCACGAATCTAACCTTAGAACACGGATCTAACGGTTTGATCTCTAGGGATCAAGCTTGGAAATCTACTCCTCTCTCAAGAACTCCTCCTTCTCTTCCTAGAGCTTCTCTCTCTACCTAGAACAAAGATATAGAAATTATAGGTTTTCTCTCTCTAACGGCTGATTTAACTCTCTGCTGGGACACGTGGCACTACCGGATTGGTTCTCCTCAAAAGGTGATAGAAAGACAAGACATGTGTAAGACAAAGTATGTACAACAAGCTAGATGACATGGGCACTTCGGCAGGTAATGATCTTGGCTAGGACATAGGCTTCGGCAAGTAAGGTCTCAATGATCTCGGCTAGGAAGGATAACACTTGGCCAAGCTGTGCCACACCTCGGTCTAGGTCATTCCAGTCCCGGAACAAGATCACTACATGCAAGGATCAAAGATCTAGGATGCCTAGATGATAACATCTCGGCCTAGATGATGCACATCTCGGCCTAGATGATGACATCTCGGCCAATATGCCTAGGTGATGGTGGAGGTCAACCAAAGTGGTTCTAAGATGGCCCTAGGTGTTGGCATGACCTAGGCTTGACATGACCTAGGCTTGGCATGACCTAGGCTTGGCATGATCTAGGCTTGAGACAGCAAGGAAGGAACAAAGCATGCATACAATACTTAGGCAAATCACATAAGCACAAAACAAGACAGGGACCTTTACTTAGGAAAAATAAGTCAAAGTCTACAAATACAAGCTTAACAAGATGAAATCATGCAAATGCACATGAATCATGACTAAGATACGAATGTGGGTTATTACAGATGCTCCCTATAGCAAATGGCAGTGTCCCATTATGTACTACTGGTATAAGAAAAAGAAGGACTTGCCTGAATCAAAGATGGGAGGATTCGCTCGGATTCTCCATTCAGGAAGTCCTGACAACCTAATGGATGAAATTCCTACTTTCGTAGTTGACCCTCTGCCAGCGAGTCTGGATCGGGGTTATATTGTTTTAAATAGACCATGGGCCTTTATACAATGGCTGGAAAAAAGCTACTATTGAAGAAGAATACATATTAATGGCAGAGCCTAATCACATATTTATAAATCCACTTCCTAATTTGGCACATGGGGGGTTTCCTGCTGGCTTTCCTTTTTTCTACATTAAGCCCAAAGAAAATGAGAAGATTGTAAGGAAGTTGTTTTTTGCCAAGGAGAATGGCTCTGTAACAAATATTGATCCAATAGGCAATTCCCCTGTTATTATCAATGAGGTGGGGCCCTCCGGTGAAGATGAGTCTACATCGGCTGAGGCCTGCTGGATTGAAGAAAAATGACTTTTGCTAATTAATTAGTTAGTTAATTAGAAATTTATAATTAATTAATTAGTGTAATTAATTAGTTAGTTCCAATTTGTAATAATTAGCTAGAATAGTTAATTAGTTGTGATATTGTAATAGTTTAACTTTAATTAGTTAGCTAGTTTGTTCATTCGGACCCTCCTGTGTGAGGGCAAACAAACTTATAATAATGTGTATGTCTTCCAACCCCACGTCTTTCTCTCTTTTATTTACCAACTTATGATGGTTAGTTTAGGGACATTATGTTTAATTTAGCATGCTTCATGTTTGCGTCCATTTGTATTGCATGCACCAGGGCTCGGTTTATCATTCTAATTCACATTGCTGTTTCAATACTTCTTTGAATACATGCTTAGACCACATGCGATTAAATCATTTCATATGCCATATTAGTAGCCGAGCCTAGTAATTGCATATCACATGTATTGCATTTGTCATACTACATAGTTAGGAATCATGCATATTTTTCTAACTTTGTTTTGTAACTGTTCGCGAGAGTCGGTAAATATGTGAGTTGTTATGCTTTAGCATCCCGCTTATACATAATTTTCTTATTATGTTTAGCATCTTACCATGAGACTAAGTGCTTAATTGATAAACTGCTTGAATACTTATGGATAAATGCTTGTTGCTTGAATTGGAATGATTCAACGAATGTACGTTTTAAGCCCACTTTGTAGTGGCAAATTCACAAAATTTAAGCCCACTTTGTTAAGTGGCAAATTCGAACCCTTTTCGAAAAATAAACATGAAATTGAATTGTTCCAATTGAGCAAACTAATCTATACCTTGTATGCTTCACATAGTAAATTTTAGGATTTATTAAATAATCAAAACATGAACATATAAGAAAATAAAATTCATATCATGGTTAGTAAAGGCTGATCTTTTGATCGAGTGAGCGGGGGTGCTCAATTAATGACCTTCCCCCTTCATACCTAAGGTTCCGAGCCAAGCATCCTTGGTTACGATGAACAGTGGCCTGGGCACGAGTCACGGGTTTCCTAATTTTCCCAAAATAAATATTAGGTGGTGACTCTGAGATCTGATGATCCAGTCAGTTTTAACAAAATTGCAATAAAATGAATTTTTAATAAAAGTTGTCAAATCTAGACTCGCATCTATGTTTCATATTGCACTAGTGAGACTAGATCAAAGAGATCAAGGGTCTGAACTGTTTAACGCGCATAGGTACCCCCCAGGCATGTTACACCATGTTAAAGAAGATACAACAGAGTAATATGAAAGATCCTCACTGTTTTCAAGGTGCATGAATTCATTCCCTTGGACAGACTCAACAATATACAATCATCCACCCCTTTCTCTCTCTCTCTCTCTCTCTCTCACACACACACACACACACACACACACACAAGAGCAACAATTTAGCAAAAAAAATCTCATTGAAAATGAAGTAAAATGTGTGAAACCAAATTTAGTTTAGATGTGACTTATATAATACCAAAAAAGAGGAGGATTTCATCAAGTCCAAATTATATGGACTGGGGGACATTGTTTAGGTATGTGAAATCAATCATGGGGTCTATTACGAGTTCCATTTTGATGATCTGAATCTTTCATTTTATTGGATACATTGTGTATTTCATTCACAAAAAAATTAGACTGATCTGATAATTATAATATATTTAATTTATTAAATTTGTCACAAAAAATGGATAACAATTGTGTTTTTTTTTTTAAAAAAAAAAAATTTAGTGATAAATGCAATAAATTAAAAGTTTACGATTATCGAATCGACTTAATTTTTGTGTGAATTAAATAGATGAAGTGCTCAACAAAATGAATAGTTCAGATTATAAAAACAGGACCTATGGTGGATCCCAAGGACCTAATCAAGACCAATAGATTAGAGAGGAGTTACCTATTAGAGATGGAACATAATATCTTACTCTTACTGAATTTTTTATTCAAAATTTTTTATTTGAATAATGTGGCATTAACAATTTTAAAAATAGGATTCACTAATTTTTTCACTGTTTTTATTACCAGCTACATTATAATACATTACATGATTATATGTCATATTTTTATATCATCTTTTTATATCACTAACCTACTTGAAAAGATATTATTTGTTTGTATTACACTACAAAAAATTAAGGTTTTGGAGACCAAAATTTAGGGATAAAATGTTTTTTAGGGACCAAATAATTTTGTTGCGAAAAGTGTCGTTCTTATATTTTTAACAACAAAAATTGGACATTAATA
Source organism: Camellia lanceoleosa (assembly GCA_025200525.1). Classification (NCBI taxonomy): domain Eukaryota; kingdom Viridiplantae; phylum Streptophyta; class Magnoliopsida; order Ericales; family Theaceae; genus Camellia; species Camellia lanceoleosa. The sequence continues at coordinate 139,777,304 of CM045766.1, forward strand.
ATGAATTATTATCCTTTTGGGATCAAATTTTTTGTCTAAAAAAATAAACCATTTTGAGACCAAATTATTTTGTCTCTAAGTCTATTTATTAGTGACATTTTCAAAATTTTGTCGTTAAAAGCCTTGTATTTAACTTTTCGGGACGACCTTTTAGCGACTATCCTCATGACGATGGAAATTGGTCCCTAAATGTCTTTTGCAACAAAATTTTTACTTTTAGAGATTAAAACATTTGATTTCTAAAACTCTTATTATATATTGTAGTGTTAATTTGTTAATAATTATCTTCAAATAAGAGAATTAATCATAAGTATCCATATAGATGGCGAAACAAAACAATGATAAATAATTGGTCATATATAGCATTTCTCTATGACAATATGTTACTTGTTTTCATTAATTTCTTAATAATTATCTCTAAACAAATGAGACAATTATAAATATCCATGTAGACAATAATACAAAACAATGATAAAAACATATATGACATATATAACATTTCTTTTTTCAAATATAAATAACTTTGATGAGTCTTTTAATTCTAAATGATAAAATTAAAACTTGCCACTGTCTTAATTTGATGCAAAAAAAATTTCAAACAAGATTATGGTGATACAGAATAAACATGACATAATCATACATATCACATGAAAAGAGTGGGACTTATCATAAAATATGCAGTTTCACTCTCAAATTATTTTACCTATATTTTATGTTATTGATTTTGTATCCACAAATTTATTTTAATTTTTTTTTTATTTTCGTGTAGCACTCTACTAATTAGAAATTCATATAACAAAATCTTTGTGACAGCTCCTTCCTAGGCGACTATTTCTATACCGGTGATTTGAACGATAGTTTCAGCTATAAAATAACAGGGTCTTCTTCGGTATCCTTAGAAGTGCCAGTAGTGCGAGGGAAAGACGACTAGGTTTCAGGGTTCCATGTGAGACTTGTTTACTATAGAGCTGGGGATAAAGAAAGTTGCTCCATGGAATTAGATGATTCTCCATACATCATTATAACTGATAAAATTAATGGCATCAATTATACTTATACCCCAACTTTGTTCGACATCCCCGAGAGTTGTACAAATTATGTTTGGGGAAGCCGTATAAGAGTTGAAGAATATTTTGGGTATAGGATTAAAGGTGGTGAGCAATTCGGGGTTCTTTCATTATGCCGTCACCTTTTAAAGTGAAGAAGTGTGGGAAGAAGTGTGCAGATGAGGACGGATGATCATGAAAATTGTCCCCAAAACATCACTTGTAATGGGGCCATCTCACATTTTCCATTGAATACATATGAATAAATTATAAATACATTCTTTTGAGATTTGCTTAAAATCTCTTATAATTTTGAAAATTATAAATACTTCATTGTCAGAATTTTTTTATTTCAATAATTAATAGAAAAAATAAAATTTATAACTACTCTTATATACAATAATAAAATTGCCAAAAATTTTAAATAAAATATATTCATTGTTAAAAATTGTTAATTGATTTAATAATTTATTAATAAAATAGATAATTTGTTATGCAATTAAAAATTTAAAAGGGCAGGATGTTATATTTAAAAGAGATAATTGTTAAAAAATTCCAAGGTAAGAAGGATATAAAGTATTAGACTCGGTAAATATTTTTTGTTAGTAAAATTAGGGTATAAAACATTCTGACAAGTCTTTGCTTTAAATGCACAAATCTTTAGTTCAGTGTTTCCTCTTTTTTACTGGCTACAAGCAGTTCTCACAGTTCTTTTTATTAGGACCAATTTGTAATATATCTTCTAATGAATCGTTAATTTAATGAAAGGTAGGGGGTAATGCTCAACTGTCGTAAATTTTATAGCTATATGTTAATTTTTTTTTATATAAAATTTGTTAATATGATCTACAAAAAAATAAATAAATAAATAAATAAATTATCCAACCATATATATTTATGTCCAGTTATGTGATTTGTTAAAGACTCTTATGTAACGTTTGATTTATTAAACGAGAATCATTATTATATTAAATTATTCATTCTCATATTTGATTAATTAAAAATTTAATAAAAAATACATTGCAAAATAATTCTTCATTCACCATTTTAATAAAACTGTCATTCTATTGCGAAGCCCAGTAGTCATTCCCTTCCATGCGATCTCATTCTAATCAACCATTATTCCCTATGAAATTGACCCGGCACCGTTAGTACTTTAGTAGGACCTAATATCTTAGGTTCAGACATGTGGTAGTCCAGGCAACTTTAACAACCCAGTCCAAACTATAAGAAATTGTTTTATATTTAGGTTGAAATTGTTAGACTTCTATCAGATTTTCTGGATCCACTGCGGAGTCTACATCAATTATCCAAATCATTTAATATTTCGGATTTATCGAGTATTTCATTCTTTTAAAAAATCACTTTGATCGAATATTAATAAATGTTTGATCAGATTAAATTTGTGTCAACGGTAACTATAATTTTACAAATAAATTGTTGACACAAGTATGATTTGATCAAATAGCTATTAATATTTGAGCGACGTGATTTTTTACAGAAATGAAATACTCAATAAACTCTAACGGTTTAGATTATCGATGTGAACTCCTTGATGTGCCCACGGAGGACAACAGGACACTCCAATTGGGCCAACTAGAGAGGAGCTGATCCCATTTTTTAAATCCACACTTTCGTCTGCTCATTTTATGATTTTAAGCCCAAGTGACCCATATGAGCCTCAAATAGGCCTTAGGCTTGCGTCACCATTTTTAGAGTCCAGCTATTTTTTATTCTTGTCATAGTATTCATACAGTAAATTTTGGGAAAACGATTCACAATAATAGTAACTGGATTTTACACAATCCTGGTAGATACATTAATGGAGTTCTCCATTGGGAAGCCGAATCGTATCTGGCTTTGAGCTCTCAAAAGAGCATTGTTTTATTTTTATAGGTTTCTTTTTGAATTTCTAGATTTATGTGACTGGATTAAAATAAGCTCTGTTGAAGCCTATCACTTGTTATTGGAAATGAACTTTTTATTATTGAAATTTCCCTTTTATACAATTAACTTTCATTCTTGGTCTGTTTGTTTTTTTTTTTTTTTTGGGTTACACTGGTTAACCACTGGGTTAATGCCAATGGTTGGTTCAGTTGATTCAAGTAGTAGCAACGCCAAATAGTTTGGTATCACTAATAAAATGATATCAACCAACATTTTTGCATCTTTAAAATGGTTTCTAATAGTATTTTCTGCACTTTCTGCATCCTAAAATGGTTTTGCTGCAGTGTTGTTTCTGCATTTACTGCATTGGTAAGATATTTTCCATTGTATTATCTACATTTTCTATGTCATATTAAAAATAAATATAAAAAAAAAAAAAGCTTTCTGCATCCTTAAGTTGTTTCTGCAGTATTTTTTTTCCCTGCAATTTTTACTTCGTTAAAATATTTTTGGAAAACAGCATTCTGCATCCTTAAGTGGTTTTCGCAGAAATTTTTTTCCTGCAATTTTTACTTCACTAAAATGTTTTTGGCTGCATTTTATTTACCATGCAGAAGCAATTTTTTGCATGACAGTGATTTATATTTTTTTCCAAATAGTAAGGATCCATTTGAATATATGTAGATTTGAAATACATAGATTGAATTAAATAATTTTTGTGGAGGTAGAAATTGTCACACATATTAATCAAGAGATTAATGAAGAATTGAGTCACACCGTTCCAAATTTACAAAAGAATAAACAGTTATTGACTCCTCACCAGCGGTTGTTAGCTGGAGGCCACTCCAACTATCAAGTTAGATAGCATATATCTAAATGAAACTGAATAATTAAATAAAATGGTTTAGGCATACCTCCTCCCCTGGAGTTGAAGACTATATCCCTTCATATAGGCTAACCTGTCACTCATTTTGTCTAACGAGATTAAGTCACCAATTTTGTCCAATAAAAATGAGCCACTTGTATTTCTTAAAAATTATTTGATATATGTTTGTCATAGTAACTTGGCAAGTTGCAAGTTGCATTGCAAGTTATTTATTTTATTATCTAAATCCTTATTCCATGTAGGTATTGAGTGGACCCACTCCACATGAGTTAATTTTTATCCCTCCACAATTTTAATAATGGATTTAAAATCTATACTATTATATAAAGCAAAGACTTTATTTAATGTCTTAAGTCTAGCAAAGAAGACTCTTGTCCCTTAAGTGACGCAGAATATGTAATAATTTTTTTTATGTTTTGTTTTTGTTTATTTAAATTGCATGTGCTCGCGTATGCTAGCCGTTACTAATTATATAAAAATAGTTATTTGAAATCATGCTAAAACTTCTCTTGTAACTTAAAAGATTCTGCTAAAACACTTTTCTTTACCTCAATTTATCTTTTTCTATAGTTTTTTTTTTCTTCCCTTATAATAATCAACTGTATAATAATTTTAATTTCAATTGAACACATATATCCTAACCGACCCTAAATTCCTGCAAAATCAGTTGAAGAATAAACTTCACAATGCCGTCAAATCTTATTTTTTGATGGAAGAATACTTGAATCAAATTAAGGAGGTAGCAGATCATCTAGCTTTGGGCTGCTTTGCTTCACCAATGGATAGAGGGAGAGAGAGTACTGGAATGATGAAATAGGAGAGAAGTGATGATGAGAGAGGAGAGGAGAGATGGACGGGAAACATTTTTTGGCTTAAATAAATCTGGCCATCAATTTTGTAGATGAAATGATATGAACTATTAATGGTGTCATTTAGGACAAAAATATACATTTTTTCAAAAATCCTTCTATCATTTTGGCCATATTTGGCAAGTGGGTTTTGGGGTTTTTTTTTTTTTTGGGGCAATAATTTATAAAAAGATAAAATAGACTAAAATAGTTAATAAGATAAAATGTCATATCAAATCTATAATCATTGAAAAATGCTATGAATTTCAAATAATCTACTAAATGTTTTACTAAATCTCTCACATGGGTGTGGGACCCACACAAACCCACATGTATGTGGATCCCACACCCATGTAAGCAGTGGTAGAGCTAGAAAATTAAATTAGAGAAGGCACTTATTAATTACAGTATTGAAAATTTTTACAAAAATATTTCACGCAAGTTATTATTACGATTGATTTCAAGAAATATAAAAAATAATCTACTAAATGTTTTACTAAATCTCTCACATGGGTGTGGGACTCACACAAACTCACATGTATGTGGGTCCCACACCTATGTGAGCAGTGACAGAACTAGAAAATTAAATTAGAGAGGGCACTTATTAATTACAATATTGAAAATTTTTACAAAAATATTTCACGCAAGTTTTTACTATTGATTTCAAGAAATATCAAAAAAATAATATTATTTATAACTAGTGTATCATGAACAATATAAAAAAATATGGATATAAGTCTTAAAATAAATTATATAATGATAATACCACGTCATCATTGGTATGTGATATCACAAACTAATACTGTAGTAAATAAACACATAGAATGAACCTCACATGTCAAATGTAACTAACGATCCAATAAATTTCATATCGTTATAGTGAGATTATTTATACTTGCATATCAATAATAATGACATCACCGTTACATTCAAAAGTTTTCATAAAATTTTCATAGATAATATAATTTATAATAGTCTCTTCATTTTTAATCAAAACAATCATTATTATCCTCATAATTTTTAAAATGTCATTGACATTTCACTCTAATAATATTTTTATAATTTTTTTTATTTAAAATATTTTCTTTATGTTTGCAAAATAAAAAAATAAAAAAATCCCAAAATTCAAGGGGCACGTGACCCCCCGGTTCCTCACTCCCTCCGCCACTGTATGTGAGAGGTTTGGTAAAATATTTGTTAGATTATTTGGGATCCCTAGCATTACTCATAATCATTTTAATTTTTTTCTCATAAACATTATATATAACTACAAAAAAATTTAACCATCTTTTCAACTATCATATTTTTTAAAAAAAATATTTATTTCACAAATAAATTATTTGAAAAAATAAAATTAAACATATTTTAATCTAAAGGGATTGGATTATCAATCTCCACTCTCCAATGAGTATACTAATTTTACCCGTTAAGGGGATTGGTAATCCAATTGAATTAAAGTCCTATAATATTTTAGCTCGACCAAACATGTTTTTGTTGGATCCAATGGTTATTAATCTGATCTCCTCTTTTAAGAGGCCAAACAAACATGCCCTTCGTGGGCAAGGAAGGTGCTAGGAAACTTTTTGGAGTGAGGAGGCAAATTTGCTGCAAAGAAGGTGCTAGGTTGTTGACTTTTTTGTGTTGCAACTTGTGTATAGTGGAGAAAGAGAGAGAGTAGTAGAATGATGAAAGAGAAGAGTAGTGGAGAAAGTGAGAGAGTAGTAGAATGATGAAAGAGAAGAGAAGGGGTGAGAGAAAGAGGATAGATGGGCGGGAAGTATTATTTGGCTCAAACAAATCTGGCTATCAATTTTTGTAGATGAAATGATCTGAACGATTAATGAAGTTATATGGGACAAAAATATATTAGTGTATTAGATTTTAATTTTTAAAGTTTTATTTTTTTAAAATTTAATCTTTTTGTTTTTTGTATTTTTAGTGAATCTTTTTTAAATTTTAAATAATTTTTTTTTGCTTATTTAAATGTGCCTTAAATAGTAAAATATTTGTAAAAGATATTTTAAAAAATTAATAAATACAAAAAATATGAAACATATACTGAATTTTTATATTTTTTTATATTTTGATATTTAATGATTTTTTTTAAAAAAAAATTTACAAATATTATACTTTTTAAGTGTATTTATATTAGATATATTTAAAATTTTAAATAAATTATTTAAAATATTAAAAAATTCATTAAAAATACAAAAATACAAAAATAAAATTTTTTAAAAAGTAAATTCTAAAAATAAAAATTAAACAGAGTGTACATTTTTTCAAAAATTCTTATGTCATATATTATATTACTAGCGTATGCCCGTGCCTGAAGGTACGGTGTAAATAAATAAATCCTAAATAAATGGAACTCACCACAACTTACCAATTACCAATATTGCTTAACTAAACAAATTAAAATCACAAATCTAATAGAGAAGCAGCAATAAATTGTAAATAACATAAAATTAACTTTTATTGATACAATAGTAAAAAATAAACAATTTCTTTAAAATTAATATTACTATATAACATTCTAATAATTTAATATAAGACTTATTCCACACTATATAAACAACGTAAAACAACAAAACATACTTCAAAATCACTTTCCGCAGTTTCATATACATAAATCTAAAAACAAAAACAACAAAACAAAACAAAACAAAATTTGTCCAAAATAGATTACCAAGTGTAAAGTTATGACATGTTAAAGATGTAATCCCACAAATGTTTTTTTTTAAGTTTCAGGTATCTCTATCTGTCCAAATTGATGTACGTATTTTTCAATTTTGAAAACAAACAAGTTAAAATAATTTAAACATATAAGTAAAAATTTATTAATTAAAATAAGTAGACAGATAGGTTAAGAATATAAGAAGATATGTTAAAATAATTTGGACAAATAAGTTAAAAAAAAATGGAGTTAAACCCATATAAGGATAGAACTAATAAGAGGCTGATTAAAATCATAAAACAACCCGAATTGAATTAGTCAAGGTCAGAAGATTACATTAACAACATTTTCTACACTCACCTTAACATTGCTATCATGAACTGGGTGTTATCATCAAATGATGCCTGCAAAAATCAAGTCAAGATAATAAAAAAAAATACTGGATCAATTATGTTCCAAATGCATCATGTGATCTTAAATGGATTAGGCATGTTAACCATTTTTTAGAACAACAATTGATGTTCCACACATAATTGTCTGGCAATTTCCTGAATAATAGATAAGAATGAATGAGAGAAAAGAAAATAAGAACAAATAGAAACTTTTTCAGAATAAAAAAGCAATCCTACTAAAAAGCATTGATAATTCTAAAACTAATAAATTTAAGAATGTTAATCCTATCTAATTTAGCCTGCCTAAACAAAGAATAACTTAGGATTCAACTCTTTCGTCCCCTACAATATATTGAGAAAGAGTAAAATTATTGAATGGACATCCTATAACTTTTAAATGCACAATAAACTCGTAAGAGAACTGTAGTAACCTGTTTGGTTGTATTTTCATTTTCTTGTTTTCAAAAACAAAAACAATGAAAAGTTCAAAAACATCCATCATTTTCAAATCCTGCAAAAACCAATTCCAATAATTTGAAAACATTTATGGTTGCCTACCCATCAATATGATAACAAAGTATAGGTTTCATTCTAGCACATATTCTCTAAACCCTAAATTGATAATGAACACAATCCCCGTATGCACACTAAAAAAAAATGGAATGCGGTTTAGCAGGTTAGCGAGAGGAAGAATGTCATCCCTAGTGTTGTCCTGAACTTCCCAATTCCCATTTTGCAGCCTCCACAATCAACCATTTAATGGGAGGGTTGGGAAAGGGGGCAGTCCCATTCAAAAATCATGCCTATGCATCATGTTACAACAGCCTTGGGAATTCATTCCTAAGTCTCAAAAATTATTGGCCTATTAAAAGATATAGAAAATTTAAGTCAAGAAAAATAAAAAACCAAAATTAATGTACAATATACAGACAGCGAGAGCGCCGAGGGAGGGGGCGCGCGGCGGTGTTGGGGGGTGAAGTCCTTTCGGATAAGTAAGTTTACTAACTCTCTGTTTCTGCTTCAGGACATAGCATCCCTCTGTCGATGTCACCATCTTTCTTATCAAAAGCTACCTCAGTCTTCTCCTCTTCCACTATGCTCCTCTACTGCAACTCCTGCTTCAACCTTGTGATCTCATCATCCTTCTCTTCTACACTATCTTGCAAGATAAGCACCTGCAATAGAATAGAACCCATGTTCAAATTGCACATCTCAATCAAGCAATCTCAGCTGCACACAATGTCATCAGTTCTAGTGTATTTGTAAATTCAGCTCGTCTCATTGCGTGTTCAATGTTAGATAAAAAGACACATAATTTCTTGCCAATTTGGACCATCTAAACCATACCAGAGATTCTTTAACAAAAAGCTGTAACATTTGAAACATTTAAGACTATAGCCATAATTAAATTAAACCATCAATGGCCAATTGAAAGTTGAACATGCAGCTTTTTCATAAAACCAGCAGCAGCATAATCAAACAGAACAGAGCAAAAAAAAACCCAAAAACCAGAGCAAAAACCCCAGCAAAACAGCACACAACATCAGCAAAAATTAGCAGAACTGAGAATGAAGACCCAAGACAACTCCTGAGTTATTAAAAATTGAAAACAACTCCATTAAACAACTCCCAAAACAACTCTTATTATATAGATATGTATATATATTGAATTAATGGTAGTTTTTATGAATTTTGATGTTTGGTAACATAAAATTAATCTCAATCGTAAATAAATATATATATATATAAAAAAATATAAAAAAAATTTACCGTGTCCCCTGCCATGTCCATGTCCCCATTTTTTTAAAATCATCGTGTTCCATGCCTGTGTCTGTATCCGTGTCCGTGCTTAATAGGCTAGGGTCACTTACCTTAATTGAGAGGTCAAGGTCAATTCTTGTGAAAGTAAAGACTAATTATTTCTTTCATATTAGCTTTTTCTTTAGTTGTTATTCTTCCCTTTATGGACTCTTTTCATATATTAAGAGAGGTTAGTGTCAATTTCTAGTCAAAGTAGAGACTAAATATTTATTTCATATTAGGTTTTTCTTTAGATGTTATTTTTTCCCTTTAAATTCTTTCATATATTAATATAGTGGCTGTGATGTTGAGTTTGCGGGTAGGGAGTTGTGGTGCATATTCTAAAAATGGCATACTGTATCACCACAACAAACTTAACATAACCACAATATTCTATAACAAATACCTTAACATGTAACTTTTCTCACCAAAATGATTTGTCACTACAAATGGTTCTTAACATTTTCATCACATCGTTCATAACTAATCAACATAATCACAATGGTTTAGAACTTTCACTTTAGGTGCACACCATAAATTCCCCATTCATAACTTTTACCCAAAAAAATTCATAAATTTCTTATGATAGGAGTGTGCAGGTATATATAATTGGACTTTCTTACGTAATTACTTGTTCTATTTAATGTACTACAAACCCAGGTATATATAATTGGACTTTCTAATATATTTTGTAAATATTCTCCTCCCAATTGACTAAAATAAAAATTAAAAACTTTAAAAGGAAGCAAGCTAGTAAACATAAGTGATCTCACCTGGATAGTTCTTTTCCTTAGCATAGGAAGGTCTGAGAGTATGAAAAGTTCACAAAGTCTTAAAATTTAAGTCTGAATTCTTCAAATGTATGTATCAAAAATTAAATCTTTGCCAAAACCCAGAAATGCCGACCCCCAGAACTCCACAAAACAGCCAAATCACCAGCATTTGCTCACAAAACCCAATAAACCCTCAATTGGGTATTTCAAACAAATCACAAAATTACCATATTTATAGGTGTTGAATCAAGAAAACCTTACCAACATGGAAATAAGGGTTAATGTGTACTATTCTTGTGTAGTACTAACCTGGGTTTGTATTACAAATCGATTGGAGCATTAATGAAGTCTAAATTTAGCACCTCTGTCTCATATCATTTTTATCGAACAGTTGGTGGGCAAGATTGCTCCTCCTTCAGATTGACTCCACTGTTTTATATAATCTGATAGAGAGAGAGAGAGAGAGGTGTTTTACTTTCGGGTATGGCAAGGGTTTTGGAGAGAGAGAGCTTCCCGTCTGGGATTGGGACCAGACTTTTCTCAGATGGTGTGGCCATCGGATTAGCTTCCGATTCAACTTTCATCGGCCACTTGGGACTCTGCTGCTGCTGCTCTCTCTTTCGCCTTTCGTTGAGGAGGAAGAGGGTGGGTGAGATCGTTCTGTTAAAGCAGAAGAACAGAGAGTGGGAGAGAGATAGAGAGGGAAGGTGGGACAGTCGCGGAGTTGGATCAATGGCGACGATGATGATGAGCAGCGGCGGTGGTGGTGAGCGGCGGCAGCGGATCGGTGGTGGTGTTTGGTGAAGGATGAAGAAGGGTAAAGGTAACAACAAGAGATCAGTTTTTTTTTTTGATTTTGAAGAGAGAACGTGAGAGAGAAACGTATAGAGAGGGAGTTGAAGAGATGTGTTTAGGCAGACGTGGGGAGAGAGAAGAGAGTGTTTGGGTGGGAATCAAACACATCTGTACCGTTAATATATTCTTAGAATTGTTCTCAGCCATTGGATTAATATATATCTCACATACATTTTGATACATTTTTCAAAAAGTCTCTTGTCTTATTATATAAAATATATATTTTATTATATGTATAAGTATGATGTTGGTGATATTTTTACCTCCCTCTCCCTCATCCACCGACACACATTTCTCTCGTTCATTTAGTCTTTGTTTTGCATCGACATTTTTTAGTTGATTTTTTTTGTGCTAATTTTTTTTAATTTCATTTGATTTAATTTTTTAAATTTTCATGAAAAAAAAATATAATAATTATAGTTTAAATGTGATATTTTATATTATTAACTTATATAATTAATTTTATTTTATATATATATATATATATATATATATTTTTAAGATAAAAATCGAAACGAAGTTTCAAAACATTTGAGACTTTTCGACCTTATTTGGTTTGTTTTTGAAAAATAAATTTTTAAGAAATTTTTTTAAAATTTTGTTTGGTTTAATGATTTTAGAAAAAAAATTTCAAAATCACTTTTTCTCTCTTACATATCAATCAATCACTTTTCCTCTCTCTTCTATCATTCTCAATCACTTTTTCTTTCACACAAATCTCATACTTCAAAACTATTTCCAAAATATACAACCAAATAAATTAAAAATTTTTTTAAACTCTTTCTCTAATTTTTTTTAAAAAAAAAATTATTTTCCAAAACCAAACCAAACACCCCCTTTCATTGTTTTTTTTTCCCACTTCTCTTTCCATCACTTGTCTGTTACAATGGTTGTCTCCTTTCATCAATATCTCCTCTCTTGATTATCTTCAATATTTTGTCGAACTCATCACCGTCAGACACTCTTCATCATCAACGAACACAAGTAGAAGGCAGAGCATCAGATTTGTAACTATTTTGTAGAGGGAAGACAATTATTTTGGTACATCTCTCTTACATCTGTAACTACTTTGGTTATTTTTTTAAAAAATCTGTAACTATTGGGGTTGATTTCTTTCAGATCTGTAAATATTTTGATAAGATCTCTTAGATTTGTAACTATTTTGACATATATTAGATCTATACGTTTTGATTTTTTTTTTTTTGAAATTTTTGAAATCATCATCCACTCCTCCTGATGTGTTCTTCACTTCACCAGACCGACACCGACCGCCATCTTTGGATTCCAGAAATAGAGAAAGAGAGAGAGAAAGTGGTAAGAAACAAGAGAAAGCTGGAGTGTTTACTGGTTGACTGTTAGGTGAGTGGGTCTTCAAATTTAAGAAAAAGCCCAGAAGTTTACCAGAATTTGAAATCATAGGTGAGATTTATTGCTCACAACAAAGATGAATCTTTTTTTTTTTCCCCTTAAATTATTATTAGTATTTTATTTTAACTCTTTACAACATTCCGTTCATATATTTTAAGATCAAAAGCCCATCAGATTGGAATGCTTGCAAATAACGCTTTCTTACTCTTTTGCAGAGTCACCCCGCTCACTCACTTATATTCCTCCCTTCAATTCATTTGATCTTGGGTTCATCCATGGCTTCTAAAAGAACCTTAGATCATTCTTCTTGTTTTCCAGCCCCAAAAAAGAGAAAAGGCTCTTCTTGTTTTGCTTCTTCATCATCTTCGACACAACCTCTGTGGACCTATGACGTGTTCTTGAGTTTCAGAGGTGAAGATACCCGCAAAAACTTTACTGATCATCTCTACGAGGCCTTGGTTCAAGCTGGAATTCACACCTTCAGGGATGATGATGAACTTCCAAGAGGACGTGAAATTTCTTCGGAGCTTCTCAAATCAATCGAAGGATCCAGGATCTCCATCGTTGTTTTCTCAAGAAACTATGCTTCTTCAAGATGGTGCCTCGATGAGCTCGTGAAGATCATTGAATGCAAGAATACACTTGGACAATTACTTCTCCCAATATTCTACGATGTTGATCCATCCGATGTACGGCACCAAACAGGGTATTTTGGAGAAGCATTTGGAAGACATGAAGAGCGTTTTGCGGATCAGATGGAGAAGGTGGAGGTGAGGAGAGCTGCCCTCTCTGAAGCTGCTAATTTATCAGGCTGGGATTTGCAAAATGTTGCAAATGGGTAATGTTTTAACATCCTTCTAATTTTGGTCTTGCTGCTGCTATGTTGATCCTCCTTGTTTTTACAATTGTCTATTTTAATATTTATTGAGAATTTTATTTATGGATTTGATTAAAAAAATCAATTTTTATGCATATACATGTATATCTTTTATTAAAACTGACTCACAATCCTTTCGTCAATAATTTTATTTAGGTCTGTGTTGGTTATAAAAACGAAATGAGTGCTGTGTTCTGATTCATGCACATATAGAATATTCACTCCAAAATCAAGTTCAAGGCCTGAAATGTAATGCATACATACCAAAGTGCATACTGCACACACATACTAGACTATATGCATACATATACAACTTATTTGTTTCACTATATTAAGTATAAATAGTTCACTTTGTAACTTCAAGATGTTTTGAATTTTACGTTTCTTAACTTCATATTTTGAGTGGGGTTTGTAAGGTCTTGTATTTCTGTGATGTATACTTGTTTCACTTTTTATTTGGATCGAAATTGACAGGCATGAAGCAAAGTTCATCCGAAAAATTGTTAAAGAGGTTTTATGTGAACTGAAACATACATTCCTAAATGTTGCTGTGCACCCAGTTGGAATAGATTCTCGTGTTGCAAACATAAAGTCGTTGTTGAGCATTGGATCAGATGATGTTCGCATGATTGGGATATACGGCTTGGGTGGAATAGGCAAAACGACCATTGCAAAAGCTGTGTATAACCATATTTTCCTCCAATTTGAAGGGAGTTGTTTTCTTGCAAATGTTAGAGAATTTACGGGGCAATTCAATGGCATAGTTCAGTTGCAAGAACAACTTCTCTTTGAATTATTAGGGATAAAGAATCTAAAGATCGGCAGTGTTGATAGAGGAATGAATTTGTTAAAAAAAAGGCTCTATTCTAAAAGGGTTCTCATTGTTCTTGATGATTTGGATCAATTAAGTCAGTTAAATTCCTTGGTAGGAAATCGTGATTGGTTTGGTCCAGGAAGTAGAATCATCATAACAACTAGAGATGAGCACTTGTTGAACGGACTGAAAGTTTATGAAAGATACATGGCTAAGAAATTGAATCATGAAGAGTCTCTGCAGCTTTTCAGTTGGCATGCCTTTGGCGAAACCAATCCATTAGAAAATTATGCAGATCTTGCAAATGGTATAGTAAGTTATGCTGGTGGGCTGCCACTAGCTCTTGAAGTTTTGGGTTCTTATTTGTTTAGAAGAAACATGGTAGAATGGAAAAGTGCATTTGATAAGTTACAACAAATTCCTCATAAGAAAATTCAGGAAAAACTCAGGATAAGTTTTGATGCACTAGATGATGACAACATAAAGGATATCTTTCTTGATATTGCATGCTTTTTCATTGGAATGGACAAAGACTATGTCATTACTATATTGAATGGTTGTGGTTTCTTCGCAGAAATTGGAATTAGTGTTTTGATTAGTAGATGTTTACTGAGAATTAGTACAAACAATAAGTTGATGATGCATGATCTACTTAGGGATATGGGGAGGGAGATTATTCGAGAAAAATATCCCAAGGAGCCTAAAAAGCGCAGTAGATTGTGGTTTCATGAAGATGTATGTTGTGTACTCGAAAAAAACAAGGTAAGAGTTGAATCTTAATTCTTTCTAGTGTTTTAGTAAGTTTTCAGCTTGGAATGCTAATTTTGGTTATTTTATAGTCTTTCTTCCTTTTAATTTTCCATTTTGTTTCTATATTAGGGAACGGAAGCAATCGAAGGTGTGAGCCTGATCCTACCCATGTTAAAGAAGATACAATGGAGTAATGAAGCATTTGCTGGGATGCCTAAGTTAAGATTGCTTCGAATAAATCATGTGCACCTCTGTGGAAATTTTGAATGTCTATTTGAAGAGTTAAGGTGGCTCTGTTGGCATGACTGCCCATTGGAGTATTTACCATCCAATTTTCATCCAAAGAAACTTGTTGCTTTAGACATGCAATTCAGCAAATTTAAAACACTCTGGATAGATGGCAAGGTATGACATTCTTAACAAATTCATTGTTGTTTGGGATTTGGATAAATTATGTAGTGGATCATGATGAAAAAAATTTATATAATTTTGTATATTTTTTTTGGTTTAACAGCACTTCAAGAGCTTGAAAATTCTAAATCTCAGTAATTCCAAATGCCTAACAAAAAGCCCTATCTTCTACGCACTACCGATGCTTGAGGAATTACTTCTTGAAAGTTGTATAGGTTTAATGGAGCTCCATGAATCAATTGGGCTTCTAGATAAACTTGTTCACTTGAATTTGAAAGATTGCATGAACCTCAGGTATCTTCCAGGCATTATCTGCAAGTTAAAGTCTATTAAATATCTAAATCTCACTGGTTGTGCAAAATTAGAGGAGTTTCCAGAGCACTTGGGACATATGGAAAGCTTAACAGAGCTTCTTGCAGATGGAACAGCCATTAAACAGCTACCTTTCTCTATTGGATTGTTGAAGAATCTTAGGAGCTTATCTTTGAGAGGATGTAATAGGCAATTGACAACTAAATCCTTGTTTTCTCTCATTTCATCTTGGGTTTTATCGAGAAAAAATGCCGACTTCATAAGATTTTTACCATCCTCTGTTTCAAGTTTGTGTTCCTTAACAAAGCTACATCTCAGTGATCGCAATCTGTCTGAAGAAAATTTTCCAGCTAATATTCGGAGTTTATCCTCGTTGCGAGACTTGGATTTAGGCGGAAACAATTTTCGTATTCTACCATATGGCTTCAGTCATCTGTCCAAGCTAGAAAACCTTGGGTTGAATAACTGCAGAAGTCTTCAATCTATCTTAGATCTTCCTTCTAATTTACGTAGCATGGATGTTTGTGGTTGTGCATCACTTGAAAAAATATCTGATTTGTCAAAAGTGAAGGATGTAATAATTTGGTTCAGTAACTCCAAATTACATCGTCTCTCAAATGGTAATAATGATGGAATGCAAGATCCTCACTGTTTTCAAGGTGCACGAATCATTCCCTTGGACAAGCCCAGGCTCAACAATTTACAAAATCCCCGTCAGGTCTCTCTCTCTCTCTCTCTCTCTCTCTCTCTCTCTCTCTCTCTCTCTCTCTCTCTGGTGCAACAATTTAGCAAAAAAAGAAAAAAAATCTCTGAAAATTAAGTGAAATGTGTGAAACCTAATTTATTTTAGATGTGACCTATATAATACTAAAGGAGGAGGATTCCATCAGTCCCAAATTATATGGATTGGATAATGCTATTTAGGTATGTGGAATCAACCATGGGGCTCACGAGTTCTGTTTTGATAATTCGAATATTTCATTTCATCGAGCATTTCATGTATTTGTGTATTTTTATTTACACGAAAAATTAGATTGATCCGATAATTATAATATATTCAATTTATTAAATTTGTCACAAAAATATATGACAATTGTGTTTTCAAAAATAAACATTTTTTTTTTTGGTGACAAAAGTAATAAATTAAATAGGTTACGATTATCGACTTAATTTTTGTGGGAACGAAATAGATGAAGTGTCTAATAAAATGAATAGTTCAAATTATTATATGGAACCTATGGACACAAGTGGACTAGAGAGGAGTTGCCTATTAGAGATGGAAAATATTATCTTACTCTTACTGAATTTTTCATTCAATGGCAAGGACAAGTTTAAAAATAGGATTCACTAGTTTTTTCACTGTTTTATTACATCATAATATATTAGACGATTATATATCGCATGTTTATATCATCTTTTTATATCACCAACCTATTTGGAAAGATGGCATTTGTTTGTATTAATTTGTTAATAATCATCTTCAAATAAGAGAATTAATCATAAGAATCCATATAGACGGTGACACAAAATAATGATAAATAATCGGTCATATATAGCATTTTTCTATGACAATATGTTATTTGTTTTCATTAATTTCTTAATAATTATTTCTAAAAAAATGAGCCAATTATAAATATCCATGTAGATAATAATATAAAACAATGATAAAAACATATGTGACATATATAACATTTCTTTCTTCAAATATAAATATTTTTGATGAGTCTTCTAATTTTAAATGATAAAATTAAAACTTGTCACTGTATTAATTTGATTCAAAAAAAAAATCCAAACAAGATTATGGGGATACAAAATAAACAATATCACATAATCTTAATCATACTTATCACATAAAAAGAGTGGGACATATCATAAAAGATGCATTTTCGCTCTCAAATTATTCTATTTATATTTTATGATGTCGATTTTGTATTTGAAAATTTATTTTAGTTTTTATTTTTTATTTTATTTTTTATATTTTTGTCTAGCACTTTACTAATTAGAAATTCATATGATAGCATCTTCATGACGGGCCTTTCATGAGTGGCGACAATTTCTACACCGATAGTGACTTCAGCCGTCGGTTCCTCCATCGAGTAACAGGGTCTTCTTCGATATCCTTAGAAGTGCCAGTAATGCCAGGAGAAGACAACTACGTTTCAGGGTTCAGTGTGGAAGTTGTTTTTTATAGAGCTGGGGATGAAGAAAGCTGCTCCATGGAATTAGATGATTATCCATACATCATTATTACTGATAAAATTAATGGCATCGATTTTATCTATACCCCAACCTTCTTTGCCATCCCTAAGAGTAGTGGAGATTATGTTTGGCAAAGCCGTATAGGAGTTGAAGAATATTTTGGGTATAGAATTAAAGGTGGTGAGCAATTTGAGATTTCTATTATTATGCCGTCACCTTTTAGAGTGAAGCAGTGTGCGATGGATCTGATTGTCCGTCACATCAGAGGCAACACCATCAACTTCTCTGGATTGAGTAGTTTACTGGAGTCCTCCTCCTACAGACGATGAAGGATAATCAAGAGGATTATTTTGAAAAGTAAGTTAAAATGTGATTCAAATAGGGTAAAAATCAAAAATTAACTTTTAACCAAATTCTCAAATTAGGGGGGCCATCTCACGTTACAAATACATTGCAAATGGATTTTTCATTTACCATTGTAATGGATTCCATAGCGAGCCTAAGAATGACATTTTATTATATTTCATCCCATTCTAATTAATCATTATTCCCAATGAAATTGGTCCGACACTTAAATCACCTTGTTTTGTTTAGTTTCGATTAATTTTTTGAAAATTGTGTGTTTTTTTTTTTGTATTTTGTGTTTTTTTTAGTGATTTTTAAAAATATTTTAAGTAATTTTTTACTTTCTAGGTGTACATAACTTAGATGCACCTAAAAAATAAAATATTTATGAAAAAATATTTTAAAAATTCAATAAATATATAAGAAAACAAAAATATACTGATTTTTTTTTTTGAATTTTTTAGAGATTTTTTTTTAAAAAAATATTATAATTTTTTAGTGTGTCTAGGTTAAGTGCATCTAAAAAATAAAAAAAGTTCTTGAAATATTAAAATTTTTGACTAAAAATAAAATAAATAAAAATAAATAAAAAAACTCAATTTTTTAAAAAATGAGTTCAATTTTTTGAAATCCAAACAAGGTGATTGGTACTTTGGCCTGTTTTAAGAATTTGACTAGTTTAGTTGGCTTTTGATTTTTTGATTTTTTCATTAGAAAAAAAAAAAAAAAATTTATTTGGGATAATTTGTGAATTTTTTTTATAGTTAAGTAGATGATTATAAGAGAAAAAATAATTAATTAATATATTAGATATTTTATTTTATTAACTATTTAAAGTTTTTTTTTAATCTTTATTGTGCACGTAACTTTAGCAACCCTGTCCAACTATAAGATGTTGTCTTACATTTGGGTCGAAATTAAATTCCTTATTTTACGTTGTCCTATTTGTGATTTTAAGCCCAAGTAACCCATACGAGCCTCAAATGGGCCATAGGCCTGTCATTTTTAGAGTCTAGCTGTTCGTTACTCTTGTCGGGGTGCACCTTACCATAAAATATATAATTTTATTATAAAATTTTATAATATCAATTATAAATGCGTAATGTTAGTATAAATTACTGTAAAAAAAAATATCATGATTAAGTCACAAATTTTTATAATATCAAATACAAAATTTTAGATATTTTATTACGTCAATTTGTAGTGAGCTTATGTATTTTATGATTGATGTTATGAAATTTTATGATAAAATTAAATAAGAAATTTTGATGAATATGAGAATTGTTGTTCATTTTAGAAATTATTATTAAAAATGTTGATTTAGTCTTGAAATGGCTAATTTGTTGAGAATGCTCGAAATGTGGGAAATATGTTATCTCTTGGATGAATTGGAATAAATGTGTATCTATTTATCTTGTGAAATTGCATGGAAAGGAGAAATGGGAAATTTTGATCAGACTCGAGGCTTTCTAACTTTGATGTTCAGCTTGTCCACCTATATATATATATATATATATAAATAGTGAGCTAGAGTCTAGTGAATAATAACGGAATAAAAAGGTTATATGAATGAAGTTCGATAACATGTTAATCAAATTCTCATTTCAATTCTCTACATTCAATAAATTTCATGATCGATGTCATTCAACATCAATTTAAGTGGCACACCCATGAACAATAGCATTTCAATCATAGTGAACCGAATACCACTGGATCACGAAGGGTCAAGCCAATAGACCACAAAGGGTCAAACTAATGGACCACAGAGGGTCTAACATTAGAGATCTCTGTGTTTCAAATAATCCAATAGCCATGGTATTGTTACCCCCAAGCAAGAGCCTATGTTCAATGGATGCCACAAATACATTTCGAAAATGAACTTCATTCATCATTACTAAATAACTTTTCAATAAACAATTCAATCACTCGCATATTGATTCCAAAAACAATAACAATTTCAAAATAATATTACTTGAGCATATCTTTATAAAGTTACTACTCGCAGTGGTTTGAGTTGTCACTAAGCCTCAAACGTCCACCTAAGCAAAACATGTAACAAAAGCGCAATGAAGCACCAATTCATTTTAATTAAATCCTTCTCATGTGTTTCTAACTCATTCTATAATTATATGAGTCCAAATGGTGCCTAAGAATACTTAGAGTGACATGAGGATGCAAATATGCACCTAAAAGAGTTGGTGAAATTTTGCTGGAAACAAGGTCTCCGCTCGAGCACAACTTTCTACGCTCAAGCGGGGGCTCAAAAACAAAGGTGGTCGCCGAAAGAACTTCTACCGCCGGCGGCCAAAGAATGTGGAAAAATCTTGGTTGCATGAAATTCGCTCAAGCAGTCGCTCGGCGAAGATCGAGTAAAAAGGGTCCTCGCTTGAGACCCACTTCTGCTGCTCGAGCGTCTTGTAAGATTTTGCAAAACTTCTGGGGAGCCCGATTTTCACGCTCGAGCGGGGCTTTTCTCGCTCGAGTGGACAAGCCAAATTCTGAAATTTTCAAAATTGTGTTTGAAGTTCAAACATGGTATCCAAAGCCTCAAAACTTGTGTTTTTGGTACAAAAACATAGAGAATCATTATATAACATGAAAATACTCCAAATTTGAAATCATTGGTTCAAAACCATGGCAAATTTTCAACCAAAAACTTTAATTTCAAGTTATAAAACAAGTTTAATTCAATTTGAGTGTATATTTCTTCAAAACATGTTCAAAACATAATCAAGTGACATGAGAAGCATGAGAACATGAAGGATTCTCCAAATTGAGGTGTAAATGTGCCATGCATGTACGAATTTCATGAATTCTAACTCAAATTATGCATGCATGTATATGTTTAACTCTTTAACTTCTAAATTCAAGGTGATTGAAGCTTCTATTTAACAATTTCATGCAAATGAACTCAAAACCTTGATGAATACAAGTTCTACATGACTTAATTCCAAGAATTTAGGTTGAATTTCATACCTAATGTGTGAATGCAAGTGTTGTATAGCTTAATTCTTCAATTCTCCACAATTTCCTTCAAGTTTTCCCTTTCTCTATCCCTAGATGTTGAGCTCCCTCTTGTTCTCTCTCAAAATCTCAGCTCAAATGAGGTACATATGAGCCTCTAGCTTAATTAGAGCTATTTATATAGTGTTATTAGTTTAGCCTAATCAAGTATGATTAAGGTTAAGTAATTTAGGCTCAATTCTAATTAATTCAATCAATTTATTCTAATTATTTTGATCTAAATTAATTTTCAATTAAAGTTATTATAAAATTCTAAATATTCCAATTAGCCTATTGGCCTAGTCAATTTCAGTTTCTGAAGCTGTTTAGGCTCTCAATTTCTGACTCTAAGTTGTCAATTTAAACAGATATTCCATGTGACAATAGATAACTACAGAATTAAACATGTAATCACACAATTAAGCACATAATCATGCAATTAGGCTCATTAAAATAACATAATATACTAGTTCGGAGGTCAGGGTCGTCATATATGGTAGGTCCCATGGACCTAAACAAGACCAATGGATTAGAGAGGAGTTGCCTATTGGAGATGGAAAATAATATCTTACTCATACTGATTTTTATTCAAAATTTTTTATTTGAATGATGTGGCAGTAACAATTTTAAAAATAGGATTCACTAATTTTTTCACTATTTTTATTACTAGCTACATCATAATATATTAGAAGATCATATACCACATGTTTATATCATATTTTTATATCACCAACCTACTTGGAAAGATGTCATTTGTTTGCATTAATTTGTTAACAATTATCTTCAAATAAGAGAATTAATCATAAGTATCTATATAGACGGCGACACAAAATAATGATAAATAATTGGTCATATATAGCATTTCTCTATGACAATATGTTACTTGTTTTCATTAATTTCTTAACAATTATCTCTAAACAAATGAGGCAATTATGAATATCCAGGTAGACAATAATACAAAACAATGATAAACACATATGTGATATATAACATTTCTTTTTTCAAATATAAATAACTTTGATGAGTCTTTTAATTTTAAATGATAAAATTAAAACTTGTCACTGTATTAATTTGATGCAAAAAAAAAAAAAATTCAAACAAGATTATAGGGATACAGAATAAACATGACATAATCATACATATCATATGAAAAGAGTGGGACTTATCATAAAATATGCAATTTCACTCTCAAATTATTTTACCTATATTTTATGTTATTGATTTGTATCCACAAATTTATTTTAATTTTTTTTATTTTCGTCTAGCACTCTACTAATTAGAAATTCATATGACAACATCTTCGTGACAGCTCCTTCCTAGGCGACTGTTTCTATACCGGTGATTTGAGCGATAGTTTCAGGTATAAAATAGCAGGGTCTTCTTCGGTATTCTTAAAAGTGCCAGTAGTGCGAAGGGAAGATGACTACGTTTCAGGGTTCCATGTGAGAGTTGTTCACTATAGAGCTCGGGATGAAGAAAGCTACTCCATGAAATTAGATGATTCTCTATACGCCAGTATTAATGATAAAATTAATGACATCGATTTTACTTATACCCTAAACCTCATTCGTCATCCCTGAGAATTGTGAAAATTATGTTTGGGGAAACCATATAAGAGTTGAAGAATATTTTGGGTATGGAATTAAAGGTGGTGAGCAATTCGAGATTTCTTTCATATGTCATCACCTTTTAAGTGAAGAAGTGTGCGATGGATCTGATTGTCCATCACAACATATGCATCACCAACTACTATGAGTATGTATTGGAGCCCTCCTTCTATGGATGAGGAAGGATGATCATGAAAATTGTCCTCAAAACATCAATTGTAATGGGGCCATCTCACATTTTCCCTTGAATAAATATGAATAAATTATAAATACATTCTTTTGAGATTTGCTTAAAATCTCTTATAATTTTGAAAATTATAAATATTTCATTATCATAATTTTTTATTTCAATAATTAACAAAAAAAAAATTATAACTACTCTTATATACAATAATAAAATTGCCAAAAATTTTAAATAAAATATATTTATTGTTAAAAATTGTTAATTGATTTAATAATATATTAATAAAATAGATAATTTGTTATGCCATTAAAAATTTGAAAGGGCCGGATGTTATATTTAAAAGAGATAATTGTTAAAAAATTCTAAAGTAAGAAGGATATAAAGTATTAGATTCGGTGAATATTTTTTATTAGTGAAATTAGGGTATAAAACATTCGGACAAATCTTTGCTTTAAATGCACAAATCTGTAGTTCAGTGTTTCCTCCTTTTTACTGGCTACAAGCAGTTCTCACAGTTCTTTTTATTAGGACCAACTTATAATATATATTCTAATGAATTGTTAATTTAATGAAAGGTAAGATAATGCTCAACCGTCGTAAATTTTATAGCTATGCTCCCAATCATTTTTGTTTAAGATTTTGAAAATAAGGTACAATATATATATATATATATATATTAATTTTTTTAAAAAAATTTGTTAATATGATCCTAAAAAAAAATTATCCAACCGTATATATTTATGTCTAGTTATGCGATTTGTTAAAGACTCTTAAGTAGTATTTGATTTATTAAAAGAGAATCATTACTATATTAAATTATTCATTCTCATATTTAATTGACTAAAAGTTTAATAAAAAATAATTCTTCATTCACCATTGTAATAAAATTATCGTTCTATTGCGAAGCCCACTAGTCATTCCCTTCCATGTGATCTCATTCTAATCAACCATTATTCCCTATGAAACTGACCCAACACCGTTAGTACTTTAGTAATTAGTAGGACCTAGTATCTTGGGTTCAGGCATGTGTTAGTCCACGCAACTTTAGCAACCCAGTCCAAACTATAAGAAATTGTTTGATATAACCTTTTTGGCTTCTATCATATTAGAGCATGTTGTTAGGTTTTGTGGATCCATCATGGAGTTCACATTAACTATTACGGAGTTCACATTAACTATTCAAATTGTGTAATATTTCGAATTTATTGAGTATTTCATCCATATAAAAAATCACTTTAATCGAATATTAATAGATACTTGATTAGATCAAGTTTGTGTTAACGGTAACTATAATTTTAGAAATAAATTGTTGACACAAATGTGATTTGATCAAATGGCTATTAATATCTAATTGACGTGATTTTTTACAGAGATGAAATACTCAATGAACTCAACATATTGACGGTTCAGATTATTGATGTAAACTCCTTGATATGTGCACGGAGGACAACAGGACACTTCAATTGGGCCAACTGGAGAGGAGATGTTCCCATTTTTTTAAATCCACACTTTAGTCCGCTCTTTTTATGATTTTAAGCCCAAGTGACCCATATGAGCCACAATAGGCCTTAGGCCTTAGGCCTACGTCACCATTTTAGAGTCAACTGTTTTTTATTCTTGTCATAGTATCCATACAGTAATTTTTGGGAAAATGATTCACAATAATGGTAACTGGATTCTACACAATCCTAGTAGATACATTAATAGAGTTCCCCATTGGGAAGCCGAATCGTATCCAGTTTTGAGCTCTCCAAAGAGCATTGTTTGCTTCGATTTAGCGAAAGAGAAGTACAAGGAGATACTGCATCCCAATTATGGAGATGGAAGTTGTCTATGGAGTTTTGGGGTTTTAGGAGGATCAGAATTCCTTCTTTTGTGTACTTCCTTTCAATGGCCAAAAAATTATGCTAATGTCCATGTATAGGTAATGAAGGAATATGGGATTAGAGAGTCTTGGACTACATTGGTTACCATCTCATATCCATTTTTAGGATTATATGTTTCTTGGGAGGCTCAAGTTGTATGTAGAACCTTGCCTATGAGTATTTCAAAGAGTGGTGATATTATTGTGTTTGAAATTGAGCCACAATTGGTTTTATACTATCCCAAGTGCCATAATTCAATTTGTTCTATAGCTCCTCACTTTTTAACCGGCAGTTATTTTTACACATGTTGAGAGCTTAATTTCACCAAATGCGAAATGTTTGCAGTAGAGATTGAAAGGCAACACCAGTTATATACATCAAGGACATGGGCAGTAGAAAATTATGATTTTTCATCCATTTGATTGATTATTAACATGTGATATGGAGTTTGATAACTCAAAATGCAGTGTTTTTTTCCCTCATATTTTGGTCCTTTTTTTTTATTTTTATTGGTTTCCTTTTGAATTTCTAGATTTATGTGATTGGACCAAAATAAGCTTTGTTGAAGCCTATCACATGTTATTGGAAATTAACTTTTATTATTGAAATTTCCCTTTTATACATTAGCTTTCAGTCTTGGTCTCCTTTTTTTTTTTTTTTTTTTTTGGGTTACAATGGTTAACCACTGGGTTAATGCCAATGGTTGGTTCAGTTGATTCAAGTAGTAGCAACGCCAGATAGTTTGGTATCACTAATAAAATGATATCAACCAACATTTTTGCATCTTTAAAAATGGTTTCTAATAGTATTTTCTGCACTTTCTGCATCCTAAAATGGTTTTGCTGCAGTGTTGTTTCTGCATTTACTGCATTGGTAAGATATTTTCCATTGTATTATTTACATTTTCTATGTCATATTAAAAATAAATTTGAAAAAAAGCTTTCTGCATCATTAAGTTGTTTCTGCAGATTTTTTTTTCCCTGCAATTTTTACTTCATTAAAATATTTTTGGAAAAAGCCATTCTGCATCCTTAAGTGGTTTCTGCAGAAATTTTTTTCTTGCAATTTTTACTTCATTAAAATGTTTTTGGCTGCATTTTATTTACCATAGAAGCAATTTTTTGCATGACTGTGTTTTATATTTTTTTTCCAAATAATGAGGATCCGTTTGAATATATGTAGATTTGAAATACATAGATTGAATTAAATAGTTTTTGTGGAGGCAGAAATTGCCCCCACATATATTAATCAAGAGATCAATGAATAATTGAGTCACACCATTATACAAAAGAATAAATAGTTAGTGCCTCTCCATCGGCGGTTGCCAACCGGAAGGTACTCCGATGATCAAGTTAGATAGCATATATCTAAATGAAACTGAATAAGTAAATAGAATGGTTTAGGCATACCCCCCTAGAGTTGAAGACTACATCCCTTTATATAGGTTAACTTGTCACTCTTTTTGTCTAATGAGATTAAGGCAACAATTTGATCCAATGAAAATGTGCCACTTGTATGACTCAAAACTCATCTAATATATGTATGTCATAGCAACTTGGCAAGTTGGCAAGTTGCATTGGAAGTTGTTTATTTTATTATCTTAATCCTTATTCCATATAGGTATTGGGTAGGCCCACCTCACATGAGCTAATTTTTATAGGCCTCGTTTGGGAGCAAATTTTTTTAATAATTTTTTAGCTTTTTGCTTAAAATATGAGGTAAAAAAAAACTAATATATTTAGAATGACTTTTTAATTTTTTACGAAAAGATGTATAAAAAGTAAAAAAAAAAGAGTAAATCTTTGACTTTTTGGTATAAGTTGTTGGTTTTTTTATTTTTTTAGTGACATTTTGATTTTTTTTTTAGTTAAAAAATGATATTGCCAAACGAGACCTTAATGATGGATTTAAAATCTATACTATTATATAAAGTAAAGATTTCATTTGATGTCTTAAGTCTAGCAAAGAAGGGTCTTACTCGTTAAGTAACACAAAATATATAATAAATTTTTTTTTTGTTTTGTTTTTCCCTTATAATAATCAATTGTATAATAATTTTAATTTCAATTGAACACATATATCCTAACCGACATTCTTGCAAAATCAGTTGAAGAATAAACTTCACAATGCAGTCAAATATTATTTTTTGATGGAAGAATACTTGAATCAAATTAAGGAGATAGCAGATCATCTAGCTTTGGCTATTTTGCTTCACGACAATGCTACGTAGCTTAAATTTTATGGCTCAAAAGTGGCTCAAATGACCAAAACGACGTCGTTTTGAGTATAGAACAACATAAAAATGGCCAAAACGACGTCGTTTTGGCCATTTGAGACACTTTTGAGCCACAAAATTTGAGCTACGAGACATTTTCCTTTGCTTCACCAACGGATGATGAAGATTTGGTCCTCATTACACTCAAGGGTCTTCCAGATGACAATTCGAGCCAAAACTGAATCTATATCCACGAAAGTTCTTTCTTCTTTGCTTTGGTTAAGATTATTGAAAAGGAATCCTTGATGGGCCCTTCTAGACGGGATAAAAGTTCAATCTATCAATAAATATATCTAGGTGAGAAGAAATTGCACGTTTTCTTTTATGCTGATTGAGAAAACGATTTGGAAAGAGAAAATAAAAATGTAGGTAAAATGTGAATAAAATATATTTATATTTTACCTAATTTTACACATCTTTTTCATTTTCCTTTTCAAATCAATTCTCAAATCCCCTAACCAAACACAGTATAAGTGAATCTATATTGGTAATATATTTTATAGTGTCCAAAATTTGGTAGTCAATTTTGACCATAACATTATTATTTAACAAAACAAGAAATAGGGAAAAGAGAAGAAGAAATATGTGGTGGGTTGTTACGAGAAGAAATACGTGTATTGGTGTAAAGAGTTGTGATTCGGAGCTCGAATTCGTCCGCCCCGAGTGCCCCGAAATATGAAACGACGTCGTTTCATGGTTTTAATTTTTTTTTTCCAGCAGAAGAAGGAAGACGAAGACGGGGAGAGGAGGGCCAACAAACTCGGGATGAGGCGGGGCGAGCGTGAGAAGCGAGTAATCGGCAACAGCAGGCGAGATCGAGCGTTTACGAAGGCGTCGATCGAGGCGAGAAGACTCCTCTCTCCCTCTCTCTCTCTCTCTCCCTCTCCCTCTTCTTCTTTTGCGTCGAAAATGGCAGAAAAAAAGAAGAAAAAAAAAAGCCTAAGCCCAAAACGATCGTTTTGGGCTTTAGGGGCATTCGGGGCATTCAGATTCGAGTCACAAATCATTTTTCTTGGTGTAAAATAAAGAACAGATCATAATAGAAACCAGTGATATTTCCATTCAACATTTGTAATATATTTAGAAAAAAAATGTTAGAAATCATTAAAAAAAAATTAAAAATTAAAAATTTTACACATTGTAAATTTTTTATAATTTTTTGTAATTTTTTTGAGATTCCTAACATTATTTGCATTTAAATAGCCAATAGATTAGCAGATGGAAAATCTTCTAGGTTGTATTTGGAATTATAGATTTAAAATGAAGAGATCACTCCTTCATGGAGTATAACCTTAATTCAATATAGAACTACATCTAGATTTTAACAATGGAATTGAGAATTTTAAATTGATGAATTTGAAATAAATTGGAGAATTTAATTATTCGAAATCTTTCCATGAATGATTTTAAAATCAATTTTTTTAAAAATGCATTTTTTCTTTCATCTATTCAATCCTCTACTTTAGAATTTTTAATCTACCTCTAATGACAGACCAATAAATTTTGCAAAGGAGCCAAGTTAAAATTTGACATGAAAGTCAAGATTGAGCTCTTCAATGAGCTGGGCCGGCCTTGGGCATATGTCCACCAGACCATGGCCTAAGATCCCTCAAAATAGACTCAAAAAAGGGGACTCCTTCCTATTATAATTTAGTATAATATATTAGGTATGTTTTGAGTCCAAAAAAAATTGAAAAAAACTCAAACTAACTTGAAATAAATTGACCCATTCACAAATTGAAAGGCCCATTCAAAAAAATTAACATTGTTATTCATTGACAATAGATCTAAAAAAGGGCCCCCCTAGTATAATATATTAGGTATGTCTTAAGTTCAAAAAAAATTAAGGAAAATAAATTGACTCATTAAAAAAGTTGAAATGCCCATTTAAAATAATTAGCCTTGTTATCTATGGAAAATGATTTTACAAAAAAACTAGATTATGCAAGTATGATTGATTTATTTGCTTCTAAAAATGTAAGGAGAGCGAGAGTCAAGCGATACTTATTAGTTGTTGTAATGTAATGTTAAGCATTTTTTGTGATTTTGACACAAATCTTTTATCCTTTACCTTCAATTTTTTTTTTTTTTTCATTCAATGGAAAAAAAAATGTGACGGGCCCCAAAAATTTATCAGTTGATTATTGGCTTTGGGTCCCGAAAATCTCAGGGCCGTGCCTGTCAATAAGCAGCTAGAAGTCCTGCAAAATTTTAATATTGCTAAATATTGTATCAAATTTGTGAAAAAAAAATAAATAGAGGTAATGTTTGTTGTTTGGAGGGGGTGGATTACTCACTAACCCATACAGGAGTCAAATGAGGCTTCATATACCCTTCATTGCAAGCTTCTATTGATAGACTATTCAATTATCTCCATTGTACTCATATTTCCTATTAAAAGAATCATATTATGGTAAAATTGCGCATATAAAAAATAATTTCATTATAAAGTTTATTTGACCAATTGAATCTGCTTAAATAATTTCCCATTAGAATTTTGGGCTTTACAAACACAATTATTCCTAATTACATCTTAAATTTGTAATTATTTATCTCACTTATCACTAGTTTTTAATCTTCTCAAAATTATAATATGGTTTTCATGAGCTTGTCTTCAATAATATCTAAGTTGACTTTAGAAAAAAGTTTAGTGGCTTAGGGGCGTACTCCACGTCTTTGGAAAAAAAGAAAATCAACTATAGAAAATAAAAAGAATGTTTCTATTAACACCCTATTAATTATTTTAGATTTTTCATTTTTTAACTTTTTTTTATTATAATAATAACTTTAAATGAAATTATTAAAAATGACATCAATAATTTTGGGACACTCCATCTCACAATTAAGTCCACACACCCACTAGATCATAAGTTAGGTTTATAAGAACACCTACCTCTATCACCACCCATTCATCTTCCCTAAATCTCACATTCAAAACCTACCCCCCTCAAAATTATGAAAACGCTTTGGCGGCAATATTCAAAAGGTAGCGTAACAACCATTTGATTACTTACACTTTTTCAGTAATGACAATGAGTGGAAGTTTTTCCAACAACCACAACTCAATGAAACGAGAGCAGTACAACAATAAAAACTTAGATGAGATTCATAACTTTGATGGTGTTTTTAGCTTAGAAGAAATTGACCTTGTAAGGGTAAATTTCTAGAAAAAAAAATGGCAAAAATAATAAAAATTATTCGTCATTTTTTCGGGACTTAACTCTCGAACATATGATTGAAATTCGGAAACACAAGCCTGAACATTATTCATTTGTTGGGGGATAGATAACCGAAACTCGTGGAGATCGCAAAACCTACAAAAGGAAAATTTTGAATCAATAACAAAAAAATCCTACATTTATTTTCTAAGGTCATAAACAAGTATGTGGAAATAAAGTAATAATCACCTTTCGTGAATTTTGTTAGGGATTTTGGGAGAGAGGCTTTTTGGGATGTGGGAGTGTGCATTCAATTGAATGGGTGGAATGTTTTTTCAAAGATAATTTTGGTATTATTTGGGGAGAATTTTTTTTTTTTTTTTAAGAGTTTTAGAATTTGTAAGTTGGAGTTCAAAAAAATGAGGGATTCAAAATAATTGATGAGATACTAATAACAACGCTCAATAAAAATACAACTAAATAGACAAGTCTTTCAATGAAAAATCTTAAGCGTCGTTTGACATTAACTAATATAGCTAACTTTTTGTGTTTGAACTTGTTTAGTCTCGTTTAATTTAAATGTTTTTGACTTTTTTATGTATTAGATGTGATATTTTATCTTATTTATATTTTTTTAATCCTAAAATAATAGTCAAACCAGCTCTTAACATCGGCTCTTCTCCACAATTTTTGTTAGGAGAAGAAATATGTCCATTAGTGTAAAACATGGAAACGATCATAATACAAATCAATGATGTCTCTATTGCAACATTTGTAATGTATTTAAATAAAAATGTTGACCTAAAAAATTATAATTTTTTTTACACGATTATGTTATGAATATTCCTGTCATGTTCGTTAAAATAAATATTATTTTTCATTTATATTTTTATTGTTGACATCATTTTCTTATTATAAACTATTATTTTATTGGTCTTTTTGATTTATCCTCACAGTTGTATTAGTCAACGAAAACAGAAGACTTGATGTGAAAGGTGGAGGCATGAATTTATTGGGAATGGGTTTAATTGATTAAAAATTTTATAAATTACTAATTGGGTTTCCAAGCTATACAAATAATAGTTTATAATCATTATTTTTTTAATAAAATTATTTATGAAAATATTTTAAAATTTTGTGTTAGACCATAACAAAATATTTGTCATTTATAAATACTTAAAATTATTTGTGACAAAAAATTGAGGCTCATGTAGTAGTAGTAGTGAGTTGCTTAGAATTGCATAGTAGATTCATAATTGTTTAGTACAAAATCAAGTCTCAGAGCTTGTGACTCAACTAATAAAACAACTTTTAAAGACATTTCTCAAACACTTCCAAAATAATCTTAACTAATTAGTGCAGCATCACATAATGCTTGCACAGACACAAACACAATGAGACATAATACTAGTTTGGGTCCTGTTATGGTGTGCAACTTACGCCTTACACTTATGCCTTTTCTGTTTGCAGTCCTGCTTTTGTTTTCACCTTCCACTTACACTTTTTGTGTAAGTGGCACATGGTGTGAGGGTTGCACACTTAAGAAAAGCCCTACTAGTTTATCAGATTGTATTATTTGAAGTGCTTGTTATTTTAGTCTTTGACCTGGAAGGGCTTGTAGGCACTGAGAGCCTTATTCAGACTGGATTGACCCACAGGCTGCAGCCAATGCAAGAAGAAAGCACACCACATCTATGAGTTAGAGTCCAAGCCACCAGCTAGTCCACTGCCCAATTATCCTCTTCGTGATGTATACCTATTGGAACAATTTTCTGTGTATAATAAAAATAACTTAAAACAAATCAAATAATCAAAATAAATTACTTATACCAAAATACCTTAAGAACAAGAATGATCAAGTCGGGTGTGTGACACTCTGTCCTTAAGTTAGATTCACCCCGCTCAGGTGCTTACGGAATAATGGCGTCTATCTCCCAAGATACAACGATCTTTCACAGATTGTATTAGCACTAAAAACAATCTGTTTTAGCAAACCAGAACCTGTGTTCTATACTCTCAGAAATTTTCCTAAAAACTAGTATGAAGAATAATGCAAAAAGATAGCAAAAAGGGGAAGAGAATTGATTAAGAAAAATCTGCTGGAAAGGTCTTCAATTTATAGAAAAGTTGGTGACTGTTTGACAGATCTGAACAGGTTCAAATTTGAACTGAACAAGTCTGATATTGAACTGAATAGGTGTAGAATTTGAATTGAATCTGTCTGGTGCAATCTGTTGAGACAGTTTTGAATCTGTCTAGGAACAGTTTGGGAAATTTCGAACTAGTTCGGAAAGGACTCACTGGTTAGGAGCAAAAATTTGAATTCAAACTGTTTGGTGCAAAATTCAAATTTTCCCGCAGGAATTTTGTCCAAAAAATTAATGTTAGGACCCAACCTACAACCGGCCTGGCACGGCTCGGCCGGACAGCGGCGGCGACACGCGTGTGTGTGTGATGGTTTAAGCCAAAGCCCACTTTGTCCATAACTCCTCCTTTCTACAAACTTGGGATGCCCCTTGGGGCCCAACCCAAGTTTGTCCACCTAGAGCTTGTATACTCACATAATCTCTCTTAAAGTTTCAATGTGGGATAACCATTTTAAGGTAACCCACATTTGACTCTTTAATTTCACATTCCAACGAACTCAAAAACGACGTCAACTTCCTATTCACTCATAAATGATTTTGATATTCCGTCTTCACCGTGTGACTTACCATGTGGTAAGGAATGTGTCACCTCTTTGGACCCACCCCCAAAGACGTGTGGGTCCCACTCAAATTTAGGCTTAAGTTGGTCCAAAATAAGCCTATAAAAATCACAAATTTCAACAATCCCTTACATGAATGGAATTTGACGGAGAGAAAATATAACTACATGATCTTATTACAAAAAGTACAAAAATCGGAGATATTCTGCGAAGGATAGGTAGCTTTTGGCTTTGAACCTTCCCTTGTGAGACATTATTGGATTTACTAGCTAACCAGTAAACATGATGTCTTGAACTGTTTAGCCATTTGTGTAAGCCAAGACAATAGAACTCACACAATATATTCCCAAACACATTTTAGTTCTCACTATTGTAATCATTTTGGCCCTGAACAACCTAGTTTTTCATGAGTGCTCTAGAGAAATGTAACCCTTCACAAATCTCATAGAACCGGCCCAGTTCACACTCATATAGGTGATTCTTATGAAGGGTATCCTGCCATACTCCACTAGGTATTCCTAGATATAAGAATCATTAAAAGTATTACTTAACCTAAACCGTTGCAGACATCACTATTTCATCATAGAAATGGGTTAGAGTTTGACTCCCCAGTGATCCTTATGAGCTATACACAATTTGGTTGTCCCTTTGAACCTAGATCTTGAGATCTTTAGTCAACTAGGTTGGGTTTCCATTGTCTCATTCCCCTCGATGAATTCTCAACTAACTCTCTTGCTAACCTTTTGGTTAGTGGATCTGCTATGTTCATATTCAATGGAAATAATTTCATTAGAGAGTAGTTGTCTTACGGTGTTATGTTGACAACGAATGTGTCGTGACTTACTGTTATACATATGACTCTGTGCTTTACCTGTAGCTGATTCACTATCACAATGTATGCATATAGCAGGCACCGGTTTGGGCCACATTGGAATATCTTCAAGGAAGTGACGAAGCCATTCTGCTTCTTCTCCAACTTTATCTAAAGCTATAAATTCTGATTCCATAGTAGACCTAGCAATGCAAGTCTGGTTGCAAGATTTCCAAGATATAACTGCCCCACTAAGAGTAAAGACACACGCACTGGTGGATTTGAGTCTTTAGTATCCGATACCCAGTTTGCATCACAGTATCCTTCAAGACTACTAGGTATCTAGTATAATTTAGCCCAATGTTACAAGTAAATCGAAGATATCTTAGAACCTTATAATAGCTTTCTAGTGTTCTACTCATGGATTACTCGTATATCTACTTAATTTACTTACTACATAAGCTATATCCATACGAGTGTAATTCATCGAGTACATTAAGGTGTTTTGGTAAATAAATTTTGTAAGTAATTTATTTTGGTTATTTGATTTGTTTCAAGTTATTTTTATTATACACAAAAGATTGTTCCAACAATCTTAACACAGATTCGCCAACTCAGGTGCTTACGGAATAATGGCGTCTATCTCCCAAGATACAATGATCTTTAACAAATTGTATTAGCACAAAAAACAATCTGTTTCGGCGAACTAGAACCTGTGTTCTATACTCTTAGAAATTTCTATAAAAACTAGTAGAAGAATAATGCAAAAAGAGAGTAAAAAGGGGAAGAAAATTGATTAAGAAAAATTTGCTGGAAAGGTCTTCAATTTATAGAAAAGTTAGTGATTGTTTGGTAGATCCAAACAAGTTCAAATTTGAACTGAATAGGTGCAGAATTTGAATTGAATCTGTGTAGTGCAATCTGTTGAGACAGTTTTGAATATGTCTGAGAACAGTCTGGGAAATTTTAGACTAGTTCGGAAAAGACACACTGGTTGGGAGAAAAAAATTGAATTAAAATTGTTTGATGCAAAATTCAAATTTTCCTACAAGAATTTTGGAAAAAATTCAAATAAATTTTGCAGACGGTGGTGGTGGCGCACGCGTGTGTGGTGGTTTGAGCCAAAGCCCATTTTGTCCATAACTCCTCCCTTCTACAAACTTGGGGTGCCCCTTGGGGCCCAACCCAAGTTTGTCCACCTAAAGCTTATATACTCACATAAGCTCTCTTAAAGTTTCAATGTGGGACAACCATTTTAAGGTAACCCACATTTGACACTTTAATTTCTCATTCCAACGAACTCGAAAATGACATTAATCTCTCATTTACTCATAAATGGTTTTGATGTTCTGTTTTCACCGTGTGACTTGCCATGCAGCAAGGAACATGTCACCTTTTTGGACCCACCCCAAAATACGTGTAGGCTCCACTCAAATTTGATCTCAAAGTTGGCCCAAAATAAGCCTAGAAAATCCATAAATTCCAACAACACCTCCACAAGGGAAAAAAACTGTCAGAGGCTAGTACTCGATGGTGCCTAGAAGGGCAACCATGTCGTTAGAAAAGGGCAATGCCATTACCAGAGTGGTCACTAGTATGACAAATATGGTTCTCCTGGTAGCTTAACATTGTATTTGGTTAGGGGATTTAGAAAGGAAAAAGGAAAAAGATAGGTGAAACGTAAATAAAATATACTTACATTTCACATTTTTCCTTTCTCTTTCCAAATTCCTTCCCAAATTCCTAATCAAACACAGCCTTAATTTCCCATATTTAGTCTTAAGGTTGAGTTTGGTTAAAAGATTTGAAAAGGAAAAATGAAAAGTTATGTGAAATTAGGTAAAATATAAGTGTATTTTATTCACATTTTACCGTCCTTTTTCCTTTCTCTTTTCAAACCCCTCCCATATCTTTCAACCAATCACAAGCCTAAAAGTAACTTAAAGATTAATCAATCTAATATATACAGTCCACAAAATAGGATCAACATTAGCAAACTGCCTAGACATGTTTATGTCCAATGTCTTCTATATCTATGTCGGTGACTGAGCTGTATTTACACATTAACATAACACTTAGTATGAATTCATCAATGCTTTTTTAATGAAAAAGACTAGGGAAAATTCCATTGCAGTGGTGCAGTAAATTTTTTTTTTTTTTTAGGGGTATAAGTTTTATGGATGTTTTTGGAAGATAGTTAAAATCTGACTTTTTGGTTTTTTTTTTTTTTTTACTTTTTTGGCTTTTTTATGTGAGAAGTGATGTGACTCAAAATGGAATAAAAGCTAACTTTTGACTTTTTTAGATGTTCCCAAATGAGGCTATGTGTGCATAATGCAAACATCAAAGCCAAACATACATTATTTGGAACTCATACTCACTTAAAAACTTAAACTATTAAGTGAAGAGCCTATCTAATGTATATGAAAACTCATTTATTTTACTTTTTATTCAATGTGGAACTCTACCTTCACACATGCTCCAACAATCTCTTCCTCATGTGTGGATTTAACATTAGGCATTTCCTTGCTCCCCTCAAATCTTGATTTATAACTCTCTAACATCGAATTCAACAAAGGCCACCCGCACATACTCTATTATGAGTCATCATATTCCATTGAGAGAGCTATCTTGCCATAGTCCAACCTCCACGTACATTAGGAATTTTTCTTTTACTCCATCAAAGTTTCTGTGCAAATCCAAGCCCAACACATGGATGTTCCAAGAGAATCCATCCATAAATCGTCTGCTATAAACTCTGGTACCAATTGTTAGGAAATTAAGGAACTCACAAGTACACAATAGTAAAGGCCCAATCCAACGAGACATAAAATTTGAGAGTTTTTTTTTTTTTTTTTTTTTTTTTAATGTGCGCACGTGTGTATTTTTTCTTAAATCTTTTGTGGTGTTTCGTGGAAACGATGGTAGAAATATATGAAAGAAGGCTTAGGTCTCGTTTAGGAATAGGTTATTTTAGTAATTTTTTGACTTTTTAGTTAAAATATAAGGTAAAAAAATTAGTATGTTTAGAATGATTTTTTGATTTTTTATAAAAAGATGTACAAAAGTAGAAAGAAAATGAAATCTTTGACTTTTTAATATTGAGAGGGAGTTTTTATTAGCATTAAGGCTGAGCTATGCCCAGGCGTAGTAATGGGCCGTGGTGAAAAGGGCTTAGCAAGTGGACCTTAGTGTTAGCTCGGTCCAAGTGTGATTACAGTCACCACGGTCGGAGTGGAGATAGTTAGCTCAGTCATACTATTCGGAGCCGAGGTATGATGGCTTCTTATGGTGGACTTTGCTCTGGTTAGCGCGGTCATCGCTTGCTGTAGTTAGCTCGGTCTCAACAGACAAA
The DNA here is from genome assembly GCA_025200525.1 of Camellia lanceoleosa. NCBI lineage: Eukaryota > Viridiplantae > Streptophyta > Magnoliopsida > Ericales > Theaceae > Camellia > Camellia lanceoleosa. The sequence continues at coordinate 139,814,506 of CM045766.1, forward strand.
ACCGAGGTACAAGTGAACAAGAGCCGAGCTATGAGTTCCACATGAAGGCGTTGGATTAAGTATGACAAAGTGCTAGTGTTAGCTCGGTCATACCTTCATCCAACTGAAGCAAAACCATCTCACTTAGTTTAAGCAGTGAGGGGGGTATTGAAGGATAAAAATTATCTTTCAAGAGTGTGATTCTTAGGAGGACTCTACGTGGAGGAATAAAAGTCCTACTAGGATTGTGCCAGGCAAAAAACTATAAAAGCTCACAACATAACCTATGTAGAGGTATGTAGACACCCCATTTTTGACCGTTCTCAAGACTTGGACGTCACCGTTGGAACACTCGGTGATCATCCATGTTCGTGTTCGTTTTGAGTTCCCAGAGGCCTCGGCTGCGCGCCTTGCCTCAGGATCTCTCAACTCGTTTGTTTTGTGTTTGGTTTTGCACCAAATACTTGTGCTTTTGCTTTAAGGGGCAGGGAATGACTTGTTGGCCATCCGCACACCCCACCGGCCTTCCCTTTGCCTCACCAGCCATTCATTGTTGCCACCGGCCATGGTTTCTTGATACCAATGGCCGGTCGGCACTTTATGTGGCCGGCCGGCACTTTGTTTGGCTGGTGACCTCTTCTGCTGGCCGGTATGCACCTTTTGCACACTTCAGGCATGGTGCATGCCAGCTGTGCCAGCTGGAATGCACCAACACTCTTCTCCGTGCATAGTGTGGTTGTTATGCACCTTTTGCACCCTTTTGGTCTAGCTTCTTGAGGAAGCTTGGACCTTTGTCTTAGCTTCCTCAAGAAGCTTGCGGTATCGGCTTCCTCGTGAAGCCTTGCCCCTTTTGCCCCCTTTGACCCTTTTTTAGTTTAGCTTCTTGGAGAAGCTTCAAAACATTTCCCTTGTCTATTTAAGGACCCCTCCTCCTCCATTGTCAAGGGTTGAACAAAAAAAATCAAAGACATACATATACATATCTATCATATACATTCTCTCTATATATCTCCCTCTCTCTCATCCTTTGTGTGTGTTTGGAGGCCTAAAAAGTGTGTTTTTGCCTTAGTTTTGCCCTAAGACACACACCATTACACCATACTTCGACCTTGAGGGGCTTGGAGGGCTTGTTCTTGAGTTTTTGGACTGGTTTTGACCAGAGGAAGGTGGTTGATCTTGTTGTTCTTCAAGAGTTCTTCAAGGGTAACAATCTTGCTTTAGTTTCCCCAATCTTGTACTAGTTTTTTACCTGTCTTGCATGCTGATTTAGGCTTTGTGTATAACTAAAAAAATTCTTGTATTTTCATGCTTAAGATTCTTCATTAAGGTTGTTTTGGTGTTGGGGGTCGACCTCCCCCTCTTAGGCCTCTTTTGGTCTCTTTTTGTGCTCTTTTGGCAAGCTTTGGTTATTCTTGTGTATTAGTCTTCTCGCCACTGAAATCCAGTGGATTTTCAGTGGTGAAGAAGGAGGTTTGGCATTTTGTATAGGGGAGGGACACCCCTCTCCCCTTTGTGACTCATTTATCTGTGTTTTTGGCTCAATATGGTAGCATGCATGCTTAGTTGTTTATGACTCCATTTCAGAGGCTTTTTGGGTGTTTTGGGTCGTATTATATCTCTGTTACATGTTGGTTTGTTGACCCTTAACATGCATTTTGTACTTGCTTTGTGTTCCTTCATTTTGCCTAGAAATGTATCATGACATTTGACCGCCATGCTCTCATGTTTTGACTTTACTTTGTGAAGTTCTTGGTCATATTTTTCCATGCTTGGGGTTTGTTAGGTGCTGGTTTGGTCATATTTGATATGCTTTATATGGCTCCTTAGCATTCTAGCATGTTGGCGTTGGTTATGTGAATCATGAGCATGCTTGGGTTAGGTTGTTTAAGTGATTTGGGGTCATCTCACATGCCATTTCAGTCTCTAATTCATGCTTGTATGCCTGCACTTATCATCCCTTTCATGCCTTGAAGAATTGTTTTGTTGTGCCTTGAAAAGGGCCATTATACATACTTAAGTGTTTAAGCTTTAGGCTGCCATATCAGTGGGTTTTGGGTGCTAATTTTGCATATTGAAACTCTATTTTGTATTGGAAAGTTCAGGCCATGAGTGCTCGGGGCAGTTGTGGTAGAATGCTCCTTGCCTTGGACCTATTGGTGTGCATGTTTGCATAAGCATTGGCTCATCATTTTGGGCATTTTGGCCACTGTTTGGAGGGTGGACTGAGGTCTGCCCCTTTGTACTTTAGGTCCATCCTTGCATGATCATATTGCATTGCTTTGATTTCATGCTTGCCTAGTATCACAATTGCATGTTTGCGTATTGTTAGCAAGTTGCATTTCATGTTTGCGTATTGCTTGCCTAGTATCACAATTCCATGTACTGTCTGTCCTTTGTTGCTGTCAAAAACAGGGTTCTGCAGGAATTTATGGCCTACCGCCATATCTGATCTAAACCGCCATCAATGGTCGCCTGATTCAAGTTTTGGCCGATGCTCCAATTACCATAGCCGGTGGCCTTTTGTTCTGGCCGGTGGCAATCCGGAGCACTCAGGGAGTACTTCAAAGCAGGTTTGGAAATTTGTATGATCCTCAGAGGGGCAGGGCAGTGTAAACAAAGGCAACAGTGCCATGACAACGGGTTTCCGGGCAGTACGAGTCGAGCATGCATCATCCAAACATTTCGAAGGCGGGGCTGTGGCTATTTTAATTTTGCATTTAATTTGTTAATTAATTAGGAGTTTTGTAATAATTAATTTAGTATTATTTATTCGGACTGTATTATTCTTTCGGTCCCTCCGTGTGAGGGCGTATTGTAATAAGTGTGTGTGGGTGTGTGTATGTCTTCCAATCCCACGTCTATCTTCCCTTTTATTTACCCGCTTATGATGGTAGATTAGGGCATATTTAAATTAGCATACCTTATGCTATGCATGCGTGTATCCACACATTTGTCTTACATGCATCGGGCTTGGTACATCATGCTAACTGTATTTGTATTTCAATTCCAAATTTAGTACCTATTAGTTGTAGCATCTCATATGCCATTCCTTAGGATAGCCAAGCCTATTGTAGTTGCATCTTGCATGTGTTGCATTAGCCATCTTAACATGAACTAGGATCATGCATATGATTACTAACTAGCTTCTGTTTTGGCTTGGAGTACTCGGTAAGCATTTATGCTTTAGCATACCGCATGCGTGTGAGTGTTTCCATAATAGCATGATTACCATGAGGCTAGCTGCTTATGTGATATAACTGCTTGAATGCCTGTGGATGGAGGTTGAATTACCTAAATTGGGATAATACATTAAAACTGTGAGTTTTAAGCCCACTAGATAGTGGCAAAACCATCTTTTCTAAAGCCCACTTAAGGGTGGCAAAACCTACATTTTAGCCTACTCATAAGTAGCAAATCACTTTCAAAACAAACATGAAATGTTTGGTTCCAATTTGGGCAATTTGGTCTATACTTGTTTGCTGTGCGCATAACATAGTAATTCTAGGCTAATAACCGGAATAAGGACATGTAATGTTTTCAAAACAAGATATCACGGTTAGTAGAGGCCGATCTTCGGATCGGGCGAGAGGGGGTGCTCATAGCTGACGTTCCCTAATCGTACCCAAGCTCCCGAGCCGAGGCAACTTTGGTGATGACGGACACGTGGCCTTTGGCACCGAGTCAGGGTTTCCTAAATTTCTCCATTAAAAAATATTTAGGTGGCGACTCTGTATTTGGCAAAGTAGTCCATGTTTGGCACTTCTTTTCTAAAAATCTGTTTTCTCAAAACGATTTGCCGGATTTGGACTCTTTGGTTCAAGATTAAGAACTGACACAAATCGAGTCCGAACTGTGGGGTGAGGCCCTCACGCAGGGCGCGTCCACAGTTTCTGGCGACTCTGCTGTTGATTTTAGAGAGCTTGACTCGAACTCGTGATATCTTGTTTTGATTTCATTTATGTGTCTCTTTGCATTGCATGTGCATTGGTGTGCCTAGGACACCGTGTTTGCCATCTGCCATTCCTGAACGGTTTGCCGGAGGCTTGACTTTGTCAAAGCATGCCATAAGGCTGACCTGTTGTGGGCTCTGACAGTATGGGAACACAAACTCCAATTTTACCGGGGCGCCCTTTTCGACCATTCGACCTAGTGCATATTGAAATCCATAGTGACTATTCCAAACTAGGACAGGTTGCTTACTTGATGTTAGGTTGTTTGAAAACTGCTGCGTGCATAGTGAAACCCTAGCTCCTGACAAAAATAGGACAGGGAAACCCTACCCCAACATAGGGGTGTTTTGGCTCTCTTTTACTTGCTATGTGTTTTTAGAGTGTATCTATGCAGGGAACACACATATCAGTTCGCAAGTTTGAGTGTCAGGCCTGCGGGCATCAGTGTTTTTGGGAATCAGTTATCTGCGGGTATCAGATTCAGACTTAGGGGCAACGATTTCGAATCAGTGATTAATGATTAAGGAACAGTACATTTAGCTTGTTGGCAATTTGTTGTGATACCCAGCTGTGTGTTTTGTTTATTTTACATTGTTACGCTGTCCAATTGTCTGTTTATTTATACGCTTTATTTATCTTTTTACTAGGGTAGTCGAGCACAATTGCTTCTGACCCAGAAGATATTCCCCAAGCACAATTGTAACAACCCTCGTCACTGTTTACCGAATAAGCACTGATTACCGATAAACTGAACTGATTATGACTGATAAGTGAACTGAATAAATTACTGAACTGACTGACTGAAATTGAAACCGAATTGATTGAGTTTATCTATTGTATTGCATATTCTATCTGTCTGATCAAGTGATTATCTGTTTGAGTTTTTATGTTTAAACTGTCAATTGAAGGCCTTATCGGCGGCCGAACTGAAAATTGTTTAGTGTTTCATGATCAGTAGAATTTTTGTGATTTAATGGTATACTTATCTAAAATGTGATTTGGTATGCTTAAATTAGATCAAATATGGATGAATTGCATAGCTTGGCTTATTTACAATCATGCCATCTAGTGGGGCCTTTGTTTATTATTATCCTTGAGCTACATACACTCAAACAAAACAATTCTTCAGCCATTTCTTTGCACAAAACCGACCTAGGGAGAGAGAGGGTGAGAGAATTGATGTGTTCTTGAAGGTTTGCTTGAGAACTTGGTAGAATTGAAGGAGTCTTGCATCTTTAAGCTTCTACATTTGAGTTACAGGACCTAGGTAAGGTAATTGACCCTCTCATTGTTGTATTTAAGACTGTTCTTGCATGATTCATGTCATATTGTTGGAGCTTAGAGCTAAAACATGGTTTAAGTGTTGAATTATAGCTCAATTGTTGCGTGCATGGCTATATCGTTGCATTTTGAGGTTGATTTCATGGGAATTGGTACATGCATGCTCATATTGTTGTTATAGTCCATGTTTTCATTTTGTTTTCAAAATATTGAGCTCACTAGAGCATGTTTTGAAGTTTGAAAGTTGTTTGAATTCGTGCATGTTCATGTGAGATCATGTTCTTGAAAATTGATTTGAAATTGAGTTTGAATTAAACACCCTTGGGCTTTGATTTGTCAAATCGATCTTTGAAACATGTAATATTAGGTGTTTGCAAGTGTTTTCCAAGTTTTCAGCCCAAGAGGATCGAATTTTTGGCTTTTAAACTTGAATTTGAGCTTGGGACTCAAATCTGGAATTTCCAGATTTTGAGCCTACATTCGAGCGAGGAAGTCTACGCTTGAGCGTACAATCTGTGACTCTGCTTTCTGCTCGAGCGAGAAAAGTTACGCTCGAGCGTGAAATGCATGCATCCAGTACTTTTCATGAGTTCACAGTCCGCTCGAGCGAGTAAACCTACGCTCGAGCGAGGACCTGTGTCTTACGCTCGAGCGAGGATCGAGCGTCCATCGAGCACAAAATTGGAGCATCCAGCACTTTTACTGTAGCACACAATCCGCTCGAGCGAAGGAATTGATGCTCGAGCGGAGCTCCTTTGTCTGCATGTCCGCTCGAGCATAGAAAGCCACGCTCGAGCAAGACCCCTGTTTCAGCAAAATTTTGTAAAGAGTTCCAAAGTGCATCTTTGCATCCTCTTTCCATCCTAGGCATTCCTAGGGCATATTTAAGGCATCTTTAATGAGGATATAGATGTAGAACACACCGAGGTAACTAGGGATTAAACTATTTTTATCCTTCTCAACTGTGTAGCTTAGTGTGTGTTCATTCTGTACTGTTTAGGGTTGGCATTTCGATGAGACGCTCTAGCCTACTGTAGCCCAGAACTCTGTGAATAACAATTGTGTAAAGATATGTTCAAAATGATTATCTTTTGAATACTGAATTAAAGCATTTCTTGAATCGCATTTCTTGGTATAATTCTTGAATGAATGTATGTCCTTTATTTCCTAACCTTGTGGCATCCTTAGACCCTCACATCTTTATTCTTTATTCTGAAGATCTCTGTCGGTTCTCTCGTGGAACCACTACTGTTTTACTGATTGATGGCCATCGTTACTGTTCGGTCTTTTAAGACCTACTGTTACTGTTATACTAATGGATGTACCACATATGACTGTTTATTGTACTGAACAACTGGTACACTGATTGAATTGAACTGTTTACATTACTGTAAGGACATTCATTCTAAACCTCTTTACGCTTTGTGTTATTCACTGGGCTTTAGCTCACTGCTCATATATATATGTAGGTGTCTGCACTGCACCCCATGACTAGGAGCGTCGGGTAAACTCGATTTTGTCAAGTCACCTATGTGCCTCATCATGAGGTTCCGAGCACAAGCTGCTTAGCTTAGGTGTTTCTACTTCCCTCATCTTGGACCTGCTTTTATAATAATGTATAGATCATTCTTGTCTTTTAACAGGGGTTTAGTCCCTACACGGTATGTTTGTAAATGATGTATGTACTGTTCTGCACTGTGTATGCATGCATATATGAGAGAATCTTTTTGCATACAGACTGTCACAGCTCATTGGACATTATTTTTTTTTTATTGTATTGGCTTCCACCAGACCTGTCAGACTGCTTTTCTTGTATTCATGTTAGCGGGCCTTGGTAATCTCGGATTCTTGGCGATTCTGATGCTAAACCCATAGGGCCGGGTTTGGGTCGTGACACACCTCCACCCCCGATCCTATCCCAAATCCAACCCAGTTATCCAAAACACCCACCAACCTACCGGACTCTCCCTTTGAGTTCGAGACAGACCCCACAGCATTGAAGTTGAGCAAGCTCGAAAAGCTGTTCAAGAGATCCCAAGGAGTCAAGACCATCCCTGACATCGAAGATGGATATACCGACGCAGCTGTGACGCTGCCTAACAGATTCAAAATGCCGCACATTGATTGATTTGATGGGTCCGAGGACCCCATGGTGCACCTGAGACTGTTTTCAGATATCTTAAGGCCAATGGGCCTCAGCAGACTTCAGAAGCTGTCTCTGTTCGGCCGAACCCTGTCGGGTGTGGCGGCCATATGGTATGCCAAATTAGAAGATGATGTCAAGAGAAACTGGGACGAGATGGCCGAGGCCTTCATTACGCAATACTCATACAATACACAAATCGAGATTACAACCCGTGATCTCGAGACAACAAGGCAAGAGCCTAAAGAGAGTTTCTCAGAATTCGTGACCAGATGGAGGGCCAAGGCTTCGATGATGACCTTAAGGCCTACAGACAAAGACCAGATTCGGATGATTGTGCGTAACCTTCAGCCGAAGTTGATGCAAAAGATGATTGTACTCCCCTTCCCTACCTTTTCTGATCTACATGAAATGGGGGTGCAGATTGAGGATGCCTTGAAGCAAGGCTTAATTGATAATGACCGGGAGCAACCCCGAAGAACTTTCAACCGCAACACTAATGCAGGCCGGAGCGGCACTACAACTACAAGAGCCTCTGAAGTGAGCATGGTCACCACCAACCCCCCTCCAAGAACCATGGCTGCTGCGCCATTCTCCGGCGCGTCCGAAAGCCATACCCAAACAGCCAAATACCCACCCAAAAACACAAGAACCTTCGTTCCACTGTATATGCCCCTATCCAAAGCCCTGGGGGTTTTAATCAGAAAAGGGCATTTGAAGCCCCTAGAACCGCGACCCTTACTAGAAAGACTTCTCTCTACCCACAACCCAGCCAAATATTGCGCATTTCACCAACAGCACGGTCATGACACCGATCTGTGATTCCGATTACGTCATGAGATTCAAGATCTCATCGATAACAGGGTGATTCTGCCTCCCGAGAAACCCAATGTTACAACAAACCCTCTCCCCACACATAACCAAGCTCCACCGCCCAAAAGGATCAACTTCATCCAAACTGGGGTCGTGCCTTACAAAACTAGCATCTATATTACTCCTTCCCACCTGCCTAAGCTGGAGGTATTCCTTCCCGACTGCACCAACTTGTGCATGATAGACATCTCCATAACCCAACCTAAGCTAACGGTGGTGACTATCGAGAACAGGAGAGAGGAGATCCCAAAGGAGAAGAGGGTTATTGAGCCAGAGTCTGCAGAATCTGGGAGTTGTGTTGAGAAGACATATAGTCCGGGTGACTACATTTCATCAATAGGCCAGGATGGGCCAGATGTGGAATTGCAAACAGGGGGAGAGTTGTGTGTGGTCCAAGGGGATAGTCTGGGACAGGGAACAGATGATTTAACGGCTGTGGAAGAGGACCTTGCCAATCTCGGTTCTGATGACCAAGATCTGAGGGACGCATGATCAACTGGTTTGATTATGAGGAATCGGCAGAGGCTACTGGGTGGTTGGATGATCAACCGGATGTGGTGGAAGAGTTCCAACCAGGATAGGGCCCGGCAGGGGCACGAATGTCGGTGACAGTCGAGAGAGTCGAAGAACAGAATATATCGCCAGAGAACGCCAGTGTCAAGAATTTCACTCAGGATTGGAGCATTCTGAATACAGGAATTATTGAGCAGCCAGCTGTGTTGATACGGTCGGAACAGGAAAGATTTGAAGATTCCGAGAGAATCAGAAAGGCAAAGGCCCATGTGGGGACTGAAACTACTGTGTGCACAGGAACAGAGAATGCTGCGAGCATAGGGATGGAAGGTACCGCGAATGAAACGAGAACGGATACTGCAGGTGTGACAGTGAATGTGGTGGGAAGATGAGGATTTATGTCTTGCCCATACGGACGAAGATTGGGGGAACAACCAACCCGATAACACCTGGTACCTTAGAGAAGTCGACCATATGACACGGAGTGGGCGGTACTTCAAACCCCCACACCTAGATCAACCAGAGGTTTCTGGAAAGGATAGGGAGGCTGAGAAGCAAAAAGAGAAACAACTTGAAGAGGAGGCTGTGCTCAAACAGTTAAAAAAGATACAAGCAGACATGTCCATCTGGGGACTGCTTATGGCATCACGAGTGCACAGACAGGCTGTCTTGTCAGCCATGGACAAAGCTAAGCTTTCGATAGAAACCACGCCAGAACAGCTGGTAGGATTAGTCTTTCTGGGAGGAGCTACCCCGATGTTAACTTTTTCCGACAAAGAATTGCCACCTGAGGGGGCGAACCATAATAAGCCACTCTACATCTCCGTGGAATGTAGGAATAAATGGATACCGGTGGTTCTTGTTGATACCGGATCTCCCATCAACATCTGCCCGGCAAAGACGGCGTATGCGATCGGTTTGAAAACCATGGACTTTGTACCAACAGCCCAGGTAATTCGGGCATACGACAACACAAGTAGAGAGGTCATGGGGACGGTGAAACTTCAGACTAAAGTTGGGCCGGGACAGCATGAGATAGATTTCCATGTCTTAGAGGTTCCTGCAACTTTCAACCTGCTTTTGGGGAGGTCGTGGCTGCACCAGGTAAAGGCAGTGTCGTCCACTTTGCATCAAATGGTGAAATACCCCTATAGGAAGGGAGTAGCCATTGTTTTTGGGAATTCATCGATTCATCTACCACCGGAGGTATCTACGCCTGTTCTAGAAATTGATCACGGTATGGAAGATGTGTTTATATCGGGTTTTACCCTAGCTGAGGCTCAGGTTGTATAGAACATCATGGCTGCTAACGAGGGAATATATGTCAGTGCTCAAGCAGTGTATCTCATGAACAAGCTCCAATACATCCCCGGGATGGGATTAGGAAAGAGCGGCCGGAAGGGCATCGCAGCATTGGCCGAAGTGCCACATAACCCTCATACCTTTGGCTTGGGTTATCTGCCCACCAAGGAGGATTGAGTAAGGAAAGGAAAGGAAATGGCTGGAAAAGCCAGAGCGAAACAGATGAGGAAGCCTTTTGAGTTGATGCACCGGCCCATCTAGGGTACCCTAAACGGACGCTTCGTCCGGGAGGGAGAGGATTTTCCATTCTGTGGTTTTCCGGAGCCGTGGCTGAACGCGGAGAGGAAGCGCGTATCGGGGTTCGAGATTTTCTTTGACCTACAGTTACCTGGGGATGATGTTGCCGAAGAGCAGACAAACCTGACAGTTGAGGTTGAGCAGAATAGGAAAATGGAGTCTGAGGACACCGAACTTGAAATGGGGGTAGCACTGGCATGTCTACTTTCAAATCCTTCGATCGAGCAGAAGTGCTTGGGGGATGACTTCTCGGTGTCCATGATCAGGAATGAAACGGCTGCGGGCCTACCATCAACTATTTCGGATGCATCCATCACACCCTCTCTCGTTTGGCAATACGAAGAGGGATTTTTGTCGAACAGCACCGGGTCAGGTAGTGAGCCAGAATCTGATTCCATCGAGTCTTGTGAGTTGAAATCAGGTTCCAGCTCAACTGAGTCTGAGTCCGGTATTCCTGGGGGTGATAACCCGGATGCCACAGTCCTGTCCAGGTCGTCTTTTTCTTTCTCCTTTGAGTCTGTTGTAACAGAAGAATCAGACGATTTGGAAGTACTTAATGAGAATGATATGGATGTGGTTTCCGAGTACTTTTCTGTGCCTTTGATATATTGCTTAAATCAGGACTTTAAAAATTTTGACGAAAACGACGAGAAAGAAATTCCTCCGATTTTGCAACGATTAATTGATCAAGAGCAGGAAAGATTTGTTAAACCTTTAGTTGATGAAATCACTACTGTGAATATTGGTACTGAGAAGGACCCGCGGCTGGTCCAGATCGGGTCCACGTTGTCTTCGGAGGAAGGCGAGCGCTTAGTCGCTTTATTAAAATATTTCAAAGATGTTTTCGCGTGGTCCTACGAAGACATGCCTAGAATCGATCCTGAGATTGTACAGCACCGGATCCCTCTTGACCCCGAGGCCCGAGCACATCAACGAAACTTCGGCTAAGACTGGGCCATCAAGATTAAGGAAGAGGTCACCATGCAAATTGATGCAGGCTTCCTGCTAGTATCCGAATACCCGACTTGGTTAGCCAACATTGTTCCAGTGCCGAAGAAAGATGGCAGAATCCGAGTATGCGTGGATTTCAGGGATTTGAACAGAGCTAGTCCAAAGGACGACTTCCCCTTGCCACATATTGATGAGTTGGTGGATTTCACGGCGGGGCATGCTTTGCTTTTGTTTATGGATGGCTTCTCAGGCTACAATCAGATAGTGATGGCACCCGAAGACCGGGAGAAGACTGCTTTCACCATCTCGTGGGGGACATATTGCTACAGAGTGATGCCATTTGGGTTGAAGAACGCTGGTGCTACATATCAATGGGCCGCGACCACGATATTTCATGACATGATCCACAAAGAAGTGGAGGTATACGTGGACGACATGATTGTCAAGTCCAAAGAAAGAGAAGGCCACTACACCGCCTTGCAAAAGTTCTTCCAAAGGATTAGAGAATTCCGGCTGCGGCTGAATCCTCAAAAGTGTACGTTCGGTGTTACAGCGGAAAAAATGCTAGGGTTTTTGATTACACAAAGGGGCATCGAAGTCGGCCCTTCCAAAATCAAGGCCATCTTAGAAATGCCACCACCAATGACTGAAAAGGAGGTGCGAGGCTTTTTGGGTAAAGTGCAATTCATAAGACGGTTTATCTCAAAATTAACCCTGACTTGTGAACCACTTTTTGGTCTCCTGAAGAAAGGAAAGAAATTCCGATGGGACGGCCGATGCCAAGCTGCTTTTGAACAGATCAAGAAATACTTACAGAACCCACCCGTGTTGTCACCGCCAGAACTGGGAAGATCGTTGATATTGTACCTTTCAGTAACTGAGACTACAATGGGCTGCATGCTCGCACAAGAATCGGAGGATAAGGTGGAGAGAGCCATCTACTATCTGAGCAAGAAGATGCTGGATTACGAGACCCGCTACACTCCGCTGGAGAAGGCTTGTTTGGCTTTGGTATGGGCTACCAGGAAGTTGCGGCACTACCTGTTAGCTCACTCCGTAATGTTGGTTTCACGACTCGATCCCATCAAATATCTTTTCGAGAAACCGGCACTTACGGGTAGGCTAGCTCGTTGGTTGCTGTTGCTCTCCGAATTCGATTTGAAATATGTGACACGCAAGTCAGTAAAGGGGAGGGCGGTAGCAGAGTTCCTTGCCGACCACCCGGTTGAAGGGGATGAAGCAATCGAGTACCTATTCCCAGATGAAGCCATTTTGTATGTTGAAGATGAAACTTGGACGATGTACTTTGACGGAGCATCAAACCAGTACGGGTATGGGATAGGAGTGTTGCTGATAGCACCCGATAATTCCCGTATCCCTCTAGCATTTAAGCTCTGGTTCAAAGTCTCGAACAACGAGGCAGAATATGAGGCATGCATCACCGGTCTAGAAGCAGCCCTAGAATTAAGGGCAAAACGGTTGGACGTCATTGGGGACTCGAACCTTGTTGTGTCTCAAGCAAAAGGAGACTGGAAGGTCAAGGAAGAAAAGATGATAATTTACCACCAGACCTTGGATTTGTTAATTCCTCGGTTTGAGAAACTAAATTTCACTCATCTAGTAAGAGAGAACAATAGGTTCACAGATTCACTAGCAACTCTATCTTTCATGATAGACATCCCGTCTGGAGTCCGGATGCGTCCAGTTATCATTGATCAGAAGTTTGTGCCAGCATATGAATCAATCGCCGCCATAGATGAGGTTCAGGATGAAAACCCCTAGTATTACGACATTTGGAACTTCTTGGAGAAGGAAATGTATCCACCAGAGGCAAACGCCAAGGATAAAAGGGCAATTAGAAGAATAGCTGTTCAGTTCATCATCTGCGGGGGTAAGCTGTATAAGAGAGGTCATCTGGGAATGCATAAGCTGTGTGTAGAAGTTGAGGAATCAAAGTGCCTGATGGAGGCCATCCACAGAGGCGAATGTGGGGCACATATGAATGGGGTAATGCTAGCGCGAAAGATCCTCAGGCAGGGTTACTACTGGTCCACCATGGAGGAGGATTGTATCGGCTTTGTTCGGCGATGCCACAAATGCCAGATCCATGCAAATCGCATGAACATTCCGCCGTCGAAGCTGTATAATATGACTTCGCCATGGCCATTTTCAGTTTGGGGAATCGATGTGATTGGGGCTGTTACTCTGAAGGGGTCGAATGGGCATGAGTTCATCCTGGTCGCGATAGATTACTTTACGAAGTGGGTCGAGGCCCAATCTTATGCGGTGTTGAAGGCTTCACATGTTGCGAAGTTCATCAGAAACAACATCATCTGCCGCTATGGGGTCCCAAACGAGATTATTTCAGACAATGGTTCCCACTTCAAGAAGGAGGTGATTGATTTGTTGAAGAAATACAATGTGGCTTTTCATAAGTCATCCACATACCGGCCGCAGACCAACGAAGCAGTTGAGGCCGCCAACAAGAACATCAAGCACATACTGCAGAAGATGGTGGAAACCTACCAGGACTGGCCAGATAAGTTGCCGTTTGCTCTGTGGGGCTACCGGACTTCAATTAGAACTTCTACTGGGGCGACTCCGTATTCATTAGTCTATGGTATGGATGCCGTTCTACCTATCGAAATTGAGGTTCCGTCATTGCAAGTATTGGCTGAGTGTCAAATAGCCGAAGCAGATTGGCAGTAGAGCAGATTCGAGGAACTCATGCTCTTTGATGAGAGAAGACTGAAAGCATTGTACCATGTTCAAGGTTATCAGCGCAGAATTGCCTGGGCTTTCAACAAGAAGGTTAAGTCCAAGAATTTGAAAGAAGGAGATTTGGTACTCAAGGATAACCGAGCTCCCATCCATGACCCAAGGGGCAAGTTCAAACCCAATTGGACTGGTCTCTACATCATTAAGTCTATTTGGTCGGGTGGAGCTGTCGTTCTGATGGACCTAGATGGCCTAGAGTTCTCCCAACCGATCAACATGGACAAGTTGAAGAAATATTACCCCTGAGAGGCTCGCTAGGCCGAAAACCCGAAAGGGCGACCTAGGCAAAAGTTAGAACACAGAAAATTAGAAAATATAAAAACTGAGCTCGCAAGGTTGAAAACCCGCAAAAGGCGGCTTTGGCAAAAGTTAGAGCGCAAAAGGAGAGTGAAAATACTCGAGTGAACCCAAGCCTGAACTACGTAAGGCTTGATTCCCATCTTTGGGATACGTAGGCAACTTCCTTCTGAAGTTCAGCCATAAACTTTTCCCCGATCAACTTTGTCCATTTGATCATCTTGGGCCATCTTTGTCTATTCAGCATCCAAGAGCTCAGTTATGATCTCCGGTGCAGTGCTTGGCGGACTAGGGGCAACTTTCCAGTTGCTGGGATCCGAGGTTTGTGCATCTCAGTGACAGATCTCAGGTGTGTCCAGTTCTGATCCATATCGAAAATAGTTTTGAAAAGTTTTGATAAAAGTTGACTTTGTTCAAATTAGTCCTTTTACAACTAAGACCATTTCTGGACCAAAACAGGAAATTTTCAGTACCACAACCTTCAAGTTCATTAATTTCAGTACAGAGTTCTCCTGCTCTTGCATACAAATTGAAGTTGCTTTTTATTACATTCATAAGGAAAACTTGAAAGTACTAATAAAGCAATAAATCTGGGGCATAGTCAAGTCAGGTGTTCCTGCGCCCCCTCCCAGAGCTGGTCGAAGCCTCCAGTGCCAAGCTGGGTCCGATCTGTGCCTCCTCATTAAGCCAATCTATGCACTCATCAGACAAAGTGCAACTGAAAGTAGGAGCGGGGGCTAGGAGTTCTCTTGTCCTCCACGCTGTGGCCTGCCGAACAAGCTACGCACCTCGAAACGGAAAGGCAGCGGGATATTCTATCCCCTCTACGAGGCAAATCTGGTCATGGCCGAACTGGCGTCGGAACCGGAATGGGAAATAGAACACACAGTGAGTAAAGCCAATCAACTGAATCCCAATCTGTTGGGACATGCTGTAGCCCATTGCTGGTAGATTGAGCCAAGGGCACCACCAAGCAATGACGTCGGTAGATAAATTGCACATCCAGTTGAACCACCAACCCTCATCAAGGGCATCGACCAGACGTTGCCTGAAGAAGTAGCCGCGAGCTGAGTATGCTGGGCAAGAGTCCACAACCTGCAACTTGTCCATCAACCACACCTGGGAAGGGATGAAAAATGAGAGAATAAAGAATAGAAAGATGTACGATGAGAGAAAAAGTGAAAAAAGGGTTTTGAGAGAAAACGAGTTTGAGGGCCGAGTGGCGTGAGTAGTACATATGTGAGATTGGGTAGGAAACTTTACCTGCAGCAATAGTGGATTCCCCGCAAATCTGGTCGTCTCTTGACGATAAAAGGCGTTTAACCCCATCAACGTCTCAGCCAGAGTCATGACAATGCAACTCTTGCCCTCTTTCAAGCCCTGGGTAACCTCGATCAATCGAACGTTAGATCCTCCGGAGCTTGAGACAAACAGAAAATGAGATAGCATACACAAACAGAGGACGTGTCGCCGGAAGCCTTGCCAATGATGGTCGTTGCGATCGCCGGCATCGGAAAACCAATAAATCAAACTGGGAATGTCTAGCATTCCGTCATAAATCAGAGACCGAGCATCACGCATAGTGAGTCCACACATTCGCCCTAAGGTTTGGGCATGGCCAAAATTAAGATGGGGCAGGATCTCCCCGTCACGCTCAGATTCCAGTAAAACTCGGAAATCTTCAAAGGTAAGACACACTTCTTGCCCGCTAAAGCTAAAGACATGTGTCACCGGATTCCAAAACCTTGCCGCCGTATGGAGAAGCGGGAGGTGTAACGGGGTACGACCCAGAGTGAATAGTGCGTTTATGCCGAAACCCCAGAAATTCAACTTTTCCGAGCCATCCAAGTTGTTAATCCAAGACGAGAGATTCTGGGCAAGAAATCCCTCCATTTCGAGCAAATCAATGTTGAATTGAGTAGAACTACGAAGTTGAGGCCTTTTGTAGGAGATAAGGTGTGAGTGGAGGACAGATGTCAAAGTTCTGGTGGTCTCAAAAATTTATGACCGGCCGGCCAAATGCAGTGCCGACCGGCCACCACTTTTGGCCAGTGACAAGTTCTTATGGCCGATGGCCTCTACCCCTGGCCGGTGGTCTTCCTCCTTGTTCTATGAACTGTTTATGCTGAGGATTGGGGAATTCTACAACTTCCAATGCCCTCCGGTGATCGATTCTTGCGGAGTCACGCCTATTTGCTTATCGAGTTGTCGTATATTTGCTTATCGAGTTGTATTTCACTCCCTTTAAGTCTTTGATTTGCTTATCGAGTTGTACTCGCACTTGTTTGGTTGTATCAAGTCTCTCTGTTCTGCTTATCGAGTTGTAAATGGGTTCACTACCTGATTATTACAATGCGAACACTCTATTTTCAAACGAATTTCATTCACATTGTTATGTGATTCCATGCGATGCGATGTAAAAAAAAAAAACGTGCAAATATAACATCTTTTGAACAAAATAGCAGTTTCATTTCCATCATTTGTTTTGCGAAAATACACAGTTTTGAAAAATGATAACAAACCCTGCCTGAGGCAGTGCAATGTGCTTAAACTACCAGTAAAAAAGAAAGTAAAGCAAAAAGAGAGTAGGGCAGCAAAGTATCAGAGTTGATACCGGTAACCCATCCCTTGAGGTCAATACATCTCTCGCGCCTTTGTTTGGATCCGTTGTTTGGTATGGCACCTCAAGTTTCTCAAGGCAGTGCAAGGAAGTACACCTTTGAAACATCCATAGACCTCCGAGTTGACCTCAAGTTGTGTTTGCTATGAGCAATGCTCCGTACGTGCGAAGAGCATCCCCTCCCGTAGCCTTTGTGTATCTTGTGAACTCCACAAATCACTTCAATTATAATGTATTGCAGTACTTTGTATTTTGACATCTTGAATAGCTTGCCTTTACCATACTTCAAGTTTCTTTTTATACACATTGCTTGCGTAGACCACACGCTTTACTTACATGTGTTCAATTTCAAGTTTCTTTTTATACACATTGCTTGCGTAGACCGCATGCTTTACTTACATGTGTTCAAGTTCCTTTTTATACACATTGCTTGCGTAGACCGCACGCTTTACTTACATGTGTTCAATTTCAAGTTTCTTTTTATACACATTGCTTGCGTAGACCGCATGCTTTACTTACATGTGTTCAAGTTTCTTTTTATACACATTACTTGCGTAGACCACACGCTTTACTTACATATGTTTAATTTCAAGTTTCTTTTTATACACATTACTTGCGTAGACCGCATGCTTTACTTACATGTGTTCAATTTCAAGTTTCTATACACATTGCTTGCATAGACCGCACACTTTACTTACATGTGTTCAATTTCAAGTTTTTATACACATTGCGTGCATACGTACATTGCTTTACTTACATGTGTTCAATTTCAAGTTTCTATACACATTACGTGCATACGTGCATTGCTTTACTTACATGTGTTCAATTCCAAGTTTCTATACACATTGCATGCGTTGTCACGTTATGCTTCACTTACATGTGTTCAAATTTCTTCATACACATTGTGCACGTTGTCACGTGTTCTTTACTTACATGTGTTTGTGCCTTCACAGCATCGTTATGCGTCCCACTCGACTTGCATTGTCATGCACTTTCGATTGCATTATTAGGCATGTTGCTAACAATATTGTACATGTTAAGTTTGCTTTCTTTGCAGGCACGATATTGTATGTGCGGTTCATTCGAGGCTGGTGCAACCAGACGAACCGGACAGGTATTGTATTCTCCGAGTGAGACGTATCGAGAATTGCATAATTCTCTTACATCCTTTCTGCATTGTAGTATAGTTTGGGGTATGTTAGCTTAAAACTGTTGCATTATGTGTGCTTCGTTACAGTTTTCTTTACATGATCATAAGTTATGTTCGGCTTTGTGCATTGTCTTGCATTTTGCCCCTGCCTTCGGGCGCATATCTTGTTTGTCTTGCATGTTTGTCTAAGTCTTCGGCCTTGTCAAAAATGAGTCGTCTCTGGGCTTTGACAATCACTCCCGTCATTGTTATAACTTTCGAGTTCTGTCAAAGAGGGGCAACTGTAGACACCCCATTTTTGACCGTTCTCAAGACTTGGACGTCACTGTTGGAACACTCGGTGATCATCCATGTTCGTGTTCGTTTTGAGTTCCCAGAGGCCTCGGCTGCGTGCCTTGCCTCAGGATCTCTCAACTCGTTTGTTTTGTGTTTGGTTTTGCACCAAATACTTGTGGTTTTGCTTTGAGGGGCAGGGAATGACTTGTTGGCCATTCCCACACCCCACCGGCCTTCCCTTTGCCTCACCGGCCATTCATTGTTGCCACCGGCCATGGTTTCTTGATACCAATGGCCGGTCGCACTTTATGTGGCCGGCCGGCACTTTGTTTGGCCGATGACCTCTTCTGCTGGCCGGTATGCACCTTTTGCACACTTCAGGCGTGGTGCATGCTAGCTGTGCCAGCTGGAATGCACCAATACTCTTCCCCGTGCATAGTGTGGTTGTTATGCACCTTTTGCACCCTTTTGGTCTAGCTTCTTGAGGAAGCTTGGACCTTTGTCTTAGCTTCCTCAAGAAGCTTGCCAACTGTCCCAGCTTCCTAAGGAAGCCTTGCTCCTTTTGCCCCCTTTGACCCTTTTTTAGTTTAGCTTCTTGGAGAAGCTTCAAAACATCTCCCTTGTCTATTTAAGGACCCCTCCTCCTCCATTGTCAAGGGTTAAACAAAAAAAAACCAGAGACATACATATACATATCTATCATATACATTCTCTCTCTATATCTCCCTCTCTCTCATCCTTTGTGTGTGTTTGGAGGCCTAAAAAGTGTGTTTTTGCCTTAGTTTTGCCCTAAGACACACACCATTACACCATACTTCGACCTTGAGGGGCTTGGAGGGCTTGTTCTTGAGTTTTTGGACTGGTTTTGACCAGAGGAAGGTGGTTGATCTTGTTGTTCTTCAAGAGTTCTTCAAGGGTAACAATCTTGCTTTAGTTTCCCCAATCCTGCACTAGTTTTTTTACCTGTCTTGCATGCTGATTTAGGCTCTGTGTATAACTGAAAAAAGTCTTGTATTTTCATGCTTAAGATTCTTCATTAAGGTTGTTTTGGTGTTGGGGGTCGACCTCCCCCTCTTAGGCCTCTTTTGGTCTCTTTTTGTGCTCTTTTGGCAAGCTTTGGTTATTCTTGTGTATTGGTCTTCTCGCCACTGAAATCCAGTGGATTTTCAGTGGTGAAGAAGGAGGTTTGAGGTCTTGTATAGGGGAGGGACACCCCTCTCCCCTTTGTGACTCATTTATCTATGTTTTTGGCTCAATATGGTAGCATGCATGCTTAGTTGTTTATGACTCCATTTCAGAGGCTTTTTGGGTGTTTTGGGTTGTATTATATCTCTGTTACATGTTGGTTTGTTGACCCTTAGCATGCATTTTGTACTTGCTTTGTGTTCCTTCATTTTGCCTAGAAATGTATCATGACATTTGACCACCATGCTCTCATGTTTTGACTTTACTTTGTGAAGTTCTTGGTCATATTTTTCCATGCTTGGGGTTTGTTAGGTGCTGGTTTGGTCATATTTGATATGCTTTATATGGCTCCTTAGCATTCTAGCATGTTGGCATTGGTTATGTGAATCATGAGCATGCTTGGGTTAGGTTGTTTAAGTGATTTGGGGTCATCTCACATGCCATTTCAGTCTCTAATTCATGCTTGTATGCCTGCACTTATCATCCCTTTCATGCCTTGAAGAATTGTTTTGTTGTGCCTTGAAAAGGGCCATTATACATACTTAAGTGTTTAAGCTTTAGGCTGCCATAGCAGTGGGTTTTGGGTGCTAATTTTGCATATTGAAACTCTATTTCGTATTGGAAAGTTCAGGCCATGAGTGCTTAAGCGATTGTGGTAGAATGCTCCTTGCCTTGGACCTATTGGTGTGCATGTTTGCATAAGCATTGGCTCATCATTTTGGGCATTTTGGCCACTGTTTGGAGGGTGGACTGAGGTCTGCCCCTTTGTACTTTAGGTCCATCCTTGCATGATCATATTGCATTGCTTTGATTTCATGCTTGCCTAGTATCACAATTGCATGTTTGCGTATTGTTAGCAAGTTGCATTTCATGTCATAGTTTGCATGATGAGTTACATGGCATTACATCTTGTATGTTTGACACATCACATTGCTCATGTTGCATACTTGAGCCACCTTGCGTACATTGCATTGCATTGTTTGGTTTGGGGTGTCAAGCCAAACTTTATGGATGAGAAGTGTTCGTACTCCAAGTGATGCAACACCTCTCAACCCTCGGTCGCCAAGACCCTTGATCTCAACATGATAGGGTGTTAGCTTTCATTTGTGTGTTACATGCATTTTACATTTAATGGCAAGCTTGACTTCTTAGGCCATCATGCCTAATTGGTGGCTTGAGGGTCAAGGGTCATGCTCCCCTGAGTTCATCGCATGATAGGGAGTGTGTACATGCACACATTGCTGTGAAATTTCCATGCCATGCACTGTCTATCCTTTGTTGCTGTCAAAAACAGGGTTCTGCAGGAATTTATGGCCGGCCGGCCATATACAGTGCCGACCGGCCATCAATGGCTGGCCGGTGATTCAAGTTTTGGTCGATGCTCTAATTACCATAGCTGGTGGCCTTTTATTCTGGCCGGTGGCAATCCGGAGCACTCAGGGAGTAATTCAAAGCAGGTCTGGAAATTTGTATGATCCTCAAAGGGGCAGGGCAGTGTAAACAAAGGCAACAGTGCCATGGCAACGGGTTTCCGGGCAGTACGAGTCGAGCATGCATCATCCAAACATTTCGAAGGCGGGGCTGTGGCCATTTTAATTTTGCATTTAATTTGTTAATTA
Source organism: Camellia lanceoleosa (assembly GCA_025200525.1). Lineage (NCBI taxonomy): Eukaryota > Viridiplantae > Streptophyta > Magnoliopsida > Ericales > Theaceae > Camellia > Camellia lanceoleosa. The sequence continues at coordinate 139,835,720 of CM045766.1, forward strand.
ATTAGGAGTTTTGTAATAATTAATTTAGTATTATTTATTCGGACTGTATCATTCTTTCGGTCCCTCCGTGTGAGGGCGTATTGTAATAAGTGTGTGTGGGTGTGTGTATATCTTTCAATCTCACGTCTTTTTTCCCTTTTATTTACCCGCTTATGATGGTAAACTAGGGCATATATAAATTATCATACCTTATGCTATGCATGCGTTCATCCATACATTTGTCTTACATGCATCGGGCTCGGTACATCATGCTAACTGTATTTGTATTTCAATTCCAAATTGAGTACCTGTTAGTTGTAGCATCTCATATGCCATTCCTTAGGATAGCCGAGCCTATTGTAGTTGCATCTTGCATGTGTTACATTAGCCATCTTAACATGAACTAGGATCATGCATATAATTACTAACTAGCTTCTGTTTTGGCTTGGAGTACTCGGTAAGCATTTATGCTTTAGCATACCGCATGCGTGTAAGTGTTTCCATAATAGCATGATTACCATGAGGTTAGCTGCTTATGTGATATAACTGCTTGAATGCCTGTGGATGGAGGTTGAATTACCTAAATTGGGATAATGCATTAAAACTGTGAGTTTTAAGCCCACTAGATACTGACAAAACCATCTTTTCTAAAGCCCACTTAAGGGTGGCAAAACCTACATTTTAGCCTACTCGCAAGCAGCAAATCACTTTCAAAACAAACATGAAATGTTTGGTTCCAATTTGGGCGATTTGGTGTATACTTGTTTGCTGTGCGCATAACATAGTAATTCTAGGCTGATAACCGGAATAAGGACATGTAATGTTTTCAAAATAAGATATCACGGTTAGTAGAGGCTGATTTTCAGATTGGGCGAGAGGGGGTGCTCATAGCTGACCTTCCCCAATCGTACCCAAGCTCCCGAGCCGAGGCAACTTTGGTGATGACGTACACGTGGCCTTTGGCACCGAGTTAGGGTTTCCTAAATTTCCCCATTAAAAAATATTTAGATGGCGACTCTGTATCTGGCAAAGTAGTCCATGTTTGGCACTTCTTTTCTAAAAATATGTTTTCTCAAAACGATTTGCCGGATTTGGACTCTTTGGTTCAAGATTAAGAACCGACACAAATCGAGTCCGAACTGTGGGGTGAGGCCCTCACGCGGGGCGCGTCCACAAGGTAACACAACTTTGATTTCCGAATACACAGAGCTTTTGTCTATTTGTCTATTTTGTTGACTTAGGCATCGGAGAGGTATCCAGCACACACCTACCGGCTAGCTCACGTTTGTATTTTCAGGGAGTAAAACCACGACGTTTGGAAGAGCGCAGACTTAATTAACAAGATTACACGAGAAAATTATTTCGTGCTCGTAATTTATAGACTTTTTAATTTTTTTATAACTTTTTCACTCTTAGACTAAAAGTATTATACCACAAACAAGGCCTTAGATGTTGTTATCAATAGCTGTGTCTTCCATATGAGCTGGGAAAGAAAAAGTAAAAGTGAAAGAAAGAGTGAGGGTTGACCTGTTGACTCTCCTAAGGTAAGAAAATGACATAGGGAATGTGCGGTGATGGTGAGTAGTTGAGTAAAAGATATAGAAATAAAAAAATAAATAATTAGAGAAAAGTTTTAATTTAAAAAGAGTATAAGGTATTAAATTTATTTAATGATAAGAGTATTTATTTGGCAAAAGTTTAATAATACCAAAAAAACTCCTTACGTTGTGGTTGATTGAGAAATTTGGGAAGAGATTTAAAAATGAAAAAGAAAAATGTGTGTGAAATTAAGTGAAATATAGATATATTTTATTTACACTTCACTTTTTTTTTTTTTTTTCCTTTCTAAATTCCTTTCCAAATCTCCTAATCAAACACTGCGTTAGTGTGCTTTTCTCAAATGTAATACTCTAATGTAATACACTAAAAATCTCCTTAGTATACTTTTCAAATGTAACAACATAACATTTCAAAAAAACTCCTTATTATATTTTTTCTAAACATAACACTCCAATCAATGTAACACACAAAAACACTTTAGTATATTTTTTCCAAACATAACACTCTAATATAATACATTAAAAAATTCATTAGTATACTTTTCTCAAACGTAACAATGTAACATTCTAAAAAAATTCCTTAGAATATTTTTTCAAAACATAACACTCTAATCAATGTAACACAAAAACTACTTAGCATATTTTTTCCAAACATAATACTCTAATGTAACACTCCAAATGTAATACTAAAAAATCACACTAACAAAAATATAGATTTTCACGCTTGACAACTAACATTTCTGTCACCAATTCTCCCAAAAAGAATCTTTCACACCCCACCTTTCCATTCTCATCCTAAAAATGAATTAGAAAATTGAAAAATGAAATACAAAAATGTATCCACTTAAGCTTAAATGACACCAAATTAAATAAATATAACTTTTCAAAAAAAAAAAAATGACTAATTGGTTCATAAGAAAATTCTTAGTAAATGGATCAATATTCCTCTATAAGAGATTTATGGATAAATAATCTTTAAAAGTAAAGATTAAATTGGAGAAAAAAAGTTATTTAAAATTAAAGAATAATTCTAATTATTTATTTTGATAATCTTAACTTTATCGTTTTATAAAATATTATTTAAACAAATATATATATATATATATATGTATATATATAATATTTTTATTTCAATTATTTATGTGTATTTTATTAATCTTAGAACTATTGTGCTATAAAAGTGTAACTAAAATAAATAAATAATAATTTTATATGATATTAAATTATAACATAATAAAATAAACATTCAATTTGATATTAATAATAATAGTTAAATTGGAAAGAAAAATAAAAACATACAATTAAAGTGATTCTAATTATTTATTTATTTTATTCAGTTTGAAATTTAAAAAAAGAAGAAGTAAGAATGGAAGTTATAAAAAAAAATATTTTAAAAAATTAAATATAAGTATGCTGCGGTTAGATTAAGGCCTTGTTTGGTAAGTGGCTTTTTTAGCCAAAAATCTAACAAGTCACTAAAAAACCAAAAAGCCAACAACTTATACCAAAGAGTTAAAGATTCCATTTTCTCTTTATTTTTTGTATATCTTTTCATAAAAAACTAAAAAACATCCCAAACATACTAGTTTTTTTTTACATTGTATTTTAGCCAAAAGCCTATGTTTGGGAAGTGGGTTTTATGGCTTTTTTGGCTAAAATAGCCACAAAAAACAAAATAGGCTTTTTAGCCCAATAAAATAAAACATCACATCTAACCCATAATCATTACATTCTTTCTCTCACAAAAAATTCAAAAAAGCCCAAAAAGCCAAAAGTCCTTTCCAAACCAGGCTTTTTAGCCCCAGATTAAAATAGCCAAAAAAGACAAAAAGCCAACCCACTTCCCAAACGAAACCTAAAACCTGTTCCCAAATGAGGCCTTAGTACATACCTCAAATTCAAAAATAAATAAATAAAAAAAAACCTAACTCATTTTCATGGCGGCATAGTTGGCGGGAAAGGGCTGTTAGGGCTTTCGAATGCGCTTAACGTCGATTGAGGCAAACCGGACGAAACCTAGGACTTCTAAGTCAACACAGACTACAAAATCACAACTCATTTTCATGGAATTGACACCCAAACCTAGAAGAAATCGAAAGCATACATCGAGATTTTGAGGAGCAGAGGCTTTTTTTTGTGCTCTTTTTTGTAAAGTGAAACGAGCCAACCGGTGAGTCAACCTGGTGAGTAGGTCCTCCTTGTCGCTCTCGGTCTCAGTTGAACCTAAGACAGACTCAACAGGTGAGTAGAAGCCAAAATCGTAGGGAAGGCAAAGTTAGGGCCAAAAACAGAGTTAAGGCCATTTTTGTTGAAGTTTTCTTTGCCCATGAGTATGTCGTCGTCGGTGAGGAACTCCGAGAGAAGCTAAAACTCTCCGTTATCGAGAGTTTGAGCAGCCATAACAGCAAAACAACCCAAAAGAGAGGCTAATAGTGAAGAGATTGAGAGAAAAAGAGAGAGATCGCTAGTGAGGGTTTGTGGTGATGGGGATTCGCCGGAGCTGGAGAGGCGTGACGAGGCTGCTGCGGTGAAATGGCGGCGATTGCAACAAAGGTGGCTAGGGTTAGGCTTTGGATGTTGTGTATTCAAGGTGTGTATTGATATTCTTTTGTGGTTATTTTGGTCATTTTAGATAAGGTCATTATTGTAATAAAAAATAACCAATTAATGATGTGCCTTGAGACAAAATGTGATGTGTAAATAAGGCATTCCAAAAATATACTTTTTTAAAAAAATCCTTTTACCATTTTGGCCCTATTTGGTAAGTGGGTTTGTGGTTTTTTTGGGCTAAAATTTATAAAAAGACAAGATAAATTAAAATAATCAATAAGATAAAATGTCACATTAAAATTATAGTCATTTTAATTTTTCTTTCATAAACATAATATCTAGCTATAAAAAAATTCAACCATCTTGCCAAACATAAAAAATTTAATCTACTAAAATTAAAATAACCTATTAAAATAGTCAATTTTTCAAACGAGGCTATTATATAAATATTTGAGTGTATATTTTGAAAATAATTTTTACAAATTTAAAATTCAAACCTTATTAGTATGCAAGGAAGGTGCTAAGAAACTCACGGGTAGAATTTTTGTGTGGAAAGAAGGTGCTAGAAAACTTCTTTGGTTCTGTTTATTTGGCTCCATAGGATAGAGTATTAGGAATATGGTGAAATTAAAGTCTCATTTAGGAACATACTATTTTAGTAATTTTTTAAGTTTTTAGCTAAAATATTCGATAAAAAAATAATATGTTTGGAATGACTTTTTGATTTTTCACAAAAAAAAATGTGCAAAAAGTAGAGAGAAAATTGAATCTTTGACTTTTTGGTATAGGTTATAGGCTTTTTAGTTTTTTTAGTAACTTTTTGACTTTCAGACTAAAACACTCGCATGCCAAACGAGGCCTAATTGAAGAGATTATCAGTGTGATGGTATTAAATTGGAGATATAGGAATCTTCTTTGGTAGGGGTGTAAATTTGGCCCAGCTCATCCAAGCTCAAGCTTGGCCCATGTCAGGCCTTGCGGGCTCTTGCCAAAATTTGGGGGCCAGAAAATTAGGCCCAGGCCCAGACCTAGAGGGTATTCGGGTCTTGAATGGGTGGAGCCGATGGGCTTGGGCTCCGGCTTGGGTGGGCCTGAGCAAATTTTTTTTTATAAAATTTTTTTTACAAAAATTTTATTATTTTTCACTAAAAAAGACACTGAGCCTCAAGCGGACTGGGCCTTGAGTGAACCTTAAGCGGGGTCGATGGGCTGGGCCACGGGCTGGAACAGGCTTCAAAATGATGGCCCAGGCCCAAGGCCTCAGGCTAGGCTTGGGCCCGAGCCTACCCCTGGTTGTGGGGCGGGCTTCGAGCTGCCCACGGGCCGCAGGCCATTTCTACACTTCTATCCTTTGGTTGTGTTTGTTTAGCTTCATAGGATGGAGAAGATTAGGAGTATGATGAAATTGAGTTAGGAGATTATTAGTGTAGTAGTATTAAGTTAGAAATGTAAGATAAAAAATATTTGTTTGCACTCAACTGGATTAGTGATATTATAGTATTAATGTATAAATTAATATTTTTTAATATTATATTTATTTTTTAATCTAGAGACACTTGAAAAATATAAAAATTATTTAAAAGTTCATTAAATATAAAAAAACATATTTTTTTGTAAAAAAAAAAAAAATCATATACTCAATCTTCGGTAATAAATCTTTTTAAATATTGTTAGGACTTTTTGTTGTCAAATTCCATGGATCAAAACCAAGGTTGTAACAAGAGTTCTTTAAGAAGTTGGTTTCCTTCAAAAACAAGATTACTTTGGAGTTTTGTAAGAAGTTGGTTTTCTACAAGAAGTTGGTTTTCTTTCCCAACTAGAATTGCTTTGGTTTTCTATAAATAGTTGGGTTTCTCCCAAGTCTAGGCTATTCATTGATTAATTGATTGAAGTCCTCCAGATCTTCTTTTTGGTTCTTAAAGGTTTATATCTGGGGATATTTTGTTATTTTTCTTTGATGTTTTATTGAGTATTCAACTCATGGTTTAAAAAGAGTACATCAAAGGTTTGTTCGTTATACACAAAAGAGAGTTGTTCTTCAGCCAGAATTCTCAAGAATTCGAGGTCAAGCTTTGGAGGAATCCTGAGTGGCTCATCGAAAGACAATTCTGCGGTCAAGATGGGGTTGGAAGAGGCACATAGAGGTTGGTTCAATTAGGCGTGAATTCGCTAGATAATTGAGAGTGATACCGTAATTCCTTTATATCTTCTTAGTGGATTGTTCTTGTGGTCATTCGTGGTTTTTTTATCACAATTGGAAGGTGTCCAATTGTGGTTTTTCCACGTAAATCTTTGTGTCTTTTTCTCTTGATTGTTTGATTGAGATTTTTATATTCTGCTTAAAATTGATACATAATCACAAATCAACATCTAGGAGGTTTCTAGATTTTTCAATTGGTATCAGAGCGGGTCGTTCTATTTTTTTTAAAAAAAAAATTCTTTTAGAACGAGATCTTGTTTGATTTGTGATAATGGATTCAATTCGTGATGATAATGAAGAGCTTGAGCAAGCTTATAAAAAGTTATATAAAGAGTCTCTTAAGTTATTCAAATTAAATGACAAACTCACAACAAAACTCAAAGCATGTGAATGTGAGAATATCAAACTTAAGAAGGAAATTTCCGAGGCTAGGATCAATGCCATCAAGATAGCTGATGATCAACAAGTTCTTTGTGCAAAATTGTTGACTTGTGAGACAGAGAGGAATGAGCTACATGAAACTCATGCCATGTATGAAGAAAAGATTGAATCTCTTGAGATGTCACAAGTTGCCTTAGAAGAACTAATGATTAAGAAAGAGGAAGAGCTCAAGGTTGCCATGGTTTCCATTAGTCTTTGGAACAAAGGATCAAAAACTTTGGAGGATATCATTGGATCTCAACAAATCTGTTCAGACAAGAGTGGCATTGGGTTTGGAGATAAGAGAGAGCAAAAACAGAGTGCTTCCATATCTCATGATACAAGAACTCAAGGAAAGGGAGGACAAAAGATTCAACAAGAGGAAAAACTTCTCAAACTCCCTAGAGTTGGTAAGGTAAAAGAAAAGAAGGTACACCCTGTTTTTATTTGTCATCATTGTGGTATGCATGGCCATATTCGCCCTTATTGTTATAAGTTGCATGGGAGAATGTCTCAAAATGGTAGAAATTCGAATACTTTTTGGGTTAGGAGACAACCTTACTTATTTAGGCGGAATACCAAGATTCATGAGGGTGTTCACAACACCATGAAATTTTCCAAGACCGCTAGACCTGATTTTGTTAAGACCAAAAAGATTTGGGTAAGAAAACTTGACTTGTGTTAATGTGTTTTCTCTTTTTAGTTTTTTGGGTCTTTGTTTTTTTTTTTTTTTTTTTTAAAAAAAAAGTGTGCATGTTTTGTTTTGTTTTTTTTTTTTTTTTGTCTTGCTTTATTGTTGAAAAAAAAAAAAAAAAAAAAACCAAAAAGATTTTCTTGTATGGTTTTGCAAGCTTGAAATTTTTGAGTAGTCCTTGGTGCATATTGGAATTGATGAGAATATCCATTACATGTTAATATATGTGTGCTTTCTGTGGTCATTACTTATTTTGGAGAGTGTGTTTCTTGATTAGTATGTCTCATTCTGTACACACTCTTGGATTAGCAAATATGAGAGTCTTCTGCCTTAGTGTTTTTTTTTTTTATGGACTTCTGACATTGTATCTTTTGCTTTTCTAGAGGAATTGACCTATACTAGCATATCATGGGTGATGTTGAGTCTCTTAACCACCTTCCATCTTTTTGCATCTCCATGGCTTTCCCCTCTGTTCTTTGTAGTCCAAACATGAGGAAAAGGCTACCTCACAGTCACCAACCAGGCCATCATTATTATATCCATGCTTCTCTGGTTCGGTTTCCATACTCTTGAGCGTGTCAGCCGCCGATGAGTGTGCAAAAGAAAAGAAAAAAGAAAGAAAAAAAAATGTGCAAAAGAAAGAAAAGAAAAAATGTGCAAAAGATAGAAAAGAAAAAAATGTGAAAAAAAAAAAAAAGGATTCATTGATTGAGGGGGAGCCTCCGCCTTTACTCACCAAATACCCCTTGATTCCTAGTGGTTTGACTTTCCTCAGTTGTGTTGAGATTCTCTTGTCGGAGGTCCAACTTTTATTTTACTACTAGGATTGAATCTAGTGTTTGTCGAACTCCAAGAGTCACACACACACTTTTATCATGGGATCTATGCTTTTCACATAATGCATCACTTTCTTTCATGAGGAATTTTCTAGAGGCTGTGCACATTGTATTTTCAAGTAATTGTGCTTCTTGGATAATCTTGTGTGTTTTCAGGTACCAATCTGAAATTCTTTACTTGCTCCACCATATTATTTTTTGTCGTTTTTCTTCTTGTTCACTGTTTTCAGTGTTTGTGGTTGTTTTTTAATGAGGGGGAGTTTGGTTCATCATTACCAGTGTTTGATGTATATTGATGGTACAATAGTTTGGTTGATGGTACAATGTTTTTACTTTTGCTTATATCCTTCTTTAGTACAGTTTGATTGTTAGTATTTTGTTTATGGATTGATTTATATTTTGTTATTTAATCTAGTTCCACATATTTTGGTTGGCTTGTGTGTGGTTATTTTATTTCAGGATAATTGTTCAAGTGGTGCTGCTTGAGAGATTTTGTTAGGAAATTTGTTTTAGATTGGTTTTATCTAGGATTTGACAAAGGGGAAGATTGTTAGGACTTTTTGTTGTCAAATTCCATGGATCAAAACCAAGGTTGTAACAAGAGTTCTTTAAGAAGTTGGTTTCCTTCAAAAACAAGATTACTTTGGAGTTTTGTAAGAAGTTGGTTTTCTACAAGAAGTTGGTTTTCTTTCCCAACTAGAATTGCTTTGGTTTTCTATAAATAGTTGGGTTTCTCCCAAGTCTAGGCTATTCATTGATTAATTGATTGAAGTCCTCCAGATCTTCTTTTTGGTTCTTAAAGGTTTATATCTGGGGATATTTTGTTATTTTTCTTTGATGTTTTATTGAGTATTCAACTCATGGTTTAAAGAGAGTACATCAAAGGTTTGTTCGTTATACACAAAAGAGAGAGTTGTTCTTCAGCCAGAATTTCAAGAATTCGAGGTCAAGCTTTGGAGGGAATCCGGAGTGGCTCATCAGAAAGACAATTCCGTGCTGAAGATGGGGTTGAAAGAGGCACATAGAGGTTGGTTCAATTAGGCGTTGTGAATTCGCTAGATAATTGAGAGTGATACCTGTGTAATTCCTTTATATCTTCTTAGTGGATTGTTCTTGTGGCTGTTGCCCGTGGTTTTTTTTATCACAATTGGAAGGTGTCCAATTGTGGTTTTTTCACGTAAAATCTTTGTGTCTTTTTCTCTTGATTGTTTGATTGAGATTTTTATATTCTGCTTAAAATTGATACATAATCACAAATCAACATCTAGGAGGTTTCTAGATTTTTCAATTGGTATCAGAGCGGGTCGTTCTATTTTTTTTAAAAAAAAATTCTTTTAGAACGAGATCTTGTTTGATTTGTGATAATGGATTCAATTCGTGATGATAATGAAGAGCTTGAGCAAGCTTATAAAAAGTTATATAAAGAGTCTCTTAAGTTATTCAAATTAAATGACAAACTCACAACAAAACTCAAAGCATGTGAATGTGAGAATGTCAAACTTAAGAAGGAAATTTCCGAGGCTAGGATCAATGCCATCAAGATAGCTGATGATCAACAAGTTCTTTGTGCAAAATTGTTGACTTGTGAGAGAGGAATGAGCTACATGAAACTCATGCCATGTATGAAGAAAAGATTGAATCTCTTGAGATGTCACAAGTTGCCTTAGAAGAACTAATGATTAAGAAAGAGGAAGAGCTCAAGGTTGCCATGGTTTCCATTAGTCTTTGGAACAAAGGATCAAAAACTTTGGAGGATATCATTGGATCTCAACAAATCTGTTCAGACAAGAGTGGCATTGGGTTTGGAGATAAGAGAGAGCAAAAACAGAGTGCTTCCACATCTCATGATACAAGAACTCAAGGAAAGGGATGACAAAAGATTCAACAAGAGGAAAAACTTCTCAAACTCCCTAGAGTTGGTAAGGTAAAAGAAAAGAAGGTACACCCTGTTTTTATTTGTCATCATTGTGGTATGCATGGCCATATTCGCCCTTATTGTTATAAGTTGCATGGGAGAATGTCTCAAAATGGTAGAAATTCGAATACTTTTTGGGTTAGGAGACAACCTTACTTATTTAGGCGGAATACCAAGATTCATGAGGGTGTTCACAACACCATGAAATTTTCCAAGACCGCTAGACCTGATTTTGTTAAGACCAAAAAGATTTGGGTAAGAAAACTTGACTTGTGTTAATGTGTTTTCTCTTTTTAGTTTTTTGGGTCTTTGTTTTTTTTTTTTTTTTAAAAAAAAAAAAAAGTGTGCATGTTTTGTTTTTTTTGTTTTTTTTGTCTTGCTTTATTGTTGAAAAAAAAAAAAAAAAACCAAAAAGATTTTCTTGTATGGTTTTGCAAGCTTGAAATTTTTGAGTAGTCCTTGGTGCATATTGGAATTGATGAGAATATCCATTACATGTTAATATATGTGTGCTTTCTGTGGTCATTACTTATTTTGGAGAGTGTGTTTCTTGATTAGTATGTCTCATTCTGTACACACTCTTGGATTAGCAAATATGGGAGTCTTCTGCCTTAGTGTTTTTTTTTTTATGGACTTCTGACATTGTATCTTTTGCTTTTCTAGAGGAATTGACCTATACTAGCATATCATGGGTGATGTTGAGTCTCTTAACCACCTTCCATCTTTTTGCATCTCCATGGCTTTCCCCTCTGTTCTTTGTAGTCCAAACATGAGGAAAAGGCTACCTCACAGTCACCAACCAGGCCATCATTATTATATCCATGCTTCTCTGGTTCGGTTTCCATACTCTTGAGCTTGTCAGCCGCCGATGAGTGTGCAAAAGAAAAGAAAAAAGAAAGAAAAAAAAATGTGCAAAAGAAAGAAAAGAAAAAATGTGCAAAAGATAGAAAAGAAAAAAATGTGAAAAAAAAAAAAAAAGGATTCATTGATTGAGGGGGAGCCTCCGCCTTTACTCACCAAATACCCCTTGATTCCTAGTGGTTTGACTTTCCTCAGTTGTGTTGAGATTCTCTTGTCGGAGGTCCAACTTTTATTTTACTACTAGGATTGAATCTAGTGTTTGTCGAACTCCAAGAGTCACACACACACTTTTATCATGGGATCTATGCTTTTCACATAATGCATCACTTTCTTTCATGAGGAATTTTCTAGAGGCTGTGCACATTGTATTTTCAAGTAATTGTGCTTCTTGGATAATCTTGTGTGTTTTAAGGTACCAATCTGAAATTCTTTACTTGCTCCACCATATTATTTTTTGTCGTTTTTCTTCTTGTTCACTGTTTTCAGTGTTTGTGGTTGTTTTTTAATGAGGGGAAGTTTGGTTCATCATTACCAGTGTTTGATGTATATTGATGGTACAATAGTTTGGTTGATGGTACAGTGTTTTTACTTTTGCTTATATCCTTCTTTAGTACAGTTTGATTGTTAGTATTTTGTTTATGGATTGATTTATATTTTGTTATTTAATCTAGTTCCACATATTTTGGTTGGCTTGTGTGTGGTTATTTTATTTCAGGATAATTGTTCAAGTGGTGCTGCTTGAGAGATTTTGTTAGGAAATTTGTTTTAGATTGGTTTTATCTAGGATTTGACAAAGGGGAAGATTGTTAGGACTTTTTGTTGTCAAATTCCATGGATCAAAACCAAGGTTGTAACAAGAGTTCTTTAAGAAGTTGGTTTCCTTAAAAAACAAGATTACTTTGGAGTTTTGTAAGAAGTTGGTTTTCTACAAGAAGTTGGTTTTCTTTCCCAACTAGAATTGCTTTGGTTTTCTATAAATAGTTGGGTTTCTCCCAAGTCTAGGCTATTCATTGATTAATTGATTGAAGTCCTCCAGATCTTCTTTTTGGTTCTTAAAGGTTTATATCTGGGGATATTTTGTTATTTTTCTTTGATGTTTTATTGAGTATTCAACTCATGGTTTAAAGAGAGTACATCAAAGGTTTGTTCGTTATACACAAAAAAGAGAGTTGTTCTTCAGTTGTGAATTCTGAAGAATTCGAGGCTGAAGCTTTGGAGGGAATCCGGAGTGGTTCATCAGAAAGACAATTCCGTGCTGAAGATGGGGTTGGAAGAGGCACATAGAGGTTGGTTCAATTAGGCGTTGTGAATTCGCTAGATAATTGAGAGTGATACATGTGTAATTCCTTTATATCTTCTTAGTGGATTGTTCTTGTGGCTGTTGCCCGTGGTTTTTTTGATCACAATTGGAAGGTGTCCAATTGTGGTTTTTCCACGTAAAATCTTTGTGTCTTTTTCTCTTGATTGTTTGATTGGGATTTTTATATTCTGCTTAAAATTGATACATAATCACAAATCAACATCTAGGAGGTTTCTAGATTTTTCAAATATTTATTTCACAAATAAATTATTCAAAAAAATAAAATTAAACATATTTTAGTTTAAGGGGCTTGGATTATCAATTCCGACTTTCCAATGAGCATTCTAATCCTACCCTTTAAAGCGATTGGTAATCTAATTGGATAAATGGTCCTATAAATAGTCCCAGTAATTGGATAAATGGTCCTATAAATAGTCCCAGTGATTGATAATCCAAATCTAATTGGATAAATGGTCCTACAAATAGTCCCAGTGATTTTAAGCAAACAAACGTGGCCTTTGGGGGCAAGAAAGGTTGCTTGGAAACTTCTCTGGGTGAAGAGGCAAATTTGCTGGAAGGAAGATGTTAGGAAACTTTTTTGTGTTGCAACCGGTGTGCAGTGGATATAGAGAGAGAGTAGTAGAACGACGAAAGAGGTGAGAAGGGGTGAGAGATGGGCATGAAACATATTTTGGTCCAAACAAATCTAGACATCAATTTCGTAGATGAAATGAAATGATCTCAGCATTATATGAAGCAAAAATATATATATATATTTTTAAAAAAATTCTGCCATGTTATATATATATATATTATATTACCCACCGACACACAGAGTATTTTTTATTTGTGTTTTGAGATAAATTTTTAAATATTTTTAAAAAAATGAGTTTATAAATTTTTTTGGTTTGTTTAGTTATTGTACGAGCACGAAATAATCTTCTCGTATAATCCTGTTGATCAAGTTTGCGTTTCTCTAAACGTCGTCGCTTTACTCACTGAAAACACAAACGTGAGCTAGCCGGCGGGTGTGTGCCGGATATCTCTTTGATGCCTAAGTCAGCAAAATAGACAAGTAGATAAAAGCTCTGTATATTCGGGAATCAAAGTTGTGATACATATATATAGGTTTTGTTATGAGCTTTTATAGATTCCACGTGACACAATTCTAGTAGGACTTTTACTCATCAATGTAGAGTCCTTCTACGAATCACATTTGTAAAAGATGATGCTATTCCTTAACACCCTTATCACTGCTTTAACCAAGTGAAATGGTTTTACTTCGGTAGTATGACAAAACAACTGAGGTAACACATTTAAGAGGTTAGCTCGGTATGACAAACGACCGAGCTAATATTGCCATGTTTAAGTGTTAGATTGGACCGAGCTTTACCTAGCTCAGCTCTTTTCTTCAACTTCCTGTACCTCGATTCAGCATACTCCAGTTGGGCTCTGGGTTATTTAAGACCGAGCTATCTACCCAACGGTAAAGCCTACTTTACTTGGCCCACAGCTTGGCCCACCTTTACTTGGTCCTAGCTCGGCTCAGATTTATGCTTTTTACCCTCTCAGTTATATATTTTGAAAATAGTTTTAGAGTTTGGAAATTTGAGATGATTTTATATTTTGTTGTAATTGAGTAGATGTGTATGAAATAAAAAGTAGTCAAGAAAGAGAGAGAAAAAAATAAAAAGTGATTGATTGATATGTAATAGAAAGAAGTAATTTTGAAATTTTTAAAAAAAAATTTGTAACCAAACATGTATTTAGGTTTCGTTTGGAATGTGAGTTGATTTTTTAATTTTTTGACTATTTTAGCCTGGGATTAAAAAGTCTCGTTTGAGATGGACTTTTTGATTTTTTTTGAATTTTGTAAAAGAAAAAATGAAATGATTATGATTTAGATGTGACATTTTATTTTATTGACTTTTTATTTTATTTTATATTTTTATAACTATTTTAACTCAAAAAGTTTATGTCAAACGAGGGCTTAGAATTTTTTTTTTTTTTTTCTAAAAACATGTTTCAAAACACAAACTAAACACACTCACTGTTTCTCAAAAAAGATTTAGAGTTTAGAAGTTTTAAAAAAGATTTCAAGTGTGTTTGGTTTGATTTTGAGAGATAAATTTTTAAAAAAGATTTTGGGAGATAAATTTTTTAAAAAAAATATGTTTCAAAACATAAACTAAAAACACTTACCATTTCTCAAAAAAAATTTAGAGTTTAGAAATTTTTAAAAAAGATTTTGGAAATAATTTTGGAATACTAGAGTTTGGAATGATTTGATATTTTATTATAATCAAGTAGATATTTTTGAAAAACAAAAATAATTGAGAAGGAAAAAAAAAAAAAAAAAAGTAACTAATTGATATATAAGAGAGCGAAAATGATTTTGAATTTTTTTGTCTAAAATCACAAAACTAAACAAAATTTTCACCAAAATTTATTTCTCAAAATAAACCAGACAAGGCCTTCACTCTCTCTCTCTCTCTCTCTCAATTCCTAATTTTCGTTCAATTACAAAATGATTGCTTTTTTTGCTTCAATTACAAAGTGATTTTCGTTTCGTTTGCTTTTTTTCCTCATCTCTTTCATTTGCTTTTTTCCCCCCACTTACAGGCTTCTCTTTCCATCAGTAGTCTCTTACGATGGTCGTCTCCTCTCATCAATCTCTCCTCTCTTGATTATCTTCAATATTTTTGTCGAACTCATCACCGTCAGACACTCTTCATCATCAACGAACACAAGTAGAAGGCGGAGCATCAGATTTGTAACTATTTTGTAGAGGGAAGAGAATTATTTTGGTACATCTCTCTTAGAACTGTAACTACTTTGGTTATTTTTTTAAGATCGGTAACTATTGGGGTTGATTTTTTTCAGATCTGTAAATATTTTGATAAGATCTCTTAGATTTGTAACTATTTTGACATATATTAGATCTATATGTTCTGATTTTTTTATTTTGAAATCATCATCCACTCCTACTGATGTGTTCTTCATTGCACCCGACCGATACCGACCGCCATCTTTGGATTCCAGAAATAGAGAAAGAGGGAGAGAAGAGGTAGGAAACATAAGAAAAAGATGGAGTGTTTACTGGTTGACTATTAACAGTGGGTCTTCAAATTTAAGAAAAAACTCAGAAATTTACCAGAATTTGAAATCATAGGTGAGATTTATTGCTCTCAACAAAGATTAATCTTTTTTTTTTTGTCTTCCTTAAAATTTTATTATTATTTTATTTTAACTCTCTACAGCATTTCGTCCATATATTTTAAGATCAAAAGCCCATCAGATAGGAGTGCTTGCAAATAACGTTTTTTTACCTTTTGCAGAGTCACCCCGCTCCCTCACTTATATTCCTCCCCACAAATCATTTGATCTTGGGTTCATCCATGACTTCTAAAAGAACCTTAGATCATTCTTCTTGTTTTCCAGCCCCAAAAAAGAGGAAAGACTCTACTTGTTTTGCTTCTTCATCTTCTTGAACACAACCTCGCTGGACCTATCACGTGTTCTTGAGTTTCAGCGGTGAAGATACACGCAAAAACTTTACTGATCATCTCTACGAGGCCTTGGATCAAGCTGGAATTCACACCTTCAGGGATGATAAACTTCCAAGAGGACGTGAAATTTCTCCCGAGCTTCTCAAATCAATCGAAGGATCCAGGATCTCCATCGTTGTTTTCTCAAGAAACTACACTTCTTCTAGATGGTGCCTTGATGAGCTCGTGAAGATCATTGAATGCAAGGAAACAATTGGGCAATTAGTTCTCCCAATATTCTATGATGTTGATCCATCCGACTTATGCGACCAAAAAGGGTGTTTTGGAGTAGCATTTAGAAGACATATAAAGTGTTACGGGGATGAGATGGAGAAGGTGGAGGTTAGGAGAGTTGCCCTCTCTAAAGCTGGTAATATATCAGGCTGGGTTTTGAAAAATGTTGCTAATGGGTAATTTTTAGCATCCTTTTAATTTTGCTGCTGTTGCTGCTATCAAGTTTTATCTTTTAACTAGAAAATCCTATCCTTATTGTTTTTAATATTTTTAAAATATATATATATATATATCAAATATAGTTAGTTCACTTTGTAAGTTCAAGATGTTTTGAATTTTACATTTCTTAACTGCATATTTTGAGTGGGGTTTGTAAGGTTTTTGATTTCTGTAATATTCAATAACTTTACTTTTAATTTGGATTGAAATTGACAGGCATGAAGCAGAGTTAATCCGACAAGTTGTTGAAGTGGTTTCATGTAAACTGGAACGTACATCCCTATATGTTGCTAAGTACCCAATTGGAATAGAGTCTCATGTTAAACACGTCAGTTCGTTGTTGAGCATTGGATCAGATGATGTTCGCATGATTGGGATATACGGCATGGGTGGAATAGGCAAAACGACCATTGCAAAAGCTGTGTATAACCATATTTTCTTCCAATTTGAATGGAGTTGTTTTCTTGCTGATGTTAGAGAATGTGCAGGACAATACAATGGCCTAGTTCAATTGCAAGAACGACTTCTTTTTGCATTATTAGGGACAAAGAATATAAAGGTTAACAGTGTTCATGAAGGAATTAATTTGATTAAAGAAAGGCTCCATTCTAAAAAGGTTCTCATTGTTCTTGATGATATGGATCATTCAAGGCAATTAAACACCTTAGTTGGAAATCATGATTGGTTTGGTCCAGGAAGTAGAATCATCATAACAACTAGAGATGAGCAGTTGTTGAACTTACTGAAAGTTGATGAAAGATACATGGCTATGAAATTGAATCACGAAGAGTCTTTGCAACTTTTCAATTCTTATGCTTTCGGAGGAACCAATCCATTAGAAAATTATGCAGAGCTTGCAAATGGTATAGTACATTATGCAGGAGGGCTTCCACTAGCTCTTGAAGTTTTAGGTTCTTATTTGTTTAAAACACCATTGGTAGAATGGAAAAGTGCATTTGATCAATTACAACGAATTCCTCATGAGGATATTCACAAAATACTTAAGATAAGTTTTGATGGACTAAATCAGGAAATGAAGGATATCTTCCTTGATATTGCATGCTTTTTTGTTGGAATGGACGGGGACTATGTCATTACTATATTGAAATGTTGCGATTTCTCCCCAGAATTTGGAATTAGGATTTTGATTAATAAATGTTTACTGAGAGTTAATAGATACAACGTGCTAACAATGCATGATCTACTTCGGGATATGGGAAGGGAAATCAATCGTCAAGAATCTCCCAAGGAGCTTGGAAAGCGCCGTAGATTGTGGTTTCATAAAGATGTATCCTTCGTACTTGAAAACAACATGGTAACAGTCAAATCTTTCTTTCTAGTGAGTTAGTAAGCTTTTGGCTTGGAATGCTAATTTCAGTTGTTTTTATAGTCTTTCTTCCTTCTAATTTTCAATTTTGTTTTTAAATATTTATATATTAGGGAACAGAAACAGTCGAAGGTGTGATCCTGACCGGACTACCCATGGTGAAGAAGATGCAATGGAGTAATAAAGCATTTGCTAGGATGCATAATTTAAGACTGCTTCAAATCAATCATGTGCACCTCAGTGGTAATTTTGAACACCTATTGAAAGAGTTAAGGTGGCTCTGTTGGCATAACTGCCCATTGGAGTATTTACCATCCAATTTTCATCCAGAGAAACTCGTTATTTTAGACATGCAGTTCAGCAAAATTAAAACACTCTGGAAAGATGGCAAGGTACGACATTCTTAGCAAATTCATTCTTGTTTGGGATTTGGATCAATTGAGTTGTGAATCATGAAGAAAGAAAAAAAAAATTATATAATTTCTTATATATATATATTTTTTTTGGTTTTAACAGCACTTCAGGAGCTTGAAAATTCTGAATCTCAGTAATTCCAAATGCCTAACGAAGGGCCCTATCTTCTGCGTACTATCGATTCTCGAGGAATTATTACTTGAAGGTTGTATAAGTTTAATGGAGCTCCATGAATCAATTGGGCTTCTAGATAAACTTGTTCACTTGAATTTGAAAGATTGCATGAACCTCAGGTATCTTCCAGGCAGTGTCTGCAAGTTAAAGTTTGTTGAACGTCTAAATCTCACTGGTTGCGCAAAACTAGAGGAGTTTCCAGAGCACTTGGGAGATATGAAAAGCTTAACAGATCTTCTTGCAGATGGCACAGCCATTAAACAACTACCTTTCTCTATTAGACTACTGAAGAATCTTAGGACCTTCGGATGTAGTAGGCAATTGACAACTAAATCCTTGTTTTCTCGCATTTCATCTTGGGTTTCACGGAGAAGATTTTTACCATCCTCTGTTTCTGGTCTGCGTTCCTTAACAGACCTATGTCTCAGTAATTGCAATATGTCTGAAAGAGATTTTCCAGCTGATTTTGGAAGTTTATCCTCGTTGCGATGGTTGGATTTAGACAGAAACAATTTTAAGCACCTACCAGATTGCTTCAGTCATCTATCCAAGCTAAGACTCCTTAAGTTGAATGACTGCAAAAGTCTTCAATCTATCTCAGATCTTCCTCCTAATTTAAATAAAGTAGTGGCTTATAATTGTGCATCACTTGAAAAAATATCCGGTCTATCAAAATTGAAGACTCTAAGGATTTGCTTGAGTAATGACCAATATGTCCGCTTTCTCTCAAATGGTAATAATGATGGTATGGAAGATCCTCCTTGTTTTCAAGGTGCACGAATCATTCCCTTTGACAGGCTCAACAATTTACAAAATTTCCTTCAGGTCTCTCTCTCTCTCTCTCGCAGGTGCAACAATTTTGAAAAAAAATCTCTGTGCAAATTAAGTGAAATGTGTGAAACCAAATTTATTTTAGATGTTACCTTCATAATACTAAAGGAGGAGAATTTCATGTAATCCAGATTATATGGATTAGATGATGTTGTTTAGGTTTGTAGAATTCACATGGGATCTTTTACGAGTTTTGTTTTGTTGATTCGAATTTTTTGTTTTATCTGATACTTTTGTATTTCATTCATAATAAAAATAAAATCGATAGGATAATTATAATATATTTAATTTATCAAATTTGTAAAAAAGGGGGATGACAATTTTGTTTTTAAAAATAAATAATATATTTTTTGGTGACAAATACAATAAATTAAAATAGGTTATGATTATTGGATTGATTTAATTTTGTGTGAATGAAATACGTGTAATAAAATAAATAGTTGTACTGGGTCCATGGACCTAAATAACACCAGTGGACTAGAGAGAGTTGTCGATTAGAGATAGAAAATAATATCTTATTATTACTAAATTTTATATTAAAATTTTTTTACTTAAATGATATGGCAGTAACAATTTTAAAAATAAGATTCACTAGTTTTTTCATTGTTTTTATTACTAGCTACATGATAATATATTAGACGATTATATATCACATGTTTATATCATCCTTTTATATCACTAACCTATTTGGAAAGATATCATTTGTTTGCATTAATATGTTAATCTTCAAATAAGAGAATTAATCGTAAGTATTCATATACAGTGATACAAAATAATGATAAATAATCGGTCATATATAATATTTTTCTGTGATAATATGTTATTTGTTTTTATTAATTTTTTAATAATTATCTCTAAACAAACGAACTAATTATAAATATTTATGTAGTCATACAAAACAATGATAAATAGTAATGGTGCCAGAAAAGTAGTTTCACTCATTAATTAAAATTTTTTAAAAAAATTTCTCAATAGATATTATTTTTAAAAAAAAATTAATATTAAGCACGAAGTTTTAAATATTTAATATAAAAGCTTTGATTTTTATTTTTATATTTATTTTTACAATTCACTTTTTAAAAAATCAAAATTGGAAATATGGTATTACTATATAACTAGTATATTATAGATAATGTAAAAGAGTCTTTTATATCTAATGATAGATTATATAATAATATATAAACAATAGTGATACTACATCATTATACTTATTAATATATTGTATCACTAACTAGTAGTAAAATAATGCATGGAAGGTTAATTTCACTTGTTAAATATAATTAATAATTCAATAATTTTATATATTTTTGTAGTAGAGTTAACTATGTTTATATCTAAGTGATGATTTGATATTATTGTTGCACTTAACTTTTTTATTATATAATTTTTATATATAATAATGTGATTTCTTGTAGTTTTTTCATTTACAATCAAAACAATTATCATTATTTTTGTAATTTAAAAAACATCATTAAGAAATATTTTAAATATTATTTCTATATAAATATTCTATTTGTTAATTATTATTTTTATATAAAAAAAAAATTGCAAAAAAATGGCCCTGTCTCTTCATAGTTCCGTCACTGATGATAAAAACAGGACATATATAACTTCTTTTTTTTTTTTTCTAATATAAATAACTTTGATGAGTCCTTTAATTCTAAATGACAAAATTAAAATTTGTCACTATTAATTTGATGCAAAAAAAAATTTCAAATAAGATTATGGGAATAGGGTAAACATGACATAATCTTGATCATACATATCATATGAAAAGAGTGAGACTTATCATAAAATATACAATTTCACTCTCAAATTATTCTATCTATATTTTATGCTATTGATTTTGTAGTTGACTTTGTATCCCTAAATTGATTTTAATTTTTTTTATTTATTTTCATCTTTCTCTCTATTAATTAGAAATTCATATGACAGCATCTTGGTGGCATGTCCAGGATGAGAGAGGTTTACCGGACTTGTATCCTCAATGTCAGTTGCTTGATGAGCGATGATTTCCATACTGGTGACTTGGGGGACTGTTTCAATGATTATGAATACAGCTATAATTTTATAAATGGCCGTAGTTTTAGTTATAAAATAACAGCATCTTCTTCAATATCCTTAGAAGTGCCAGTACTGCGAGAGGAGGTAGACGAGTACATTGCAGAGTTCAATGTGGTGCTTGTTTATTATAGAGTTGGGGATGAAGAAAGCTGGGCCATGGAGTTATTTAATTATCCATCCATCACTATTACTAATAAAATTAATGGCATCAATTTGACTCATACCCCAATTTTCTTTGCCCTCCCTGCGAGTTGTGGAGTTTATACTTGGAAAATCTGTCTAAAAGTTGAAGACTATTTTGGATATAGAATTAAAGGTGGTGATCAACTCGATATTTCTTTTACTATGCCATCACCTTTTAAAGTGAAGCGGGGTGTGATGAATCTACAGACTCAATGCACTTACTGCTACGAAGTAGACTCAATGCACTTACTGCTACAGAAGAAATTTAATCGGCGAAGGTATACACTTTAGCTATTAAAAAATATATTTGGTCAGGTATAATCTTTAACTACTAAAAATAATATAGTCAGTATGTATTGTACTTTTGGTGACTAAAAACAGGATTTTTGGCGAATCAAAAAAAATAATTTTGTCCCTAATTGTACAATCTTTAGCTATTAAAAAATTTTATCGATATTTATTCTTGTTTTGGCGACTATTTGTGGTTAGTCGTTGAAAATAGGGTTTTGGGTGACTAAAAAATAATTTGATCCATAAATGTATGATTTTTAACTACTAAAAATAATTTAGTCGGTATTTGTTTTGCTTTTAGTGACTAAAATTATTTTTAATTTTAGTCAAAGAAAAAAATATTTATTTTACTTTTATTGACTACAATTAATTTCGGCATATATGAATTTTCAATGACCAAAAAATATTTAGTCGTGGTATATTAATTTTTGCCGACTAAAAGAAATTTAGTTGCCAAATAACTAGCATAATTTTATTTTTAATATTTGGTGACTAGCTGGTTTGGTCGGCACATATGAATTTTCGGTGACCAAAAAAATATGCGTTAATTACTTAGAAGTTCTATTGTGTGTAAATATCTATACAAAATATTTAGTTATGGTATATTAATTTTTGCTGACTAAAAGAAATTTAATCGCCAAATAACTAGCATAATTTTATTTCTAATATTTGACGACTAGCTAGTTTGGTCAGCAAATATGGAATTTTTGGTAATTAAAAAATATTTAGTCGTAATTTGTAGGGGTGAGCATGGTTCGGATTGGACCGGATTGGGGTAAAATCAGGACCAATTTGTTATCTATGGTTCTTGAAAAATTGGAACCAATCCAATCCGTTTAAATCATGGAACCAATCCGAACTAATCCATTTAAATACGGATTGGATCGGTTTAGGACCACGGATTCACATAATTAAATAACAAAAATATATATATAACACTTTAATTTCATAAAAATATAAATATAGCACTATATTAGTTTTATAATAGCGACATATTATTCTAGAATTTAAACAACCATAAGTATTTAGACTATTACAAATTAAAATTAAAAACTAACAAACAAAAGTAATAAAAGAAGATATTATACGGTTTTATGTTTGAGTTTAGATTTTATATAGAATAAAAGAAGATCCTATGGGGGAGGATGTATAATAAAAATATAGACTATTTATATACGGTCTGGATCGGTTCCAATCCAGAACCGTGGAGTTCAATCCAAAACCAATCGGTGGACTACGGATTTTTATTCTTCAATCCGGAACCAAACCACGGATTCAAAAAATCAATCCAAACCCATCGGATTGGATTGGACTAGATCGAATTACGAATTTCACGAATTTCTTACTCAGCCCTAGTAATTTGAGTTTTATGTTTAATTTTGTCATATGTATTTTTTTTTTCTCTGTATCTCAACTCGGATACATACACCAAACACCAAATAAAGTAAAAAAACAGAGTCCCTTGCTCTCCTCTCTTTCTCACCATTGCCACTGTCTCCTTACCTCCCATCGGCAGGTCTCTCTCTCTCTCTCTCTCTCTCTCTCTAGTTCTAGGTTTTTTTTTTTTTTTTTTTTTTTTTTTTTTGATGATATAGGATTTTGATTTCCGTGAAATAAGTAAATAAGTTTTGATTTTTGTTCTAGATTTATGATTTTGAACTGTTCTTACTAGAAAGTTTTAATTAATAAGTCAAAGTGGTGTATGAGAAAGTTCATGGACAAATAACTCTGCCACAGTGTTCTTGGCGATTGATCACTATTCCTGACTTTGAATCACTGTTCTTGTTTTGTGTTTTCTCTAGATTCTTACCTTCAATCTTTGTTTCCATAGATCTAGGTTTGTGCTTTGTTTGTAGAACCCATGAATTTTAGGAAAAACTGAAACGTACTTCACTTAGATCCTCAGAATTTCTTGCCCCATCATTTTTCTAGGTTTTGCCGAGGTCACCTAAACCTTCATAGAACACTTCTTTTTGAAATCATACACCCTCCCCTTAAGCAGACATCATGGGTATGTGGAGGCATAGGGTAGACACCCCAACTAAGAGTACTTCAGGCAGGAGTTTGACATCTCGGCCAACGTTCATCTGAGGTTGGCCGGGGAGGACGACTCCATCATGCATGATAGAAACCTCATGCCTTTCCCTGTCATTGCCTTTACAGAATGTGGACTTAGGTTTCCACTAGACATCCTTTTTCCGAGAAGTCCTTCATTATTACGAATTGAACCCGATGCAGCTTGCCATTAACTCTTACTGAGTTATCAATGGTATAATTGCCTTAGCCAAAAAAGAAAAAGCCAGGGTTACCCTTGCCGACATCCAGTATTGCTACACCATGTGTGGCCTTAAATTAGAAAAAGGCTACATCTACTATCTTAAACCAAGGTCCACAGAATACAAACTTGTTGCCAACCTCCTAGACTCTAACAAGGGAGCCGGGGACGATTACTTCATCGTCTCGGGCAATTGGGAGTTTGCTCCAGATTCATAGAGGGTAATGGTAAGAACCAAGTGTTACACAGACTTATTTTTCAAGTCATTAAAACTTTATTCTTTCAGTATGTTCTAACGTATGTGTTCTTACCTTTACCTCTACCCTCTTAGCCGAACAGTATTCATAGAGGGTAATGGTAAGAACCAAGTGTTACATAGACTTATTTTTCAAGTCATTAAAACTTTATTCTTTCAGTATGTTCTAACGTATGTGTTCTTTCGTGCAGCTCTTCCACAGCCACCAAAGACTTCCGTAAGTCCTTCTTTCCTAACAAGGACCTCAAGAAGTTGTTAGATCTGCCAGTTCAGAGGCGGAGAGCTCCCTTATTGCTCAACTTCATTCCGGCTTACAAGTCGGTGCTTCTTGACGTTCCGAAGAAGAAAAAGAGCAAGTTTCCTCCGTCCGCCACCACATCTCCAACAACTTCATCATCTTGGCCAGATCAGGGGTCAACCTCTGATCCAGCAGAGCAGCCGTCTACCTCGGCTCCACAGCTGATCCTACCATCTCAACGCCGACGCCAACGCCAACACCGACGCCGAACCGCAATTGTCATCGAGATGGATCGCAAGAAAGCAGTTGTAGATGATCTTCTGGCTAACATCCCCGACACAGTCAACGCTTAACCTTCTCCTTTGCAATCTTAGCTGAAGCCAAAGTCCAAAAGGCTAAAGAAAGCACAGCCCAAGGCAACGGTGACTCAAATTGACACTGAGGACACCATGCTAATTTCAAAATTAGCCAAGTGAGAAGACCCCCTCTGCTGTCGAGAAGAGGCCCGCAAGGCCGAACCACCCCAATCAACTCGGTCGAAGAGGCCGAGGTCCAAGCCGGCCACAACCTCGGGGTCCATGAAATCAGATGCCCTCTAGGCTCCCCCAATCACCATCGAGGATAAGCCGGTCAAAACTGGCGATAGCGTGTAGACGTCCCCGAACGTCCCGGGAGGGAAATCCCGTTTTGTTCATTGGGCTTACTACAGTTCAGACTCAAATTGTCACAGTTCTTAATCTGAACCAAAGAGTCCAAATCTGGCAAATTGTTTTGGAAAACAGACTTTTGTAAAGAAGTGCCAAACATGGACTGCTTTGCCAGATACAGAGTCGCCACCTAAATATTTGATTTTGGGAAATTTAGGAAACCCTGACTCGTTTGCCAAAGGCTACGTGTCCGTCATCACCAAAGTTGCCTCGGCTCGGGAACTTGGGTACGATTGGGGAAGGTCAGCTATGAGCATCCCCTCTCGTCCGATCCGAAGATCAGCCTCTACTAATCATGATATCTTGTTTTGAAAACGTTATGTGCTCTTATTCTGGTTGTTAGCCTAGATTTACTATGTGATGCACACAACACAAAAGTATAGACTAAGTCGCCTAAGTTGGAACAAAGTATTGCATATCCGCTCATTTGAAAGATGTTTTGAAATTTGCTACTCGAAAGTAGGCTAGAACATGGATTTCAACGAGTTGTTCCAACTCAAACAATCCAACCTTCAGCCACATGCATTCAGGCAGTTATATCATTTAAGCACATAGCCTCATGGTAAAGCATGTTGACATGGCAACACTCACACGCGTGCAAGGATGCTAAAACATAAATGCTTACCGAGTACTCCAAGCCAAAACAGAAACTAGTTAGTAATCATATGCATGATCTTAGTTCATGTTAAGATAGTTAATGCAACACATGCGAGATGCAACTACAATAGGCTCGGCTATCCTAATATGGCATATGATGATGCTATAGTTATCACATATTCAACTTAGAATTGAAATACAAGGCAGTTAGCATGATGCGCCGAGCCCGGTGCATGCAATACTGATGAATGATGCACGCATGCATAGCATAAGGTATGCTAATTTAAATATGTCCTAATACTAACCATCAAAGCAGGTAAGTAAAAGGGAGAAAGAAGTGGGGGTTGGAAGGCATGCACACACGCACCCACACTTATTACAAATACGCCCTCACTTGGAGGGACCGAAAGAATAATACAGTTTGAATAATGAATCAACTATCCTAGCTAATTAATTATTACAGACCCTCTAATTAATTAACAAATTAATCACAAAAATAATTAAAATGTGAAGCTAAAGAGACTGCCACAGCTCTGCCTCAAAATGCGCGAATGATGCATGCTTGACTCGCCCGCCGAAACTCGCCGCCATAGCATCAAGGTTTCTCATACACCGCCTCCTCTGAAAATTTACACAAGTCCCAAGGATGCTTCTCTGAACATTGGGGAGCATCACCGACCAAGTGAGAACACCACCGGCCGAAGGGAATGGTCGTCGACCATTGGTTGAGTCACCGGCTAATTTTATTTGGTTGGTCGGCACTCCAAGTAGCCAGCCGGCTATTTCTTCCTGCAAAAACCTACAGTTGACAGCAGCAGAGGGCAAGCAGTGTATGGCATGGAATTTTCAAGCAAATGTGAGCATGGCCACACTCCCTATCATGTAATGGACTCAAGGGAGCATGACCCTCGACCCTCAGGCGATCAATTATGCATTTTGATGCATGATGGCCTAAGAGGCCAAGTTTGCCATTCATTGTAAAATGCATGCAACAAAAGAGATGAATGCCAGCACCCTATCATTTTGAGATCAAGGGCGTCGACGACCGAGGATTGAGACTTGTTACGTCACTTAGAGTACAAACACTCTCAATCCTCATGCTTGGTTTGACACCCTAAACCAAACAAGGCAATGCATGTATACAAACATGGCTCAAGAATGCAACATGAGGCTAAGATGCAAAACATGCCAAATGCAAGGCAATCTATTATGCAAGCATGCAATGTGCTAATCATGCAAGAGGCAATACAATGCAATTTAACACGCGATGCAAACATGGTACAATGCAAGCATGCAACGAGAGGCAACAAGTCAAACATACAACTATGTACAAGAATGGACTAAGATTGAAATGGGAGGCCTCAGCCACACCCTAAAACAGTGGCCAAAAGGGTCAAAAATGGCACAACTTATGCATGCAAGCATGCACACACCAAGACCTATTATCTAAGCATGGAAGGGGACAACTCTAAGCACACTTAAAGGTAATATGCTTGGACATTAAACACTCATGTTAAACTCTGAAAAGCATGCAAAAGATTACACCAAAACATGCTAGGGAATGGATGCAAAATAGAAGGTATTCAAGGCCACAAAAGAGAGCATTGCTCAACACCTACCCCAAGCAAACATGGCATGAACTAAGCAACCTAAAACAGAGTTTTTATGCATCAAAATATGCCCCAAAACCCACTGATATGGCAGCTCCAAAGACTTAAATACATAAGCATGCACATTGCTCATTTCAAGGCACAAAAGGACACCTCTTCAAGGCATGAAAAGGGTGATGGATGCAAGCATATGAACATGGATTAGGGACTGAAATGGCATGTGAAATGACTCCAAATCATTGAAACAACCCAACTAAAACATGCTCATGACTCACATCCTCAAGACTCACAAGCCAAAATACAAAGGGGCTATACCAAACATGGCAAATATGATCAAAACAATGCCTAACAGACCTCAAGCATGATGAAACATGACCAAAAGCTTCACAAAGTTAGGCAAGAACATGCATGCATGATGGTCTTAAAGGCAAGATGCATTTCTAGGCAAAGAGGAGGAATGTAAAGCAAGTATATTATGCATGCAAAGGGGCATAAATCTGACCAAAGGTAGAGATGTAATATGACCAAATGACACCCAAAAACCTCTGAAATGGAGCCAAAAACACCTAAGCATGCATGCTACCTTTATGAGCCAAAAATACAAATAAAAGAGGGACAAAGGGAGAGGGGTGTCCCTCCCCTATGCAAGACTTCAAAACCTCTTCTTCACCACTAAAAATCCACTAGATTTCAGTGGTGAGAAGGCCAATACACAAAAGTCTCCAAAGCTTAACAAAAAGAGCACAAAAAGGGCCAAACAAGGCCTAAGAAGGGGAAGTCGACCCCCAACACCAAAATGACCTAATGAAACATCTTAAGCATGCAAATACAAGACTTTTTTTAGTTATACACAAAGTCTAAAACAGCATGCAAGATAGGTTAAAGACTAGTGCAAGATTGGGGAATATAAAGCAATAGTGTTACCCCTGAAGATCCCTTGAAGAACAGCAAGGTCAACCACCTTCTTCTGATCAAAATCGATCCAAAACTTCAAGAACAAACCCTCAAGACCTCCCAAGTCAAAGTATGGTGTAATGGTGTGTGTCTTAGTGCAAAACTAAGGATAAAACACACTTTTAGGCTCTTAAACACACACAAATGAAGAGAGATAGGGAGATATAGAGAGAGAAGGTGTATATATAAGAATATATATGTATTTTGCTTTGTTTTTCTCAACCTCATGAAAGGAGAAGAGGGGTCTCTTATATAGACAATACAAAGACTAAGCTTCCAAGGGAAGCTATTCAAAAAGGGTCAAGGCTTCCAAGGGAAGCCAAGCTAAGGGTGCAAGCTTCTTGAGGAAGCTATGACAAAGGGTCAAGCTTCCTCAAGAAGCTTGAGCAAAGGGTGCAATCTTCTCTAGGAAGCTTGGACCAAAAGGGTGCAAAGGTTCAAAACAACCACACTCGTGCATGGGGGGCAGGGTCTGTGCATTCCAGCTAGCACAGCTGGCATGCATTATGCCTAAAAAAGGCAAAAAGGTGGTATCGGCCAGAAAAGGAGGCCATCGGCCAAACAGATGGTCGGCCGACCACACCAAATGCCGACCGGCCAATGGTATATTTCACCAATGGCCGGTAGCAAGAAGACACGGTTGGTGGCCTCAAGCCAGGGCCAGTGGGTGCCAGGGGTAGCTAACAAGCTACTCTCTACCCACAGAAGCAAAAACACAAGTGTTTGGTGCAAAATCAAACACAAAACAGCCGAGTTGAGAGATCCTGAGGCAAGGCGCGTAGCCGAGACCTCCGAGAATTCAAAACGAACACGAATATGGGTGATCACCGAGTGTTCAAGCAGTGATGTCCAAGTCTTGAGGACGGTCAAAAATAGGGTGTCTACATAGCGCCGACGACATTGAAGTCGGCATTGCCCTCTCTACCGCCTTGCTCCTTCCCGAAGATCTCAATCGTAACGCTAAGATGAGTGAATACAAAAACTTTGCTTTAACGTTGCAGCACTCCGTGCAAGTAAGTCCCTTTACTTAGTATTTTTCTTTCTCTGTTTTTTTCACACTTGGAGAAATTTTGACAAACTTTTGTTTCTGTTTTCTTCTAGGCGATCTAGCATTGCCATTCCTTTGCGATGCAAGCTTTCAACATTAGGGAAGAGTTGGCCGACAAGATCAGGGACGTTGCTAGCTTAAAGAAGACTGTCAATAAGGTTGAAGCCAAGATGAAGACTTTAATAAATCAGGCCGAGGAAGCCAAAGAAGCCCAGTATGAGGCCGAGAAGAGGGCTGGGGCTACTGAAGCCATTGCCAAGGTCTTTGAGGTCGAGAAGAAAGAAGCAGAGGCAAAGATGGCCGAGGCCCAAAAAGAACTCCAAGATGCCTTGGCCACAAAAGAGGCCGAGATCAAGGCCGCTGATGAAAAGGCGTACGCCGAGGGGGCGGCCGATGTCAAGGAGGACTATAAAAAACAAGTGAGGCAGGCATGCAACAAGGGTTTCATCCTTGGTTGGATGGCTTCCCTCAAAAAGTTAGATGTCCCTTAGGACTCCCTCCTCAAGAATGCTGGCGATCTCCCCCTGTCATTCCCCCCTACTCCAAGCCAATCTGAAGACGATTTTGAGTCCGAGGAGGAAGCTTTGGTCAGGAAGAAGAAGGAAGCTACTGGGGCCAAGTCCCCTACTCTGAATGAGTAAATCATGGACTTGTCTCAGGATGAGGAGGGTGAGGTCTCCAAAGATGCCACTCCTGAAAGGATAACCTTGGACGCGTCTATCACCGACAAGAGCCTCGACTAGACTCTTAAAGAGATCGACACCAAGCTCGCGGCTGAGAAGGCCGCCGAGAAGAGTTCCCTAATGTCCTCTGAGCCCCAAACCCAACTAGCTAATGACGTCGAATAGTCTAGTTTCTTTACTTGTTGTACTTTTTCTTACTTTTGAAACAATGTAAGCTTTATTTTGGCTGACGTGCCTTCTCTTTATAATTCGTACAAGTAATCCTTTCGTAGGCTGAAGTGCCCTTTCTTCGAATGTAAATACAACTTCCTCTTTTGAATGCTTGTATGTTTGTCTTCTTGTAGACACCCCATTTTTGACCGTCCTCAAGACTTGGACGTCATCGTTTGAACACCCGGTGATCATCCATGTTTGTGCTCGTCTTGAGTTCCCGGAGGTCTTGGCTACGCACCTTGCCTCAGGATCTTTCGACTCGACTGTTTCGTGTCTGGTTTTGCACCAAACACTTGTGCTTTGCCTTGGAGGGGCAGGGAATGGCTTGTGGGCCATCCCCACACTCCACCGGCCATCGCGCTATTTTGCGCATCTCATTGCATTTTGCATGTATTCAATCGCGCTATTTTGTGCATCACACCGTCCTGTGCACTCGACGGTCTAGGAGACCTTAAATCCTTGGAAGGTGCAAGACCTTCGATGCATTGGTGTGCACAACACACATGCATATGTCATGCATCATTGTAAATATTACATATGTCATGCATTTCGAAAAAAACAAAACAAAAAAAAAACACATATGCATATGTCATGCATCATTGTAATATAGTGCATATGTCATGCATTTTTCTGTAAACATCCATTCCAGTGCATATTGTATTGTAGCTTGCATGCACCCATTGCATCACTTCATCTATGGCTTGCACCTCTCCTTGTCAAGCTTGGTTTGGTATGTGCTCATACTTTTCACGTCGAAGCACAGTTCTACATATGTACACGCCTATTCCTTGATGAACTTGGTTTGAGGGTGGCGGCACCTTTTCTGTGTTAGACGCGGTTCGTCTGTGTCCATGCCCTTCCTAGGCAAGATTTGGTTTGGCCTGCGTACCTTATCCATCGTATCTATTCCATTCCAGTGCATATTGCATTGTAGCTTGCATGCACCCATTGCATCACCTCCATCTATGGCTTGCACCTCTCCTTGTCGAGCTTGGTTTGGTATGTGCTCATACTTTTCACGTCGAAGCATAGTTCTGCATGTGTACGTGCCTATTCCTTGATGAACTTGGTTTGAGGATGGCGGCACATTTTTCGTGTTAGACGCGGTTCGTCTGTGTCCATGCTCTTCCTAGGCAAGATTTGGTTTGGCCCGCGTGCCATATCCACTGTATAGATTACATTGTAGTGTAATTTTTGCATCCAGCATTAGGATCATTATTCTTTCGTTAGCGGGTTGTTTCCCCACTCATGTCATTCCACCCAATACTTGTTCTTGTGTCCGTCTGCATTACTCATAGTTCTGCATGTGTACGCCCTTTGAGGGTTGCGGCACCTT
This sequence comes from Camellia lanceoleosa, assembly GCA_025200525.1. Classification (NCBI taxonomy): domain Eukaryota; kingdom Viridiplantae; phylum Streptophyta; class Magnoliopsida; order Ericales; family Theaceae; genus Camellia; species Camellia lanceoleosa. The sequence continues at coordinate 139,867,236 of CM045766.1, forward strand.
TTCTATGGTAGACGGACTTGTTACTTCCATTAATATATTTGACATTTGTGTGGTTTTGAACCGCTCATGATTGGATCATGATTCAATTGTATTGCATGTAGTTTGCATGGTTTCAATTGCATTGCATTTTCATTTGCATCATTATACATAGTTTTGTATATATTGCATATCATTCTGCATTCATTTTGCATGTTATGCATGTTGCTAACGGCATCGCACCTGTTAAGTTGCTTTTTTTTTTTCAGGCACGATATTGTATGTACGGTTCATTTGAGGCTGGTGCAACCAGACGAACCGGGCAGGTATTGTATCCTCCGAGTGAGACGTATCGAGAATTGCATAATTCTCTTACATCCTTTCTGCATTGTAGTGTAGTTTGGTGTGTGCAAGCTTAAAACTGTTGCATTGTATGTGCTTCGTTACAGCTTTCTTTGCATGATCATAAGTTATGCCCGGCTTTGTGCATTGTCTTGCATTTTGCCCCTACCCTCGGGCGCATATCTTTATCTGCAGCTTGCATGCTTTGTCTAAGTCTTCGGCCTTGTCAAAAATGGGTCGTCTCTAGGCTTTGACAATCACTCTCGTCATTGTTATGACTTTCGAGTTCTGTCAAAGAGGGGCAACTGTAGACACCCCATTTTTGACCGTCCTCAAGACTTGGACGTCACCATTTGAACACCCGGTGATCATCCATGTTTGTGTTCGTCTTGCGTTCCCGGAGGTCTCAGCTATACACCTTGCCTCAGGATCTCTCGACTCGACTGTTTCGTGTCTGGTTTTGCACCAAACACTTGTGCTTTGCCTTGGAGGGGCAGGGAATGGCTTGTGGGCCATCTCCACACTCCACTGGCCATGGCTTGAGGCCACCGGCTATGTTTTGTGGCCATCGGCCAAATGTTTGGCCGACCGGCACTATAGATGGCCGGCCGGCTATCTTTTTTTGGTCAATTGCATTTTTGGCCGGCCGACTACTGTGCATCTGCTTTTGCAGATTTTTTTGTGCAGCTGGCATGCACTTGGCTCCCCTCCATACACGTGTATGGAGGGATCTCCCTCTGAGCTAGCTTGTCTTGTAAGCTTACAAGATTGAGCTCTATAAGAAGAGGCTTCCTCTCCCTCTTTTAGGGTTACAAAATTTCAAAGGACAGCTCTGGTTTTTTAGGGTTAGGATTTGTATCTATCCTATATCTATACCTCCCTCTCTTTTGTGTGTGTTTAGCCTTAGTTTTGCACACAAACACCCACCATCACACCTTTTCTTGGAGCTGAGGCCCTTGGAGGTTGTTCTTGGAGGTTTTGGACTGATTTGAACCTACAGAACCAGCTGGTCCACCATTTTTGAAGAGGGTCTACAAGTGTAAGACTTTTGTCCATTTTTACCCCATTTTTGCATACTCTTTTTGCTTATCTTGCAACTGTTTTTGAGCTTTGTGTATAACATATAAAAGTTCTGTTTTTGAGTGCTCTAAATAGTTGATTAAGGTTTCTTTAAGATTTGGGGTTGTTTGACCCCTCTTAAGCCTTGCTAGGCTCCATTTTGTGCCATTTTGGTTGAGCTCCGGGACCATTGTGTTTGGGCCTCCTCACCATTGAAATCTTGAGGGATTTCAGAGGTGGGGATGGTGCCTTGAGGTCCTAGGAAGGAGAGGGCCACCCCCTCTCCTTGTTGTCCTTGAAAAGGGCCTTTTTTGCCTCATGTTTGAGCATCTAATTTAAGTGCATGTTGGCCATGTCTTAAGTGCTATTTGGTAGTATTTTGCCATGTATTACCTCTGTTTTTGCTTGGTTTTGGTACACCATGCTTGCTTAGCATACATGCCTTGTAATGCCATGATTTGCCTCAATACATGCATAGCATTTAGACTACCATGCTCATGTGTTTTGGCCAAGCTTTGTGAAGCTTATATGCTTATTTTAATGTGTCCAAGGTCTGTTTTTGGTCATTCGGGTCATTCATGTTTTGCTTTGCGTAGCTACCATGTAATCCCCCTTTGCATGCCTTGATGCATTGACCATGAGCATGCCATCCTTGCACCATTTCAGTGGTTTGGAACTACTGACCATGTTATTTCAGTCCTTATAACGTGCTTGCATACTTGCATTTGATACTCCTTTGTTGCTTTAAAAGGTTGTTGTCTTATGCCCCTTGTTTAGGCCTTTGAGTATGCTTGCATGTTTAAACCACTTAGATGCCATCTTGGTGTTCCCTTAGCATTGTCTAGGTTTGCCTTGAACCTGTTTTAAGTCCTCTTGGCCTTGTGAGGCTTGGTTGGCTTAGTCATGGTTTAAGTCTCCTTGGCTTGCCTCAAGTATTTGGACCAATTACATGCCATGCTTGTCTTGTTTACTTGGTTTGGCACCATTTTGACATGATTTTAGAGCTTAATGTGCATGATAATTGTCCATGTTTAATCTCTTTCAAGTGTGCTTGGAAGTTGCCTTTATGTGCCTAGGTGTTGGACCTTATTTGCACGCATGCTTATATGTGCATTTGGCCTCATTTCCTTAGTTGTTGGCCACTGTTTTAGGCTCGTTTGAGGGCTGCCTAATTTAGTTTAAGTCCATCCCTTTTCTTGTTTGCATGCTCACCCTGTATGCTTCTTTGCATTTCCATGGTTGCATGCTAGCTCACATGCTTAGGATTGCATTGCATGAGCATGCATGCTTGACCTCTTGAAGTGAGTATGATAGAGGTTGGGCCTTCTTGTGTGTTTATGTGCATTGCATCCCATATCAAAATGCACACTTGATTCTTTGGGCCATATACGTTAACTCTGCAATCTTCTCGGAGTGACATACCTCGGTTATACAAACCAACGGTTTATCTCGGCAAGTACGTAAGTATTTCTTTCAATACAACCTAGGTTTAACTTGTAAATTTTTCTCAAAATTTCAACAAGTGTTAAACCAATCTTCCTTTAATCATGACCTCGGTTTAACTTCAACTTGTAACTTTTTTCTTAAAATTTCAACAAGTGTTAAACATGACCTCGGCTTAATTTCAACTTGTAAATTTTTTCTTAAAATTTCAACAACTATTAAACATGTCATCTGTTTAACTTCAACTTGTAAATTTTTCTTAAAATTTCAACAAGTGTTAAACACGATCTCGATTTAACTTCAACTTGTAAATTTTTCTTAAAATTTCAACAACTGTTAAACTAATCTTAGCTTGTAAATTCGAACTTCCAAGTACCATTCTCCAACTGTCTGCCGCCTAATGTGAACCTAAGTTTCACTTGGGTTCTCATTAAGCATGTGAAAATATTTTTAGCAAAGACTGGCCGAGGTTCCCAACCTTGGTCCCTTTGTTAATCTAATTGGCAGGTACTGAGTTTCAGTCTGTGTGTGACTCTGCTGATATGGCAAATCCATGTTAGTTCAATTTAGTTCAAGTCTATTATATGTAAGTATAATTCAACTCTGCCATATAATAAGTCTAAGTTATTTGTCATGTTTCAATTAGAAACATCTGTGTTACACAAGTTTTGAAATCAAAAAAATCGAGCTAAAATTTTATTATTACTTCGGCTAAAAAACTTAACAAGAAAATCTAATGATAGAAAAGCTTCAGATTGTAAGTATTCCAGGGTCTTGGCAACTCTTTGCCTTCACTGTCTTCAAGCTGATATGCCCCATTGCCTAGGATCGAGATGATTCTATAGGGTTCCTCCCAATTTGGGCCAAGCTTGCCCTCTCTAGGATCCTTCTTATTGCCGACAATCTTTCTCAGGACGAGGTCTCCAACTTGGAACTCTCTTGGGTTAACCTTCTTATTGTAAGCCCTAGCAAGCTGTTGCTGGTATGCCTCCAGTTGAATTGCTGCTTTCTCTCTTCTTTTTTCCAGCAGATCCAAATCTCAGGCCAAGAATGCCTCATTGGTCCCATTCTTTATTCCCTGGGTTCTGATCCCTGGGATGCCGACCTCTAGTGGAATGACTGCTTCTGTGCCATAAGCCATGGCAAATGGTGACTCCCTAGTTGATCTTCTCGGCGTAGTTCGATATGCCTAGAGTACATTGGGTAACTCTTCCACCCACTTTTCCTTTGCTGCTTTCAGCCTCTTCTTGATCCCGTCCAATATAACCTTATTGGAGGCTTCTGCTTGTCTATTACTCTGGGGAAAGCTCGAGGTAGAGTAATAGTTCTTGATTTTGTACTTTGCACAGAAGCTCTTGATTAGTTTACTGTCAAACTGTGTACCATTGTCAGCTATTATTGCTCTTGGGATCCCAAACCTAGTAATGATGTTCTTCCATATGAAGTTCTTCACATCAACGTCCCGAATCTTTGCGAGGGGTTCAACTTCTACCCACTTGGTGAAGTAATCTATTGCTACCAGCAGGTACTTCCTTTGTCTAGTTGCTTGAGGCAATTGCCCAACAAGATCCATGCCCTATTGGGCAAATGGCCAAGGGCTGGACACCGGGTTCAAGTCTGCTGTTGGTTGATGTATCAAAGGTGCAAACCTCTGGCACTTTTCATACTTCTTGACATAGGCTTCAGCATCTTTCTGTACGTGGGGCCACCAGTACTCCTGAGTAATGGCCTTATGAGCAAGTGACTTGCCCCCAACGTGGCTTCCACACACTCCTTCGTATATTTCATACAGAAAGTCTTCAACTTGTGAAGGATGTACACACTTTAAAAGGGGTCCAGTAAAAGATCTTCTATAGAGATGTCCTTTTGCTGTCAGACTGAATCTTGCTGACTTCAATCTGATCTTGTGCGCCTCTTTGTGATCGTCTGGTAGTTTCCCATCTTTAAGGAACACTACTATTGCATCCATCCAACTTGGTCCTAACTCCACAAACATTGCTTCATGCTCTGTGTTCAGTAGTTCTATGCTTGGTCCTGATAGGTATTCAACCATTATTGTCCTTACTTCTCTAGGTTTCATCACGCTAGCCTGGTTGGCCAAGGCATCGGCATGGCTGTTGTCATCTCGGCTTACTTGCTGTAGTCGACAATTCTGGAATAGGGCTACAAGTCTACCCACATCCTGTACATAGGCTGACATCTTTTCATCTCGGGCTGCGTACTCGCCTGTTGTCTGGTTGACTACAACCTGGGAGTCACAGAAGACTATTACTTCGTCAGCCTCTATTGCTACTGCTAGCTTTAATCCTGCGATTAGTGCTTCATATTCCGCTTTATTGTTTGAGGCCTTAAACCCCAGACGAATGGATTGTTCCAATATTTGTCCATCTGGAGATACTAGCACTACTCCTGCCCCCGCTTCTTGTCGGTTTGAACTTCCATCAACAAACAGCCAGAATGAGTCGCCGATGTAAATATTGCAGGGCCTGAGCTTGTCTTCCTAACTTTGTTCTGCTGTCCCCTGCTGGGTTTTTCCTTGCTCACTTGGACGTTGTATACCTCGGCTCAACGGAGCCCGATGTATGACGGCGTCTGGTGTGAATTCGGCCACAAAGTCGGCTAAGACTTGGCCTTTGATTAATGTCCTAGGTCTAAATTCCAGGTCGTATTGGCCCAAAGCCACTGCCCATCTGGCTATTCTTCCTGTCAGATCTTCCTGCTATAATAGGGATCTCAAAAGATGTTCAGTTAACACCACAATTTTGTGGGCTTGAAAGTAATGATTCAGCTTCTTGAAAGCCATTACTAAAACCAGTGATAACTTCTCCAAGGGTAGGTATCTGGTCTCTACATCTGCCAGGGTTTTACTTACGTAGTAAACCGCCATTTGCTCTCCCTTTTCTTCTTTGACTATTACTGCACTCGCTGCATGCTCTGAAACTGCCAAGTATAAGAACAGCTCCTCTCTAGGTATTGGATTTGAGAGAACTGGAGCTGTGGTCAAATACCTTTTCAGGTCGGCCAAGGAGGCTTCGCACTCTTCTGTCCACAAGAAGTCTGTGGCTTTCTTCACTAAGCTGAAGAAAAGTTTGCACTTGTTAGAGCTTCTGCTTATAAATCTATTCAGGGTTGCAGCCCTTCTAGTCAACATCTGCACTTGTTTTGCTGATGTTGGGCTCTTCAGCTCTAAGATGGCTTTGATCTGATCCGGGCTTGCCTCAATGCCCCTTCTGGTAACCAAATATCCTAAGAACTTACCAAACCCAACTCCAAATGCACACTTTGATGCATTGAGTCGGAGCCGATATGTTTTAAGGATGTCAAGAACTACCTTTAAGTCTTGCAGATGACCCTCAGGTTCCTTAGTCTTCACGACCATGTCATCGATGTATACCTCCACCGTTCAGCCAATTAGGTGTCTGAACATCTTGGTTACCAATCTCTAGTAAGTTGCTCATGCATTTTTCAACCCAAAAGGCATCACTCTGTAGCAATACAGCCCTTTTGGGGTGATAAATGCAGTCTTCTCCTCATCTGGGGGGTACATAACTATCTGATAGTACCCCATGTAAGCATCCAGGAAGCTCATTCTTCCATGCCCTGAAGTGGCATCTACCAATTGGTCGATCTTGGGTAATGGGAAGCTGTCTTTGGGATGAGCCTTGTTCAAGCTAGTGAAGTCCACACAGACCCTCCACTTCCCATTCTTTTTCCTTACGACGACCGTGTTTGATAGCTACGTTGGGTAGTTTACCTCTCGAATAGCTTTGGCCTCCAGAAGTTTGCCTACTTCCTCTTCCACTGCCTCGACATGCATCAATGTCGGCCTTCTTGCTCACTGGATGACAGGTTTAGTTGACTTGTCCACATTCAATCTATGGCAAGTGACTTCGGGATCAATGCTAGACATCTCGTACAGCGTCTAGGAAAACACCTCAATGTTTGCTCTCAAGAACGCTTCTAGCTCTTTTTTCTCTTCCTCGGCCAAGCCCGAGCCGAGAAGAAAGAAGCGCTCTTCATCCCCTTGCTGGACAAGAATTTTCTTCAGGGCTTCCTCACTCTTCTCGGCTGGCTCTTTGTCGACGTCCTCAAGGACTTCCATGTTCTCATCCTCTATCTCTGTTGTTTCTGCTTCTCGTACGTTGTAGACAGATTTCATTACTGCCATAGAGCAATTCTTTGCCTGCACCTGATCCCCTCTGACCTTCTCTATTCCATGCTCTGTTGGGAATCGCAATAGCTGGTGCAATGTCGAGGGAACAGCCCCCATTGCATGCAACCATGGCCTTCCTAGGATAATATTGTATGGGGAGGGGGTGTCAATTATGGTGAACTCTGTTTTTATCTTCTTGGTGCCAGCCTGCACCTCCAAACTTACTATTCCAAGGGGCCATGTCGGCATTCCATTAAACCCAACCATTGGCCCATTGGACTTTTTCAGATCGTTTTGGTAGAGGCCAAGCTCCTTGTAACACCTGACATACATGATGTCACAAGAGCTGCCCTAGTCAACTAAGATGCGCTTCACTTGGCATTCTCCAATCTGGAGGGATATTACTAAGGCATCGTTGTGTGGATAATGCACCATCTCCAAGTCGTCTTCAGTGAAGGACACCACTGGTCCCTGGCACTCGTCTACCCGAGGTCTTTTCTGCTTGACTTGGTATATATGCTGCAAGTGTTTCACCTTTTGAGTCTCCCCACGTATTTCGTTTTCATTGACCTTCGAGTGGATCACATTGATCACCCGAGGTCCGGCTGCCTGCTGTTGTTGTGCTAGAGGAAGTGGAGCTGCCGGTGCCTGAGGCAGTCTTGCTTGTTCCTCTCTTGTCCTGGCTTCATCTACAAGGTCCTTAAGTGGCCTTGCCTTACCAGGTCTTCCAGATATGACGTCAGGGCTTTGCAACCTTGAGTTAGATGCCCATCCTCATTATGGTAAGCACAGTGCTTGCCAAGGCTTCTTCCTATAAATTTGCCCGGAACCCTTGCTAGTGCTCTGAAATAGGGTTGATTTCGAACTTTCTTCAAGACTTTGTGAACTGGGATGCGGAATACAGTTGTGACTGCCTGGGCAGCTCTCAATCCTATCTCTTGTTTGTTGGACCCATTGTTACCTCGGCCTCGCTTTGGCGAGCCGTTTTCCTTCTCCTGCTTTGTTGCCTTCGTTCTCGGCGTGTCTTCCTCGGCTCTAGCATATTTCTCAATTCTGGCCATGAGTTCCTCCATACTCTTTGGCAATGTTTTTGCCAATGACTTTCGAAGTGGACAATCATCTTTCAAGCCGTTCTTGAAAGACACAACCGCCACTTCTTGGTTGCACTCGAGTATTCGGTTGAATACCTCATAATACCTTTTGGCATAAGCCCTAAGGCTTTCATCCTCACTGATTCTTAAAGCCATCAGGGAGTCCACCCTTAATGGTTGTAGTTTGTTCGTCACAAACCTGGCTACAAACATCTCAGCCAGGCCCTCTCAGGTTTTCACAACTCCTTTCGGCAACTTGTGAAACCAGTCCGATGTTATTTCCCCAAAGGATGAGGGGAACACCTTACAAAGTAACGGCTCGTTCCTGGTGTATAGTGCCGTTAAGTTCAGGTACAAGCCGACGTGAAAATTCGGGTCCGACTTACCGTCGTATATCTGGAACTTCGGCATGTGAAACCTTTTCGGGGGTTCGAACTTGTCCAATTCTACCGAGAATGGCGTTTTCGGCTTGACCGGGGAAGTTACCTCGGCATCTTGGCGCTTCCTTTGTAGGTAATCCCTTAGATCCTCCTTGGTTCGTCCAAGAGCTCGGCTATCTCCGGATTTCTGCCTCTTTGGTGCACTACTGCCTGTGTCATTGTGAGTCCTTTTGGACTTCCCTCCATAGGTTGTGTCGAAACAAAGTTCCTTCCCTAGAACATCCCGATGTTCTTTGGTGCGGTCTTCTCTGGTTCGTTGTGTCTTCTGGGATTCCCTTTTCCTCGATTCTCCATGCCCAACCTCCTACGAAGGTCGGTGAGAATGTCCCTTGGTCCCGTCGTGCTAAAGGACTGCAGGAACCGTTTTCTGCCCTCATTTCTGGGCACCTTTCTTTGCTGTTGGAATCGGCGTATCTTGTATCAGGAACGGTGGCTGCATGACATTGTTCTGGATCGTGAAATTGACCACCGTTTGTAGGTCCGCCAATTTGTTCGCCATGCCCTTCACCTCATCGTCCCTCCGTAGGCATCTTTATTTCCATACCTGGGGGTCGTCCTCGTTATAATACCCGCTTCGGTCCTTTTGCTTTGGTACGTCGCCCTCCTAGCCGACGTCCTTTCCTCCGTGATTCTTATCGTGAGTCTCTTTGTTGCAATTGTCTTCTTCGACGTCAAGGTCAATAGGTTTCCCACTCCCAGTAGGAGTTTCGTCCCCAACCTTCTCTTTCTGTCCGTCGTTGGCCATCTATTCTCCTTTCTTTCCCACAGATGGTGCCAAATTGTGTGTGTCAATTTCCGACCACACTGCCAATCAAGCACTCAGCTGGAGAACATTGGCAGAATAGATTAAGCCTGAATGACCTATCACAAAAAGAAGAGATTTCAGCAGTGGTTCGTCCACCTAGGGGCACTCCGACGATCAAGTCAGTTATCTCTCAAAAATAGCAAAAGTGCTTAACTACTATTCAGAGCATTCAAAGCGTACCTTAGACCTACGAGAGTGTCTCTCTTTTATAGCCAACACTGACTTAATCCCAGTAGAAGCCTAGCTCCATTAGACTTAAGATTACTGCTAATCTTGGACTCCCAGTAAGATTGGGATAAACTCTCTAAGAGTCTTATCCTTACCCAAACTGAAGTCCTCTCCCATTCTAAGACTCTTGTCTCTTCCCATTCTAGGACTCTTGTCTCTTATCCGCTTATCCCGGATTCCGGTTTCTTCGCAGATAACGTCGGCCTAGCCGAGATCATCTCGGTGTCATGACCAAGACACGTGACACCTTGGTTGACACTTCGGTGTCACCTCGACCATGTGTTGTCATTCAAAAATTATGTCCCCACAATATTCATTGACGAAAGAGAATGTATTGTATTTTGCATTTTGCCAAATGTATTACTCATACATCTTTTCTTTTCTTTTTTTAATTTTTTATTTCGGTGAGTTATATTTTTGTATAAAGAAAAGAATGTACACAGTGACTATCATATAAAGCTGTAGTATGTATTTTTCCACAGAAAAAAAAAAAATGAAAATATATATTTCTTAATGCAGTGTGTAGTAGGCATCAAATCAAAAAATAAAGTTCAAAAGGTATGTTTGATCCACAAAATTAGAGTATGGGATTGAGATTATTAATCCGTGGGTCTAATAATCCTGTGTTTGTTTTGCAATTTTGTTTCAGGATTATTAATCCAATGAATAATTAATTCAACAAATTTGTACAATTATTAATAATGGGGTAGGGGTGAAATTATATATCATGAGTTGGGAAATAAAATAAAAAGACTATTTTACCCTTGACTAAAAATTAAAACACTTATTATTTTTATAATTTTATATTTTAGAAGGTTAAAAATGATTTTTAAAATTTTAAAAATATTTTTTGATATTTATTTTATCAAATTAGTTTATATTTTTTTTAAAAAAATTGAAAAAAAAAAAAATCAAACATGGTTTTTGTATTTTTATTTTTCTTTTATTTATTTATTTATAATTTTTTTCAAAACCACGTTTATGAAAATTTTTTGATAAAGTAAAGACTGTGAAGAAACATTGATGGAGGGTAAGATTGAAAAAGAAGATAAATATAGTTGTAATCCTATATTCATATATTTTCTTATCCAATGCAAATAAAACAATAGACAAGTGGATAATTTATGCTACTATTCCAATTGGATAGTGAATACCACATTAATTTGATAGGATTATTAATACCTTCACTATTAGTCTTGTAAATCAAACATGGCTAAAGAGGAATTATATTTGTTCAAAAAAAAAAAAAAAAAAAAAAAAAAAGGAGGAACTATATGACCACATTGTTATGTTTTAAAAATTGCAGAAACTCCGCAAATTCTTCTAGCAGTATATCCTCTTTTTCTCTCATTAAAGTTTGGATTTAAAAGTGACAGACAGTTTTTGAAGAAAAAAAACAAAAAGAAGAAGAAAATAGATCGGATATGATTTTTTGGGTTCTCTGCTTTCTGCTTTTTGTTGGCAATCATAGTGATTTTTTTTTTTTTAATTAAGTTATAAATAGATACTTTGAATCACTTTTTTAATTGATGAATTATAAATAGATACTCTTAAATTCTTTGATTAAAAAAAATGATAATAGGGGCATAATGAAATACAATGCTGGGTTCACTTGCACCAGTAGCAAACCATAAACAAGCCGAAAAAGCATCATGTTACCCACTATAGAAAAAAATTCTAAGGTTACGTTTGGTAAAGTTTTTTAAATATGATTTGAGAATAGAATTGTATTTTGAGTTTATGAGTTTTGGAATTATGATTTGAGTGTAGAAAATTTGTTTGGTGAATGAGTTTTGAAAAGAGTTTTGAATTGAGTGGAGAATTTTTGATATGACATATGATATTTGATACAAAAACTTACAACTCATAACCAAACACACAACTCAAAATTCTATTCAAAACTCATAAAAAAATTTAAAAAATTCGAAAAATATTTTTTATTGAATATATAAAAATTAACACGTATCAATTGCAAAAACAAAAACAAAATATGCACTATCCCGGTCAACTGGTGGGACGAGCGATTAGTCTAAATTTTTCTTCCTTGAGCAGAGTTTTCAAAAGTGAGTGGAATTAATTTTTGAAAACCATAAACAAATAAGGTGTGCAAATAAAAGCCTGGAACTAATGTTCCAAAGCTCTACCAAACAGAGCCTAAAAGTTTTTCTCCGAACAACTCATCATAGCGAGTTGCCCCAGCACAAGACTACCATTAGTAAGCCTAATCGAGCTTCGTACTTCTTCTTGAAGGATCACAAAGTAGTGGTGGCCAAAATAAATGGTGAAATTGATGGTCGCAGGGTTGCCAACAAGCGATGGTGATTTGTTAATCTGTAGGCAAAGAGACGTTGACCTATCGTGGCTTGAGATCTGATTCTGAGTTTTGCGTCGAAAATACTAGATCTTCAGGAACGTGGCGGTCGCATTGTCGCTGTTAGAGGTGATCCTTGTTTGGGATGGCAGACGTTGTTGGTACTTTGAAGGCGGTGGTGGTTCCCACTAGCGATTGACATTGGTATAGTTGTAAGCTATAGTCATCATATGAGGAGACAATGATTGGTAGGAAGCTTTGTGTTCAAAGAATTAGTATTTACAACCCACTAGCAAAACTTCTAGAAAAAATGTAGAAAAATCTCCTTAATCTATTTTTCTTTATGTCAAAACCTTCCTTTATGTGTTAGCTTTCATGGGAAAAAAATTTCTATCAAAAAGAGTTAGCGATTTAAAAGAAAAATTGATTTTCGTAACGGTCGATGAATTTGGACAAAGTTGAAGTATTTCTTTAATAACTAAAAATATAGAAAATCTATCCTACTTCCTTAAATTGATTTTTAAACTAGACAAAGTTTTCAAATGCCCTGCGGTCCGTGGGCGGTCCGAAGCCTGCCTGCGGCCCGGGCCCAAGTCTAGCCAAAGCTCCTAAGCCTGGGTCTGGACCATCATTTTGAAGCCTGGCTCAACCCGTGGCCCAACCCATCGGTCGCTTAAGGGCTGGTCTGCCTGAGGCCTAGTGTCTTTTTAAATGGAAAATAATAAAATTTTGGTAGAAAAATTTAAAAAAAAGAAAAAAATGGTCAGGCCAGCTCAAGCCCGAGGCCCTGCCCACTGAGCCGGCCCGAGGCTCACCCCACCGCCTCGCTCGAGGCCCGAATACCCCTGGGTTAGGGCCTGGGCCTAATTTTTTGGTTCGTAGGCCGGCTTGGGCTGGCCAGGCCTGAATTTTGGCGGGAGCTCCTGAGGCCCAGCATGGGCCGAGCCGGGCCAAATTTACACCCCTAGTGCTTACCAGTATTTTGACGGTCGCTATGGTTTCTCGCTTGTCGGAGGTGAGAGTTATTGTTAGAGTTGTCGTTACTGGTGCAAGAATGGTGTCAATTGAATGTATTGAGAGATTAACAATTGGTGAGAGAAAAAGCCACACAAATTGAATGGGAGAGGAATAGATGCTTAGGAGACTTACGTGAAGATCTTAATAAGTTGACTTATTATTTAATAGATTATGTGAAAATTAATGGCATTTTTCATCAAACACTATTAAAAAATGTCATTAATTGTTAATTTTCAAAGACAGTTTGAAAATTTCGTCATAAAAAATGTCACTAATTATAATTTTTAGTAACATTTTAAAAAAAGTTACTAAATTTCAACTTTCAATAACAGTTTGAAAAATTCGTTACAAAAAAATCACTAATTGTCAATTTTTAATAATATATACAAAAAAAAAATAATTACAAAAAATTATTTTTAGCAACGATTTTACTAAGACTTATTTTCAATAAGACTTAATAATAATTAAGTCTAATTATAAGGACTTATTGATAATTTATCTTCAATTATTCTTGTGTTATACAGTAAATTCAGAGATTCAAATTCTCATATGTTAACGCTGGTTAACGTCGGGTCGGGTTTTTCCGCAAGGGATGGCTTACGGACCAAACTTAAATAGCGCATTGAGACTAGAGAGGAGCATCACCTGGCCTGATGGCGTTGAACTCCATGACTAGTCAATAATTTCTCGCATTTAAAAAAATAATTTTTTTTAAATATTAAAATTTTTGATTAAAAATAAAAAATTTAATTTTTTAAAAGTGAGTTCAATTTTCTAAAACCAAACAAGGTGACTGATACTTTGGCCTGTTATGAAAATTTGGCTATTTTAATTGATTTTTTGATTTTTAACTATTTTACGAGATATATGTATATATATTTTTTTGTTTGGGATGATTTTTTTTTTTTTTTTAGTTGAGTATATGATTGTGAGAGAAAAAAATTAATTAATATTTAAGATGTAATATTTTATCTTATTAATTATTTTTTTTTCTTTTTTCTTTTTTTCATTTTTTATATATCTTTATTGTGCAGGTAACTTTAGCAACCCTGTCCAACTATAAGAAGTTATTGTATATTTGGGTCCAAATTAATTCCTCATTTTAGGTTGCTCCATTTATGATTTTAAGTCCAAGTGACCCATATGAGCCCCGAATGGGCCTTTAGGCCTGCCATTTTTAGAGTTTAGCTGTTTTTTTTTATTGTGGTTAGGGAAATATTATGGGGTGTATCTTACCCTAAAATATGTAATTTTATTATTAAATTTTATAATATCAACTACAAATACATAATCTTAGCACAAATTAGTGTAACAAAAAATATTGTAACCAAGTCATAAATTTTTATAACATCTTGTACAAAATTTTAAACATTTTATTACGCTAATTTACTATGAGTTTACGTATTTTATGATTGATATTATAAAATATTTATGATAAAGTTGCACATTTTTGTGATAAGGAATATATGGTATGCATCCCTAAAGGGTTACAAACCACAAGATTTCGCTTCTTGTTATAGTATCCATTTGGTTTGGAAAATATTTGAGACACCTAATAAATCTCCACAATTTCATCCCATGTGAAATGATAGGTGTTAATTTTTAATTTGTCACATATTTAATTATTCAAAATTCTACTTTTTTGTCATATCATTAAAAATATAATTAAAGATGACAAAATGAGAAAATATAGCAAAACTCTAATTTTGAATCCACGAAGTCCTACTTTTCAATTGATTTCATTTTGCAGAGGATTTACCCAGTGAAGTTTGTCCATCAGGTTGTGGGCAAGGTGCGCACATCAGATGTGTTGATCTGCGTGTGGTGGAACACATGTTACAGTTTGCGTTATATTTCATTTTGTTTTTTTTGTAATTAATTAATTATTTTTTATTTTTTTGTTAGATAGGGCAATCAAAACTTTAAGATGTTATAATTTGTACCTTATACATCTATTCTTTTATAAAATTTACGATAATTTATAAATATACCTTTTGAGATTTGTTTAAAATATAAATTGTCTCTTATAATTTAAAAATTACATATATTTGTTTGTCAAAATTTTGGTTTTAATAGAATTAATTGAAAATATAAAATTCTTAACTACTTAGCTATATAATAATAAAATAGATTTTTTTATCCAACTCCCTCACTAAAGCTTCTTAATAGTATAAGGACACAAAAGAGAAGACTGAACAAGATTATGTTTCAGACAAAAGAATCCACAAGTTCAGATTGATTTTCATTTTTCTATTTGCTCTCGAACAAGTATCTAATCGTATCCAAGCCTCTTAATAGGTAGGTTCAGATATGTAGAGGGGTTCAAGGTGAATAGTGATTAAGAGACTAATTAGAGAGGCAAAAGTATGTTAATGGTCCAGTAATAATGGAATGACTGGAGGGTGAACAGTTAGGTGAGAGTAAAGCAAGTGACTCAAAAAGAAAGGAATGATAGTGCACAAATGGGCAGCATCTCTCCAAATTCCCAGAATTCCTCTCCTTGGACCTTGGGAAATAGGTCTTACTTATAAGTTTTTCCTTGTTACCAAAGGATACCAAGTGGCCAAATAAAGTGAGGACATGTGTTCCTAAGAATCATATGAAATATTCAGCCTTGAGCCACTAGGCTGAAGGTGTCACGCGTCCCTTTGCATGTACTGTGTACTATCTGTTTGGCACAGATGCCTTAGCAAGTGCACTTGCGGTGAAAGTGTTTGCTGTTGTAACTTGCCTCCTCAGCTTGAACCTCAGCAAGTGCACTTGCGGCGGTAATGTTTGCCGCTGTATTGGCCTTCTCAGTTCGGTTTAGCAAAGACATGCATTCTCAGGACTTCATAGCCTATTATCAGTCATGTTTCATATTCACATCAGTGAAGCCTTCACCCTTAACCATCTAACCATAAACTTCCCAGTTTTCCAGGGCGAAGGCCACAGCCAAGCCTGTTATTAGCCATGTTGTGCCTTAGTACCAAGCCCAAGGGGACTTCCTTGGTCCTACTTGTGCCACCAAGGCAAGTCCATGACCTAAGTAAATGGAAAGGGAGTCCCTTGCACTCGGGCTACCCTACTCCCATCTTCGCGGAATCACTGCGGTATACAGGTATATCTGGGTCTGCTATCAGCTCCAACCAGTAACCTTTGGGGCCTGCTATCAACCCTAGGCTAATAATACGTTGGGGCCTACTATCAACGCTAAGCATTAGCCTCTACTTGTGGAGAGAAGCCTCTCCCAAAGGTTGCTGTCACCTTGGTGGGGTGTTTCCTCTGCAAGTTAGTTGCGACGGTTGCAGTTGCTGCGGCGGTGGTAGTTACGACAGTGGTTGTAGTTGCTACGGTGGCCATTTCCCTTGGCAAGTTCAAATGGCGGCACCGACAATACTAGGAATGGTGGTGTTGAAACAAAGTGTCTCAACAACTTGACCGCTACAAGTACTATCTCTGCAACTTGACTTAGGCATTTTTTCCTTCATGGAGTATGTTTAGACCCTTGGTGGGTCAGACCTGTTTCCACCTATTGTTTACTCACTTTCCTTGGGCTTTAACCCATGCTCTTTTAATCATTCTTAGTTGCCTAACAAGGGCGACCTTCCGTACTTAGGTCCACACTTAATTTTGCCTTTAATTTCTGACCCTCTACAAAATGTTAGAGTTGAGTGGGCTGAGATATTCAAGATGGGAGACTTGGTCAAATATTAGTTATACAAAACAGTCTGATTATATATTCTTTGCTAATAAAATGGCTACTTGTTTGGCTTGTTTAGTTTGTTTGGTTTTTAAGTTCTTTCTTCTTTTTTTTTTTTTTCTCGAGTTGCTTTCCTTTCCGATCAAAAGCTATCGGCTTTGTGCACCTCAGGGTGAGACATGCCCTTGCTTCTGCTTTAATTCATCTTTCCCTTTCTGTCGGAGCTTAATGGCTGTTGCCCCGTTCCCCAATCAGATGTTTAGATGTGAGCTATAGACTGTGATGAGCAAACTAGGCAAATGGAACGAGTTAGTAGAGTTGCTAAGCTTTTCCAAAGGAGATTCTAACGGAATTATAGAAAAAAGAATAAAATTTCTAAATACTCTCTTATATAATAATAAAGTTACAAAAATTGTTAACTGAAATATATTTTTAATATTATTAAAAGCTATTAATTGACTTAATGAATACATCATCTTTTTTGTCAAAATAGACCATTTATTTTTTTCGAGACAAAAAATAAAAGGCGAATTACACTAACAGTCCCTATAATTTGGGGCTCGTGTCACTTTGGTCCCTAACTTTTTAATTGCGACATATTTGATCCTGAATTTTGAATCTTGTTTCAAATAAGAACAATTGAAAATACCATTACTCAATTTTAAGGACAAAGTCATCAATTTCATAAGATATAAAATAATTTGACAAAAATAAATGTGAACAAATATTTTTGAATTTTAAAAATAATTTTTATCTATCAAAAGATAAAATTATGTAAAATTGATAAATCTTTTAGACATTTATTTATTTATTTTACCAAATTAATTTTTAGGAGCATTTACACACAAGCCCTAATTTATGAACCTATACTTCATTAAGTCCTAACTAAGATTTTTTGAACCTTCAAATCCCATTAAATTTTTAATAATCTGAATTACCCTTCAATCAATGATTGTTCATCATTTATGATTATCTATAAAAAAATATAATAATTTGACATTTATTTTGATTTTCAAATCTTTAAAAATCAACTTTCAAATTGAAAAAACTTTAAAAAAAAAAAAAAAATGCTTAGTTAGAGTTTTCCAAAAACTCTTTTAAGAAAATTCTACTTTCTTATTTTCCGTATTCTTTTGTTTTTACTGAATTTTTTAATATTTTAAGTAATTTTTTTTTTCACTTTTTAGACATACCTAACATATATATACCTAAAAAGTAAAAAATTTGTGAAAGAAACCTTTTAAAAATTCACTAAATATCAAAAATATAAAAACAATACGAGAATTCAGTATATTTTTTTTTGTATTTTTATGTATTTATTAATTTTTAAAAATATTTTTTCACAATTTTTTTACTTTTTAGATACATCTAAATAAGGTGCATCTAAAAAAGTAAAAAAATGTTTAAAATTTTAAAAATATTCACTAAAAACAAAAAAATACGAAAACCAAAAAACTCAATTTTCAAAAAACTTAATCTAAAAAACTCAAACCAATCACACTAAATGTGTTTTTTTTTTTTTTTTTTGAAAAATTGAAAAAACTTAATTATTTTTTTGTGCAAAATCAAAAATGTTGTGACTATAAGGGAGCATGATGATGGAACATTGATGTGCAAAACTGAAAAAAAAAAACTTTAAAAATGAAAAAATTGATAATATTCTCAGTTCAGAACTGAAAAAAACTGTTAATATTTTCGATTTTATTAGATAATTGAATTAAACCAATAAGTAAAATGGCAAAACCGTTTAATCTCATGCTCTGTTTTTTTTCATCAATTAGTGAAATAATTATCTGAAACATTACTATGCAAAATTGATAATGTTATTAGTTTTAAAAATTAAGAAAAACTGATAATATTCTCAATTTTACTAAGTAGGACTTATTGGATCAAAAAATCTTAAATAAAACCTAAGCTACCATAACATTTGTAAATAGGACTTCTAAATAATTAACTCTAATTTTTATTGTATATTTGGATAATGATCATATAATAGGCGGTTGTTAGGCTTTAAATAAATAAATAAATGTCTAAAAAATTTATCAATTTTACATAATTTTATCTGTAGTGAGTAGAAATAATTTTTAAAAATTCAAAAATATTTTTTTGACATTTATTTTTGTCAAATTATTTTATATTTTTATTAAATTGACGACTTTGCCCTTGAGATTGAGCAATGGTATTTTAAATTATCTTTATTTAGAACAAAATTCAAAATTCAAAATCAAATGTATCACAATTGAAAAATTAAGGACTAAAGTGATACAAGGTCCAAATTATAAGGATCATTAGTATAATTCGCCCAAAAATAAATAAACTGCACTTATCAAATTAACCTAACTTTGTTCATGAATACGTGAAAGATTTTATAAAATAAACGGTTTGAATCATCAAAAAAAATTCCTTAATAAACCCAACACGTCCAAAAAGCACCCTCTAATTTAAATTTAAACTAGAGAGAGAAGTAACACGTTTTCCTCCACTTTCCTATATCTCGCTAATCCATCTTAAGACTTTGTTTAAATTATAAATTTGAGTACAGATTTAACTTAAAAATTGACTCAAACACTGCCTAAAGATAACTTAAAGGATTAATCAATCCGATACATAATCGACCGAATAGGATCGACATAAAAAACAAACAAACAAACCGCCCAGACATGTTAATGTCCAATGTCCATATCTATGTTGGTGACTTAGCTATATAGCACACGTTAGCGCCTGGTCTGAATTCATCAATATTTGAAGAAAAAGACTGTTAGGAAAGAGAGTCCCAACCGTCATTCAATCCGATAATTATTTCTTGGAGAACACGAACAAACTTATGACATACACATGAATAAAGGCCACATGTTCATATCAATAAGCCTCTCTCCTCCGTAATAAAAAGTAGGCCCCAAGTAAAAGCATAACCGACCACTCATCCCATTTTGCCTATAAATATTTGAGCTTCCAGCATTGTCACTCCTCACACAATATTCATTCACCAAGCAATCTTCAGAGATTTTGACAAACACTTGAACAACAAAGATGTCTGGGTGCGGCGAACATCATCATCCATTCTATCACGGTGTTCACAACTTAGGACACCACAGCCCCGGTGGACATCACGGAGGTGCAGCATGTCATATCGGAGGGCATCATGGTCACAGCTGGGGACATCATATTCATCAACATAGTCATGGTGATCACGGACATGGTGGCCACGGTGGTTGTCACCATGGAGGACATCACGGTCACGGTGGGATACATCATGGTCACGGTGGTGGTGGCAGTCCTGGCAAAAGGCACCATTGCCATGGCAAACGTGGAGGTCACAGCAAGGAACATTATCATCATGTGGTCATTGTTGAGCATGTCAGTACCCCTGAAATCGCGACGACTAGTGGATAGATAGATTCTTCCTCTGTCAGTCGTGAATTTTAGCAGTTCTCTGAATTGAAGAAATAAGAAGCAGCAGTGTCATCATGTATTATTAGATTTGAAGAGAGACAGATATTTTCCTTTGGTTCTACTGTGTGTGTTGTGGTAAATATTGTACCAGCTTGAGTTGTTTCATTGTACTACACACCAAAATAAAAGGTGGACTGCAGTAATATATATAATTTTGTGTGTAAATTTTCATGGAGTAATGCCATACATATACAATTTTTGAATCCATACTTGTGCAAACCATTATTGGATTAAGTCAACAATTATTCGTAGTTTAACATACTTAAGAGGAGCAACTCAGTGCATCAACTTCCAGCTAAAGCATGGTCTTTTAACCGGACATAAATTTAACATGCTTATATTACCTCAAAAGAAATTAAAACATCAAAGACAACTCCAAATTCTTACATAACTATACATGGCCAGCAATCATGAGTTACTCTGATCTCTCCTAGTTGGCAGCAATATCTTTAAGCGTTTCCTTCAGCTTGCCAGTCTACATGACAGACCAAACCATAAAAACAATGTATGATGTATCCCAGGCTTAAGAAGAAGAACAAATTTGACATGATAATATCTGGTGCATGTTGAGAATGATGTCTCATCCTCCGATGAACTCCCCCTCGATAAATATTTGTAGAAATGTGGGCCAGTTGCGGTAAGGATACACCATGAGACTAATTGAAACAAGTACAAACAAACTACACGTTTTATCAACGACTTTGGACCAAATGGGTTGCTAGGTAATGATCAGTACATGGATTACAACAATTCCATTTGCAAATGTTTGCTTCTTGATATTAATTTGTATCACTAAAATTATGACAACTGAGTGCACTTTTTACAAATAATCCCAAAAACATGTGTAACTGATACACAGGCAACATCATGGACATAAACAGCATCCTAAAAAATTCATTCAAGATTTGGCCATGTCTATCGAGCTAAGCTATCTTTCGAAAAAAATATTTCATATAACTGAATCTCAACCATTTGGGCTAAAAATAGCCAATAGAACAAAACACCCAATCACACAACTCTCTCTATTTTTTTGCACATCTTTTCGTAAAAAGTCAAAAAGCCAACTAAAATAGCTAATTCCCAAAAAGGGCCTAAATATTAAAACTTAAAATAGCAGGAAATTTGATCAATTAAAACTTGTCTAAAGAAGTGTTAACGGGCTTCTGAACATATGCTGCTGTGGCCATGTATTCTTAGCCACTGCTGGATATGGATCATTCAATTAAGTAATTCCACTTGAAATGAATGCTATTCAAATGCCGCCTAAGGCAATTCTTTGAATTGCTGCCACAGTATGTTGAACTAAATGGATATACTTTCTGATTCCAACATCATGCTTCTTGAAACAAATTTTCTGCCTCAATGCAATTTAGAAAACAAAACCAAATCAAAATAAAACAAGAACAAAAACAAAAAATACCTTGTTTCTTAGCTACTTCTAGTTCTATAGCACAAGGACAATTGCCAAAAAGCACTCTATCTATTTACTGGTTCAGTTTCTTAGTAAATCACAACCACCCCAAAACCAAAAAAAAAAAGTTTGAATTAACAAAACAAGCAGTCATACACCTTGAATGCAAACAAAACATGTAAACTAAGATCCCAACTTATTACAAACATTGCCCCTGGTGCAAACCCAAACATCCCAATTATAAACAATAATGTTATGGGTGGTATTTGTTAAGCTGGCCTACATATGGCCTTTTGGGAAGAATGCAGGTACTGAGATGTCAACGTAATCACCAACGAGGGAGGAGGTGAGAGATCAAGAAGCCTTAGAAGAGAGAAAAAGGGCGGTGCAGAGGTCTTGCTGTATACCAGATATGGTAAAGATGGTTGATAATGGTAGTGATGCTTCAACGCCTGCATAGAGGCCTCCTTATATAAGATGGTCAAACCATGGAGGCCAGCTCACTCTTGGAGAGGTAGCTGACCCTTCTTGTTTCAACAAGAATGAGGTATCCCAACCACCTCTACATCCTAAGATCAAATCTTGGGATTTGTATCATAAGAGCAACAATGTGGGCATCACCGGAGGGGGGGGGGGGGGGGGGGGTGGGTTCAGTGTTGCATATGATACAGTTTCCAAAATATCAGGTCTTGATTATAGCACCTGTCTCTCTAAGACTGATCAAGGTGTAGACACCCTCAGGGTAGGGGGATGGAAAGGCACTAAAATGAATCCCTAACTCTAGCTTCTAAGCCACATACCTCCAATGATGCCCCCAGCAAAGATTCCAAGGCCTAACACCAAACCTAGGTCATCAAGGTATTGGATGATGGTGTTGGAGATGTCTTGATCAGTAGGAGACAGATTTACGGAGAAAGAGGAGATGAGACATAGTAGGGTCATGGTCTGGCAGAGGACCACTCAGCGGATACAGAGCCATGTTGCTACTGAGCACAGTTAGTCGAGCAGGGATGCCTTGAAACCTCAACACAATTACGTGGTGCTCTGGCCATTCCTCGGGATGACCTATGTCGGTTCATCTTGCGGTGACATGGCTAAAAGCTAAGGCATTGAGCATGTCAGCTAGCCAAGATAACATACTTGGTGGTTTCTATGCCCTTGCTTAGGCTAGACTCACAACCCCAATAGCTTATTTTGGAAGATGATACGCGCTAGTATGGGTTGCCATTTGACAATCCCTTGTCTTAGTTGGAGATGATATGGTGCCACCAGTAAGGCCAACCACAAGGTGAAGGGTATTCAGGTACAACAAATGTTAATTATCACTGTAATTTGAGTACATCCTGTGTTACTAAGAAGTGCCAATGGGAGGGTGCCTTATACATGAGCAGGAGGCTCTTAATGCTCTGTAGATGTATAGCATTGTTATGTGTGTTCCAAATAGTGTAATACCAAGCACCAAGTTACCTGTATGCTTTGACAGCATTCTTAAGCTTAGGATCTTCCAATATGTTTCTGGCACTCCAAGGAACATCTGCAAAAGGCATATCAATGGTAAGAATGCCATAATAACCTAACGCAGTCAAGTCAGTAAAGAGCAAGTTCAGCTCAAATTCAGTAAACTGCAAGGTCAGATCAAAGTTCAACAAACAGGATGCCCAAATGTAACCCCAGCTATCACATACAACTTAAGTCAGCTACTCATGTAATGCTTCTATTGTGTCACCTTCTTGTACTACCCTATTTAAACTTTTAAGCAAACTAAATGGTCATCTATAACTATATAGCCTCGCACATTTATTCAACTGCAAATATAATGCACTTCAATTTTGATTTCCAGACATGACTAAACCAAATACTCACTATGGACCACATAAACAAGGGTAAATCATCCAAGCTCATTTAAAAGATACCGTTGCTGAACTGAACCAGGGAATGGAATGTACAAAAAGAGTCATAAAACTAACAAAGGGAACACTTGCTATATTCCTTCAACACTCTTACTGCTAGTGAGCTGAATCCACATCGGGGAAGATCAGGCACCCCTTTCATGTAAAGAATCACCGGGTTGTCCTTGACATCCTATGCTAAAAGCTAAAAGCAATCAATAAAAACTGACTCTTAACTAATAAACAACTAAATTTTTTTGCTCGATAATTAAAAGAGAAAATACTTGAGGCTCAGTATCTCTAATACAAAAGGTACAGATGACTGCTGTCTACCAGCTCTACAATATCCTTCAAAGAAAGGCCAGAACTCTCAAGCTTATTAGTGGGTCTGAAGTCCTTGTGTATGTCACAATCATTCGGCATGGTAATTGAGTATTGCATCCCATGGTGGTTAAAGGATCCAGCTGCCTACCAACACTTAAAGAAAAAGTATTAGCAAGTATTGTTTATATGGCCATCAAAAATTATTTGCTCTAAAGATAAAACCACACGCTCGTGGCTTAAAATTTCAAGAAAACCCTTTTTTTGGTTTTCTGAGTGGAGTTTAACAATGCAAGCATTTTTGTTTACAATTTTATGATTAAGGATCCAAGAAATCTAGAATCAGATGGCTATGAACATATCAAGATCCTAAGTAGTTGCTTTGACTGTAAGTCCATTGAAAATAAGAGAAACACAAATCAAAAGAAACAGTTCGAATCAAACAAAGGGAATCCTTTGGTTTTGAAGGCAGAGAGTAATAGGCCCCCCCCCCCCCCCCCCCCAAAAAAAAAAAAATAAATAAATAAATGTAAAAGCAGAAAAATAAAATAAAAAATTTTAAGGCATAGGAGGGAATGGAGAAGAACTGAATTAAGAAGAAAATGGACCATCAGTAAAATAATGGAGTCTCTCAATGTTTCAAGACAGATGATACCTGAATTATGGGTAAAGAGAGCATTAGATCGTCTTTCAATGTTTCACGTAACCAAAAAAACACACACACACACTACATGTATAAGAAGATTATATGCTACATGGGGGGTTAAGAAGATTATATGAACACTGTATACCCTATATATATGACAGATTTTATAAATAAAAAAATTAATGTGTTAGGGCCCACCCTGATCACCACCAAGTATGAAATGTGAATAAAATATATTTTCATTTCACTTAATTTCACTTCATTTCACACACTTTTTTGCTTTTCCATTCTAAATCTCTCCCAAACTGCCCAACCAAACACAGGCTGGATGTTTATATTAGAATCAGCTAATCGCAGTATCTCTAGATCAAATCAATCATTTAAACCAAATTGACTACCGTAAAAAGCAATTAACAATTAACAGCAACAACAAAATAAATAAATACAAAAACTTTAAACAAAGCCCTAACTAACCTTTGTACCGTAATTGGAAGTGACGGATCAAGAAGAGGATATGGTGGATGGCCGGAAAGGCGACCGCGGGGTAGAAGAGATGTGGAGCTGTGTAGAGAGTCTTCTTCACATGGGTTTTGCTTTGGTTTTGGAGTATGGAGTATTTGGTTTTGCGGTTTCGTAGCTCATAAACCCCTCTCTCACCGCCTGTCTGGTTGGTTTCTGCTGAAGTAGGTATTGTGTCGACTCGCCCCGAGCGTGTTAATGAGTATTTACGGTGTCCTGGTCCCCCGTCGCCTTCCCGCCCCCTCCAATATCGATTGAATATATATATATTTTTTAAAATATGGGAAACACTTCACTTTTTTAATTATAATTAAAAAAATAAATTCATAACTAAATATAATATGCTATATAATTAAAAAAAATATCAATTATAATTAAAATAATATCATAATTAAAAAAATAGTCATAATTAAAAATGCATATAATGCACATTTTTTAAAAATGTGTAGATTAGAATTTCCCTAAAATATATTAAAGTCTGGATTGTCACTTAATAAATTAAATTTTTAATTTCAACCTAAACTTCAAAATTTAAATTAACATTAATTTCAACCTTCCACTGATTTCCATTTTAAATAATATTAATTTCCACCTTCCACCCGTTTCCGTTTTCCATCTTCTAGTTGAATTTAATAATTTTTTTAACATATATGTGATACCTTCACATTTGCTTTTTTTCACTTAATATTAAGTTTTGGGATTTGCTTATTTTTTTTAACTTATTTTTGTCTTTAGTAATTTTTTTTTTAAATTCAAAAAATTTTAAACTTCTAAATTTCGTTCGACAAGAAGAATCAGAAAATTATGATTTTTAAATTTTTTTTTAAAAATGTCCAAAAAAGACCCCCCCAAAAAATAGTGATTTTTTTTTTGTTTATTTTGGCTTTTTCAATTTTTTTTTGGAATTTAAAAATATATATATACTTTTCAAATTCATTTTCACAAAACGGAGCAAAAAAATTTATAAAAAAAATTGACAAGATTTTTTTTGAAAAAAAATATAACTAAAGACAAAAAAAATTTGAAAAAAAAAAAGACTTTTAAGCAAGTTAGCGAAAGGAAAATTGAAACTTGATCACACAATACAGCAATGATCCTTGGCTCGAAAAACAGGGGCGCGAATGCCCCGAAATTTCCCAAAAAGGAAAAACAAAAAAAACAGTTAAGGTAAAAAAAAAAAAAAAAAAAAAAATTACCTAAATTAGAAATTAGGGGCATTAGTGCTAAGGAAATTAGTGCTACAAATCATTTTTGCACACAATATTATCATTACTTTAGAGTCATCTAATATGATCAACCATGAACTTAGAGCACAAAACCCACTGCTCTTCCTCTCCACTATGCTTTCATTCCCCTTCAATTATCTTTATCTTTCATTTCCCTTCTACTATCTTTTTACGTTGTATTTGATTAAAAGATTTGAGAAGTGATTTAAAAAAAGAAAGAGAAAAGATAAGTAAAATGTAAATAAAATATACTTACATTTCACCTAATTTTACACATTTTCATTTTCTTTTTTAAATTCATTCTCAAATCCCCTAACTAAACACAGCGTTATGCTTCTACTTTTATTCCATTTCATGCTATCTACACTCTTCATTTTTCCAATCGTGTTTTCACTTCCTAGTCCATTCCATTTTCCCTTCTCCACCACCACCTCCTTCCACCCTATATAGGCATTATATTCAATGAAAAATGTTATTTGGTGATAAGAATATTTATTTGTCAAAAGTCTATTAAAACCTATCTGTTGAAATTTTTATAAATAAACTATCTGTTGAGAAAATCTATCTGTTAAAATATGTCTTAATTTCTATCTATCTCTCAAAATTATTTTAATATTTTTAATCTATCTGTTGAAATTCACCAAGCTTATTTTTCCTATCTATTAAAATTCACCAAGTCTATTTTTTCTATCCATTAAAATTCATAGAGCCTTTTTTTCCTAAAAATCTCTCGCTCATCATTTTCTTCCATTTATGAATGAGATTGAAAAAAAATTCAGAAAAAACCCAAAATAAAACATAGTTTCTACATACAAACCCATGGCAATCTTATACCTTTAGGCTTATTTCTAACAATGCAAATGGGGTCGTTCTCTGAAGCACAGAGTTTGGCGAGCACATGAGAAGCATAGTTCCACGAAGAAGAAGATGACGATGGCAGATTCGAAGAAGAAGAAGAAGAAATCATCGATCTACTGATGCTAGCCTCAAAGTTTGCCACTTTACATGAATTAAGAGGGGCTTCAAGATCCTTCACAGCTAATAGCCTCCAATGGGTGGTGGCGATGGTGGCGACTGTTAGGTATATCTTCTTATTGGAGTATGTGACCCAATTGGTTTAGTAAAAGAGTTTAATTTGGTTTTGTGTTGGTTATAATATATTCTAATATATTATATCTAACTTTAAAAGCCCAATAGGTATTTGGTAATAAGTTTGGTAACAACTAGGGTCTTGATATAATATCCAAGAATCAACAATATTGCTTCAGTATTGTTTTGTATTTTTTTCGAAGAAGGCAGTTGCTTGTGCGTGTGCTGGGTGATTCATCTCGGTGACCGTGCAGGGTGTTTTTTAATTTGGTGTTTGATCAATGCTATGGATTTGATTTATTGATGTTGTTGCTATCTTTGATTCAAAGTTGATTTGGATTATTATTTTGGGTCTTTTACAACTCTGTTTCAAACACAATTTTGTTCATCTATTTGGTGAGGTCTTTCCTCTTGTTTATTTGTGATTATTTGGAATTTACCTAAGGGTGGTTTATGAGACCATTCGTGTCTCGTTTGTATTCGTTTGTAAACTATTTGGTTGATAGTGGAATCGGATTTTGATCTCGTGGACATACCTCACATTGAAGGAACTACGTAAAATTCTTGTGTTACTGTTGATTTAATTTTTCCACAATAGTTTTCATTCCCATTAATTGATTTACTTGTGAAAAATCTTATATTTTCCCTAACAACTGGTATCAGAGCTTATGGTTTATTTGGGTTTATTTATTTGTGTAAATCAATAGAAGGAAATGTGGGTCGTATGTCTAGCGTCAATGGAAGCAATTGGGTAACTTAGAAAACTAAAATAGAGGACCTATTATTTTGTAAAGATTTGTATGGGCCTATTGAGGGCGATAGTGGCAAACCTGATGATATGAAAGATGACGAATGGAAGAGGCTTAACCAAAATGCCGTTAGTGTTATCCATCAATGGATTGATAACAGTGTGTTTCATAATGTTGCTACTGAAACTTCGGCACATGATTTATGAAAAAAATTAGAAGGCCTTTATGACAGAAAATTAGCCACAAATGAAGCTTTTTTGTTTCGTAAGTTGGTTAATTTAAAATATAAAGATGGCAGTCTCATTCCGGAACATTTGAATGAAATAAAGAGTATTGTTAACCAACTTGCTTCTATAAAAATTGTTTTTTATGATGAGTTGCAGACTTTGATGCTACTTAGTTCTTTGCCCGAAAGTTAGGAGACTTTGGTTGTGACATTAGTAATTCAGCGCTTGATGGAGTTATCACAATGAGCCAAGTCACTAGTGCTTCTTGAATGAAGAAACTAGAAGAATTCAGCGGTTTCTTCCCATTCGAAGGCATTTGTTGTGAGAGGCCAAAGCAAAACAAGGGGGAGGAGTAAAACTCCTTATGGTCGTGATCAAAGTCATGACAAATCAAGCGATGATTTTTTTTCAAAGAAATATATTAAGTGCTATTACTGCCATGAGAAATGGCACATGAAGTAGGAATGCCAAAAGCTCAAGAACAAGAAGAAAAAGCGTGACAAAAGTGTAGATAAGAAGCAAGAAGACACAACGACAGTTACTACCGATGATCTCATGGTCGTTTGTGAAGATGATTGTATCAATTTTGTGAGCCAAGAGAGCAATTGGGTGATTGATTCTGGTGCTTCTTTTCATGTGACTTCTCGAGTTGATTACTTCACTACCTACACCAAAGGAGATTATGGTTTTGTTCGAATTGGTAATGAAGGTTTGTCCAAGATTATTGGCATGGATGATGTTTGCTTGGAAACAAATTTGGCCTGCAAGTTGTTGCTTAAAGATGTGAGGCATGTTCCTAACATTTGCTTCAATTTGATCTCTACCGGGAAGCTAGATAATGAAGGTTTCAACAACAAATTTGGTGATGGAATATGGAAGCTCACAAAAGGTTCTTTGGTGGTGGCTAAGTGCAAGAAGACTCATACACTTTATTCGATGCAAGGAAAAATTTGTAAAGATGTTGTTATTGCACTTGAAGATGATACTTCTACCGAATTGTGGCACAAACGGCTTGGCCATATGAGTGAAAAAGGGCTACAAGTTTTGTTTAAGAAAGAGCTTCTACCCAGTTTGAAAGGTACACATCTTAAAACTTGTATTCATTGTTTGGCGTGTAAACAACAT
Organism: Camellia lanceoleosa; assembly: GCA_025200525.1. Classification (NCBI taxonomy): domain Eukaryota; kingdom Viridiplantae; phylum Streptophyta; class Magnoliopsida; order Ericales; family Theaceae; genus Camellia; species Camellia lanceoleosa. The sequence continues at coordinate 139,896,438 of CM045766.1, forward strand.
AGAATTTCTTTTCATAAAAATGTTGCTTCTAGAAAAAAAATGTTTTGGAGTTAATTCATTCGGATGTTTGTGGTCCTTTGAAAGTTAGAACACATAGTGATGCACTTTGTTTTGTTACTTTTATTGATGATTATTCAAGGAAAGTTTGGACTTTTACACTAAAAACTAAAGATCAAGTTCTAGATGTATTTAAGCATTTTCAGGCCATGGTTGAAAGAGAAACATGATAGAAATTAAAGTGCATCCGATCAGACAATGGTGGTGAATATATTGGGCCATTTGATGAGTATTGTCGCAGCCAAGGTATTCAGCACCAAAAGACAGTTAAGAAGACTCATCAACAAAATGGCGTTGTCGAGGATGAACCGCACCATTGTGGAAAGAACTAGGTATCTGCTTTCACATGCTAAATTGCCAAGATCCTTTTAGGGTGAGGCAATGAGGACAACGGTTGACGTGATCAATTTGTCTTCTTTCTATCCTTTGAATGGTGATGTTCTGGAAAGAGTTTGGATTGACAAAGATGTGTTTTATGAGCACTTGAAAGTGTTTGGTTGCCGAACGTTTGTTTACATTCCAAAAGATGAGAGGTCTAAGCTTGATAGCAAGTCAAGACAATGTATTTTTCTTGGCTATGGGCATGATGAATTTGGTCATAGATTATGGGATCCGGTCGACAAGAAAGTCATTCAAAGCCGTGATGTTGTGTTTCTTGAAGATCAAACAATTGAAGACCTTGGCAAAAGTGATCAACTAGAGCCAAAAACTAGCGATCTTATTGACATTGATCCATCTCCTTCGTTTTCAATTAATGATGAAAATTGGGGAGATGTGTAGCTACCTATTGAAGTTGTGGAGCCAGAAATTGAGGAAGAGAATCCAACTCAAGAACCGCCACCATAACTTGAGTTGAGAAAATCTACAAGGGACCAATAACCTTCAAGAAAGTATCCTCTTAATGAATTTGTATTGATATTTGATCAAGGGAAGCCCGAGAGCTACCAAGAAGTAATTGAGCATGCAAAGAAATATGATTGGAAAAGGGCCACGGAAGAGGAGATGAATTTCTTACTTGAAAATCACACTTATGATTTAGTGAAGTTTCCTAAGGAGAGGAAAATTTTGAAAAATAAGTAGGTCTTCAAATTGAAGAATGATGGAAAGAATTTGAGGTACAAGGCACGTCTTGTTGTGAAAGGCTTTGGGCAAAAGAAAGGTATTGACTTTGATGAGATTTTCTAGCCGGTTGTGAAGATGTCTTCTATTTGGGTTGTACTTGGCATAGCTGCAAGTATGAACCTTGAAGTTGAGCAACTTGATGTGAAGACCGCATTTCTTCATGGTAACCTTGAAGAAGAAATTTACATAGAGCAACCACAAGGTTTTGTGGAAAAAGGGAAAGAGAAATTTGTTTGCAAATTGAAGAAAAGTTTGTATGGCCTCAAGCAAGCCAAGCGGCAATGGTATAAAAAAATGGACTCTTTCATGATGACTAATGGTTTTTCTAAAACCACTTCGGACCATTGTATGTTTGTGAAAAATTTATCGGATGGTAAATTTATCATTCTTTTGCTTTATGTTGATGACATGTTAATTGTGGGTTAAGATTATACTATGATTAACAAGTTAAAGTTAGAGTTGAGCAAGTTGTGTGCTATGAAAGATTTGGGGTCGGCAAAGCAAATACTTGGTATGAAAATTGTTCGTGATCACAAAAAGGAGCTGATTTGGTTGTCTCAAGAAAGCTACATTGAAAAAGTTCTTAAGAGGTTCAACATGGATAAAGCAAAGTCGGTTGGTTGTTCACTTGCGGGTCACTTTAAACTTAGTTCGAATCAATGTCCTACAAGTGAGAAAGACAAGAAAGAGATGTTGAATATTCCTTATGCTTCAGCAGTTGGTTCTTTGATGTATGCCATGGTTTGTACAAGGCCAGATATTGCTCACTCCGTTGGTGTGGTGAGTCGTTTTCTCTCTAATCCGGATAAAGAACATTGGACATTGGTAAAATGGATTCTAAGATATCTTCGAGGGACTTCGAAGGTGTGTTTGTGTTTTGGGGATGGTAAGCCTGTCACGACCCGCTCCCCGTACCCAAGGGTTAAGCATCGTGATAGTCAGTAATTGAAGTTACCTCTGGCCAATTTTTAAACAAATTACTAAACGCGAGCGGAAAAAAATATTTAAGTGAGGGTACCAAAATAATCATTGGAGCTTCTATTTTTATAATAGAATTTATTGATTAAAAAAGTCGATATTTACATATAAAGAATAGAATTATAAATACTATAAAAGTGTTGTGTGTGTCTATTCCACAGCCCCGCGTCTAAAACTTTCAAAAAGCTATTTTTGGATTGCATTGTTTCATGAAAATTGGTAAACAGCTATAAGCACATGGCAGAGTGAGAAATATTATACTAAGAGCATAAGGGCATAAAATTCACCATGGATAATTATGGGACTAAATAGAGCTTGATATTAAAATACAAAATATATAATACGAAAATCATTTGACATATAATATGGAAATCATATAAACAAAATAATCATAACCACGGTACAGAACAGAATAGATGTATGGACTTAAGAGATGGCTCCCACCATAGTGTAACACTTAACTCTATACAGCACTTTGCTCCACACCAGAAATCATAACCACGGTACAGAACAGAACAAATGTATGGACTCAAGAGGTGGCTCGTACGTACTCTAGAGGTGGCTCCCACAATAGTATAGCACTTAGCTCCGCACAACACTTTACTCCATACCAAAAATCAGAGAGTTAGTGGATCCATGACGGACAGAGGGTCATAAAGTGACTAATCAGAGGGCCAATAGTTATTTAAGTCCCCCAAGACATGGGACCTCCGTGGTGGTACTTATAAAATAATTTTAAAATACTTTCTAAAATCAAAAAACATATCCATGGGTTTCAATTTAAGTAAACAGAGTTCAGAAAATAATCCACGTAATTGAAATAGTAATATAATTTATAAAACACAACTTATGTAAAATAAATTATGGTAACTCAAAACATATATAAAATATATTATGTTAATTCGAACTTTATATATAAAACAAAACAAAAGTTTGAGAGAGAGAGAGAGAGAGAGAGAGAGAGAGAGAGAGAGAGAGAGAGAGGATGCTTTTGATGATTGATGGATGGCTACATATATATCGTGAAGATGGCATGCGGAGCAAGAAGGCTTGGGGCGCAAGATTGTTGTTGTACAGAAAATGATGTATTTCATTGTATTTTAGTCTAAGAAAAATATAGAGAAAAATATAATAAAAATACCATAATACTCAGAAAATAATATTGAATAATAATATAAAGTTAAAATTATTTTTTGAAATCATTTATAATTAAATAATATTAATATAGAATTTAAGGGACAATTTAAATTTTCGGGTCGTTACAAAGCCGATGCTTGATGGGTTCATGGATTTTGACATGGCCGGTGATGTTAATTATAGGAAATCTATTTCGGGGTATTTGATGACTTTTGTAGGGGGAGCTGTGGTATGGTAATCTAAATTACAAAAATGCGTTGCTTTCTCAACTATCAAAGCTGAATTTATTGCCATTACGGAAGCTTGCAAAGAAGAGTTATGGTTGAAGACATTTTTGCAAGAGTTAGGTTTGAAGCAAGAGAGGTATGTGCTTTATTGTAATAGTCAAAGTGCAGTTCATTTGAATAAAAATTCTACTTTTCATTCGAGATCAAAACACATTGATGTGAGATACTATTGGATTCGTGGTGTGTTACATTCGAAATTGTTGCAACTCAAAAAGGTTCACACAAATGATAATATTTTGGATATGTTGACCAAAATTTTGTCGAGGGACAAACATTTGAAGTGTCGAACCTTGACGGGTATGGTTGATGTCTCCACCTAAGTCGGTAGGGGGATTGTTGGGTATACCTCCTTATTGGAGTATGAGACCCAATTGGTTTAATAAAAGAGTTTAATTTGGTTTGGTGTTGGTTATAATATTGTAGACACACCGTTTTTGACAACCCTTATAACTTCGACGTCCTCGTATGCACACCCGATGATGAGTTTATTTGCTCGCCAAGTGTTCGAAGTCCTCAGCGGAGCGCCACAACTTTGAACCTTTCAAACCCTGCACCCTTGTTGCCTCAATTTTGGACCAAGCCTTGGTTCTTCAAGCCTACAGCTTTTGGTGGCCTGCCAGCCACTTTTAGAGGCTGCCGACCATCACTTTTGGGCTACCGGCCACCAGTATATTTTGCATATATTTTATGGCAGCTATGCTAGCTGTTTGCACAGATGCATGCATCTACCCCCATGTGTAGGGCTGGATCTCCTTGAGGAAATTTCATGTTTTCTATATATAGGAGGCCCCTCTCTCATGTTTTAAGGTTAGAAAATTTTGAGATGAAAAATTTTCCTCCCTCTCTACAATTCTCTCTCTCTCTACCAAATTCTTATACTTTTGCTTACAAATCTTTAACCTTTGCCTATACACCCTTAACCAAATCTCACCATCTTTGGGCTGAGATATTCTTGAGCTTGGTTTGAACTCTAGAGGGTGTGTTTACTTGGTTTTCATTGCTTGGAATAGCTTCTTCTCTTCAAGAGATATAAGACTTTGCTTGTAGCTTTGTTTTATTTTCTATTATTCCTACTATTTTTCCATTGTTTTGGGTTGTCAAAACTCTGTGTTTTGTGGGCTGAAGCTTGGGTTTAAGGCCATTAAAGGTTGAGGGGTTGATAGCCCTTCTTTGTACCTTGTTTTGGAGGCCTTTGCCTTTGTGTTTCCCACCCTTTTACTATCTTTTTCCAAGGTTTTTAACACTGATTTTCAGAGCTTTTTCAGTGGCCAAAATCATGTTTTGAAGTCCAAATTTGGAGGGGTTAGCCTCCCCTCCTTGTGTCTTGCTTACTAGCTTAGTTGGAAAATGTTTTAGCATTTTAATCTAGCTATTTTTAGGTCAAGTCCAGCATGTTTTAGGACTTATTTTAGACTGTTTTAGCACTGTTTTGGGCTGTTGTTTGCATTTGAGCTTTGTTTTGCATGCTTGTAGTGTAATAATCCTCACAAGCTTGGTGTTTTAGGCCTTAGACATCATCTTGTTTGAATTGATAGCATTTATTTATGCTTTTCTCACTCATTTTCAGCACTTAATCATCTCTACATTTTCCTCCATTCTTGGCTTTTTTATTTTGCTTTGAAAATAGCTTTAAGTCACTTGTTTGCCCAAATATGAAATTGAGGTTTCATACTTAATGGTTTAATCCCTTAGGGGGTTCATTACCAACGGTATGATGCTTCTTTCATACCTAAAATAAATTGTGTTTTGAGCCCTCTTTCCATTAGAGGATTTAATCTCACCCTTTGGACTTAATAGATTAAAGAATGGTTGGTAAATTAAAATGGAGTAACTTGGAATTAAAAATGAGAAAGATAATAATTTGGTTGTGTTCAATCGGACGTTAATTGAACACATGGAAGCTCGAACCATTTCATACTCATTAGTGATGAAATGGTTCAAGGTTCCAAGGTCACCATTTCCCTTGATCATTGATGAAAGGGAGGAGGTTTGTGTCTTGTTTTGCATTTATTAAAATTGCACACTTTGGTCTATATGCCATCATGTAATGAAATTGCTTGAGTTGGCAGTTTATGAACCAAGTTCACTACTCCTTTGATTTGCTCTTGAAAAGGATGGGAGAGTTGTGCAAACAAACCCTTGAAATACCCTGTATATGCTTTGTTTGTCCTCTGTTGCAGCAAGATGAACTTGTGCAGCAGTGGCTAGCAGGTGGCCGGCAGACCACCTTTGATGGCTGGCTGGCCATCACTAGTGGCCGGCAACCTTCATCACTAGCCTGCAGGCCACTGGTGCAAAACTCAGCCGTGATTTGGCAAGGCAGAGCAGAGTGAGCAGCAGTATTGATGTTCAAATATGCAAACAGAGGCATTCAAAAGCAAAATAGTGGCTTTTCGGTTGAAAACCAAGCATGCGCATGAACATCCCTCATTTCTCGAGGTGTAGTAGTTAGTTGTTTAGTTTAATTACTCATCTTAATTGCACTTGCGCTGTAATTATTTAATTAGTTAGTTAACTAGTTTGTTAATTCAAGTGTTGTAATAGTTAGTTTAATTAGCTTTAGTCTAATTAGTTAGCTTAATTAGCTTAGCTTAGCTTAGTTAGCTAGTTTATTCATTTAGGCTCTCCTTCGTGAGAGCGTAATGCAATAATGTGTATGTCTTCCAACCCCACATCTTTTTTCCTTTTATTTACTAGCTTATGATGATTAGTTTAGGGACATCACGTTTTGATTATCATACTTCATGTTTGCATCCATTTGTATTGCATGCACCGAGGCTCGGTTCATCATTCTAACTGCATTGTTAGTTCAATATTTCTTTGAGTACGTGCTTAGACCGCATGTTATCAAATTGTTTCATATGCCATAAATAGTAGCCGAGCCTATTAGTTACATATTACATGTGTTGCATTAGTCATCTCGCATAGTTAGGAACCATGCATTCTTCTAACTCATATCCTTTTGGTTTGGAGTACTAGGTGAGCCTTTACTTGCTTTAGCATATTGCATGAGTGTTGATGTTGCCATATTTAGCATGCTTGCCATAAGGCTAAATGCTTAATTGATAAACTACTTGAATGCTTGTGGATGAAGGCTTATTGCTTGAATTGGGATAATTTGAGTAATGTTCATATGCGATCACTTTTTCAAGTGGTACATATTCGAAACAAATTTCAAAACAAACATGGCTCGAAGTGCTCCAATTCTTGCAAGTTAGTCTATACTTGTGTATGTGCGCATCACATAGTAATGCTAGCCTAACAAGCGGAACAAAAGTTTATAATGTTGATAAAAATCATATCATGATTAGTAGAGGCTGATCTTTGATTGGGCGGACGGGGGTGCTCAAATGTATTCATGACCTTTCTCTCTCGTACCTAAATTCTCGAGCCGAGACAATCTTGGTGATGACGGACACATGGCCTTTGGCACGAGTCATGGGTTTCCTAAATTTTTCAAAAATAAAATATTTAGGTGGTGACTCTGTATCTGGCAAAGTAGTCCAATTTTGGTAATTTGATTCAAAATCGATTTTTTAAAAGATTTGCCAAATTTGGACTCTTTGGTGTTTATCAATTTCACATTGCACTTGTGAGATTAAATTCAGAACCGCGAGAGTCTGAACTGTAGGGCTTATATTTCGAACTTCCGAAAGTGGGGCGCGAAAAAGGTGAGCTACAGTTTCTGGCGACTTTGCTGGGGATTTAGAGAACTTGACTCTAAACTCATGATATGAAATTTTATCTACACTTATATGTTTCTTTGCATTATATTTGCATTGGTATGTTTAAGTCACTGTGTTTGCCATCTGCTATTCCTGGACGGTTTGCCGGAGGCTTGCTTGAAAAGCTTACCGAGAGGCTGATCGGTCACGGGCTCTGCCATGATTGGAACACAACCCTTGGATCTGGACTACCGCTATACTTTTTGATCCTCCTTTCACCTCTTGGTGTTAGATGGAGAGGTATACTAGGTAGTCTTGCCGAGGTACCCTTCTAATCATTTGGCCTAGTTGCATATCGAAAGCCGTAGAGACTGATCCAACCTAGAACAGAATGCTTACCCGAATGTAGGATTGCGTGAAACCGCTTTGTTTGAATAGTGAACCCTAGTTCCTAACGAAACTAGGACAAGGTAACCCTACCACCTCATAAGAGTGTTTTGGCTCTCACTTAACTGGTATGTACTTTACAGTGAAACAGTACAGAACATGCGTATTAGTTGCAAGTTGGGTATCAGTTTTGGGGGCAGAATTCAATGTTGAGTATAGTCCTACAGCTTTGATTACATCTGTGTGTTGTTAACATCTGAGCTGAGGTGCTGTGTAGTTTCTGATTACAGCTTTCTTTTTATTTTATTTCTTTTTGCTAGGTAGTATAACATCATAGCTTCAAATAGTTTGAATATCCCCCAAGAGCTCTACCCCTGTGTCAGGAGGCTTTATAGATCCAGAGATCTTGTTAGAGGACAACCTATGTTTGCTTCGCTCCCACCGGTTACTAGACGGAGAAGAGTTAGGCATAATTCACCAGTCTAGCAGTCACCCTGTATCTAGTCAAGCTCAGTTTACTACATCTAGTGTAGTACAAGATCATTTGCCTATCCCGATGGCACAATATCCCCTAGTCAGCATGGAGGACTTGATTCATCACCTTTAGCAAACAGTTGAAACCATGCAGCAAAACGTTGCTCGTCAAGCTGAGGTCACAGCACGTCAAATTGAGGTCATAAATAGGTTGCAACAATAATAACCATAACTGGCAGTGGCTTTTGCATCTCATGCACCTTTCACAGGTATCCCAGCGCCCAGAGCCACAGCCCATACTGCTAATGCCCAGGCTGAGAATTAGGGCAACCCGATATAGCCGATCCCACCACAAACCTCCAAAGCACTCGTGTATCAAACCGAGGCTCCATTTGAGTTTGAGGTTGACCCGACCGTGCTTGAAGTCAACAAGTCGGAGAAGCTCTTCAAGAGAGCACAAGGTGTGAACTCTATTCCCGACATAGAAGGTGGGTATACCGACTCTGCAGTGACATTGCTAGATCGGTTCAAAATGTCGCATATCGATAGATTTGATGGTTCTGGAGACCCTATGGTTCATTTTTGGCTGTTTTTAGACATCTTACGGCTGATGGGCCTAACCAAATTGTAGAAACTCTCACTCTTTGGCTGGACCCTATCTGGTATAGCCGCTATATGGTATGCAAAGCTGGAGGATTCTGTGAAGCAGAGTTAGGAGGAAATGATTGAGGCCTTTATTGCACAGTACTCCTACAACACCCAAATCGAGGTCATAACCTGTGATTTAAAGGAGGGTTTTTCAAAATTCGTGACAAGGTAGATGGCCAAGGCTTGAATGATGACTACACGATCTTCAGAGAAAGATCAAATAAGAATGGTAGTTTGCAATCTGCACGGGAAGCTGTAGCAGAAAATGATCGTCCTACCTTTGTTCACATTCACTGAGCTCCACAAGATGGGAGTTCAAGTTGAGGATGCCATGAAACAGGGGTTGATAACTGATAAGAAAGAGCAAGCCAAGAGGCCTTTTGTGAGCAGTTTCAATGCAACCACTAGTGGTAGCATAGCTGCGCGGCCATCTGATGTGAGTGTTGTCACCACCACAACCAAGACCGCCAATTCCTTTGCCAGTACAACTCCACAAACTTCAAACAACCAGGCCTAATCCCAAAGTACCTTTACCCCACTCTACATGCCTTTATCCCAAGCCATGAGAGTGTTGATCAAAAAGGGGCACCTCAAGCCGTTAGAGCCTTGCCCACTACCTGATCCTCTTCCAGCAAAACACAACCCAGCCAAGTACTGTGCGTTTCACTAACAGCACGGTCACGACACCGACCAATGCTTCAGGCTACGTCATGTGATTTAAGACCTCATCGACAACAAGGTAATCGCACTACCCCAAAAGCCAAATGTAACTACTAACCCTCTCCCAGCCCACAATCAAGTTCCCCCACCTCATAATCTAAACCTAATCCATACACTGGCCATCTCCTATGACCCCAGTGTATATATCACCCATTCCCACCTACCTAGACCGACGGTGTTCATCTCTGAAAGCACAAACTTGTGCATGATGGACACGTCTGTACTTCAACCTAAACTTGTGGAGACAACAGTGGCAGGAGAAGGGAGGTTGGTCTTAGAGGAGAGTACGAGTCCGCTGACTGAGTGCTCTGAGGACTTGTTCGATAGGGAGTATGATCTGTGCTGCTACATTGTGCCGATTGATCAGGTTAGGCTAGAAGTGGTATTGCCAACAGCAGTGGAGGTCAGTGTGGTTAGAGAGGATGGCCCGAGCCAAGGTTTGGATGATCTGGCGGAGCTTGAGGAGGACTTAGACAACCTGCAGTTCTTCGATGAACAAGATCAAGGGGATGTGCAGATTGACTAGTTCGATTTGAATGGGTCAACAGACAACTCTGGGTGGTTGAGCGATGAACCTGACAGGGAGGAAGGAACTGAAACTAAACCGAAAGAAAAGGGAGCAAGAATTGCTGTGGTGGTTGGAATGGCCGATGAAAAAGAGAAAATGCCGGAGAACACCGGCGTAAAAATTTCAGCTCAAGAACTGGGCATTACGAGTACAGTGGATACTGAACAAGAAGATGTGTTGAAGCAGTTTGCACAAGAAAGGGTTGAAGACAAACAGAAAGCTGTGGTAGCCCAACACCCCGTGGGGGATACTTGTGACGTGGGAGTGATCCAAACGGAGCCAGACAATTGTTTGTCAGTTGCCAAAGGTGTATGGTGGGAGGATGACGATCTACTTATGGCTCACATCGACGAGGACTAGGATGAGTCCCTACTAGATAACACATGGTAAGCTGAAGAGATTGACCACATGACGAGGAGTAGGCGGTATTTCAAGCCCCCACATTTAGACCAAGCTAAGGCCTCTGGGAAAGATAGAGAGGTTGAAAGATAGAAAGAGAAACAGTTGGAGGAAGAGGTAGTGTTGAAGCAACTAAAGAAAATCCAAGCCTACATTTCGATTTGGGGCCTTCTTATGGCCTCCTGAGTGCATCGGCAGGCTGTGCTGTCAACAATGGACAAAGCCAAACTATCCATTGACACCACCCCTGAACAGCTTATGGGATTAGTTTTCCCAAGTGGTGCCAGCCTAACCCTAACCTTTTCCAAGAAAGAAATGCCATTGGAAGGCTCAGCACACAACAAACCTCTGTACATATTTGTCGAGTATAGAGACAAATAGGAATCAGTGGTGTTGGTTGACACTGGTTCAGCTATCAATTTCTATTCGTCTCATACAGCTCATGATATCGGTCTGAAACCAGCAGATTTCGTGTCCACAGCCTAAGTGATTCGGGCATATGACAATACAAGCAGGGAGGGTATAGGCACAATACATATCCGAGTTCAGGTGGGCCCAGTACAGTAGGATATTGAGTTCCATGTCCTAGAAGCCCTGACCACTTTCAACTTACTGCTAGGGAGGCCCTGGCTGCACCTTGTAAAAGTAGTCTCTTTTACCTTCCACCAAATGTTGAAATACCCTCATGAGAAGGGAGTGACTATTGTGTTCGAGAATTCGTCCATAAATCCTCCGCCAGAGGTAACTACACCAGTGGTGGAGATAGTTCATGGCGAGGAGGATGTATTCCTTTCAGGGTTTACTCTGGCCAAGGCCCAAGTGGTGCATAACATCTTGGCAGCTGATGAGGGCATGTATGTTAGCGCCCAATCAATTTATTTCATGAACAAACTCCAACACGTGCTAGGAATGAGACTGGGAAGAAGTGGCCGGAAAGGCGTCATAGCATTGGCTGATGTGCCGCATAATCCACATGCCTTTGGTCTTGGTTATATGCCCACCAAAGAGGATTGGGTCCGGAAAAGGAAAGAGATGGCAGGCAGAGCTAGAGCCAAGAAGGCCGGGAAACACTATGAGCTTGTTCACAGGCGGATCCGGGGAACGCTGAATGGCCACTTTGTTCAGGAGGGTGAAGACTTTCCCTTTTGCGGCTTTCCCGAGCCCTAGGTAAATTCTACGAAGTAGTGTGTTCTTGGCTTTGAAATCTTCTTCGACCTATAGTTGCAAGATAGTGATACCGAGGAAAAGGTTGAGCTAACTGCTGAAGTTGAAAAGAGCATGGAAAGTGACTCGGATAGCAGCGAACTTGAAATATGGACAGCACTGGCATATCTCCTTTCAGATCCTCCAGCTGACTCAGAGAGCTTGGGGGATAAACTTACCATTTCCATGATCGGGGACCAACCAGGTGTGAACCTATCTAGCAACATTTTGGATGTATCTAAAGCACCACCTCTCGTCTGGCAGCTGGAGGAGGATTACTTGTCTAGTGCTGAGTCGGGTAATGAGCCTGAATCTAATTCCACAGAGTCTGTGGAGTCGGAATCAGATTCTGGTTCTTCTAAGTCTGAGTCCGATATTCTTGGGGGTGATAACCTGGATGCCAAGGTCTTATCCAGGTCCTCTTTTTCTTTTTCTTTTGAGTCGGTTGTAGTCAAAGAGCTGGATGAACTAGACTTTATGAATGAGAATGCTGCTGATTCTAAGTATTTCTTTGTACCTCTTGTTTATTGCATTGACCAGGACTTTCAGAATTTTAATGAAAACGATAAGGAAGGAATTTCTTTGGTTTTGAAAAACTTGATTAATCGAGAGGAGGAGAGGTTTGCAAAACCCCTTGGTAATGAAATCATTGCTTTTAATGTGGGTACTGAGAAGGATCCGCGTTTGGTCCAGATCTGGTCCACGTTGTCTTTGGAGGAACGCGAGTGCTTAGTTTTTTTATTAAAAGATTTCAAAGATGTTTTCGCGTAGTCCTACGAAGACATGCCTGGAATCGATCCTGAGATTGTACAGCATCGGATCCCTCTTGACCCCGAGGCTCGACCCGTCAAGCAGAAGTTGCACAGAATACGTTTGGATTGGGCTTTGGAAATTAAGGAAGAAGTTACCAAACAGATTGAGGTAGGTTCTTGCTTGTGTCTGAGTATCCAATGTGGTTGACCAACATTGTTCCAGTCCAAAAGAAAGATGGCAAAATCAAAGTCTGTATTGACTTCAGGGATCTGAATAAGGCTAGTCCGAAGGATGATTTTCCCTTGCCACATATTGATGAGTTGATAGACTTCACTGCTGGTCATGTGTTGTTCTCCTTTATGGATGGATTTTCCGAGTATAACTAGATTCTGATGGTACCTGAGGATAGAGAGAAAACTGCCTTCACTACACCGTGGGGTACCTATTACTACAGGGTGATGCCGTTATGGCTAAAGAATGCCGGGGCTACCTATCAACGGGTTGAGACCACAATTCTGTATGATAGGATCCATAAAAAGGTTGAGGTGTACGTGGACGACATGATTGTCAAATCCAAAGAAAGAGAGGGCCACTACACCACCTTGATGAAATTCTTTCAACAGATCAGAGAATACAGATTGAGGTTGAATCCACAGAAGTGTAGTTTCGGTGTAACAGCAAGGAAAATGCTGGGTTTATTGATCACATAGAGGGACATTGAGGTAGATCCTTCCAAAATTAAGGCCATCCTAGAAACACCACCACTGAGGACTGAAAAGGAGGTGCGAGACTTTTTGGGTAAAGTGCAATTCATAAGATAGTTTATTTCCAAATTAACCTTGACTTATGAACCACTATTTGGTCTCCTCAAGAAAGGAAAGAAATTCCGATGGGATGATCGATGTCAATTCGCTTTTGAGTAGATTAAGCAGTACCTTTAGAATCTACCTGTGTTGTCGCTGCCAGAGCCGGAGAAGCCTTTGATTTTGTATCTATCAGTCACAGACACAACAATGGGATGCATGCTTGCTCAGGAATTTGAGGATAGGATAGAGAAAGCTGTCTACTATTTGAGCAAGAAAATGTTGGATTATGAGACCCGTTACACTCCATTGGAGAAAGCTTGCTTGGCCTTGGTATGGGCTACTAGGAAGTTGAGGCACTACTTGTTAGCTCACTCCGTAATTCTGGTTTCAAAATTAGATCCCATTAAATATCTCTTTGAGAAACCAGTGCTTACGGGTAGGCTAGCCCGTTGGTTGCTTCTTCTATCCAAATTTGATCTCAAGTATGTTACCCGTAAGTTGGTCAAGCGGAGAGTTGTAGCGGAATTCCTGGTAGATCACCCAGTCAAAGGGGATGAAGTGGTAGAATAGTTGTTCCCAAATGAAGCCATTCTGCAAGTGGAGGAGGAGACTTGGACAATGTACTTTGACGGAGCATCCAATCAAAATGGTTATGGGATAGGTGTATTGCTGATAGCACCCGACAATTCTCATATACCTTTAGCTTTCAAACTCCGGTTCAAGGTATCCAATAATGAAGCAGAATATGAAGCATATATCGCTGGTTTGAAAGTTGCCTTGGAACTAGCGGCAAAAAGGTTGGATGTTATCGGGGACTCGAACCTAGTTGTTTCTCAAGCAAATAGAGACTGGAAAGTCAAGGAAGAAAAGATGAAGATTTATCACCAGACCCTGGACGTTCTGATTCCTAGGTTTGAAAAGCTAACTTTCACGCATCTACTAAGAGAGAACAATAGGCTCGCTGACGCCTTATCAACTCTATCATCCATGATAGACATCCCTCTTGGAGTCCGAATATGTCTGATTATCATTGAACAGAGATACACACCAGCCTATGAGACTGTCGCCGCAATAGATGAAGTGTAAGACAAAAACCCTTGGTACTATGACATCTGGAACTTCTTGGAAAAGGAGATTTATCCACCAGGGGAAAATGCTAAGGACAAAAGGGGCATATGGCGAATGGCTATCCAATTTATCATCTGCGGAGGTAAACTACATAAGAGGGGTCATCTGGGAATACACAAGTTATGTGTCAAGGAAGAGGAGTCAAAGCACCTGATGGAGGTTATCCATGGAGGGGAGTGCAGAGCACGCATGAATGGAGTAATGTTAGCCCGGAAGATTCTCAAGCAAGGTTACTACTGGTCTACTATGGAGGAGGATTGTATTGGTTTTGTTCAGCAATGCCATAAATGCCAAATTCATGCTAATCGCATGAACATCCCGCCGTCAACGTTGTACAACATGACTTCGCCATGGCCTTTCTCAATTTGGGAAATTGATGTCATTGGCGCAGTCATACCAAAAAGGTTGAATGGGCATGAATACATTATGGTGGCAATTGATTGCTTCATAAAATGGATGGAAGGTCAGTCCTGCGCAGTGTTGAAAGCAACACATGTGGCTAAGTTCATCAGAAATAACATCGTTTGTCGATACGGAGTCCCAAACGAGATCATTTTAGATAATGGCTCCCACTTCAAGAAAGAAGTGATAGACTTGTTGGAGAAATACAATGTGGCTTTTCACAAGTCATCTACATACCAGCCACAAACCAATGGAGCTGTTGAGGCCGCCAACAAGAACATCAAGCATATTCTGCAGAAGATGGTTAAGACCCATAGGGATTGGCCAAATAAATTGCCATTCGCACTCTGGGGTTATAGAACTTCAATCTGGATGTCTACAAGGGCAACTCCTTATTCTCTTCTCTATGGGATGTAAGTTTTTCTATCAATCAAAATAGAAGTCTCATCGCTACGAGTTATGGCTGAGTGTCAAATAGCAGAGGCGAATTGACAACAGAGTAGGTTTGAGGAACTGATGTTGTTTGATGAGAGAAGACTGAAAGCATTATATCACATTCAAGGCTATCAACGCAGGATTACTAGGGATTTTAACAAGAAGGTTAAGTCTTGGAATATCAAAGAAGGGGATATGGTGTTGAAAGACAACCAAGCTCCCATCCATGACCCGAGGGGCAAGTTTAGACCCAATTGGAGTGGTCCTTACATCATAAAAACTATCTAGTCAGGTAGAGCTGTTATTCTCATGGACCTGGATGGCCTAGAATTTTTCCAACCAATTAACATGGACAAATTGAAGAAATACTATCCCTGAGAGGCTCGCTAGGCCAAAAACCGAGAAGGGCGACCTAGGCAAAAGTTAGAGCATTGAAAAAATTAGAAATAAAGAAAAATTGAGCTCGCAAGGTTAAAAACCCTAAAGGGCGGCCTTGGCAAAAGTTAGAGCGCAAAAGGAGAGTGTTAATACTTGAGTGAACCTGAACCGAACTACGTAAGGCCTGATTCCCATCTTCGGGATACGTAGGCAACTTCATCCCAAATTCGGCCATAATCACCTCCAAATCAACTATCCTGTCCATGTGTCCGATCAGGTCATCTTTGTCTGTTCTATACTTGAGGGTTCGGTTGTGATCTTTACTCTGATAGAAGAGCCGGTTACAATACAAAGCAGCAGTGTGTTCAAACAAGGGGCAATTTGTGATCTTTGATTCAAGGTTGTATATCTCGGGGTTTGATTCCGTGCGTGTCAAGTGGTGATCCTTTTTTAAAATGGTTTTGGAAAGTTTTAATAAAAGTTGATTTTTGTTCAAATTTTACCTTTTACAACTGAGACCATTTTTGGACCAAAAGGAAAATTTTTAGTGCTCAAAAGTTTAAATTTCATTGATTTCAACATAAAAGTTCTCCAACTCTTTGATATAAATCAAAGTTTCTTTTATTACATTGAAAAAAAAACTTGAAAAGAAAGGTCAAAGCAATAAACTGGGTGCATAGATGAATCTGGGTGCATAAATGAATCAGGTGCTCCTGCGTCCCCCGTTCGTGCTTGTGGAAGCTTCTGAAGCTAAAGTGGGCTCAGTTTGTGTTTCATCCTCGAGCCAAGCCAAACACTCGCTAGAAAGGGTGCAACTGAAACTAGGGGTAGGGGCCAGAAGCTCTCTCGTCCTCCAAGCAGTAAGGTACCTAGCCAAGTGTGAACCTCGGATAAGGAATGAAACCAAGTACTCTACCCCTTTCTCCGGGCGGGTCCGATCATGCCCGAATTGATGCCTGAACCGAAAAGAGAAGTAGAACACACAATGTGTGAGGCCAATCAGCTAAATGCCAGGCTGCCGAGCCATGCTGTAACTAATCTCGGTCAGATTAAGCCAGGGCCAACACCAAGCTATGTCAATAGTAGACCTGTTGCACATCCATTCGTACCACCACCTTTCATTCGAGAAATCCACTAGTTAGTGGTGGAAGAAATAGCCACGAGTTGAGTATTTAGGGAAAGAGTCCACAACCTTCAGCTTATCCATAAGCCACACCTGGGAAGGGATGAAAGAAAAGAGAGATTAAAGAATAGAGAGATGTATGTTGAGAGAAAAGTAAGAAAAGGGTTTTGAGAGAAAAACAGAGCATGAGTGCTAAGCGATGTGAGAAACAGATATGAGAAAGGGTGGGAAACATTACCTGAAAATGTAATGGACTTCTCACGAATCTGGTAGTCTCCCGCCGATGAGAGGTGTCTAAGCTCATCAAGGTCTCAGCTAGCACCAAACCGATGCAGCTCTTGCCTTCTTTCAGGCCTTGCACCACTTCGATCAAGTGAATACTAGACCCGCCAGAACTAGGCGCAAGAAGGAAATGAGCCAGTATACACAAGTAAAGGGCATGTTGCCAAAAACCTCTCCAAAGACAGTCGCCGTGGTCACCAGCGTCGAAAAATTTACCTTTTCCGAGCCGTCTAAAGTCGCTATCCAATCTGAGAGTCTTTCGACAAAAAATGGTTCCATTGTGAAGAATTTGCAGCTGAAATGAAGAATTCACGAAGTCCAACCCTTTGTAAAAGATAAGGCAGTGAGTGGAAGCCAACTGTCAACAATCTGGAGGTTCTGTACATTGATGGCTAGCAAGTGGCCAACAGGTGGCTGGCAAGCCACATTGATGGCCGGCAGGCCATCTCTTGTGGCAGGCATATGGTCACCAAACTCCTCTTTTGGCCGGCAGCCTTCCTCTCGGGCCTGCTGTCCATCTTTGTGCTGAACAATGCTGAAAACATGTGTTTTGTTCTACTCTTTGTGTGTTTTAAGGTCTTGCTCTGAGTCCTCTTGGCTTTAGTAAGTTTGTTGAGTTGTGTTTGAGTGGTTTTGTTTTTCAAGTTGTTATTATTTTGTTTATCGAGTTGTATATTGCATTTTGTATTTTGTTTGTTGGTCAGTTCATTACCCGATTAAGAATTTTGTTTCAATCAAGTGCTCTTGGTCATTTCAATTCATGTCTATTTCATGCTAATATGGTGCTCATGATGCAAAAATAACAACACACTTTTCATAAAAATTGTGAGGTTTTATTCCGATCATGGTTTTTTACAAAAAAGGAGTACAAGTTTTAAAGCAAATAAAACTTCCTAAAGCTATACAATATGATAATGCTACCATCAAAAAGATACTAAGCAAAATAAATACAAAAAAAAAAAAAAAAAATCAGCGCCAGTAGCCTCAGGCTTGGGAGGCCCTCTTCCTCATCTTCCTCTTCCGCGGAGGAGAAGGCTCTGGGGCACTATCTTCGTCGGCTCCGCTGTCTGAATCTACCTCTGAGCCGGAACCAGAGACGGCATTGTCTCCGTTCTCCACTCCAGAACCCTCCTTAGCATCGTCGCCTCTGCTCTTGGAACCCGAGCCGGCGTCATCATCTCCGCTCTCAGATGACCTAGAGTGCTGACTCGTTGCCTCCTCCGAACCACTGGTCTTAGCATCGTCGTCCCTTAAGATGGGCTAGGGAGGACTGCTCCAGGCTTGGGTACTCATGTCTTTGTCTCTCCTCCCTGCTATTGGAGAAGGTGCTAGCGCTGCTGCCGCTGGAGCCATCGGTATGGATAGGATCTAAAAAGGGCAGTTGACAACATATCAGTTTAAGTGTCTGTAACAGATGCAAGCATAGTATGTAGTGTGTGCATCAGACGCAAGAATGATATGCAAAATGAGTATATACAGAAGTCGGATATAGTGTATAAGTACAGTGTGTGAATGTAGTGTACCAATGCAATGTATCAGTGTGGCTTAGAACAAACTACAGTTGAAATGCTATTGCATCAGTGAAAATTTGATAGCTTGAAGTGTAAACTAAAAGGAATTACCGGGATGCCGTGGAGACCAAGCAGCGTCTCCCTCCTTTGTATCATACCCATCAAGGAGGCTATTAGCTCGAGAACGCTCCCTGTGTAATCAATGGATGCCCGTAAATGCATTTGGATGATCAGTGTTTGTAGTGAATATATCTGAAATGAAATATGGGGTGCAAGTGGTAAAGAGTGGTCCATACCTTAGTCGGGCCTCTAACCTTGACAAGCTCGTGCCCGGCCGCTGCGGGCTCAATCGGGACTTGGTAAGCATCCCTAGTATGACGCCAACATGTTAGTGCAGTGGGAAGCTCTGGCTAACCGGTCCTCTGCCTCGCCCGGGAAGCACGAGCCCTAGTCTCCCTGGTCCCGCTGGTTACTCTAGGCGTCTCTCTCGCAATAGGAACTCTCACCTCCTCACCTCCACGAGCACTGATCAAAGGTGGCATAAGACGTGTCTGAATGAAAGTTGCATAGTCACCCTCTGCTCGGAAGTAGTTAGCATCCAAGCCCACCATAAACTAAGTGACCTCATCAATGGATAGACTATCTGCTGATCGCATGGACTCTGGCGGCGCCATCGGAATGATCGGGTCAAGCAAGCCCACAGTCTGACGCACGAACCGCTCGCTCAGGAACCAGGCCTGGTAGACTGGGCCTTCGAGTAGAATGTAGAAACGAGATGTGGCCCAGGCCCAGCGTACTGGTCTGAAATCTCGACTGGCATCATTGCCCATGGCTGCCACATAGTCTGCAAGTAGAGGTTGTACAGATTATTAGTTGCTGTCAGTTGTTAAATGTGAATCAATATAGTTGTAAAGTAAAAATGATTGTGTTTCGGGTTACCTCATGAGCAGCCACAGTGTCGAAGTAATGGTAGAAGAACGTTAAGGTCTCGCAGGTCATGCGCTGGTGCCGATCGTCATACCCCCGCAAGTAAGGGATTGCCAATGGGAGCTCCTTTATGGGCTCTAGAGCCAGAGTCGGAAAATAAGCATACACCCATAGCTGCGGAGAAAATGCAGTGATATGTGTAAGTACAATGTATAAACAGATGCAAAAAGTGCAAAGCAGAAAGCACAATGTATGAATAGATGCAGAAAGTGCAAAGCAGAAAGCATAATGTATGAACAAATGCAGGAATTGTAAAGTAGAAAACACAATGTATGAACAAATACAAAAAGTGCAAAGCAGAAAGCACATGTGTTGAACATTTGTAAAGCAGAAAATGTAAAGTGAAAAGAGAGAATTGAGATGCATACCTCCTAGGCTCGCCAGTATCCTCTGATCAAGTCTCCTCTCAGATTGGAGGTCGAGCTCATGTATCCATATAGGGTGGCAAGGCCAGCTCCGCCCCAATAATAGAAGCGCACCCGAGGAAGGGTCACCAAAGCGCTCAACAGATACAAGCCCACGATGTTCCACCTGTTTGAAAACAAGGTGGTACCAAAGACAAACATCAGAAAACCTTTGGCGTACTGCTCCATCTCATCTATTGTCCAAGGCTCGCTCCCTTTGAACTGCTCGGTGAACCAGGTATATCTGACCATGCCTGTCCGTTATATGGGTGGACGCGCTTCCAGTAGCTCAATCCAGGCCGCCTCCCACTCCCCTATGTCTGTATCGAACGGGATCGGATCACCCCCTACTTCTAAGCCGGTGATCATGGCGAAGTCATAGGGAGTTATTGTCATCTCCCCTGTAGTGAAGAAGTGGAAGGAGTTGGTGGTGTCCCACCATCTCTGCATAAGTGCGCCTACAAGGGAATGACACGTGATAACCCGTGTCAGGCCAGAGCAGAATAGGTTGAAGCCGGTCTCGTCTACGATGTCGCGAACTCCTGCAGGGAGCTCATCGTACCAGTCTCGCGTAGTAGTAACTTCGTACTCTCTAAAGGCACGAGACTCGCCCTAGGGCAAGAACAGATGAATCAGATAAGGTAATGATAAAAGTATAGGCAGATAAAAGACAGTGCAAGAAATGCAAGTAGAGACAGGCAGGAATGCATAAAAACAAAGCTTATACCTCAACGACGATCGATGAAAGATGAGAAGTTGGCTCCCTCAACAGGAGATCCTCCGGCACACTGAGAACGAAGTTGCTAAAGCGCCTAATGCCACCACCTGGAAAGATGTGTGTGTGAAGATGGTACCTATCCGGATTAAATGGCCGTACTCTCACTGATAGTGGCTCTGGCACAGACTCAGGCTCGAACTCTGCCTCAAGGTCAACCTCAATACCTCCAGCCACCTCGGCAATGATCGGCTTATCCGCATCGGGAACATGTGGAAATACATAGGGAACCTCTAGAGGGGCCCCGTTGTGTGGTGAACCATCCTCCATCTGAAAAATGGGTGAAAAGTGGGTGAAAAATAAAGAAAAATGAAGAAAAGAAGGTAAACTTGGAAAAAGTCAACCCTAGGAAAGAGAAAATATAAGAAAAAGTCAAAGCTAGGAAAAGTGAATGGAACTCGAGAGAAACTCGAGGAGAACAAGCCTAGAAGGGTGAAAATGAGAAAAAAAAATGTCGAAATCAAATTCCAATTGGTTCAAAGTGAAGAGGATCAAGAGGGTTTAGCGAATAAAGTTTGCGCGAGGTGTTGGAAAACATGTAAAAAGCTCAAATCTAGAGAGGAAAAACACCTAGAGAGAGAAAGAGAGCATTTTCGGACATGTGGGTGTGAGGAAATGAGCCCTAGTGGCTTGTACTTACAGACCCGTATGTGTAAAAATGAATTTGCCCCTGTAGACACCCTATTTTTGACCATCCTCAAGACTTGGATGTCATCGTTTGAACACTCGATGATCATCCATGTTCGTGTTCGTTTTGAGTTCTCGGAGGCCTCGGTCGCACGCCTTGCCTCAAGATCTCTCAACTTGACTGTTTTGTGCTTGGTTGTGGACCAAACACTTGTGTTTTTGCTTCTGAGGGAAGAGGGTGGCTTGTTGGCCATCCCCTCAACCCATCGGCTAAGGCATGAAGCCATCGGCCTTGTTTTATTGCCATCGGCCAAAAGTGTTGGCTGATCGGCACATTATTTGGTCGGCCGGCCCTTGTGTTGGTCAATCGGCCATGTTTTCTGGCTGAACCCTGTTCATCTGCTTTATGCAGATATTAGCTGGCACGCACAATTCACCCCTTCCATAGACGTGTATGGAGGGATTTGCCCCCTTGCTTAGCTTCTCCAAGAAGCTTTGCAAATTGGATTTCTATACGAGGGGAGGCCCTCCTCCCTTCTCAGAGGTTCTGAATTTTAGGTTTAGAGAGTTTGTATCTATCTATCTCTATATCTCCCTCTCTTTACATTTGTGTGTGTATTTGTACTCAAAAGTGTGATTTTGCCTCACTATTGCACACAAACACCTAACATTACACCATCTTCTTGTTGCTGAGGTACTAGGGAGTTAGTTTCAGAGTTCTTGGAGTGGTTTAAGCTTGGAAAAGTTGCTGGAGTGATGTTCTTGAAGAGGTTCTTCAAGGGTGAGCATTCTTGCTTTTGTTACCCCATTCTTGCTTATTGTTTTAAGATTAGCTCTTAACTGATAAAAGTTCTGATTTTTGATGCTTTAGATCTTTGTTTAAGGTCTCTTTTTGGTTTGGGTTTGTTTACCCCTTCCAAGGCCTTATTAGGCCTTGTTTTAGGCCATCTTTTTGGCCCTTGTTTTAGGTCTTGCATGACCTTTCTACCACTGAAATCTAGAGGATTTTTAGTGGTGGAAAAGCGGTTTTGGTGTCTTAAATAGGAGAGGGTCATCCCCTCTCCTTGTTGTCTTGAATGCTTGCGTAAATGGCTTATGTAGGTAGCATGTGTGCTTAGCTTGTTTTAGCTCCATTTCAGCAAGTATTTGGTGTTATTTTTTCATGCTATACCTCTGTTTTGAGTCGGTTTAGTTGGCTCTTACATGCCTCATATACTTGCCTTACAATCCTCTTATTTGCCTTAACATGCATCATGTTATAACATGTCATTCTAGCATGATTTTGACTCAACTCCATGAAGCTTTTAGCCTTGTTGTAACATGCTTAAGCTTTGATTTTGGTCTTTTTGACCATATATGCCATGCTTTGTATAGCTACCATGCATTCTAGCTTGTTAGCTTTGAGTGTCCAAATCATTAACATGCTTTACTTGGGTCATTTCAGTGATTTGGCATCACTTGTTATGTTATTTCAGTCCATATAGCATGCTTGTACACTTGCACTTATCACTCCTTTAATGTTTTAAAGAGTTGATGCCTTATGCCTCATGAATGGACCATTGTGCATGCCTCCATGTTTAGGCCTCTAGGATGCCAATTCAATGTGTTTTTGATCTTGTTCTAACATGCCATAACTCTAATCTTGGTTGCTTAAATCATGCCATGTTTGGTTTGATAGGTGTAGTGTAACACCCCTTTTGTAGCCTTGCATGCCTCATGTTTTGAACCCACCTTTCTAGCATGTTTTAGCCTTGGCCATTGCATGTTTTAGGCTCTTTTTGACATGATTAAGGACTGTTTTGGGTTATACTTGCCATACGCTCTTTGTTCTGTGTAGCTTTGGTTCAAGTCCCTTTACTAGTCTTAGGCTTTAAGCCTTAGGCATGCTATGATTATGATTATATGTGTGATTTGGCATCATTTCTAACATCATTTCAGAGCACATGGTGTTGTCACACTTGCATACTTTTCACACTTTTAAGTGTTCTTGAAAGTTGACCTCCTATGCCTAGGTGATAGGCCAATTAGCATGCATGTTTGTATATGCTTTTGTCCCTGATTTCTTAGGATTTTGGCCACTGATTTGGGCATGTTTGGGAGCTGTCCATATTAGTTTAAGTCCATTTTCGCAGGTTGTTGCATGCTTGCCTTGTACGTTGTTGCATACTTGGCCTATTGCATGTTGTTGCATACTTGAGTTATATTGCATTTGGCATGTTTTTTGTTAAGTTGCTTTGCATGTTTGCATGCTAGTTCCATTGCATGTTGTTGCATGCTTATCATTGGTATTGTTGTTGCATGCCTATTACATTGTAATGCTTACATGATTATGCTACTTTGTTAAGTTCATCATGCATGTATTACATTGGTCTAAATATACTTGTCCCTTTACATGTTGTCACATGTTTGCATCACATGTTGTTACATGTTTGTCATTGGCATTGTTGTTACATGCCTTGCATGTTTAGGTTGTATGCCTATTGCACATTGCTTGCTTGCATGCCTAGGTTGCATAGCATTATGCATGCATCCCTTGCCTCTTGATCAAGCATGATAGAGGTTGGGGCCTCTTATGTGTTTTTGCGCATTTCATTTGACATTAAATTGCACACTTGGCTCCTTTGGCCATCATGCATTGAAATGCGTGATTGGTGGTCCGAGGGTCGAGAACTACACACCTTTGAGTCTTAACCATGATAAGGGTTGTAGTTGCAAACATAGTCTTGCAAATGTATTGCTATGCTCTGTTTGTCCTCTGTTGTAGCAACAGGAGCATTCCACAGAAAGAGATGGCCGATCGGCCATTTTCAGTGCCGATCGACTAAGAATTGTTGGCCGAGAGGCCCACTTTTGGTCGATGACCAGTTCTCCTTGGCCGATAGCCTTGTCCTTTGGCCGATGGCCTCTCAACATACCTCGAAGGTGGTTCAGCAGTGTCACAGAAGTTGGCACAGTTTTCAAAGGTACAGAGCAGTGCAAACA
Source organism: Camellia lanceoleosa (assembly GCA_025200525.1). Taxonomy (NCBI): domain Eukaryota; kingdom Viridiplantae; phylum Streptophyta; class Magnoliopsida; order Ericales; family Theaceae; genus Camellia; species Camellia lanceoleosa. Next base: position 139,920,676 of record CM045766.1, read on the forward strand.
GAGGCAACATGTGGTATGGCGGTGGATTTCTGAGCAAAGCCGACCGAGCATGCATTTGTCCCCCTTCCCGAGGCTGTTTTATTTTTTTTCATAGCTTAATTAATTTGTTTAATTAGTTAAGTGTTTTGTAATAATTAATTAGCTTGTTAGTTAGTTAATTAGGTGATTTGTATTATTCTTTCGGTCTCTCCGTCGAGAGGGCCAATTATGTAATAAGTGTGCGTATGTGTGATGCATGTCTTCCAACCCCTATTTCTTTCTCCCTTTTACTTAACCGCTTATGATGGTTAGTTTTAGGGCATCTTTCAATTAGCATACCTTATGCTTGCATGTTTGCATCATTCATCTGTATTGCATGCATCGAGCTCGGCGCATCATACTAACTGCATTGTATTTCAATTCCAAGTTGAATACATGTATCGAATTGTCGCATCTCATATGCCATTTTAGATTAGCCGAGCCTATTCCAGTCGCATTTTGCATGCGTTGCATTAGCCATTCTAACATGAGTTAGGATCATACATGATTACTAACTAGTTTCTTGTTTTAGCTCGGAGTACACTGTAAGTGTTTATGCTTTAGCATCTCGCATGAGTGTGAGTGTTAACATGACAGCATGCTTGCCATGAGGCTATTTGCTTATGTGATATAACTACCTGAATGCCTGTGGGTGAAGGTTGGATTGCTTGAATTGGGACAATTCATTGAAATCCGTATTTTAGCCTACTCATGAGTAGCAAACTTTAAACCATTTCCAAATAAATGGATATGCGATGCTTTGTTCCAAATTATGCGATCTAGTCTATACTTGTGTGTTGTGCGTATCACATAGATGAGATAAGAACGCATGTGTTTTCAAAAATAAGATATCATGTTTAGTACAGGCCGATCTTTGATCGGGCGAGCGGGGGTGCTCATAGATGACCTTCCCCAATCGTACCCAAGTTCCCGAGCTGAGGCAACTTTGGTGATGACGGACACGTGGCCTTAGGCAACAAGTCAGGGTTTTCTAAATTCCCCCAAAATAAAATATTTAGCTGGTGACTCTGTATTTGGCAAAGCAATCCATGTTTGACATTTCTTTACAAAAATCAATTTTCCAAAACGATTTGCCAGATTTGGACTCTTTGATAATTTATCAATCTCACATCGCACATTGTGAGATCAGATTAAGAACCGTAACATTTGAGTCTGAACTGTAGTAGCAAAGCCTTAGGGTGCGTCTATAGCCCCGAATTGCCATCAGTGGTCGGCAGGGGGCTGGCAAGGCACATTGGTAGCCGGCAAGGCTGTGCAGTGGCCGACAGCCTCTATCTATGGCCGGTGGCCGTCTTTTGTGTTTTGATGCTGTTTCATGTCTTTGTTTCCCAAGAGTTGCAAGGAAAGTTCATTGCTGGGTTCAGATGGTCTCTACGGAAGCTCAAAGCTGTGTTTTCGGTGCACGATGTTCGTCGCTTGTCAACATGAGCGAGGTCTATCCTTTTTAAACATATTGTCATATTGTAACTCTTCCGAGAGGTAAATCAGAAGTTGCTACATAATTCATTTTTGTCAAATTATGCTTTTGTTCCTTGCATAGAATATGCATTTCACTTTGTTGTATAGAATATGCATTTCACTTTGTTGCTTGGAATATGCATTTCACTTCACATATATATTGCACGCGCGTCTTGCATCAGTTATGCGCCACGCATAGAATACGCATCTCGTTTCACGCATACATCATGCCTTCGATTAACCTTGTATCTCGGTTGTTTTATCTCACATAGAACATGCATTGTCATTGTATCGCACTTGTTAAGTTATTTACTTTCTTCATCGGTAAACAATATTGTATGTGCGGCTAATTTATTTTGTGCATCTATCGCACTCATTCATTTTGTGCAACTATCGCACTCATTCATTTTGTGCATCTATCGCACTTGTTCACTTTGTGCATCTATTGCACTCGTTCACTTTGTGCATCTATCGCACTCGTTCACTTTTGTGCATCTATCGCACTTGTTCATTTTGTGCATCTATCGCACTCATTCCTTTTGTGCATCTATCGCACTTGTTCACTTTCGTGCATCTATTGCACACCACTCTCCTGTACCTTGGGACGTGTGAAACACGACCCTGAGTGGTTTTGTTTCTCAGGACGCATGAAACGTGGCCCTGGGCGGGTTTTACCTTGGGACGTGTGAAACGTGGTCCTGGGCGGGTTTCTCAGGACACGTGAAACACGGTCTTGGGCTGGTTCCCGAGCAATTTTTTTTATTTCTCAGGACGCGTGAAATGCGGCCTTTGGTGGGTTTTGTCTCGAGACGTGCAAAGCATGCGCCCGAGCGATTATTTATCTCAGGACGCATGACGCGTACCCCTGGGCGAGTGTCATCTCGAGACGCGTGAAACATGAATTCGAGTGGCTTTTCTTATCTTCTCACGATTTCAGCGTGATTAAAGTTTCTCAGGATGCGTGACGCGCGACCCTGGGCATGTTTCTTCTCGGGACGTGCAAAGCACACACTTGAGCATTTTTTTTTGTTTCTCAAGACACGTGAAACGCGGCCTTAGGCGGGTTTTACCTCGGGACGTGTAAAACATGGTCCCGAGTGATTTTTGTTTCTCAAGACGCGTAAAATGCGGCCCTGGGTAGGTTTTACCTCAAGACGTGTGAAACATGCCCTCGAGCAGTTTTTGTTTCTCAGGACGCGTGAAACGTGGCCCTGGGTAGGTTTTACCTCGGGATGTGCGAAGCACGCGCCTAAGCGGTTGTTTATCTCAGGACGCGTGACGCGCGACCCTGGGTGGGTTTCATCTTGGGGCATGTGAAACACAGCCCCGAGTGGTTTTTGTTTCTCAGGACGGGTGAAACGCGGCCCTGGGCGGGTTTTACCTCGGGGCGTGTAAAACACGGCCCCAAGCTATTTTTGTTTCTCAAGATGTATGAAACGCGTCCTTGGGCAAGTTTTTTCTTGGGACGTGCGAAGCACGCGCCCTAGCGGGTTTTATCTCGGGACGTGTGAAACACGACCCTGAGTGGTTTTTCTCAAGGTCAGGATGTGTAAAACGCAACCCTGAGCGGTGTTTTCTTTCCTCATCTCTTGTTTTTGGTGTAGTTAGAGTGCGGTTTTATCTTCTTTTTGCTTGAAGCTGCTCGTTCATGTGTTGTTATCTTACTTATTGTATTCATTCTTGCTTATTGCATTTTGTTATTGCCTATTTCATTATCGCATGATCATGAGCTTTTAACATAGCCGGCTTCGCGAAGCGTATGAGTCCAACTTTCAAAGTTGCATTGTGCATATCATTTGCATCTTGCCCCAGAACTACGCTAGTTTGATTTCTTGTAAAGGGATACATAGGCAGCCCGCGAGTGTAACCATTTTATTTTCGTCTTGATTGTTTATCTAAGTCTTACGGCCTTGTCAAAATGGGTTGTCTCTGGGCTTTGACATTCATTCACGTCATTTCATGACTCCGAGTTTTGCCAAAGATGGGCAACTATAGACACCCCATTTTTGACGACCCTTACGACTTGGACGTCCTTGCATGCACACCCTATGATGAGTTTATTTGCTCGCCAAGTGTTCGAAGTCCTCAGCAGAGTGCTACAACTTCGAACCTTTCAAACCCTGCACCCTTGTTGCCTCAGTTTTGGACCAAGCCTGTAGCTTTTGGTGGCCTACCGGCCACATTTAGAGGCTTCCGGCCATCACTTTTGGTCTGCCAACCACTGATGTGGCTTGTCGGCCACCAGTGTATTTTGCAGATATTTTATGCCAGTTGTGCTAGTTGTTTGCACAGATGCATGCATCTACCCCCATGTGTGGGACTGGATCTCCTTGAGGGAATTTCATGTTTTCTATATATAGGAGGCCCCTCTCTCCTGTTTTAAGATTAGAAAATTTTGAGATAAAAATTTTTCCTCTCTCTCTACTAAATTCCTACACTTTTGCTTACAAATCTTCAACCTTTGCCTATACACCCTTAACCAAATCTCACCATCTTTAAGCTGAGGTATTCTTGAGCTTGGTTTGAACTCTAGAGGATGTGTTTACTTGATTTTGATTGCTTAGAATAGCTTCTTCTCTTCAAGAGGTATAAGACTTTGCTTGTAGCTTTGTTTTATTTGCTATTATTCCTACTATTTTTCCATTGTTTTGGGCTGTCAAAACTCTGTGTTTTGTGGGCTGAAGATTGGGTTTAAGGCCATTAAAGGTTGAGGGGTTGATAGCCCTTCTTTGTACCTTGTTTTGGAGGCCTTTGCCTTTGTGTTTCTCACCATTTTACTATCTTTTTCCAAGCTTTTAAACACTGATTTTCAAAGCTTTTTCGGTGGTCAAAATCATGTTTTGAAGTCCAAATTTGGAGGGGTTAGCCTCCCCTCCTTGTGTCTTGCTTACTAGCCTAGTTGGTGCCATGTTTTAGCATTTTAATCTAGCTATTTTTAGGTCAAGTCCAGCATGTTTTATGACTTATTTTAGACTGTTTTAGCACTGTTTTGGGCTGTTGTTTGCATTTGAGCTTTGTTTTGCATGCTTGTAGTGTACTGGTCCTCACAAGCTTGGTGTTTTAGGCCTTAGACATCATCTTATTTGAGTTGATAGCATTTATTTATGCTTTTCTCACTCATTTTCAACACTTAATCATCTCTGCAACCTCCCTCTATTCTTGGCTTTTTTATTTTGCTTTGAAGTGGTTTTAAGTCACTTGTTTGCCCAAGTATGGAATTAAGGTTTCATATTTAATGGTTTAATCCCTTAGGGGGTTCATTACCAATGGTATGATACTTCTTTCATACCTAAAGCAACTTATATTTTGAGCCCTCTTTTCATTGGAGGACTTAATCTCATCCTTTGGACCTAATGGACTAAAGAATGGTTGGTAAACTAAAATGGAGTAACTTGGAATTAAAAGTGAGAAAGATAATAATTTGGTTGTGTTCAATCGAACATTAATTGAACACATGGAAGCTTGAACCATTTCATTCTCATTAGTGATGAAATGGTTCAAGGTTCCAAGGTCACCAGTTCCCTTAATCATTCATGAAAAGGAGGAGGTTTGTGTCTTGTTTTGCATTCATTAAAATTGCATACTTTGGTTCATATGCCATCATGTAATGAAATTGCTTGAGTTGGTGGTTTATGAACCAAGTTCACTAGTCCTTTGATTTGCTCATGAAAAGGAGGGAAGTGTTGTAAAAACAAACCCTTGAAATACCTTGTATATGCTCTGTTTGTCCTCTGTTGCAGCAAGATGAACCTGTACAGCAGTGGCTTGTAGGCCACTTTCTATGGGCGACAGACCACCTTTGATGGCCAATCGGCCATCACTGGTAGCTAGCAACCTTCATCACTGGCCAGCCAGCCACCGGTGCAAAATTCAGTCGTGATTTGGCAAGGCAGAGCAAAGTGAGTAGCAGTGTTGGTGTTCAACTATGCAAACAAAGGCATTCAGAAGAAAAATAGTGGCTTTTTTTGGGTGAAAACCGAGCATGCGCATGAACATCCCTCGCCCCGAGGCGTAGTAGTTAGTTGTTTAGTTTAATTACTCATTTTAATTGCACTTGCGTTGTAATTATTTAATTAGTTAGTTAACTAGTTTGTTAATTCAAGTGTTGTAATAGTTAGTTTAATTAGCTTTAGTCTAATTAGTTAGCTTAATTAGCTTAGCTTAGTTAGCTAGTTTATTCATTCGAGCTCTTCTTCGTGAGAGCGTAATGTAATAATGTGTATGTCTCCCAACCCCACGTCTTTCTTCCTTTTATTTACTAGCTTATGATGGTTAGTTTGGGGACATTACGTTTTGATTATCATACTTCATGTTTGCATCCATTTGTATTGCATGCACCGAGGCTCAGTTCATCATTCCAACTGCATTGTTAGTTCAATATTTCTTTGAATACATGCTTAGACCGCATGTTATCAAATTGTTTCATATGCCATAAATAGTAGCCAAGCCTATTAGTTGCATATTACATGTGTTGTATTAGTCATCTCGCATAGTTAGGAATCATGCATTTTTCTAACTTATATCCTTTTGGCTTTGAGTACTAGGTGAGCCTTTACTCGCTTTAGCATATTGTATGAGTGTTGATGTTGTCATAGCTAGCATGCTTGCCATGAGGCTAAATACTTAATTGATAAACTGCTTGAATGCTCATGGATGAAGGCTTCTTGCTTGAATTGGGATAATTTGAGTAATGTTCATATGTGATCACTTTTTCAAGTGGTACATATTCGAAACAACTTCAAAACAAACATGACTCGAAGTGCTCCAATCCTTGCAAGTTAGTCTATACTTGTGTATATGCGCATCACATAGTAATGCTAGCCTAACAAGTAGAACAAGAGCATATAATGTTGATAAAAATCATATCATGATTAGTAGAGGCCGATCTTTGATCGGGCGAGCGGGGGTGCTCAAATGTATTCATGACCTTTCCCTTTCGTACCTAAGTTCTCGATCCGAGACAATCTTGGTGATGACGAACACGTGGCCTTTGGCACGAGTCATGTGTTTCCTAAATTTTCCAAAAATAAAATATTTAGGTGGCGACTTTGTATCTGAAAAAGCAATCCAATTTTGGAAATTTTATTTAGAATCGATTTTTCAAAAGATTTGCCGGATTTGGACTCTTTGGTGTTTATCAATTTCACATTGCACATGTGAGATTAGATTCAGAACTGCGGGAGTCCGAACTATAGGGCTTATATTTCGAACTTCAGAAGGGGGGGCGCGAAAAAGTCGAGCTACAAATATATTCTAATATATTATATATAACTTTAAAAGCCCAATTGGTATTTGATAATCAGTTTGGTAGCAACTAAGGTTTTGTTATAATACCCAAGAATTAACAATATTGCTTCAGTATTGTTTTGTATTTTTCCGAAGAAGGCAGTGGCTTGTGTGTGTGCTGGGTGATTCATCTCGGTGACCATGCAGGGTGTTTTTCAATTTGGTGTTTGATTAATGCTATGAATTTGATTTATTGATTCTGTTGCTATCTTTGATTCAAAATTGATTTGGATTATTATTTTGGATTTTCTACAACTCTGTTTCGAAGACAATTTTGTTCATCTATTTGGTGAGGTATTTCCTCTTGCTTATTTGTTATTATTTGGAATTCACCTAAGAGTGGTTTGTGAGACCATTCGTGTATTGTTTGTAATCATTTGCAAACTATTTGGTTGATAGTGGAATCGGATTTTGATCCCGTAGATGTACCTCACATTAAGGGAACCATGTAAAAATTCTTGTGTTGCTGTTGATTTAATCTTTCCACAATAGTTTTTGTTCCCATGGATTGATTTACTTGTGAGAAATCTTATATTTTCCCTAACAACGACGGGAACTCACTTATCCCTGTACTGAAACTCTCGACCGTTGGAGCAATGATGGACTACCCCGACTTTGTCAACAGCAACACCCTCATCGGGAAACACAAATGGGAATGGTCTCCTCTAAGATCTCCTCCGCCACACACTAGATCTCCCTCAATGGTGTCGCCCTCCTCACCTACACTAATTACCATTGCCCCTTTCTCCTACTCCCATTCCAACAAAATCTCACTTCTGTAACATATCTGAAGGAAAGTAGAGGAGATGAAAGTGGAGGAGATAAAAGTGGAGGAGGAGAATGAAGAGATGATGAAGAACAAAAATGGTGAGATTCAGAAATAGAGAGAGAAAGAGAGAGAAGAGAAAACCCACCTCAACAATGGTATTTTATATTATACAGATAGATAAATGATTATGATATCAAAATCGTGTCCTTATGGACTTAAAAGTTTAGCGCGTGGACAATTAGACTAAACAAATCCAAAATTTTATTTATGGACGCGCTCTAAAAAAATTCATATAAAATTAATATATATATATATATATATAATGTCGTGGTTTAATATGTATTTTTTATTTTAAAATAAAACATTTATAAAAATAAATTATTTGGAAAAAAATAATATTTTCTTAAATTTTTATTTTTATTTTATTTTAACTCTACGACGATTTCGTCCATATATTTTAAGATCAAAGCCCATCAAATAGGAGTGCTTGGGGAATTCTATTTGTACCTAAAAAATCATTAAGTACGCATAATTTCTCAATAGATCTTATTAAATTATTTAGGGTTATAATTTACTTTCAATACTCATTTTTTCCCAATTTACCCTTCAAAATATATCCAAATAATAAACAAATCAAAACTCTAATTTTACAGATAAACTCAATTTGTGAGATTAAAATCAGGATTCTTAGTAAATAAAGCATTTGTTGGGATGCATAAGCTAAGACTGCTTCAAATAAATCATGTGTACCTCAGTGGAAATTTTGAACATCTATTTGAAGAGTTAAGGTGGCTCTGTTGGCATAACTGCCCATTGGAGAATTTACCGTCCAATTTTCATCCAGAGAAACTTGTTATTTTAGGCGTGCAGTTCAGCAGATTTAAAACACTCTGGATAGATGGCAAGGTATGACATTCTTAGCAAATTCATTATTGTTTGGGATTTGGATAAATTATGTAATGGATTATGACGAAAGAAACATTATATAATTTTGTATATATATATATATTAACAGCAGTTCAAGAGCTTGAAAATTCTAAATCTCAGTAATTCCAAATGCCTAACAAAGAGCCCCATCTTCTGGGCACTACCAATGCTCGAGGAGTTGCTGTTTGAAAGTTGTACAAGTTTAATGGAGCTCCATGAATCAATAGGGCTTCTAGATAAACTTGTTTTCTTGAATTTGAAATATTGCATGAACCTCAAGTATCTTCTAGATAGTATCTGCAAGTTGAAGTCTGTTAAACATCTAAATCTCACTAGTTGTGCAAAACTAGAGGAGTTTCTAGAGCACTTGGGACATATGGAAAACTTAACAGAGCTTCTTGTAGATGGAACAACCATTAAACAACTACCTTTCTCTATTGGACTACAGAAAAATCTTAGGAGGTTATCGTTGAAGGGATGTAATAGGCAATTGACAACTGAATCCTGGTTTTCTCTCATTTCATCTTGGGTTTTGCTGAGAAAAAATGTCGACTCTATAAGATTTTTACTATCCTCTATTTCAGGTTTGTGTTCCTTAATAGAGCTAGATCTCAGTGATCACAATCTGTCTGAATGAGATTTTCCAGCTGATCTTAGGAGTTTATCCTCATTGCGAGTGTCGGATTTAAGTGGAAACAATTTTCGTAACCTACCATATGCCTTTAGTCATCTATCCAAGCTAGAAGACCTTAAGTTGAATAACTGCAAAAGTCTTCAATCTATCTTAGATCTTTTTCCAAACTTAATGGAAGTACATGCTTATGGTTAAGTAACCACCAATGTCAGCAGTCTCTCGAATCGTGATAAGGATGGAATGGAAGAACCTCACTGTTTTCATGGTGCACGAATCATTCCCTTACAAAGTCTCTTTCAAGTCTATTTCTCTCTCTCTCTCTCTCTCAAGTGCAACAATTTTGCAAAAAAAATCTCTCTGAAAAAAGTGAAATGTGTGAAACCAAATATATTTTGGATGTAATACCAAAGGAGAAGGATTTCCTCATGTCTAGATGATATGGACCGGAGGACGCTGTGTAGGTGTGTGGAATTGACCATGGGGTTCAGGTTTCATTCTGATAATTTGAATATTTCATTTTATCAGACATTTCATATATGTTATTCATAAAAAAATTAGATCGATCCGATAATCATAATATATTCAATTTATCAAATGTGTCACAAAAAATTGAATGAAAATTGTGTTTTTAAAAAATAATTAATATAATTTTTTTGGTGACAATCGCAATAAATTAAATAGGCTATGATTATCTGATCAACTTAATTTTTGTATGAATGAAATAGATGAAGTGCCTAACAAAATAAATAGTTTAAATTATATAAACGAAACCTGTGCTGGGTCTCATGGACCCAAACAACACCAGTGGACTAGAGAGGAGTTGCCTATCAGAGATGGAAAATAATATCTTACTCTTATGAATTTTTTATTCAAAAGTTTTTATTTGAATGATGTGGCACTAACACCAATTTCAAAAATAGGATTCACTAGTTTTTTCACTATTTTTATTACCAGCTACATGATAATATATTAGTCGATTATATATCACATGTTTATATTATATCACCAACCTTTGCATTAATATGTTAATAATTAATAATCATCTTCAAATAAGAGAATTAATCATAAGTATCCATATAGACGATGACACAAAATAATGATAAATAATCAGTCATATATAGCATTTCTCTATGACAATATGTAATTTGTTTTCATTGATTCCTTAATAGTTATGTCTAAACAAATGAGCCAATTATAAATATCCATGTAGACAATAATACAAAACAATGATAAAAACATGTGACATATATAACATTTCTTTTTCTTTTTCTTTTTTTTTTAAATATAAATAACTTTGATGAGTCTTTTAATCCTAAATGATAAAATTAAAACTTGTCACTGTATTAATTTGATGCAAAAAAAAAAAAAAAAACTTTGGTCCTTACTCATGACATCGTGATAGTCAACCCCTTACACTTTTGGTCAAATCCCACTTTGTCCTTGTACATGAAATCATGATAGTTAACTCCCTACACTTATGAAATTGTAACAATCAACTCTTTGTACTTCTACTCAAGAATCAATGTCTCACTTTATCACTCCATCATATAAGTTTTTAATAGAAGTCAATAATGTGACAAGCATATGACTACAAAATGAGAGCAAACAAAGAAAATCACACAAATTTTCCGTCTATACATATTTCGTCCCAAAATTTACATCCACTTTTGATTGTATTTAACCAAAACAAAAAGCAAATTATGAACGATTAAAGAGATGAGCTGGGATTTTGCAAAAATTAGAATAATGAAATTTTGTTTTCTATAGTAATAGAGCCTTCGATTTCTCTGTTGCCTTTTTTTTTTTTTTTTTAATTTCAAAAGCTCTATTTTCTTACCTTTTCGTCCTAATTTTCAGCATATAAACACACATACACATACACACATATATCACACACACATATATATATATATATATTATATAACTCTCACATGTTTATCACGTAAGACAAAGTGTATATTAGTGAGAAATAAGAATGATTTTTTTCTCTTGCCTTCATTTCGTAGTTATATGTTTATCACGTGACTGGATTCTGTTAAAAATTTAAACAATTGAGTAATAAAAGGGGCAAGCTAACACTTGATTAGAAGTGTATGGTTGACTGTCACAATTTTATGTTTAGGGACCAAAATGAGATTTGACCAAAAGTGTAGGAGATTGACTATCACAATTTCATGTGTAGGGACCAAAGTGAGATTTGGTGCAAAGTGTAGGGCTGCAAGTGTAATTTATCCAAATTAAAACTTGTCATTGTATTACTTTGATGCAAAGGCCTCGTTTGGAAATAGGCTATTTTAGTAACTTTTTGGTTTTTTTGCTAAAATATGATGTAAAAAAAATTAGTATGTTTGGAATGGCTTTTTAATTTTTTACGAAAATATGTGCAAAAAGTATAAAGAAAAGGAAATCTTTGACTTTTTAATATAGGTTGTTGGCTTTTTAATTTTTTTAGTGACTTTTATTGAGTTGCCAAGCAACATGACATAATCTTAATCTTGCATATCACATGAAAAGAGTAGGACTTATCATAACAAATACCATTTCACTATCAAATTATTCTACCTATATTTTATGTTATTGATTTTAAAGTTGATTTTGTATCTGCAAATTTATTTTAACTTTTTTTTTATTATTTTCGTCTAGCACTCAACTAATTAGAAATTCATGTGACAGCATCTTTGTTACAACTCCTTGCTCGCATGCGACTTTTTCTATACTGGTGACTTCATTGATAGTTTTAGCTATAAAATAACAGGGTCTTCTTCGATATCCTTAGAAGTGCCAGTAGTGCAAAGGGAAGATGACTACGTTGCAGCGTTCACTTTGAGAGTTGTTTATTATAGAGCTGGGGATGAAGAAAGTTGCTCCATGGAATTAAATGATTCTCCATACATCATTATTACTGATAAGATTAATGGCATCAATTTTACTTATACCCCAACCTTCTTTGGCATCCCTGGGAGTTATGGAGATTATGTTTGGGAAAGCTATATAAAAGTTGAAGAATATTTTGGGTATCGAATTAAAGGTAGTAAGCAATTTGTGGTTTTTTTCGTTATGCCGTCACCTTTTAAAGTCAAGCAGTGTGCAATGGATCTGATTGTCCATCACCAGAGAGGCACCACCTACAATGGATTATATACTGAGCCCTCATTCTATAGATGACAGAGGATGATCATGAAAATTGTCACCAAAACATCAATTGTAATTGGGCCATCTCACATTTTCCTTTGAATAAATTTCAAATACATTCTTTTTTTCTTGTTTTCTTTTTTAGATAGTACAAATACATTCTTTTGAGATTTGCTTAAAATTTGTAATTTTAAAAATTATAAAAACTCCATTGTCAGAATTTTTTATTTGAGTAATTAACAAAAAAATAAAATAAAATTTATAACTACTCTTATATACAATAATAAAATTACCTGAAATTTTAAATAAAATATATTCATGATTAAAAACTGTTAATTGATTTAATAATTTATTAATAAAATAGATAATTTGTTATACGATTAAAAATTTGAAAGGGCCTGATGTAATATTCAAAATCACAGAAGACAATTCGTATTTTAATTAATTTTCAAAATGTGCATTTATAATTTATCCAATAAATAAATAACAATCAAAGCTTCCTTAAGATTTTTGAGGTTGGGCTCTATGGATCCTCTACGAAACCCACATTGATGATCCAAATCGTTCAATATTTAAGACTTGTCGAGTATTTCATCCTTACAAAAAATCACTTTGATCAAATATCGATAGATACTTGAACAGAACAAATTTGTGTCAACGGTAACTATAATTTTAAAAATAAATTATTAATATCTTATCAACGTGATTTTTTATAGAAATGAAATATTCAATGAACTCTACATATTGAACGGTTTAAATTATCAGAATGAACTCCATAATGGGTCCAAGAAGGACAACAGGATACTCCAATTGGGCCAACTAGAGAGGAGTTGATCCCATATTTTAAATCCACTATTTAGTCTGCTCTTTTATGATTTTAAGCCCAAGTGACCCATATGAGCCTCAAATACGCCTTAGGCCTATGTCACCATTTTTAGAGTTCAGCTATTTTTTATTCTTGTCATAGTGTCTATACAGTTATTTTTGGGGAAATGATTCACAATAATTGAGAGGATAACTTATAAATAAATTGGGCCGAGCTAAGTAATAGGCTTCTTTGGAAGTTGGGCCGCACGACGGACCGAGGTAGGAGCTACTGTAGCTCGGTCTATAAATTAACGAGCTTGGGCCAGGTAAAGTTCGTGCTGAGCTATGGGCCGAGGTGTTTGTGCTTTACAAATCGGACCTGGCCTTGTTAGCTCGGTCGGATATTGCGGTAGATAGCTCGGTCTAAACAGAACCAAGGTATAAGCAAACAAGGGTCGAGCCAGGTATTGCATATGAAGGCATCGGATTTAGTATGACAAAGGGCTAGTGTTAGCTCGGTTATATAGCTATTCAACCATGGTAAAACCATCTCGCTTGGTTTAAGCAGTGAGGAGGGTGTTGAAAGATAAGCATTATCTTTCAGGAGTGTGATTCGTAGGAGAACTCTGAATGGAGGAATAAGAGTCCTACTAGGATTGTGCCAGGCAAAAACTATAAAAGCTCACAATAAAACCTATGCACAGGTATCACAACTTTGATTATCAAATACGCAGAGCTTTTACTTATTTGTCTATTTGGCTAACTTAGGCATCGGAGAGGTATCCAGCACATACCTGCCGGCTAGCTCACATTTGTGTTCTCAGGGAATAAAGCGACGACGTTTGAAGAAGCGCATATTTGATCAACAGGATTATACGAGAACATTATTTCGTGCTCATACAATTGGCGCCGTTTGTGGGAACACCAGAAAGAACAAAACCTCTTGATCAAGTTTTCCTCTCCAGCTGAAACCAATGGCGCACAATGAGGATTTGCCGCAATCTGCTATTGACGGACAAACCCCAGAGGGGGGTGGGAGGCGCGAAGGTTTACCTTCTATTCCACCCATGGTGGATTTAGAACCCCAGCGACATAACCCCCGGAGGGATGCAAGGGGAAGATAGGGTAGCACCCCCCATCGCTCTCAAAGTCCTGAAAGACAGAGGTGGAGGTTGGACCCCCAGGTTCTGGAGGATCGTATTAGGGAACAAGACGAGTTGATAAGGAGGATGGCGGCAGACATGGAGTCAATGAAGCGCTAGATAAAAGGAAAATGGGTGACAATAGGAGAAGGGCGCAAAGGCAACACGCCCTCTCGCCACTCAGACGATCGTGACAGGCAGCAGGTCACCCCATCGCAAGCAGAGAGTAGGAGCCTTAGAACAAGCGACACCCAATCGAAGACCTCCAGGACTCGTTACTCCAGGTCTGAGAGAACAAGAACTGAGACGTCGTGTACTGAGGGAAGCACCTATCGGCCCTCGCACACGAAGTTTCCTAGATCATCTGACTTGTGAACAGTACTTGACGAAAGGGCCCAATGAAAGGAGGACACCAGGGCTCGTGACCCTCGCAGAGTCTCAGCACTACAGCGACTGGCCCCCAGGACGCATGGGAGTGTCAAAGTAGGGATGCCAATGCCTCGCCTTACTTATGAACCAGCGAATAAGGTATTAGCAAGGCTGCAAAGCTCGCCGTTCGTTCCGGCAATAGAGAACGCACCACTACCTTCAGGCTTCCACTAGCCCAAATTTACTACTTATGAGGGAAAGACGGACCCCTACATGCACTTTCGCCACTTTCGCCAGGTTATGGCAGTGTAGCAACGGAATGAGGCCTTGATGGGTATCTTGTTCCCATCCAGCCTTGGCGACCGAGATCTAACCTGGTTCGAAAGGCTACCAGAAGGTAGCATCGCCTCCTGGGCACAGTTAGCAGAGGCGTTCGTGACTAGGTTCAGAACGAACACCAAGACACTAGTGGAGATCGATCAGTTACTCTTCATTGACATGGGCGACAAGGAGATGTTGAGATCCTACAACAGCCGATATTGGGAGACTTTCAACTAGATAGGAGATTGCCCCACAAATCTCACCATCGCGCAATATAAAAGGGGTCTACCAGTCGGAAACAAGTTGAGAGACTCAATTACTATGACGCCACCCCTCACGATGGAGGCCCTAATGGAGAGGGTGCACCAACATATCTGCGTGGAGGAAGATAGCGCCCGGGCTAAAGAAAAATCTGGCTCAACAGTAATTCCAGACAAAAAGACTATAGCAAAAGTCAACACGGTAGAACAACCAAACAGGAATGGGCAAGGCAGGCGAGCCAACAGGGAGGACCCAGAAAAAAAGAGGTTAAGAGTTTGCATTGCCATCACCACCATGTTCAATAAACCCATCTACCGAATTCTTAGCGAGATAAAAAATGAACCCTTCGTTCGGCGGCCAACCAAGTTGGGAGTAGCACAAAGGGGTTACAACGAAAGGTCCCGCTGCACCTTCCATGATGAGAAGGGGCACCTAACTGAAAACTGCACACCCCTGAGGCAACATCTGGAAGAATTAGTAGCTGCCGGTCACCTAGACCAGTATATTGAAGGGGGAACACAGCCAGCTCCCCAGGACCTTAACAGGCCAAATGGGATGCCGATGGATAGACCACCCAAAGCGTAATCAATGTTATTCATGGCATCATAGAACCTGAGCGGGTATGTGAACTCAGGGGGATGATAAAGAAGGTATAACACTTGAAGGAGGTACTAAGTGCACAACTTGCCATCAAGAAGGGCAAAACAGAGGCCACGAACGTCATATCTTTCTCAGACAAAGATCTAGCAAGGCTACATTGCCCTCACAATGACGCACTGGTGGTGACTTTGTGCGTCAAGAATTATGATATCAAACGGATTCTGATTGACTAAGGAAGTTCATGCGAGATAATGTATTATGAAACCTTCAAACAGCTGAAGCTAGAGGACAAAGACTTGGCCCCTGCAACATCCCTCCTAGTTGGCTTTAACTCAATGCCAGAATGGCCAGTAGGCAAGATAATCCTCCCAGTCAAAGCTGGGACCATGACTAAACAAGTAGAATTTTGGGTATTGAAGGTCCCTTCCACTTACAACATAATCCTGGGAAGAACATCGCTGCACGCCATGCGATCGGTAGCGTCAACCTACCATCAAGCACTACGGTTCCCCAACAAAGCCGGAGTAAATGAAGAGGTCTTGGGAGACCAAATCATGTCAAAACAGTGCTTCGTCACAGTAAACGGAAACTGGGTTGCAAAAGGATATGTACAGATGGTAGAAGAGCCAGAGAGCGATGAACTATTTATAGATGTTGGCAAGGCAGCAAAACAGAAGGCAGTGGAGGACTTGGTTGAGGTAAGGGTGGATGAAAAGAACCCAGAAATGTTCTTTTTGCTAGGCTCGTCTTTGCCCAACATTGAGAGAACTGAGTTAATGGAATTCTTAATCTCAAATATCGAAGTGTTTCCCTGGACGCCATATGACATGCCTGGCATAGACCCTAGCTTCATCTACCACCAACTTAATGTCCACCCAAATGCCAGACTAATCATACAGTGCACTCGCAAATCAGCACTCCACCACGCGGAGATAGTGGCAGAGGAAGTGGGAAACCTACTGGGGGCAGGAGCCATCAGAGAAGTGCACTATCCTAGGTGGATATCCAATACGGTAGTAGTGCCAAAGAAGAATGGAAAATGGCATGTTTGCATGGACTACAAAACAGTCAACAAGGCATGCCCAAATGATAGCTTTCCCTTACCCAAGATAGACCAACTGGTAGACTTGACGACATGGCACAATCGACTTAGCTTCCCTTACCATCACATTACTTCCACGCCCACACCATAATTGTCCTGACAGCTTTTCCCTTAAAAGCTTTGTTTGAGAGGGTGGACTTTTTTGGACGAATCTTGAAATGGGCAGTGGAATTGGGACAGTTCGACATTAAGTTTCAACCCAGAACCTCAATAAAAGCCCAAGCTATGGCGGACTTTGTGGTTGAGTTCACCCCAGGAAGCCATCACATCTGCCCCGTTGACTTAACTAATACAACCGAAAAGGGGATGGAAAGTGTCGCAGGAATTGCGCAGCCCCCCAAACAAGGCGCCCAGCCACGTCCCAAGTCATACTGGATTAAAGAAAGGGAGGAAGAGTCAAACCATGCTATACCCAGCAAAGACTCATCAACAAGTAAAAACTTGGTACAGTCAGAGAGTGAAGAGCAAACCCCAACAGTAGGCATGGATTTGGAAGAAAACATCAGCAACATTCATGACCCCAAGACATCATCCGACCCCTTCACTTGCTAGAAGCTATTCGTTAGAGAGATGTGGAAGCTCTTCGTGGATGGAGCATCCAATAGGCACGATGCAAGACTTGGCATAGTCCTCATCTCACCAGATGGCCTGATAGTGGAACAACTAGTCAACCTGGGCTTCCCAGCATCAAACAATGAAGTAGAGTACGAAGCACTTCTAGCAGGCCTAAAATCAGCACTCTTCATGAAGGCAACCGAGCTAATGATTTACAGTGACTCCCAACTGGTAGTAAATTAGATTTCAGGCGATTACGAGGCAAAAGATGAGGGAATGGCTAAGTACCAAGAGTTAGTTAGAAAGGAGATCATAAAGTTCGAAGTAGTGCGAATAGAACAGATCGGTCGTGACGAAAACAACAGAGCAGACGAACTAGCAGGTTTTGCCTTTATGGCAAATACATCTATCCCATATCCATTACTGATTGACTTCTTATCCAGACCACGTATTGAAGAACCCGAAGTAACAGAGGTATGTTGTGCCGAACTAGGCCCTTCATAGATAGATCCCATTATTATATTTTTAAAATACGGCATCTTACCTGAAGAGAAGAAAGAGGCCAAAAAGATCAGAGCAAAGTCGAAGCAATTTTGGCTCTCCCCATCATTGGCGTTATACAAAAAATTCTTCACAAGACCTTACTTGAAATGTGTCCATCCTAGCAAGGTTGAGGCATTCTTGTTCGAGATACACGAAGGCGTATGTGGAAGCCACAAAGGGGGAAGATCATTGGCCTATAGAGCAATTTTACAAGGATATTGGTGGCCTGACATGCAAGCAGATTCAGAGAAGTATGTCAAGAAGTGCAAGAAATGTCAGAAGTTCGCACACCAAATACATCAACTAGCCAGAGAGCTTCTACCATTAACTAGCCCATGGCCCTTTGCGATGTGGGGCTTGGACATAGTAGGACCACTTCCGACAGCACTCGGCAATAGAAAGTTCTTTCTCGCAGCAACAGATTACTTCACGAAGTGGGTAGAGGCTGAAGCACTCGCATCAATAAAGGAGAAAGATGTTAAGAAATTCGTATGGCAGAATATCATAACCCGATACGGCATACCAAAGGCTCTGATATCCGATAATGGCACACAGTTCGACGGCAAGATCTTCAAGGGCTTCTGCGAGGAATACAAGATAGAATTCTACAACTCTACACCAACATACCCTCAAGAAAATGGCCAGGCAGAAGCATCAAACAAAGTTGTCTTGGATGGTTTGAAGAAAAGATTGGAAAGAGCAAAAGGCAAGTGGGCTGAAGAGCTTCCTCATGTTCTATGGGCTTACCACACCACACCTCGGCGGTCAACTGGTGAAACGCGTTTTTCTTTGGCCTATGGCATGGAGGCAGTAATCCCACTGGAAGTAGGCCTCCCCACCATTAGAAGTGAAAATTTTGACCCAGACTTGAATGGAGAAGCCATAACCTTGGAACTTGACCTAGCAGAAGAGAGAAGAGAAAGAGCATTGGTTCACATTGCCTCATACCAGCAAGAGTTATCCAGAAAATATAACAAGACGGTACATCCGAGGCAATTCAAGATTGGAGATTGGGTGCTGTGCAAAGTAATGGGAAACACTCTAGTACCCGAATATGGCAAGTTAGGGCCTAATTGGGAAGAACCATATAAAGTGGTTGGTTTAGCAGGAAAATGAGGATATCACTTTGAAGATGAAGACAACAAGGCTGTACCCAGGCTATGGAACACTGCCAATCTCAAACTATTTTATTTTTAGCTTTCCTTTAAATACTTGTAATTTTTTCTTTCTCCAATAAAACAAGTAGTTTCTCTTTCAGCATAAAACCTTCCCACTGTAAAACAAGTAGTTTCTCTTTCCATTGTAAAATTGTTCTTAGACAGTATTAGCTAGGGGCAACAGCAGAGTGGTTGGCTGGAATAACCAACTTTGAGTACTCTTTAGCTGAGATAAGGATCTAGACTGAAGAGTGGTTGGCTAGAATAACCAACTTTGAGTACTCTTCAGCCGAGATGAGGATCCAGGCTGAAGAGTGGTTGGCTAAAATAACCAAGTTTGAGTACTCTTCTGCCGAGATAAGGATCTAGGCTGAAGAGTGGTTGGCTGGAATAACCAACTTTGAGTACTCTTCAGCCAGGATAAGGATCTAGGCTGAAGAGAGGTTGGCTGGAATAACCAACTTTGAGTACTCTTCAGTCGAGATAAGGATCTAGGCTGAAGAGTGATTGGCTGGAATAACTAACTTTGAGTACTCTTCAGCCAGGATAAGGATCTAGACTAAAGAGAGGTTGGCTGAAATGACCAACTTTGAGTACTCTTCAGTCGTCAGTCGAGATAAGGATCTAGGCTAAAGAGTGGTTGGCTGAAATAACCAACTTTGAATACTCTTCAGCTAAGATAAGGATCTAGGCTGAAGAGAGGTTGGCTGGAATAACCAACTTTGAGTACTCTTCAGTCGAGATAAAGATCTAGGCTGAAGAGTGGTTGGCTAGAATAACCAACTTTGAGTACTCTTCAGCTGAGATAAGGATCTAGGCTTTAGAGAGGTTGGCTGGAATAACCAACCTTGAGTACTCTTCAGCCGAGATAAGGATCTAGGCTGAAGTGACTTGGCAGGTATGACCAAACAGATTACAAGACAAAGCATAACCGAACAAAAAGATGAAGAAATTGGAGATTTCATTCCAAAGTGCATTACAAAAGGTGGGGCTATGGCCCGGTTACAAACTTTTTTGATAACAGAAAAAGAGAAAGCAAAATCAGGAGAAAAGATCTTCCAAATCGGCGTCCAAATCAACCCAGGCTTCACCCAAAGGTAGCTCGGTTGTGGCAAGCGCACCTTGGTTGAACTAGGTCGAAGGCACCATGTTAGTCACAATAGGCGAAGGTGGGATGGAGTCCACTGGAGTGGGAGAGATAGACTGGCGACCGAGTTGGGTATTGTTTTCAGGAGCAGGGTCCTCGTCCTCCTCCCCTTCTTGAAGAAACTTTTGTTGGACTGCATTCGCATAGTCCGCCATATAGGTTGGAATGAAGTGGGGAGGAGGGTTCTAGAAGACCTTGGTTTCTTCTCCATAACCGAGCTTCATCACAGCCGCCTTCCATCTGCATTTGAAGAATATGTCTTTTGCAGCTTCACATTGCACGATGTAAGTGGCCTCACCTTCCTTGTAGCCCCTGTCTTCAGCGTCCTTCATTTTCTTGTTTAGTTCGGCGATCTCGGCATCTTTCTTTTTCTTGAGCTTGGCCAGCTCGCACAAATAGCGGTCTTTCCGCTTGGCCAGAGCCTTCTGTTTGTTTGTCTCTGCCGAGTTGACTAGTTCGGTAAGACGTGCTACTTCAGATTCGAGCTCGGTCATTTTTTCCTTCGCTTCTTTCAGCTCGACTGTTTTGGTATTGACGTCTGCCATGGCCAACTGAGCTGTCTTACGCAGCTCCAGCACGCGCTTATGAGCAACGTGGTTCTTTTGCATGGCCTACAAAAGGGAAGTGAGATCAGGACAAAAACCGAGCAAATTGTTAGGAAAAATGGAAATGTAGAAACAAATAGAGTTGAGCACTTACCAGCACCATCGACTTAGTAGTCGAGCGGATGGCCCTGAGCTCGGTAAGATGGTCGTGGTGCTCCATGTCGGGTGGCAGACATATGCTCTTGGCCAAATTGAAAGCAAGTGTGTGGTTTTTATCAGCCACCACTGAGTCTGTGTTCGTGATGGCTTGGTTCTTGTAGGTTATTTTTGGAACCCACTCTGAACAGCTAGCCCGGTCAGAATGCGCAGGCTCTGGGCTCGGCTGCGGGGGTGGAGGGAGCACTATGTCATCTTCATCAATGAGGTGTTGTGGCTCGGTCGATGAAGTACAAGCACGCTTGTTCGGCCGAGATGACGAGGCTCGGGCTATTGGAAGGACTACCACTGCCTTGTTTGTTTGGATGGCTTGTGGTACTTCGGTTTGAGCTTGGCCAGCTTGAGTTGTTTCAGTAATTAGGGCTCGCACAACTCGGCTAATTGCCATCTCTTGTTCTTCGGTTAGTGGAATAAGGTTGATTTGTGGAAGGGTTGGATCTAGTTCAGGTGAAGGTTTCATTAGAAAATCTGTCACCCTGGTCTTCCTCTTGCTGCTATATCTGTATGTCGGCTCAAAATTGAGTAGCTCGGCCCAACCTCGATTGCGGTACTGAAGTGCAACACGAAGTACGTCTAAGTTGGGGTGTTGGTACTGCAACTTTAATTGGTTCAAATCTGCATAAAGAAACAGGCGAACGGTTAGCACGGTGCAAAACTTATAGACAGTAAAAAGTAAAGAACGCACAAGCTAAACCGAGGTATTCATACCGGCTAGTCCTTTATTCCAGTTTATTCCGTATCCCGGTATTAGGGCTTCCTGGTCTTCAAAGTTACCAGAAACCCAGAAAAAGTCGTCATCGTTTAAGTCTTTATCCGGCATGTTTTTTATTATTTTCTCTCGGCGGCGTCTTATTCTTAAATAGTATACCCAACCATCATCATTTTGGCCAAGTGAGTATTGGTGAAATAGCTCCGCTAAATCGAGGTTGAGGCCAAGCCGGCGATTTAGCTCGGCGATGCCATTTATTATTCTGTAAGAATTAGTGCTAAGTTGGGTTGGGCATATTCTAGTTTGCCTATGGAATTCACAAAGAAGTGGTTGGACTGGAAATCGGAGACCGGCTTCAACAATGGATAAGACGGTAAATGGAACGAAACCTTGTTTTCCCTAGGGCATGGTATCTAGTTCGGCTAGGGAAAGGTGGACATCGTCTGGAATTTGGTAATCCTTTCGGAACTCGGCTATGGCCCCTGGAGAGTTTACTAAAAATTGATATTTCCCCATGTGGACTTAAAATGATGTATAAAATTAGCTCGGAGTACTAGCTCGGTGTTAAGATGACATTGAGTATCTCGGTTGAGTGTGCAAAGGAGTGCCTGGCCAACCTAGTCAGAGTCTGCAAAGTGGAGATGAAAAGTGTCAAGCCGAGATCGTGGGATCGTGCCAAGTATAAAGGCAAAATAAATATACCCCTAGTTCGGCTACATGGGATGCGACCCGTTTTTAGTCCGGATGGAACAAAAGTCTTTAGCTCGGCTAAATGTGAAAGAAGGTTCTTAGACCGGTTGTAATGTAAGGCGAGGCGTGAAAATTTTAGTTCGGTTATTGGGTGGAGTTCCCTAGTTCAGTGGTGTTCAAACCCAAAAGTTTCCTAAACCGGTTTTTAGCTCAGTTACAGCATAATTTTAGATTCAAACTTCATATTTCTTGAATCCAAACATTGTGTTCTTGAGCTCGAGCCTAAGGTTTGGGGTTTATAGCATTTACTCAGTACTATGGTGGATATCTAGCGTATATAAACACATGTATGTGGGGATTGAATATCAAAAATGAAGAAATAGTTGAAAAAGAAACAGCATAAAGAAGTATTAGCAAAACTTACGAGTGTAAAATTGAGAAGAAATAGTAGCCAATGGAGATGAAGGTGTGAGTATGGAGCTTCGAATGCACAAATTCTCAGAGAGCAAAGGAAAGAAGATGAACAGTAGGAGTGTTTTTCAAAAATGGGGGTTCTTTTGTATAAAGC
This sequence comes from Camellia lanceoleosa, assembly GCA_025200525.1. NCBI lineage: Eukaryota > Viridiplantae > Streptophyta > Magnoliopsida > Ericales > Theaceae > Camellia > Camellia lanceoleosa. The sequence continues at coordinate 139,943,653 of CM045766.1, forward strand.
ATGTGAAAAGGGCGGGACTGTTCAAATTTTCAGAGTATGAGGGCGGCGACAACAGTTGTACTTAACCAGTGGAAACTAGCCACGTGTCCACATGAATAGGAAACGATTCATATGTGCAGAGTGAAAGGACGTTTATGAACCGGACTAATCGGTAGCCCGATAGGGGTTGACCTCAGTTGGCTTGAATGTTTTTAGCTCGGCTAGAGAAGAGTAATCCCAAATCATGCTGCGCAGATGGAATTAAGGGGCAATTGAGATGGTAATTTATAAATAAATTGGGCCGAGCTAAGTAACAGGCTTCTTTGGAAGTTGGACCGCATGACGGACCGAGGTAGGAGCTGCAGTAGCTCGGTCTATAAATTAACGAGCTTGGGCCAGGTGAAGTTCGTACAGAGCTATGGGCCGAGGTGTTTGTGCTTTACAAATTGGACCTGGCCTTGTTAGCTCGATCAGATATTGCAGCAGATAGCTCGGTCTAAACAGAACCAAGGTATAAGCAAACAAGGGCCAAACAAGGTATTGCATATGAAGGCAGCGGATTTAGTATGACAAAGGGCTAGTGTTAGCTCAGTTATATAGCTATTCAATCATGGTAAAACCATCTCACTTGGTTTAAGCAGTGAGGAGGGTGTTGAAAGATAAGTATTATCTTTCAGGAGTGTGATTCCTAGGAGAACTCTGCATGGAGGAATAAGAGTTTTACTAGGATTGTGACAGGCAAAAACTATAAAAGCTCACAACAGAACCTATGCACAGGTATCACAACTTTGATTCTCGAATACGTAGAGCTTTTACTTATTGTCTATTTGGCTAACTTAGGCATCGGAGAGGTATCCGGCATACACCCGCCGGCTAGCTCACGTTTGTGTTCTCAGGGAATAAAGCGACGACGTTTGGAGGAGCGCAGATTTGATCAACAGGATTATACGAGAATATTATTTCGTGGTCGTACAATAATGGTAATTGGATCTATACAATCCTAGTAGATACATTAATGGAGTTCTCTATTGGGAAGCCAAATCGTACCTGGCTTTGAGCTCTCCAAAGATCATTGTTTGCTTCAATTTAGCTAAAGAGAAGTACCGGGAGATACCATAGCCCAATTATGGAGATGGAAGTTGTCTATGGAGTTTTGGGATTTGAGGAGGATCAAAATGCCTCATTTGTGTACTTGTTTTCAATGGTCAAAATTATGCTAATGTCGATGTATAGGTAATGAAAGAATATGGGATTAGAGAGTCTTGGACTAAATAGGTTACCATCTTATATGCATTTTCAAGATTATATGTTTCTTTGGAGGACCAAGTTCTATGTAGATCCTTGCCTTTGAGTATTTCAAAGAATGGTGATATTATTGTGTTTGAAATTAAGTCACAATTGGTTTTATACCATCCGAAGTGCCATAATTTAATTTGTTCTATAGCTCCTCACTTTTTAGCCGGCAGTTATTTTTACACATATGTTGTTGAGAGCCTAGTTTCATCAAAAATGTTAGAGATGTTAAAAGTTTTATCAAAATTTATACCAAATGTCTCACATGGGTGTGGAACCCACGTGGGATTCACATGGTGAGGATCCCACACCCATGTGAGACATTTGATAAAATTTTTAGAATTTTTAACATTACTCTTAGTTTCACCAAATGCATACGGCAAATATCGAAAGGCAGAAACAATTATATACATCGAGGACAAGGGTAGTAGAAAACTAACGGTTGTTTCTTCCATTTGATTGATTATTAACATATGTCATGTAGAGTTTGATAGCTCAAATGCAGTCCTTTTTTTTTCCTTATATTTTGGTTGTTGTTGTTGTTGTTGTTGTTTTTTTTTTTTTTTTTTAAAGGTTTCGTTTTGGGTTTCTGGAATTATGTGACTGGACCAAATAAGCTCTGTTGAAGCCTATCACATGTTATTGGACTTCAACTTCTTATTACTGAAATTTCCCTTTTATACATTAGCTTTCAGTATTGGTCTCTCTTTTTTTCCTTTTTTTTTTTTTGGGTAATAAATTACAAATACACTCTGGTTTAATTAAATTACATTCCACTCCCTGTGATTTTAGAAATTATATTATTTCCTTGAAGTTTCTAATTTTATAACAAATCGCTCCTTTTGTTAATAAGTCATCAAGTCAATTAACAGTTTTTAATGATATTAAAAATATGTTTCAATTAATAATTTAAGTAATTTTATTATTGCATAGAAGAATAATTATGAATTTTATTTTTTTAGTTAATTTGTTAAATAAAAAATTATAACAAGGGGGTATCTGTAATTTTTTAAATCATAGGGGGCAATCTGTACTAAGGCCTCGATTGAGAACAGACTATTTTAGTAATTTTTTGGCTTTTTGGTTAAAATATTAGGTAATTTTTTTTTGATTTTTTACGAAAAGATGTGCAAAAAGTAGAGAGAAAAGAGAATCTTTAATTTTTATTTCATTAAAATATTTATGGCTGCATTTTATTTACCATGCAAAAGCAATTTTCTACATGATTGTGATTTATATTTTTTCCAAATATTAAGGATCCATTTGAATAGTTGTAGATTTGAAATACATAAATTGAATTAAATAGTTTTAATGATGGATTTGAAATTTATATTATTATATAACGTAAAAGTTTCATTTGATGTCCTAATTAAGGCAAAGAATGCTCTTAAACCTTTAAGCGTCAAACAAAATAATTTTTTTTGTTTTATTTTTACTTATTTAAATTACATATGCATAGTGTATACCAGTCGCTACTAATTATATAAAAGTTATTATTTGAAATCATGCTAAAAACTCTGTTCTAACTTAGTAGATTCTACTAAAATACTTTTCTTTATCTCAATTTATCTTTTTCTATAGTTTATTTTTCTCCACTTAAAATAATCAACTCTATAATAGGGTAAATTACACTTTAAACCCCTGTGGTTTACCCAAAAAACACGGAGCCCCCCTTATAGTTTCATTTGTAATACTTAAACCCTTCAACTTCATATCAAAGTGCAATTTCAGACAGACGTAGCAGAAGTTATAAAAAGTCTAATTACCCTCATTTCTTTCTCTAATTTTCTTCTTAATGCCATTACAAACCGGAATATTCTCTCATTTTTCTTTAAATTTTTTGTATTCATCTTCTTCTTCTTTTTTCTCATCCTATAGCAAACCACACACCTCTCATACCATCATCAAATACATATATCTCTCTCTACAATTTAGACCCAAATAAATACTCATCTCTCCCTCCCTAGAATTTATACTCAAACAAACAATCCATAGCTGCAAACACCTACTAACCTCATCACATCTCCTCCACTCAACCAACACCCACCACTACCCACTTTCTTCTTGCCACTACCCACTATCTCCTCTCTCTAATTTTTTTTTCTTTCCTTTTTGCCATAGCTATTGAATATATATATATATATATATGTATTTACATATTCGTGGGTTGTGTGGGGTCTTTTTTCTTGCCTAATTTGGCTGGGCAGCCATGGTAGTTTCTATGCAAAAAATTTTAAAAAAAATAATAATGAAAAAAAAGAAGAAAAGAAGGAAAGGACATAAACTATTGTTAATGTAACCAAAGAAAGAATTGATGGGTAGTTTCAATTATACATATATGATATATATACATATTAACTGATATATATATATATATATATAATACATATTTACCTATACATAGTGTATATATGTGTATGTGTGAGTATGGCTTTAATTCATTTATGTTGTAACCAAAAAAGAAAAAACGTATGGCTTTAATTTGAAAAAACATAGTGTATTCTGTGTTAACTTTATTTGAGTTAATAGAATGATAGACATAGATTTTAGAAGAATAATGAAACAAAAATGAAAGGGAAAGATGGAGAAACGAGATAGACAAGCTAGAGAGAGAGGGAAGCATTTTAGAGAGAGAACCAACTTTTTTGGTTTTCAAAAAAATTGGGAAGAAGAAGAAGCTAAAGAATTATCTAGTATGGTTGAAGAGGGAAGATTTTGATTTATGGCCGTGCAACACACACTTTGTTGAAACAAACAGTTCCGTCTGAAATTGCACTTTGGTATGAAGTTCAGGAGTTTAAGTGTTACAAGTGAAACTATGAGGTGGCTCCGTATTTTTTGGGTAAACCACAGGGGGTAAAAGTGTAATTTACCCATAATTTTAATTTCAATTCAACACATATATCCTAACCGACCGTAAATTCTTGCAATATTAGTTGAAGAATAAACTTCACAATGTGGTCAAATCTTAATTTTCGATGGAAGAGTACTTGAATCAAATTAAGTAGACAACAAATCATCTAGCTTTGGCTGCTTTACCAATGGATGATGAAGATTTGGTCCTCATTACACTCAATGGTCTTTTAGATGAATATAATACATTCAAGACAATAATTCGAGGCAAAACTAAATCTATATCCATAGAAATTCAATCTTAAAGGGTTGGCCTAGTTGCTACATTTGGAGCTTGGGGTGTACTCCCTCGAGGTTTCCAGTTCAACCCCCACTAAGTGCTATCAATTCTTTGGAGCTATGCTTACGGGTTCTACTTGAGATTTGTCCAATTTACATGGAAGGGCGCTATGTGTGAGTTTCAGGATTAGTTGAGGTGAACGTAAATTGGCTTGAACACCTAATCATAAAAACAAAACAAAAAAATCCATAGAAATTCTTTCTTCTTTGCTTTGCTTAGAATAATTGAAAAGAAATCCATGATGGGCCATCTAGACGGGATAGAAGCTCAATCCATATCCAAGTGAAAAGAAGTTGAACGTTTTCCTTCACTTTCCTGTTTAATTCATCCTAAAGGTGACTTAGTGATTAATTAATCTGACATATAAAGTCGACCAAATACGACTGACATTAGCAAATCACCCAAGCATGTTCATGTCCAATGTCTTCTATATCTATGTCGGTGACTTAGTGTTGGAACAATCTTCTGTGTAAATAAAATAAATTGAAACTAAATCAAACAAAATTAAATAAAAAACTTACAAAATTTATTTTGTCGAACCAAATGGAAAATAAAAGACCAAGTCGAGTGTGTGACACTTTGTCCTTAAGATAGATTTTCTATCTCCCAGGATACAATGATCTTCACAAATTTGTAGTAGCACTCCAAACAAATTTGTATGGTGAACCGAACCTGTGTTCTATACTCTCTTTGATTTTTCCTAAAACTAGAATGAAGAATGATGCACTAAATAAAATCTGGATAGCAAAAGCATAAATTGCATACTGACGTTTTCGGATCCTTAGACTGCTGGAATCATGGCTGTATTTATAGACAATAAATCTGACCCGAACAGATGCTTTGAGGAAGTGAACAGGTGTGATACTGTTTTGAACAGATTTGATTCAAAATTCAACAGTTCAAGAATCGTTTCAACAAATTGGCTTTTGGAAGCGTCCAGACTTGAACTCAGAATGCTCAAGCGGTTTAGAAATGAATCTATCCGAAAGTTCAAACAATTTTGGACTGGAAATGGACAGAAAATCAATTCAATTTTTTGGCTCAAAATTTGAATTTTATTTCATTAAAAATTCAAATAAATTTTGTATAAAAAATAAATATTAGAACCGACCCACAACCACGTCCAGCCGGACAGACGGCGGCCCGTGCGCGTCGTGGTTTGGGCTAAGGTTCACTTTGTCTATAACTCCTCCCTTCTACAAACTTGGGGTGCCCTTTGGGGCCCAACCCAAGTGTTGTAGTCTAGATCTTATATACACAAAAAAGCTCTCTTAAAGTTTCAATGTGGGACAACCCATTTTAAGGAAACCCACATTTACTTCCTTAAATTTCCTATTCGACGAACCTGAAAACGACGTCAACTTCCCATTCATTCATAAATAGTTTTGACGAACCGTCTTCACCATGTGACTTGCCACGCGGCAAGGAACACGTCACCTTTCGGACCCGCCCCAAAAGATGTTCATGGCCCACTCAATTTTGGGCTCAAAGATTGCCCAAAATAAGCCTTTATAAACCAATTTTTCCAACAATCCCCCACATGAATGGAATTTGACGGAGAAAAAATACAACAACATGATCTAATTACAAAGAGTACAGAAATTGGAAATATTCTGCAAAGGATAGGTAGCTTTTGGCTTTGAACCTTCCCTTGTGAGATACTATCGAATTTACTAGCTAACCAAAGGAACATGATGTCTTGAAGCTGCTTTGTGTAAACCAAGACAATAGAACTCACACAGTATATCCCCAGACATAGTTTAGTTCTCACTATTGTGTTCATTTTGGTCCTGAATAACCTGGTCTTTCATAAGTGCTCTAGAAAATTGTAGCCCTTCACAAATCTCATAAAACCGGCCCAGTTCACACTCATATAGCTGATTCTTATGAAGAGTATCCTGCCATACTCCACTAGATTTACCCAGATATAAAAATCATTAAAATTTTACTTAACCTAAAACGCTGCAGACATCACTTATTTTATCATAGAAATAGGTAGGAGTTGGACTCCCCAGTGATCCTTCTGAGTCATTCACAACTCAGTTGTCCCTTTGAACCTAGATCTTGGGATCTCCAGTCAACTAGATTGGGTTACTGTTGTGGTAACTCTTATTTAATAGGCTTTAGTCCCACTCCCCTCGATGAATTCTCAACTAACTCTCTTGCTAACCCTTTGGTTAGTGGATCCGCCATGTTGTCTTTAGACTTAACATATTCAATGGAAATAATTCCATTAGAGAGTAGTTGTCTCACGGTGTTATGTCAACGACGAATATGTCATGACTTACCGTTATACATATGACTCTGTGCTCTACCTATTGCTAATTGACTATTGCAATGTATGCATATAGCAGGTACCAGTTTTGGCCATATTGGAATATCTTCTAGAAAGTGGCGAAACCATTCTGCCTCTTCCCCTGCTTTGCCTAAAGCTATGAATTCAGATTCCATAGTAGACCTAGCAATGCAAGTCTGTTTGGAAGATTTCCAAGATCTGACCAAATTAGATAAGTAAACATACCCATTGGATTTTGAGTCTTTAGTATTCGATATCCAGTTTGCATCACAGTAACCTTTAAGTACTGCTGGATATCTAGTATAATTTAGCCCAATGTTATGAGTAAATCGGAGATATCTTAGAGCCCTTATAATTGCTTTCCAGTGTTCTGCTCTCGGATTACTCGTATATTTACTTAATTTACTTACTGCATAAGCTATATCTGGGCGAGTGCAGTTCATCAAGTACATTAAGCTTCCAATAATTTGGGCATACTCTAATTGAGAAATACTTTCCTGTACATTCTTAGATAGAAACAAATTAACATCTACAGGTGTTTTAGCAAGATGATCATCATCTTTGCTGAATTTGTCAAGTATTTTCTCAATGTAATGAGATTGTGACAAAGCATAACCTTATGATATTTTGGTAATTTTCATACCAAGAATTACATTAGCAATGCCCATGTCCTTCATGTCAAAATGTTTATTCAACATTTTCTTGGTAGTTTTAATCATATCATTATTAATACCTATGATGAGCATATCATCTACATAAAGACATACAATGACATAACCTTTGTCTGTGTTTTTAATATAAACACATTTGTCACACTCATTAATTTTAAAACCATTTGACATCATTGCCTTGTCAAATTTTTCATGCCATTGCTTTGGCACTTGTTTTAAACCATATAATGATTTAACCAATTTACACACTTTCTTTTCTTTTCCTGGAATAGAAAACCCTTCTGGCTGTTCCATGTAAATTTCTTCATCTAACTCACCATTTAAGAAAGCGGTTTTCACATCCATTTGATGAATTTCTAGATTGTATAGAGATGCAATGGCAATTAGCATTCTAATGGATGTTATTCTAGTAACCGGTGAGTATGTGTCAAAATAATCAAGACCTTTTTTTTGTCCAAAACCTTTGACCACAAGTCTTGCCTTATATTTGTCAATTGATCCATCCGCTTTCATTTTTCTTTTGAAAATCCACTTGTACCCAAGAGGTTTAAAACCTAGTGGCAAATCCACCAATTCCCAAGTGTGATTTTGCAAGATGGATTCAACTTCACTATTGACAGCTTCTTTCCATAAAGGAGCTTCAGGATTGGACATAGCCTCTTTAAAAGTTAAAGACTCATTTTCTAACAAATATGTTAGAAAATCTGGACCAAAAGATTTTAAGGTTCTAGCACGTTTGCTACGCCTAAGTTCCTCTTCCTCATTTTGATCTAACTCTTGTTCTTGATCCTGACTAGTAATAGCATCATGAGATCTTTTATTGTTACTAGTCTCTTGCCCAGTCTTATTTGGAAATACATGTTCAAAGAAAGATGCATTCCGAGATTCAATAATAGTATTTACATGCATTTTGGAATGTTTTGATTTATGAATCAAAAACCGATATGCACTACTATTCTTGATATAACCAATGAAAATGCAATCAATGGTCTTAGGACCTATCTTAGTCTTTTTAGGACTAGGAATAGCCACTTTAGCCAAACACCCCCACACTTTTAAGTATTTGTAGGATGGTACTCTTCCATGCCACAATTCATAAGGTGTTTGATTCACTTTCTTTAGGGGTACTTTATTAAGTATATAATTAGCAGAAAGTATTGCTTCCCCCCACAAGTTCTGAGGTAATCCAGAACTGATTAACATGGCATTCATCAATTCTTTTAAAGTCCTATTTTTCCTTTCAGCAATTCTTTTGCTGAGGTGAGTAAGGAGCAGTGGTTTGATGAATTATTCCATGTTCTTTACAAAATTCACCAAAAGGTGATTCATATTCACCACCTCTATCACTTCTAAGTTTCTTGATTTTCTTACCAAGTTGATTTTCAACTTCATTCTTATATTGAATGAAAGTTTCCAAAGCTTCGTCCTTGGTTCGAATTAAATAAACATAACTATATCTAGTATAGTCATTTATAAAAGTGATAAAATATTTTTTCCCACCTCTTGTTTGAATTGATTTAAAATCACATATGTCACTATGAATCAATTCAAGTGGTTCTGTACTTCTTTTAATTGAATGAAAAGGAGTTTTGGATAATTTTGCCTCAATGCAAATTTCACATTTATGATTTGAATCAATGTCAAATTTAGGTAAATATTCCATATTAATTAATCTACGCAAAGATCTATAATTAACATGTCCTAGTCTACCATGCCATAAATTTGAAAACTCAAGCAAGTAAGAAGAAGATGTATTTTTATTAATAACTGAGGGTACAACGGTCATTACATTCATCTTGAAAAGGCCATCTGACATGTAACCTTTTCCTACATACATCTCATTCTTAGTAAGTACAAATTTATCACTCTCAAACACTAGCCTAAACCCATTCTTAATCAACAAAGATCCAGAAACAAGATTCTTGTGAATGTCCGGTACATGCAACACATTGTTGAAAGTGAGTTCCTTTCCAGATGTCATCTTGAGAACAATTTTCCCTTGTCCATCAACTTTGGAAGTTGAGGAGTTGCCCATAAAAAGTTGTTCACCATTGTCCACTGTAGAATAAGATGTCAACATCTTTTTGTCGACGCAAATGTGGCGAGTAACACCAGTGTCCACCAACCATTCTTTAGGATTTCCGACAAGATTTGCCTCGAAAACAACTGCAGAAAGATTGATGTCATCTACACCATTGGAAATATTGTCCACTTCGGTCATATGGGTTTGAGCAGGCTTCTTGCTTGTTCTTTTTTTGTTTTTGTCTTTGCCTTTGCTACGGCAATCTTTGGCCTGATGTCCCTCTTTGTCACAGATGTAACATTTGGCATTAAACTTGTGCTTTTTATTTTCTTCCCTTTTAGAGCCTTGTGATGAACTTGCTCCAGAAGACTTCCATTTCTTAGTTTTTGAAGCATGTTCTACCACATTTGCCTTAGACTCCATAGGATGTTTACCAGCCCATTTTTCAGAATTGCGGTTGTCCTCCTCAATCTTCAAACGCACAATTAATTCTTCTAAAGACATTTCTTTGTGCTTTTATTTGAGATAGTTCTTGAATTCCTTCCAGCCTTATGGTAATTTCTCAATTAAGGCTGTAACTTGGAAGGATTCACTGAGAGACATGCCTTCTGCGTGAATGTCATGCAGAATGAGTTGGAGATCTTGAAGTTGGCTGATCACAGTTTTAGAATCAACCATTACAAAATCCAAGAATTTGCCAACCACAAATTTCTTTGAGCCGACATCTTCTATTTTGTATTTTTTCTCCAAAGAATCCCAAAGTTCCTTTGCTGTCTTGATAAGACTGTAGACGTTGTATAATGTGTTGTCAAGTCCGTTCAAGATGTAGTTCCGACAAAGGAAATCGGCATGTTTACAGGCATCAATCGCAGCAACCACTTGCCGATCGGTTTCATCCTCTTTCAAAATAGGAGCATCCTCACGGAGAAAACGAGTCAGGTTCAGAGTTGTAAGATAAAACAACATTTTTTGTTGCCATCTTTTAAAATCAGCTCCTAAGAACTTCTCTGGCTTTTCACCGTGATTTACCGATACTGTCACAACAGGAGAAGGGGTTGGCGTCATTGCAGCCATCACAGTAGTACTTGTTTGAGCATTTGTTTCAGTAGTCATTAATTCTAATTTATAAAACAAAATTAGAATTAGAATTTATACTACACAGAAAATTAATCCAAATTCACAGAATTAAATTCTGTAAAAATAAAATAAACAAGAATGTAACTTTTATTTTTCAATTAATTTGATTTTATTTAACCAAATTAATTCTGCATAGAAAATTAAATTTTTGTAACACTTCAATAATTTAAATATTGAAACAGAATTTTAATTAATGAAAACTCAGAAAATAATTTCTAAAAATCAAAATTAATTTCTGAAAAAATTCCACAAAAATATATTTTGAATTGTTAATGACACCAGTATATTACTACTAGTTGTCAAAGAAAATAGACTGTATATTACTACTATCTGTCAAATAGCATATAATCACTATTTGTTTTTCCAACCAGAATATTATTTTGTAAATCCACAGAAAGTAATTTTTGTAAAAGACGAAAGAGAAAGGGAAACAAACAAACAAACAAAAAATTCTATAAACAAAATAATTCGGTTCTGTCTTAAGATTGTTGGAACAATCTTCTGTGTACATAAAATAAATTGAAACTAAATCAAACAAAATAAAATAAAAAACTTACAGAATTTATTTTGTCGAACCAAATGAAAAATAAAAGACCAAGTCGAGTGTGTGACACTCTGTCCTTAAGACAGATTCGCCCCGCTACGGTGCTTATAGTTGAGTGGCGTCTATCTCCCAGGATACAATGATCTTCACAAATTTGTAGTAGCACTCCAAACAAATTTGTATGGCGAACCGAACCTGTGTTCTATACTCTCTTTGATTTTTCCTAAAACTAGAATGAAGAATAATGCACTAAATAAAATATGGATAGCGAAAGCATAAATTGCAAACTGATTTTTTCGGATCCTTAGACTGCTGGAATCATGGTTGTATTTATAGACAATAAATTTGACCCGAACAGATGCTTTGAGGAAGTGAACAGGTGTGATACTGTTTTGAACAGATTTGATTCAAAATTCAAACAGAATCGTTTAACAGATGACTTTTGAACCGCCTTGACTTGAACTCAGAATCGTCAAGGTTTAGAAATGAATCTGTCCGAAAGTTCAAACAGTTTTGGACTGGAAATGGACAGAAAATCAATTCAATTTTTTGGCTCAAAATTTGAATTTTATTTCATTAAAAATTCAAATAATTTTGTATAAAAAATAAATATTAGAACCGACCCACAATTGCGTCCTGTCCGACAGACGGCGGCGCGCGCGCGTGGTGGTTTGGGCTAAGGTTCACTTTATCCATAACTCCTCCCTTCTACAAACTTGGGGTTCCCCTTGGGGCCCAACCCAAGTGTTGTAGTCTAGAGCTTATATGCACAAAAAAGCTCTCTTAAAGTTTCAATGTGGGACAACCCATTTCAAGAAAACCTACATTTACTTCCTTAAATTTCCTATTCCACGAACCCGAAAACAACGTCAACTTCCCATTCACTCATAAATGGTTTTGACAAACCGTCTTTACCATGTGATTTGCCACGCGGCAAGGAATACGTCACCTCTTTGGATCCGCCCCAAAAAATGTTCGGGGCCCACTCAATTTTGGGCTCAATGATGGCCAAAAATAAGCCTTTATAAACCAATTTTTCCAACACTTAGTTCTATTGCCACACGTGAACACCTAGTCTAAATTCATCAATAGCGTAGTAATAAAATATTTTTATGACAAAGACTGTGGTAATTGCATTTCAATAGCAACTTCCCAAACACCCACAATATTTCATGACAAAGACAGAGGAAATTGCATTTCAATAACGTAGTAATAAAATATTTTTATTTTTATGATAATGTAACTTTTTTATGTGCATAGTACAAATTATTTTTGTGCATAATACAAGTTCATCATATGTATTAAAATTACACTATAAAAGATTTCATCTATAATATGCAAGTCCATCATGTGTATCAAAGTTCATCTATAATATGCAAAGTTGTATTACAAAAGATTTTGTCTATAATGCAATTATTTTTCTTCAAATTTTTGTAATTTTTCCTAAATCTTTTGTGGGGTTTCGTCGAAACAATCATACAAATATATGAAAGAACACTTTTGTTCTTTTGGTTTAATTTTTGAAAATAGTGTTTTGAGTTGTATTTTGAAAAATAAGTTGTTAAAAAGAGTTTTTAAAATTGAAAATTTGTTTAGTTATGAGTTTTGAAAATAATTTTAGGATGATTTGTATTTTTTTTATTTTTTTATTTTTTTGTGTAATTGAATAGATAGGTGTGAAAGAATATTTGATTGATTAATATGTAAAATGTAAAAAAAAAATGAGAAAAGAGAGAAAAAAATTAATTGATTTATTAATAAATAAATTTTTTAAAAAAAAAGAGAGAGAAAGGAAGATGAGAGACAAAAAATAATTAAAAAATTAAAATTAATTAATCAATCATGTTTTTTGATTTTTTTAAAATTTAAATCTTAATTTGAAAATTAAACCAAACGTTGCCTTGGAGAAATTATTCATTATCCCATGGACAAATCTATGTAGTGTCCTAACCTAAGTATTATTAGTTGAAATAGTAAGTTTCACTACTTATTTATCTTATTTGAAAAGATAACTAAGTATTTATCTAAATATAATGAAAAAAATAATGCTAAGACCATGAATAATTTCTCGTTGCCTTGGTTGTTGCTATCAGTAGCGGGGTCTTCCATTTGAGTGGGGAGAGAAAAACGGAGAGTGAAAGAAAGTGCGAGGGTTGACCGATTGACTGCCATAATAATGTAAGTAGAAAATGACACAAGGAATGCGCGGTGATGGTAAATAAGTAGTTGGGTAATGATATATAAATAATAATAATAAATTATATAAAATTTATATATATAATAACGTGTTTTAATATATATATTTTTTATTTTAAAATATAATATTTATAAAGATAAATTTATTTAGAAGAATAATATTGCGTATCATTCTTGTAAATTTTTTGGGTAAATTATACCGACATCTTCTAAAGTTTTTGTTTAATACAAATCTTCTTCTCACATTTAAAAAATTACATTCCCCTTCTTAGGGTTTGTAATTTTATTACAAATTACTTCTTGAATTGCTAATGTCATATCTTAAAATTTTTTAAATGATCATTTTGTCCTTTTTTTTTTACCATTTATTCTTCATATCATTATGATTACATTACACAGCTTTCCATCATTAAATTCTACATGAATATATTCTTATTAAGTGATGATATATAAATATAAATATTATAAAGAATTTCAAGCGTAATGATATAACTTAATAATGACCTTTCACCTTAAAACAAAATATCCATAACCATGATTTATATTTACAATAATATCACTATCAAACATTTTTATGATATTTTTTTGTATAAATTTTTATATATAAATATAATTTTTCATTTTTATTTTCACCATTATATCTGTTATTCTAGGTAGGCAACGTAAGAGAGGGGTGAATTAAATTATTAAAAATAATTTCACAATATTAAAAATAATAATCAAAATATTCAAATTTTAACAAATAAAATAAAAGAGCAATAATAATCAATATGAAAGTAAAAGAGATAGCAAAAGAAATCAAACACAATGATTAATAATGGTTTGGCATGTTGGACCTACGTCCACTCCCCAAGTATCCTCCTCATGAATTTCTCCACTATTTTTCAAGTAGTAATTACACAACTAGTTTCATGGGTGCTAGTAAACTTTTACAACAAATGACCAATCCTCGATCACTTCAACTAGTTAGAATTCCGTGTTTAGTCACACCTAACCGAGTAATTTTATCTAAAAAATCACTCACAAAAAAATTTCAACCAGTTTTGAATCCGGTGCCGAGTCACATCTAACCTTAGTGATTTTATCCCACAAAAACTCTATCTTTTTACAATAATAGTATGAATAATAGATAGAAAACTCTTTTACAATTTTGCTCAAATTTTCAACAAATTTTCTCACAAAAAATATAACTCAATAAAGTACAATATAATATTTGAGAATATTTCAATATAACAAAATTTTATCTTCTTCCCTTCTTATTTTTCTCCAACCAAAACAATTCTACATACCCAAAAATATATCCGTTTGAGAGGCAGACGGTCATCTTCTAACTTTTTGACACTCGAATTACGTACACGGTGCAGAGCATAGGCACAATTCTTTTGTCAGAAATGGCAAACAAAGATTTGAATTAATAGGTTAAAAGTCACTTTCGATGAATAGTATTCTGCTAATTTTTCTTTCAAACTTAATGAATTTCAAATGTTACACAGTAACTGTGTAGTAACTTTTCTATTTAAATATTTGACTACACAATAATTTCTTTATTAAAATATTTGTATGCACAGTGTAATCTTTAAATAACATTTACAACAAATTCATCATACCACATATATTTTGATAGATAATATTTTGTGTCAAAAAATATAAAAATATGTATATTAAAAAATCACAATTTATCCGATAATATTTTAGACATCATCAAAATTAAATCATATGATTAACAATATCTAGATTAAATCAATTTAATCTAAATATATTTAAAAGTATAAAATTTGTACAAATGTTTTTTAAAAAATTCATTGAATACAACAAAATAAAATAATATATTGAAATTTTATATTTCTTTTATTTTTTTATTTGGTGAATTTAAAAAAAATCACAAAATATTATACCTCTTAAGTATATCTCGATTAGGTATATCTAAAAAATGATATTTAAAAATTACTTAAAATATTAAAAAAATTAAGTAAAAAAACATGAAAAATAAAAAATTAATTTTTTGTGTGACTTAAACCAAAAAAAATTATTGTTATTTTCCTTGAAATAACATGAACAAAATATTTGTATTATTTTATTATTTTATATGTTTAAAGGCTAAAGGACAAATGTGTCATTTTAATCTCACGAGGTAAGTGAAAATTTTCAAATGTGAGGGGATGTGTATTAAATAAAAATTTCAGGGTGTGTCAATGTAATTTACCTAAAAATTTTTTATATAAATACAATTTTTTATTTTTTTTATTTTTTTTAAATGTTTTTCATGGAAACAATCCCAAAGATATGAGAGTTGTTTCTCTTAAAGTTGTGTAAAACATTATTGAATCTGTTAAAATTGCATTGATTCGCACCATTCTATCTGTTATATATTATGTAAATACTTAATAATTAGGTAAGAATATTTTTCAAGGCGCCAATCTATCTCAAATCGGTCAAACTACAATTTAATTATTTATCAATCTATCAATTTACCCTTTAATTTATAATTTTATTTTGAAATCGTTTAAATCCAATCGCAGAGAGAGAAAGAGAGAAACAGGAGAGAAAGATGGAGTGTTGACTTGGTTGACTATTACTCTTTTTTCGTCTTAAAATATTAGTTTTTTATTTTATTTTTTATTATTCTTAAATATTAGTCTATTTTAAAAATCAAGGATTAAAATCATATAAATTTTAAAAAACAACTACATTTGGTTATATAGATAGTATAGATTTCCCTATATCCAGAGCAACCAAATACGGGATAGACAATGAAACATGTGAGACCCACCTCATATTATATCTGGTATAGCGACCCCGGTCTTTTTCCCATTTGATTGTTGTATCCGGACTTACGTTCCGTGGATTCCGCTGTTATATTTGTTGTTGTTGTCCTTTAATTCCTTATCCTTGGGTTATAGGATGTGTTTAGCAGGTTGGTTGCAGATTGGTTGGGTTTAGAAACCAAGTCTGCATGTTCAGTTTTTGGCTTGGTCGCTCGAGCGAGCTTCTCTTAGCTCGAGCGAGGTCTTCGTTTTTGGCTCTTCGCTCGAGCGAGCATTTCTTGGCTCGAGCGAGAATTAAGGCGATAGCTCGAGAAGAAGTTAGCTGGTTCGAGCGAGATTCTCTTCGCTCGAGCGAACTGTTAGTCTTGGCTCGAGCGAGCCTTTCTTGGCTCGAGCGAGGATTGCGGTTCCGTCGCCGAGCGACTGTGTCTTCGCTCGAGCGAGCTGACTTAAATACGCAGCAGCGTGTTTTAATTCGATTTTGAGCCCCTTTCATATTCTAAACCCTAGGTTACGAAGTTTTCTCTCCCAACTCACCTTTTTCCCTAGGATTGATCTATCTAGAGTGGATTTCTACCCTAGTTCCTTCACAAATAAGATAGGAGAGTGAGGGCTTTCATTTAATCTGAGCAATTGTTGGTTTGGAGCACTTTGAAGTTTGGGCATCATCTTCATCTTCTTCTTTTGAGTTATTTCTTCGAGGTAGGGATTTCCTACTCCATTTATACGCTTTAATCCTAAGTGGTGGTATTTTGGTATGTGGGGGGAGTTTGGTAATTTTGGAAGAAACCTTAGGGTTTTGGTTTAGATTAAATTGTATAATTAATTTAAAGGAATAATGTGGAATTTGGTTTAATTCATGGAATTGGGAATGTTAAATTTACATTCATTGATGTATTTATTTCTTGTTTAGAAATAATCGCTTTGGGCTATCGGTGGAGGATAGCCATTGATTGTTGTAGACCTTGCATGTGGCTTAGGTATAACCGAATTAAGTCATTTAGGTTGACTTGAATTAATACGTAACATTACTTGTATTGATTATGTGTTGTATATGGCAATTATGCGTGTTTCATTGCATATGCATGTTGTTTGGAGAAGATAGGGGATGAACTCCACGGTTTAGGGAAGATAGGGATGGACCTCTAAACCGGATTTATTGGGAGAAGATAGGGATGGACTCAGAGCATCACTCTTACGTGTGCTTATTGATTAATAGACATATGTCTATTTATTGTTGATATGATACATTACTAAAATGTGTATCAGTTGGGAAGTATGGAAGTGAATTGATTATGATTGATACAATACCAACATGTGTATTTGTTATGTTTAGGTCTAACTTGAATTGTTATTCCTGTTGAATTGGAAGTAATGGTAATAAAAGATGAAACCCTGTTGAGTTATTTGGCCAGGTTCTGAGCCATAAGTGGGAAGTAAAATGCGCCATAGACAATGTGTCATAGGCAGTATAGACATTCGTGTCATGAATATTGTAACTCGATTATAGTGTGTTAACCATGTATCAGATGCTAATACTTTAGTTAATTCTTATGCTTGGTTTAGTATTTCTCTACTGGGCTGTGGCTCACCCTATATGGGAACTTTATTTTCAGGTTCAGGCGGTTCATTACCTCCAAAGACTTAGCTTGTGAGGATTTGGACTTGAAGATTTGTTTTATTTATTTTAGTTGTTTTATTTAAATTATGTAAACATTCAAGCCTAGGGCTTTATTTGTTTTGAGTTAGAACTCATGGATTTGTGTCCAAGTGTTGGCTTGGCAAGATGTAAGCCCGTAGGGCATTTATTTTGATGTTTTATTTCATATTACTCTGATGATTTAAATAAGATAATGGTTTTCTTTTAATAATGCATGCTGTGTTTTATGTTTAATGGGTTTAATTTTGAGGGCGTTACAACTTGATTTTGAGGGCGTTACAACTTGGTATCAGAGCGTACCGGGTTTGAATACTTTGGGTACGTGGGAAGTGATTAGTATCACAATGGGTTCGTCTCGTTTGATAGAGACTTAGTGTAATAATTACATGATTATATGATAACATGTTTATGTGACTATGTGGGTATGGAATGTAGTTTCTGGATATTGATTGGATCCATGAGTTTCTAGTAGTCTTGTTGGAAAGGCACTTGATCAATGCTGCTTCAATCGAACTATAGTAACCCTTTGGGACTATCATTATCCAGAATGAAATTGTGAGGTGCTTATGTGATTATGTGCTTACGTGGTGTGATTTATTGTTGTCGAATGCATTAGGACGTGAGTGTTTAGCTTCGGCACATTTATTAATGTGCTAACGTCTTTGTTTCCTTTAATAGGATGGCAGGACGAGGACGAGGTCGCGTAGGCGCCAGAGGCGTGCTAGGCAGAAGTGCCTATACCGAGGAAATTCCAGCTCAGAGGGTGTTGGCGTGCCAATGTGGCCGAGCCAGTAGGACAGCAGTTTATGGGCACTTTGGCCCAAGAGATAGCAGGGCATTTCAGCGTCGATGGACATTCTCGAGGGTCGAATCCACCCAGTAGTTCCAAATTGAGAGTTGCCGCAGATGCAGGCCTTCTTTTTCTCGAAGAGGGAGTTTTTCCGGTCCCAACCGGACGTGTTTGTAGGTGATCCTAGCGAGCCGCTTAAGCGCATTTAATGGCTCGAGCATAACGAAAACGTTTGAGATGCTTGGCATCGAAGACGAGGGGTTGAAGGTGACCTTGGCATCTTTCCAGCTGAAAGGGGATGCGGGTCAGTGGTGGAAGTTCACCAAGGGTCGTATTGGAGGTACTTGGAAGGAGTTTGTTGATGCTTTTCAGGAGAAGTACCTGTCTCCAGCTGTTCAGGAGACGTTGAGAGATCAGTTCTGCCAGCTGAAGCAGAATAGTTCATCAGTGGCTGAGTTTGAGGCCTTATTTACTAGTTTGTCCAGGTTCGCACCTGAGTTAGTGGCGTCCGAGGAGCGCCGGTGTATAGAGTTCGAGAAGAAGTTGAGACGCGGCCTCAAATTGAGAGTTGTGCCGACTATGATTAGGGATTTTGGGCGTTTGGTTGATGCAGCAGCCCATACTGAGATTGCGATGCGGGAGGAGGAGGAAGGGCAGAAAGGCTCCAAGAGGAGTCAGGATGGTCAGGGCGATGGCAGGAGGCAGAGAGGTTTCACTCCTCAGCAGCCTCAGAGTAGCTTCTCTAGGTCTACTTTTCCTGTACCGAGTGCTAGTTCGGGGAAAGGCAGTCAGGGAGACATCACTTGCTTCAAGTGTGGTCAGCTGGGCCACAAGTCTCCAGTTTGTCCTCAGAGGGGAGGAGCTCAGAGAGCAGCATCTTCTTCGGCTCGATCTCAGAGCCAGAGTCAGAGTAGAGGTCAGCCGCTCTCTTGTTTTCAGTGCGGTCAGCCAGGGCACATGAAGAGGTTTTGCCCACAGTTGGGTGGCACATCTGGTGCTACTGGTTCGAGGCAGACTCAGAGTCAGCTGCCTACTCAGTCAGTTCAGGCCTCGAGGGCCAACCAGGGGGCTTCTTCGTCCCAGTCAGTGCAGCAGTCTAGTGCTCCGAGGGGTGAGCAGGTTGATCAGAGGTCATCTGGGCGCGTGTATGCTGTTACCGCGCAGGATCTGGTGCCGGCTCCATCTGTTGTGAGAGGTACCTTCTTGTTTTGCAATTCAGTTGCTAGTGTTTTGATCGATACGGGTGCATCTCATTCCTTTGTGTCTCACATTTGCATCTATTTTGGAGTTGGAGTTAGCTCGATTAGCATCTCCTATTTGTGTAGTGTCGCTTGGGGTGAGTTGATTTTGAAACAAGGTGTTAGGGGTTGTGATATAGAGGTCGATGATCATAGAATCCCTTTCTTTTGTAGTTATGCCCATGAAGGGCTTCGATGTTATTTTGGGTATGGATGGTTATCGTCATACCGCGATTATTGATTGCTACCGTCGAGGGTCACTTGTTGTACCGTGATCGGAGTGTTTCGTTTTACGGGGACCGGGTTGGTAGTGTTTTGCCACGGGTTATGATCCGCGAGGCGGAGTGAGCTTAGTAGTCTACTTGCTAATCTTTCAATTAGTGAGGTGATGAGACTCAGATTGTGTTGCCGAGGGTGGTTTGTGAGTATTCGGACGTTTTTCCCGATGATCTTGTTAGCTTGCCACCTCAGCGAGAGATCGAATTCTCTATTGATTTAGTGCCCGGCACGGCACCGATTTCTATGGCACCTTACCGTTTTGCCCCAAAGTTAGTTGAGTTGAAGGTTCAACTCGTGAGTTGTTGGTTAAGGGCTATATCCGTCCTAGTGTTTCACCTTGGGGAGCACCGCCCTCTTTGCTAAGAAGAAAGGTGGTGCTTTGAGGTTGTGTATAGATTACCGTAAGTTGAATCGACTCTGATTAAGAATAAGTATCCTATGCCCCGTATTGATGATTTGTTTGACCAAATTGAAGGGTTCCCGTTGTTTCTCTAAGATAGATTTGAGATCGGGTTATCACCGGTTGAGAGTCGGGAGGAGGATATTCTAAGACGGCATTCCGTGACGCGTATGGCCACTATGAGTTTCGGTGATGCCGTTTGGGCTCACCAATGCACCGCGATGTTTATGGATTTGATGAACCGGATCTTCCGGGAATTCTTGGATCGTTTTGTGGTCGTCTTCGTGGACGACATTCTGATTTATTCACCTTCGAGGGAGGAGCACGAGGAACACTTGAGAGTGGTGCTTGAGTTACTTAGAGCCCATAAGCTGTATGCTAAGTTTGGGAAGTGTGAGTTTTGGCTAGAAGAGGTGAAGTTCTTAGACCATGTAGTTCTGGGGAAGGGGTGTCTGTTGATAAATCCAAGACTGAGGCAGTGCAAGATTGGGCACAGCCTAAGAGTGTGTTTGAGATCCGCAGTTTTCCGGGATTAGCTGGGTATTACTGTCGATTTGTGAAGGATTTCTCCAGGTTAGCTTCACCGTTGACTAGGTTGACTCGGAAGGGAGTCAAATTTGTATGGAGTGAGACTTGTGAAAAGTCGTTTCAGGAGTTGAAGGTTAGACTGACCACCGCTCCGGTCTTGATTATTCCGGAGAGAGGGTTGGGTTATGCAGTCTATTGTGATGCCTCACGAGAGGGTCTGGGTTGTGTGTTGATGCAAGAGGGGAAAGTGGTTGCCTATGGCTCACGTCAGTTGAAAATTCACGAGAAGAATTACCCTACGCATGATTTAGAATTAGCAGCTGTGATATTTGCCTTGAAGATTTGGAGGCATTATCTTTATGGTGAGAGGTTCGAGGTATTCTCGGATCATAAGAGTCTCAAATATCTCTGCTCACACAAAGACTTGAATTTGAGGCAGAGAGGTGGATGGAGTTCATTGAGGATTATGACTTGAGTTGCACTATCATCCGGAAGGCCAATGTTGTGGCCGATGCCCTTAGCAGAAATCATTGGTAACTTTGCTAGTATAGCCATCCGAGTGGGAGATGTTGGATGCTGGGGAGTTTGATTTGCATCCTGGCGAATGTTGAGGTCATGACCTTATTTTCTGTTGTAGCACAACCTACACTTGTGACTCGAGTGTTA
Organism: Camellia lanceoleosa; assembly: GCA_025200525.1. Taxonomy (NCBI): domain Eukaryota; kingdom Viridiplantae; phylum Streptophyta; class Magnoliopsida; order Ericales; family Theaceae; genus Camellia; species Camellia lanceoleosa. The sequence goes on from CM045766.1 coordinate 139,965,311, forward strand.
GAGGCTCAGAGGGGTGATCTTGAGGTAGAATCTCTCCGAGAGAAGATTTCTAATGGGAAGGTTGAGAAGGGTTTGATGGTGTATCCCGATCTGAGTGTGAGATACCGAGACCGTTTGTTTGTGCCGGAATCTTGCCGAGAGGAGGTACTCCGAGAGTTTCATCATTCGCGCCTTGCGGTGCATCCGGGAGGTACTAAGATGTATCAGGATTTGAGTCGCCAGTTCTGGTGGCGGGGTATGAAGAGAGATGTGGCAGCTTTTGTATCTAGGTGCCTTACTTGTCAGCAAGTGAAGGCCGAGCATCAGAGGCCAGCGGGTTTGTTGCAACCCTTGCCTATTGCCGAGTGGAAGTGGGAGCATGTCACTATGGACTTCGTTGTGGGTCTTCCGAGGACTCAGCGGGGTAGTGATGCCATTTGGGTAGTGGTAGACCGGTTGACGAAGTCAGCACTTCATTCCTATGCGAGTTAGAGATTCAGTAGATCATCTTGCTGAGTTGTATGTTCGGGACATAGTGAGGTTGCACGGGGTCCCAGTGACGATCGTCTCGGATAGAGATCCTCGTTTTACTGCCAGGTTGTGGCAGAGTTTGCAGAGTGCTTTAGGCACTAAGTTGACTTTAGTACGGCTTATCATCCTCGGTGACCGACGGGCACCGGCGTACTATTCAGATCCTTGAGGATATGCTTCAGGGTTGTGTTCTCGACTTTAGTGGGTCGTGGGAGAGGCACTTGCCATTAGTGGAGTTTGCCTACAACAATAGCTTTCAGTCTAGTATCGGTATGGCACCGTTTGAGGCCTTGTATGGCCGACCGTGTAGATCTCCAGTTTGTTGGGCCGAGGTGGGTGACGCACCTTTGTTAGGTCCAGAGTTGGTGAGGGAAACAACGGAGAAAGTTGAGCTTATCCGTAAGAGGTCGGATTAAGACGTAGTCGCCGTAAATCTTATGCCCGATCGTAGGAGGAGACCTTTGGTGTTTGAGGTAGGTGATCATGTCTTTCAAGATATCACCTAAACGAGGGTTGATGAGGTTTGGGAAGAGCGAAGTCGCCCCTCGGTTCATTGGGCCTTTTGAGATCCTTGAGAGGATTGGCGAGGTCGCCATCGCTTAGCTTTGCCAACGCAGCTTATCTCGGAGTTCATGGCGTGTTTCATGAGTATGCTTGAGTATGAGCCAGATCCGTCACATGTATTGGATTGGACTGATTTAGTTATTGATGAGGATGTCTCATATGAGGAGAGACCGGTTCAAGTCTTGGATAGGCGGGATCAAGTTTTTATGGGCAAAACCATCCCTTTGGTGAAAGTTTTGTGGAAGCATCACGAGTGGAGGAGGCCACTTGGGAACGTGAGTTGAAGTCCGTGAGAAATATCCTAATTGTTTATCGATTTATAATCTTGTATTTAGATTATGTAATATTGTTGAACTTAAGAGTTTTATATATGTCTTAAGTTAGGAAAACATGGAGAATGTTTTGGTTTAATGTTAACATTTTGAAACTTGCCTTTTTATGGAAGTGGAGTATAACATTTATATATTGAATGTGTTATTTATATCATGAGATTGAATATGATATGGAAATTGTTAACATTGAAAAGATTAATGCATAATATTGATGCAGGTTGAAATATACGTTGGTTTATACATATTGTGAGATGCCTCTTGATAAGAGATGAAGTGACCAATATTGGTCAAGTTGTTGATTATTGTTTTATATATCGTTGGGAATTAAGAAAAACTTGTTTTTACAAACTCATGCTTAATTTCGGGGACGAAATTCTTTTAAGGGGGGGAGGTTATAGCGACCCCGGTCTTTTTCCCATTTGATTGTTGTATCCGGACTTACGCCCGTTAGTGGATTCCGTTATATTTGTTGTTGTTGTCCTTTAATTCCTTATCCTTGGGTTATAGGATGTGTTTAGCGAGTTGGTTGCAGATTGGTTGGGTTTAGAAACCAAGTCCATGTTCGCTTTTGGTCGCTCGAGCGAGCTTCTCTTAGCTCGAGCGAGGTCTTCGTTTTTGGCTCTTCGCTCGAGCGAGCATTTCTTGGCTCGAGCGAGAATTGCGTCCAGTGCTAGACCTGAGAGCAGTGTTAGCTGGTTCGAGCGAGATTCTCTTCGCTCGAGCGAACTGTTAGTCTTGGCTCGAGCGAGCCTTTCTTGGCTCGAGCGAGGATTGTTCAGGTTCGTCGCTCGGCGAGCGACTGTGTCTTCGCTCGAGCGAGCCTGTCAGACTTAAATACGCAGCAGCGTGTTTTAATTCAGTTTTTGAGCCCCTTTCATATTCTAAACCCTAGGTTACGAGTTTTCTCTCTCCCAACTCACCTTTTTCCCTAGGATTGATCTATCTAGAGTGGATTTCTACCCTAGTTCCTTCACAAATAAGATAGAGGAGAGTGAGGGCTTTCATTTAATCTGAGCAATTGTTGGTTTGGAGCACTTTGAAGTTTGGGCATCATCTTCATCTTCTTCTTTTTGAGTTATTTCTTCGAGGCAGGGATTTCCTACTCCATTTATACGCTTTAATCCTAAGTGTTGGTATTTTGGTATGTGGGGGTAGTTTGGTAATTTTGGGATGTGGGGGTAGCTTGGTAATTTTGGAAGAAACCTTAGGGTTTTGGTTTAGATTAAATTGTATAATTAATTTAAAGGAATAATGTGGAATTTGGTTTAATTCATGGAATTGGGAATGTTAAATTTACATTCATTGATGTATTTATTTCTTGTTTAGAAATAACTGTTTTGGGCTATCGGTGGAGGATAGCCATTGATTGTTGTAGACCTTGCATGTGGCTTAGGTATAACTGGAATTAAGTCATTTAGGTTGACTGTTGAATTAATACAGAACATTACTTGTATTGATTATGTGTTGTATATGGCAATTGCGTGTTTCATTGCATATGCATGTTGTTTGGAGAAGATAGGGGATGAACTCCACGGTTTAGGGGAAGATAGGGGATGGACCTCTAAACCGGATTTATTGGGAGAAGATAGGGATGGACTCGGAGCATCACTCTTACGTGTGCTTATTGATTAATAGACATATGTCTATTTATTGTTGATATGATACATTACTAAAATGTGTATCAGTTGGGAAGTATGGAAGTGAATTGATTATGATTGATACAATACCAACATGTGTATTTGTTATGATTAGGTCTAACTTGAATTGTTATTCCTGTTGAATTGGAAGTAATGGTAATAAAAGATGAAACCTGTTGAGTTATTTGGCCAGGTTCTGAGCCATAAGTGGAAAGTAAAATGCGCCATAGACAATGTGTCATAGGCAGTGTAGACATTCGTGTCATGAATATTGTAACTCGATTATAGTGTGTTAACCATGTATCAGATGCTAATACTTTAGTTAATTCTTATGCTTGGTTTAGTATTTCTCTCTTTGTGTGGCTCACCCTATATGGGAACTTTATTTTCAGGTTCAGGCGGTTCATTACCTCCAAAGACTTAGCTTGTGAGGATTTGGACTTGAAGATTTGTTTTATTTATTTTAGTTGTTTTATTTAAATTATGTAAACATTCAAGCCTAGGGCTTTATTTGTTTTGAGTTAGAACTCATGGATTTGTGTCCAAGTGTTGGCTTGGCAAGATGTAAGCCCGTAGGGCATTTATTTTGATGTTTTATTTCATATTACTCTGATGATTTAAATAAGATAATGGTTTTCTTTTAATAATGCATGCTGTGTTTTATGTTTAATGGGTTTAATTTTGAGGGCGTTACATCTGGTCTCATTTTCATATCCGCTCCTTATATACGATAAACAAATAGGGCATTGTGTTTTTGGTAAGAGCATCTCTATTACTAAATTAGTTCAAGTTTTTATTTATGGGACATTTACACATAAGTCTTAATTTATGAACTTATACTCCATTAAGTCATAACTAATATTTTTTAGACCTTCAAGTCCCATTAAATTTTTAATAATTAGAATTACCTTTTAAATAATGATTGTTCATCATTTATGGTTATCTATAAAGGAATATGATGATTTAACATTTATTTTGATTTTCAAAACTTTAAAACACCAACTTTCCAATTAAAAATTTAAAAAAAAATTATGTGCAAAAAATTACTTTTTTTTTTTTTGAAAAAATTGAAAAAACTGAATTATTTTTTTGTGCAAAATTGAGAATTTTGTGTCTATAAAGGAGTATGATGATAGAACATTAATGTGCAAAACTAAAGAAAAATAAAAATGAAAAAAACTGATAATATTCTCAGTTTTAAAATTGAAAAAAACTGATAATATTCTCGATTTTATTGGATAGTTGAATCAAACCAATAAGTAGAACGGCAAAAACGTTTAATCTCATGCTCTATTTTTTGTATTAGTTAGTGAAACAATTATCTTGAACATTACTATGCAAAATTGATAATATTCTTAGTTTTAAAAATTGAGAAAAAACGATAATATTCTTAGTTTTACTAAATAAGACTTATTAGTTCAAAAAATCTTAGATAGGACATGTGCTACTATAACATTTGTAAATAGAACTTTTAAGCAATTAAATCTTTAATTAAATTTTGGTTAGAAAGTTAGGTTTCCATTCTAACTAATCAACTTTCAAATATATTTTCGAACAAAATTTTTTCTATTTATTTATTTTAAGATATAATTAGAAAGAAATAAATAGTGAAAAGTGAAATTAAAAAAAGAAGTGAAAGTAAAGAAAATAAAAGAAAAATATATCTTATGGCTAAGTTTGGTACCATACTGTTCATTTTTTACTAATTAAAATATAAAAAACGCAATCCTTTGTTTTATCTAGTTCTTTTTTATTTATGTTTTCAACGCTACTCTTTATTACTTATATATACACAAATTGTTTACTGAGTCTCACAAGGCTCTTCAAATGTAGCTAGCCTTAAGTTTTTTTGTTAAAATAGCTATCATAATAGTTAGTCTATTGAAATGATTAAAATATGATAATACTAGTTATAACAGCTAACAAGTCTCATTTAAATAGTCTAGTAGAACTTCCACATCAATCTCTTTAAATTCTTAGTCAAATTATAACTTAAAAAATTATTTTGCTATTTTAGCTAGTCACATTTTTAGCACTCACTTCATCAAACTCTTTATTCTAACTCAATCATATTAAAATATTAGTATTTTTATTGTATTTGTTATTCTTTCTTTTTTTATTAAATTGATGAGCTGGCTTAATCAAGTAGCACTAGAATGCCAGTCAAACAATTCCTATGTTTCTTTGTAAAGGCAAAACTGGAGGAAACGAGTGCTTGCGGGTCGGCTCGGGCAGCCATCGTGCTAATCTCCGATATACAGAAGGTAACAAACATAAAAGGCTAAACATTTGGTTTTGGCTCAATTTGTTATTTAACTTGAACACACTTCACCTTTATTTTTTCTACTTGTTCTTAAAGTAATTCACCTTTATCTATCCTCTCTCTGAAAGTTATATCTAATGACATGAACAATTAACAATACATTTCACACTTGATCACTTTCAACTAAACAGTGATAGACAATAAACAATCAACAATACATTTCACTTTTATTGAGGCAATTTATCGAACAATTGTGATACAAGAATTTTGTGCATACAAATTTCAAAGATATTCAGCATGAAACAACTTAATTCAATCAAAGAGCCAGATGGTTCTCAAATAAAATTACAGACCCCAATTTATCCAATCTAATCTAAATCTAAAGTACAACAGAGAGAGAGAGAGAGAGAAAGCAAGCCTGAGCTTCAGATATGGTGAAAGCAGATGCTTTGGAGTGGTTGCTGCTATGTGTTTTGGCACGGAAGAGGAAGAGGGTAAAGTTTGGCGCGATAGAAAAAGAAAAATAAAATAATAATAAATGAATAACGATGAATAGTCCCTCGTTTGTTGTAGCGAGATACTGTAGTACCCTTAAATTTTGGCGTGCTTGTAGCGAGATTGATGGGTTTGGTTTTTTTGAGTTTATCTTGCTAATTTAGTTGGAGAAGGACTCTACTGAGTTTGATGAGGTTGCTCTTAGAGATATATCGATATATCTTATGAAAGTAGCCCAAAATAGGAGAAAAAAAAAATCTTAAATTTATTTAGTATGAAAGTGATGAAAGTTACAAAATAAATAAATAATAATAATAATAATAATAATAATAATAATAGTTTTTTCTTACAACCTATTACGACATTGACATGGTAACTAAGTTCTAATTTCTTGCAAAAAAAAAAAAAATTGTTATAAAAGTAGTTATAAATTATCAATATATCCTAATAGTTGGAATTAATTCCTATTAAGTCATATTGAAAGTTAGTCCTAGTAAAAGCGTCGTTAAAATAATATTCTGTGATGATTTTTTGCCTGTCTCTAAAAATTGACAATTAGTAACTTTTTTTGTCTCAATTTTTATAAATTGTCGCTAAAACTAACAATTAGTGATATTTTTCTGTGATGAATTTTTTAAACTGTTGCTGAAAGTTAAAAATTAGTGAATTTTTTGTGATATTTTTTTTAAAATTGTTGCTAAAATTTATAATTAGCGATTTTTTGTGACAATTTTTAAATTGTCGCTGAAAATTAACAATTAGTGACTTTTTTAAATAGTATTTGATAAAAAAACACTGTTAATTATCACAGGACCTATTAGACAATAAATCCACCTATTAAGATTTACACGTAAGTCTATTTTAGATTTTTACTTAGAATTGAAATGTGACTTACCACATTAACAAAATCTTAAAAAAATATATAAAATAGTGGTACATAGGAAAAAATAATTATAAATTAGTGAAAATTTATTAGATAAATTACACTTACCCCCTTTGAGGTTTCTAACAATTACAGAGACCTCACTTGAGATTTTGAAAATTATACTGATTTCCCTTACTTTAGTTGACAATATACAAATACCCTCGTTCTATTAACTTTTATTTGGACACCGTTAATTTTTGTAATGAAATGCCCAAAGTACCCTCTATTTACTCTTTCTCTTATCTCTTTTCCTCTACCAACCATTAATTATTCCCTCTCCCAATTTGCAGCTACCCTAGCCACTTCTTCCGGCTTGTGGCTCAATTTCTAAAGTGAAATTAATATGTTAATTTTTTTAATGTATTTTTATGATAATGTTACGCCTTTTGATATCGAAATGTTGCTCAATAATTTAAAATATGATATAATCTAAGAAAAAATATTGGGAGCTCTAATTGTGGAGCTCTAATAGTGTGTGGGTCCCACAATGATGTGATGTTTGTGTCTTTTTTTTTTTTTGAGCAATGCTACATACCACTAATTTATCATCACTAACTTCACCACTAGTGAGGTGGCAATTGAAAAAAAAACAAAAAAACACAAAAACCAAGGCACAAAACACATGTGGCAGTGAATGGGACCTACTGCCACATCATTAGAGCCACCACTAATTAGTGGTCTAAAGCATTTTTGTTTTTTTTTTTTCATTGCCAAGTCATTAGAGCTCTGTTTAGAGCTCCAAAATTAGAGAGATGTATCATTTTTGATAATCTAATAATAACGTGATGATAATTTATTATTAGATATTGTTTGTTATAATAATTGTTATATGGTTATGTACTTTTTTGATAATATATATATATATATATATTTTATCAAAATGTTACTCAATCATAATAGATTGTATCATATTCTAAATTATTGAATAATATTTTGATAAAAAGGCATAACATTATCATACATAATTATATCATCAATTTTTTTAAAGTACAATAATTTCACTTTAGGTAATGATTAGTGATGGAAAGAGACAAGAAAATAGCAAATAGCGGGTATTTTTGACATTTCATTGTAAAAGTTAATAGTGTCTACGGAAAAGTTAGTAGAAGGGAGGTACTTATATATTGTCAGATAAAGTAAAAAAAAATCAGTGTAATTTTTAAAATTTCAGAAGAAGTCTCTGTAATTGTCAAAAATCTCAAGAGAGGTAAGTGTATTACTCAAATTTATTTTAATTGCAATAATAATGAAAAGAAGAAATTGAATTACGAATGATGAAATATTTTTCTATTAAATTACTAAACTACCCTCTATGTGATAGTCAACCAATCAACACAACGCTGGATATGATGTCATGTTGAGCCGGATCATTTTAGCGACTTAAAAACATGAACACGAACATGACCCGTTTGATAAAAGAAATATATTACATGACATCATACTATTATTTGGTATAAATTAAATAAGTATATTTATTTAAATAGATATGTTTATTTAAAGCACACTATTTTTTTTATTATTTTACATATCTTTTATAAAAAATTAAAAAATATACTTATTTAAACTATTCTTAACACCCTCTTGAAAATTTCTCGAGCAACAATAATAATTCTCGAGCAACAATAATAATGCCCTTTGAGTTGGGGTCCCAACTTCCAAGAAGCTCTGATGTTGGGATTGTAAGAAGCACCTCCTTAAATTAATAAAAATTAAAATTTTACCCACAGTTTTATTGAAAATTTTCATTTTGCTCCCTTTTATATTTCATATATACCCCTTAAACTTTTATAGCCCTTTTCTTTCTATTTTTTTCAATAAAATTTTTACAATTTGGCCCCTCTAATATTTATTTTGTTAAAAAATTCTCATTATATATTCTCTTACCATTCAAACTACTCTCATATATTTTATAAGCAGGTTTGGAATTGCGAATTTTAAATTTTATCACTTACACTCTTAAATGTTCTCACTTGTTTTTTTTTTTTTTCCCAACATTAAAACAAAATAAGAAAATTTCACGATTGTGACATTTTGGGGCTTTTAATTAAAATTCAACAGTAACAGATTAAAATTACACTAGACATGGAAACATTAATCTTTATTACAAAAATGATGAAATTTCATAATTTTAATACAAAACTGCCCCTCTCACTACTTTCTCACGTTTCCTTCACCCTCGCTCTTGCTTTTCTCTCTCTCCTACTTTTTTTTTTCTCTCCCTTTTTTCTCTCTTTTTCACTCTCCCCCTCTCTTTCCACCTTCCCTCATTTTCTTTCTTTCTTTCTTTCCACTAAACATTTCACTTTCTTTTTTTTTATTATAAATAATATACATAAAAAAACTTGATAACATTAACAATTCAGTTAATTAAAACAGAATCTGTAATACATCTCACAATCCAAACAACGACTCATACTGGATGGATGGACAGAAGGACAGTCCAAAGTTGATAACCTCCATGTACTGTTTTAAAATGAGATGGTATTTGTGTAACTATTTTTCTTAACTATAGTGTTTTCCAAAAAAAAAAAAAAAAAAAAAACTCTATCCAAAAATCAGTCTATATATTAAGATCCAAAGTCCATCAGATTGGAGTGCCAGCAAATAACGCTTTCTTACCTTCGGCAGAGTCACCCCATTCACTGTATTCCTCCTGCCTACAATTGATTTTGATATCTAATCTTAGGTTAAACCATGGCTGCTAAAAGACCCCAAGATGACTCTGCTTCTTCATCATCTTCAACACAACCTTGTTGGATCCATGACGTGTTCTTGAGTTTCAGAGGTGAAGATACCCGCAAAAACTTTACTAATCATCTCTATGCCGCTTTGGTTCAAGCTGGAATTCACACCTTCAGGAATGATAATGAACTCCCATGAGGACATGACATATCTTCGGCCCTGATAAAATCAATCGAGGAATCAAGGATCTCCATTGCTGTTTTCTCAAGAAACCATGCTTCTTCAAGATGGTGCCTTGATGAGCTCGTGAAGATCATTGAATGCAATAAAACAACTGGGCAATTAATTCTCCTAATTTTCTACGATGTCGATCCATCCAACGTACAGCAACAAACAGGGTGTTTTGCAGAAGCATTTGTGAGACGCAAAAAGCTTAATGTGGATGAGATGGAGAAGGTGGAGGGGTGGAGGGCCGCCCTCTCTGAAGCTGCTAATTTATCAGGCTGGGATTTGCAAAATGTTGCAAATGGGTTATATGTGCTGAACTTCCTTTTAATACCATGTTGATCCTTGTTGATTTTACAATTTTTTTTTTTAAAAAAAAAAAATGCATTTGTCTATTTTAATATTTATTGAGATTTTATTTATGGATTTAATATAATAAAAAAATCAATTTTTATGCTTATACATGTATAGCTTTTATTAAAACTTACAATTCATTCGTCAATAATTTTATTTAGCTTTGTCACGGCTAAAAAAACAAAATGAGTGCTATGCTTTGATTCATGCATATATGGAATGTTTACTCCCCCAATCATGTTCAGGGCCTGATATAATATAACGCAAACATTCCAAAGCATACTACACACATATATACCATACTTTATGCATATACAACTGATTTGTTTCGTTAGTTAGTTCACTTTGTAAGTTCAAGATGTTTTGAATTTTACATTTCTTAACTGCATATTGGGAGTGGGGTTTGTAAGGTTGAGATTATTTCATTTTTACCCTTATACTTTGTCACAATTCAATAACCCCCTCAGACTACTCTTATTTTCACGCATACTCCTATACTATTTAAGTTACTATTAATTTTTCCCTTCCCGTCAGATTTGAAATGGAAAAGGTTAAAAAAAATTACATTTTGGCCTCAAATTTCAAAAGAAAGATGCACACCCACCCATTCTTACCAGCAAACCACTACCAGCAACTACCACTTCAAGCCCTTCTATCTTCTTTGTCATAACTTCGTTTCGTCTCATTTTTACGTCGTTGGATTCAACTCACAGTCCAGTTTTCATATCACATCTCACACGTCTCGTTCTACCTCTTTTGCCATACTATCGGAGCTCCGAAAGTTGATAAAAAAAAAAAAAAAAAGACTTTTCTTCTCATTTTCAACTTTTCTTCCAGCCATCTTTCAGACTTCATATCTTTCTCGATTCTTAACGGTTCTACTTCATTCTTTCGCCATTCTCTTCACCTCACTTCCTACTTCGCCCTACACTACCTCGCTTTCCCACTTCTTCGTGTAATGGGCGGTTTTGGTATGCCGAAAGTTGTTTGAAAACTAATTTTGAAATTTTCGAAACATTCATCTTTTGTTTCTTTCTTCTCTATCTTCCTCATTCTTCTTCTTATTCACTTATAACATGATGTGGAACATGGTTCTAGATGGTAACGGAACTAGTGATGGTGGCGGTGGCGGTGGCGGTAATGGAGTTCGGTGGCGGCGAAGTTGGTGGTTCGGGTAGTGATTTTCTTCTTCTTCTTCAATTATATACATACATATCATCTTTCCTACTAGAATTTTCTCAGTCCATTTGAATGGAACACCATGCCCATTCAAACTTGGATCGTAAATGAGATGCAAACCTCAACTGTTTTGCCAAGAACAAAAGAAATTTGTATTGTTAAGAAAAATCTCATAGCAAATAACTAATTTGTATTGTCAAGAAATTTGTATTGTTAAGAAAAATCTCATAGCAAATAGTAAAATATTCTTCGCGGCATATGCAATCTCAACCATCAACTTCACCAACATCACCACCTGAACAACCAACTTCACCGCCATCGAACTCCATTACCGCCACCATGAGCATTACCATCACCACCACCTTACAATACCAAACCCACCTTTTTCACAACCAAGTTCCATTACCACCACCATAAGCATTACCATCACCACCACCACCACCACCACCACCTTACAATACCAAACCCACCACCATCGTCGAACCGCCACCACCACCACCATCACCTGTTCCGTTACCACGTAGAACCATGTTCTACATCATGTTATAAGTGAACAAGAAGAAGAAGAATGAAAAAGATGGAGAAGAAAGAAACAAAATATGAATGTTTTGAAATTTTTGCAATCAGTTTTCAAACAACTTTCGGCATACCAAAATTGTCTATTACACGAAGAAGTGAGAAAGCAAGGTAGTGTAGGACGAAGTAGGAAGTGAGGTGAAGAGAATGGAGTAGAACCGTTAAGAATCGAGAAAGATATGAAGTCCGAAAAATGGCTCGAAGAAAAGTCGAAAACGAGAAGAAAATTTTTATTTTTTTTTCAACTTTCGGAGCTCCGATAGTATGCAAAAAGAGGAATAACGATACGTGTGAGATGTGATACAAAAACTAGACTGTGAGTTGAATCCAACAATGTAAAAATGAGGCAAAATGGAGTTATGACGAAGAAGATAGAAGGGCTTGAAGTGGTGGTTGCTGGTAGTGGTTTGCTAGTAGCAATGGGTGGTCTGCATCTTTCTTTTGAAATTTGGGGCCAAAATATAATTTTTTTAACCTTTTCTGTTTCAAATATGACGGTATGGGAAAAATTGATAGTAACTTAAATAGTATAGGAGTACGCATGAAAATAAGAGTAGTCTGGGGGGGTCATTGAAAATCGTGACAAAGTATAAAGGTAAAAATGAAATAATCTTTGTAAGGTTTTGTATTTCCATACTATACACTTCCTTTGCTTTTAATTTGGATCAAAATTGATAGGCATGAAGCAAAGTTCATCCGAAAAATTGTTAAAGAGGTTTTATGTGAATTGAAATGTACATTCCTAAATGTTTTTGTGGTCCCAGTAGGAATAGATTCTCGTGTTGAAAACATAAATTTGATGTTGAGCATTGGATCAAATGATGTTCGCATGATTGGTAAATACGGCTTGGGTGGAATAAGCAAAACAACCATTGCAAAAGTTGTGTATAACCATATTTTCCTCCAATTTTAAGGAAGTTGTTTTCTTGCAAATGTTAGAGAAGTTGCAAGACAACTTAATAGCCTAGTTTAATTGCAAGAACAACTTCGTTTTGAATTATTAGGGACAAAGAATCTAAAGACTGGCAATGTTGACAGAGGAATTAATTTGATGAAAGAAAGGCTCCATTCTAAAAAGGTTCTCATTGGTAATATTAAGTCAATTAAATATCTTGGCAGGAAATCATGATTGGTTTGGTCTAGGAAGTAGAATCATCATAACAACTAAAGATGAGCACTTGTTCAAGTGACCAAAAGTTGATGAAAGATACATGGCTAAGGAATCGAATCACAAAGAGTCTATGTAGCTTTTCACTTGCCATGCCTTTGGCAAAACCAATCCATTAAAAAATTATACAAATCTTGCAAATGGTAAGTTATGCTAGTGAACTGCCACTAGCTCTTGAAGTTTTGTGTTCTTATTTGTTTGGAAGAAACATGGTAGAATGGAAAAGTGCATTTGATAAATTACAACAAATTCCTTATGAGAAAATTCAGGAAAAACTTAGGATAAGTTTTGATGCACTAGATGATGACAACATGAAGGATATCTTCCTTGATATTGCATGCTTTTTCATTGGAATGGACAGAGACTATGTCATAACTATATTGCATGGCTGTGGTTTCTTCGCAGAAATTGGAATTAATGTTTGGATTAATAGATGTTTACTGAGAATTAATGTACAAAATAAGCTGACGATGCATGATCTACTTCGGGATATGGGGAAGGAAATTAGTCGTGAAGAATTCCCAAAGGAGCTTGGAAAGCGCAATAGATTGTGATTTCATGAAGATGTTTGCTTTGTACTTGAAAAAAACAAGGTAAGAGTCTAATCTTAATTCTTTCTAGTGAGTAGGTAAGTTTTCAGTTTCGAACACTAATTTCAGTTATTTTATAGTCTTTCTTCCTTTTAATTTTTCCATTTTGTTTCTAAATATTAGGGAACAGAAGCAGTTGTAGGTGTGATCCTGACCCTACCCATGTTAAACAAGATACAATGGAGTAATAAAGCATTTGCTGAGATGTATAATGTCATGACCCGAACTCGCTCCCATGGGTTAAGAACACATCTGGCCAGTAATCACGAGATTACCTACGGCCTTAAACCAAACCAGATATATTTTAACAGAGTTAAGGGGGCCAAACGGAAGCAATTTCAAACTTTTATCCATAGAGCTGTGCTTATATGACACGTCATAACAATCCATACATATACATGTTAAAAACTCATATCAAATATGTACTAACACAAAGTTCTGTACATACAGGATCATTCAAGTCTAGGTCAGCCAATCAAAACTATATACAACTGTAATCCAAAGTTCTTGCCAACATGACAAAATATAACAAAATAGCAAAAGGGCGAAACCAAGTCTCGTGCATGAGACGTATGGGCTGACTCTTCAAAACCTTGGTTGTTCCACACAAACTTCACTGAGGCTGGATTTGGACCTCCCTTGGCTCACCTACAGACACATGAATGAGCGTGAGCGAAAGCCCAGTGAATAATATCAAATAAAGAAAGTACATGAATGAGAATCACATATATCAAACGGCCTTGGGCCCATTTAGTATTCTACTTTGTGTACTATTCAGTACATTAGGCGATTCAGGCCCGAACATATCAAACGGCCTCTAGCTCACTTTGTCCTTTGATGAACGGCCTGAAGCCCAATTCATTCACGTATATCAAACGGCCTTTGGGCCAGTCATTCATGTCCAACGGCCTCCGGCCTATTCATTGGCCCATTTATTCATATCCAACGGCCTCTGGCCCATTCATTGGCCCATCCATTCATATCCAACAGCCTATGGCCCATTCATTCATATCCAACGGCCTCTGGCCCATTCATTGGCCCATTCATTCTTTTCTCCATTCATGTCAAACGGCCTTGGGCCCAATCAAATGTATTCGACGGCCTTTGGCCCAACCATATGGCATAACGAACATTCGTCCACAATTTAAATTAACAAGCTCAACCATATGGCATAACGAACATCCGTCCACAATTTAAATTAACAAGCTTATAAGACTTATAATAAGCAATTGGACAATTAACATACTTCAAAATATCTTTACTAAGATATTACTCACAGTGTTCTGCCGGTGGATTTACCCTTGAGCTCGACCCTACATATTACATAACACACATGGGTCACAACCGATTCAATCCATTCTTAATTCATTCATCCCTCTTAGGCTTCTTTCTTATCCTTTTTAATTCATTCATAATGCTCAATGCATGCCTAAGAGTACCTAGGAGTGAAAGAGAATAGAAAATGAAACACAGAACACTTTTATAAAATTTCTGAAACAAGGGTCCCCACTCGAGCGTGGATTTTCCCGCTCAAGCGGACCCATTAGGTCTGCAAAAGTACTGGTTGCCTCATTTTTACGCTCGAGCGTGAACCTCCCCGCTCGAGTGGACATCAATGTTTGCAAAATATTTTGGGAGCTCGTATTTTACGCTCGAGCAGCGTTTCCCCCGCTCGAGCAGACTTCATGAATTCTGGGTTTTCCAGAACTGTTCTTGAGCTCAATTCAACATTCAAAGACTTTAAAGCTCAAATTAAGGCACCAAAAATAGAGAAACACATTACATTACATGAGACTATAAGAGTATGACACCAAATTGTTCAAAATCATCACCTCATTCACAAATAATCCTCATTTCTTTTGTATGATCAAAATCCATGCATTCAAACTTCATACCAAAGAAATGAGGATTATTTGTATGCAACCAGTAGTTTTGCAGACCTAATAGGTCTGCTCGAGTGGGAAAATCCACGCTCGAGCGGGGACCCCTGTTTCAGAAATTTTATAAAAGTGTTCTCTGTTTCATTTTCCGTTCTCTTTCACTCCTAGGTACTCTTAGGCATGCATTGAGCATTATGAATGAATTAAAAAAGATAAGAAAGAAGCCTAAGAGGGATGAATGAATTAAGAACGGATTGAATCGGTTGTGACCCATTTGTGTTATGTAATATGTAGGGTCGAGCTCAAGGGTGAATCCACCGGCAGAACACTGTGAGTAATATCTTAGTAAAGATATTTTGAAGTATGTTAATTGTCCAATTGCTTATTATAAGTCTTATAAGCTTGTTAATTTAAATTGTGGACGATGATGGTTATGAATGAAGCTGATCGTTGGATATGAATTTAAATGGGCATAATGAATGAATGGGCCAGAGGCCGTTGGATATGAATGAATGGGCCAGAGGCTGTTGGATATGAATGGATGGGCCAATGAATGGGCCAGAGGCTGTTGGATATGAATAAATGGGCCAATGAATGGGCCGAAGGCCGTTGGATATGAAGGACTGGGCCAAAGGCCATTTGATATACGTGAATGAATTGGTCTTGAGGCCGTTTGTCAAAGGACAAAGTGGGCCAGAGTACATGAAGTAGAATACTAAATGGGCCCAAGGCCGTTTGATATATGTGATTCTCATTCATGTACTTTCTTTATTTGATATTATTCACTGGGCTTTCGCTCACGCTCATTCATGTATCTGTAGATGAGCCAAGGGAGGTCCAAACCCAGCCTCAGTGAAGTTTGTGTGGAACAACCAAGGTTTTGAAGAGTCAGCCCATATGTCTCACGCACGAGACTTGTTTTCGCCCTTTTGCTATTTTGTTATATTTTGTCATGTTGGTGAAAACTTTGGATTACGGTTGTATATAGTTTTGATTGGCTGACCTAGACTTGAATGATCTTGTATGTACAGAAGTTTATGTTAGTACATATTTGATGTGAGTTTTTAACATGTATATGTATGGATTGTTATGACGTGCCATATAAGTACAGCTCTATGGACAAAAGTTTGAAATTACTTCCGTTTGGCTCCCTTAACTCTATTAAAATATATCTGGTTTGGTTCAAGGCCGTAGGTAATCTTGTGATTACTGGCCAGTTATGTCCTTAACCCATGGGGGTGGGTTCGGGTCATGACATATAAGCTAAGACTGCTTCAAATAAATCATGTGCACCTTAGTGGAAATTTTGAGCATCTATTGAAGAGTTAAGGTGGCTCTGTTGGCATTACTACCCATTGGAGTATTTACCATCCAATTTTCACCCTGAGGAACTTGTTATTTTAGACATGCAATTCAACAGATTTAAAACACTCTAGATAGATGGCAAGGTATGATATTCTTATCAAATTTATTGGTGTTTGGGATTTTGGATAAATTCTTTAGTGGGATCGTGATGAAAAAAAATTATATAATTTTGCATATTTTTTCTTGGTTTTAATAACACTTCAAGAGCTTGAACATTCTAAATCTAAGTAATTCCAAATGCCTAACAAAAAGCCCCATCTTCTGCGCACTATCAATGCTTGAGGAATTACGGCTTGAATGTTGTACAAGTTTAATGGAGCTCCACGAATCAATCGAACTTCTAGAAAAACTTGTTTACTTGAATTTGAAAGATTGCATGAACCTCAGGTATCTTCCATGCAGTCTCTACAAGTTGAAGTCTGTTGAACGTCTAAATCTCATTGGTTACGCAAAACTAGAGGAGTTTTTAGAGCACTTGGCACATATGGAAAGCTTAACAGAGCTTCTTGCATATGGAACAACCATTAAACAACTACCTTTCTCTATTAGACTACTAAAGAATCTTAGGAGCTTATCGTTAAATGAATGTAATAGGCAATTCACAACTAAATCTTAGTTTTATCTTATTTCATCTTAGGTTTTACCGAGAAAAAATGCTGACTCCATATAATTTTTACTATCCTCTGTTTCAGGTTTGTGTTCCTTGATAAAGCTAGATCTTAGTGATCTCAATCTGTCTGAAGGAGATTTTCTAGTTGATCTTAGGAGTTTATCCTCATTGCGAGCGTTGGATTTAGGCGGAAACAGTTTTTGTAGCCTACCATATGGCTTCAGTCATCTATCCAAGCTAGAAGACTCTAGTAATCTGGTTGAGTCACCCAATTTCGGTATTTTCTCTCAAATGGTAATAATGATGGAATAGAAGATCCTTACTGTTTTCAAGGAGCAAGGATCCTCTCATTGGCTCTCTACATAGTGGGCTATTGGGTCCACTTTTAGGCCTAATTTTGATAATCTGAACTGTTTATATTTTAGAATTTGTCATGTACATCATATTTGTAAAAAATCAAGTTGATTAGATATTGGAAGAACTAAAAATCGGTAATATTAAAAAAATTTAATAAACAGTTTTATTTTTTAATAAAACTTTTAGTTCTCGTGGTTTTCGATATCCGATTGACTTGATTTTTTACAGGTATGATATATATGACAAATCCTAAAATGCCAACGGTTCGGATTATTGAAATTGGGCCCAAAAGTGGACCCAATAATCCAATAAGTAAAAAGCCAAGGAGAGGATCTTGCTCGTTTTCAAGGTGCACGAATCATTCCCTTGGATAGACTCAACAATAACTTGTGAAACTAAATTTATTTTTGATGTGACTTATATAATACCAAAAGAGAGGAGGATTTCATCTGGTCCAGATTATATGGAATGGAGGACACTATTTAGGTATGTGGAACCAACCATGGGGTTTATCACAAGTTCTATTTTGATGATTTAAATATTTCATTTTATCGGACACTAAGTGTATTTCATTCACAAAAAAAAATTAGACCGATCTGAGAATTATAATATATTTAATTTATTAAATTTGTCACAAAAAAATATATGACAATTGTGTTTTTAAAAATAAATAATATATTTTTTAAACGCAATAAACTAAATAATTTACAATTATCGGATTAACTTAATTTTTATGTGAATGAAATAGATGAAGTGCCCAACAAAATGAATAGTTCAGATTATAAAAAGGGACCTATGGTGGGTCGCATAGACCTAAACAAGACCAATGGATTTGAGAGGAGTTGCCTATAATATCTTACTCTTACTGAATTTTTTATTCAAAATTTTTTATTTGAATGATGTGGCATTAACAATTTTTAAAATAGGATTCGCTAATTTTTTCACTATTTTTATTACCAGTTACATCATAATATATTAGATGATCATATATCACATGTTTATATCGTCTTTTTATATCACCAACCTACTTGGAAAGATGTCATTTATTTGCATTAATTTGTTAACAATTATCTTCAAATAAGAGAATTAAGCATAAATATTCATATAGACGACGACACAAAATAATGATAAATAATCAGTCATATTTAGCATTTCTCTATGACAATATGTTACTTGTTTTCATTATTTTCTTAATAATTATCTCTAAACAAATGAGACAATTATAAATATCCATGTAGACAATAATACAAAACAATGATAAAAACATATATGACATATATAACTTTCTTTTTTCAAATATAAATAGCTTTGATGACTCTTTTAGTTCTAAAAGATAAAATTAAAACTTTGCACTGTATTAATTTGATGCCACAAAAAAAAAAAAAAAAAATCAAACTAGATTGTGGGGATACAGAATAAACATGACATAATCATACATATCACATGAAAAGAGTGGGACTTCTTATAAAATATGCAGTTTCACTCTCAAATTATTTTACCTATATTTTATGTCATTGATTTTGTATCCACAAATTTATTTTAATTTTTTTATTTTCGTCTAGCACTCTACTAATTAGAAATTCATATGACAACATCTTTGTGACAACTCCTTCCTAGGCGACTATTTCTATACTGGTGATTTGAGCGATAGTTTCAACTATAAAATAACAAGATCTTCTTTTGTATCCTTAGAAGTGCCAATAGTGTGAGGGGAAGACGACTACGTTTTAGGGTTCCATATGGGAGTTGTTTACTATAGAGCTAAGGATAAAGAAAGCTGCTCCATGGAATTAGATGATTCTCCATGCATCATTATAACTGATAAAATTAATGGCATCGATTATACTTATCCCCAACCTCATTCGACATCCCTAAGAGTTGTGCAAATTATGTTTGGGGAAGCCGTATAAGAGTTGAAGAATATTTTGGGTATAGAATTACAAAAATGTTTAAGAGCACTAAAAGTAGAGCTCTAATGAGAGCTCTACTTATGTGGCAGTGGGTCCCACTCATGAATGATTTGATGTATGTGTCTTGTTTTTTTTTTTGGCTTCATGCCACATCATTAGAGCCATGATTAGAGCTCCAAATTTAGAATTATGAATCATTGCTCATAGAATTAAAGGTGGTGAGCAATTCGGAGTTTCTTTCATTATGCCGTCACCTTTTAAAGTAAAAAAGTGTGCGATGGATCTAATTGTCCATCACTACATATGCATCACCAACTACTATGAGTATGTACTAGAGCCCTCCTTCTACGGATGAGGAAGGATGATCATGAAAATTGTCCCCAAAACATCAATTGTAATGGGGCCATCCCACATTTTCCCTTGAATAAATATAAATAAATTATAAATACATTCTTTTGAGATTTGCTTAAAATCTCTTGTATTTTAAAAATTATAAATACTTCATTATCATAATTTTTTATTTCAATAATTAACTGAAAAAATAAAATTTATAACTACTCTTATATACAATAATATAATTGCCAAAAATTTTAAATAAAATATATTCATTGTTAAAATTTGTTAATTGATTTAATAATTTATTAATAAAATAGATAATTTGTTATGCAATTAAAAATTTGAAAGGGCCAGATGTTATATTTAAAAAAGATAATTGTTAAAAAATTCCAAAGTAAGAAAGATATAAAGTATTAGATTTGGTGAATATTTTTTGTTAGTACCCCCAACCACCCACCCAACATTCGGACAAATCTTTGCTTCAAATACACAAATCTTTAGTTCGGTGTTTCCTCTTTTTTACTGGCAACAAGTAGTTCTCACAGTTCTTTTTATTAAGACCAATTTGTAATATATCTTCTAATGAATTGTTAATTTAATGAAAGGTAGGGTAATGCTCAACTGTCGTAAATGTTATAGCTATGCTCCCAAGCATTTTTGTTTAAAATTTCAAAAATAAGGTACAAAAAAAAATATATATATATATAAATTATTATTTTCTTTTTATAAAATTTGTTAATACGATCTTTAAAAAAAAAATTATCTAACCATATATATTTATGTCTAGTTATGTGATTTGTTAAAGACTCTTAAGTAGTATTGATTTATTAAAAGAGAATCCTTACTATAATAAATTATTCATTCTCATATTTAATTGATTAAAAATTTAAAGGTAAATTACACTGACCTCCCCTGAGGTTTACCTTAATTACAGGGACCTCCCCTGTAGTTTAAAAAATAACACTGCCCTCCCATACTTTTGAAAATAATATACAGATTCCCCCTACTGTTAACTTGACGTTACTAAAGTAACAAAATCAGTGACATCAGCCTCCATTAATATGCAAATGGCCAAAATACCCTTGTCATCCTTTATAAAAGAATACACCCCCTTGCTAACTATTTCCCACCAATTCCTAGAGCTCCTGTTAAGTTTCCCTCCAAAGTTTCTCTTTCTCCACAACATTGCTTGACATGGATGAAGATTTCATGTGAGCTCTCTCTCTTTCTCTCTGCTACTTCTGTGTATGTTCTTTATGAGTGAACTATGTAAAAAAAAATTTCTTTTTTTTGTATGCATGCACAGGTTCAGTGATATTGCATCATCAAACAATGGAAGCAACATACTGAAATATAGAAGCAAAATATGTCTGTGTGGTGAAAAGGTAGCTATCAAGGTGACACAATCTGAAAGAAACAAAAACAAACGAAAGTTGAACTATGCTTGTGCAAAAAGAAAATGCAAATTCTGAGATTGGTGCAAACTTGTTAACTCAACTGATAAAACTATTGATATTGTTCAAAGGCCAATACCTAAAAGCAATTTCAAGGATGCGCATACAAGACTGCAAGTAGTTGAAGACAACCAAGGATATATGAAGCTACTGATAATCATAAGTTTAGTGATAAGTTTGTCTGCCCTATTTGTTGCCATTATGAAGTAACCTATTTATCATATGTAAAGCTTGTTCTATGGATATGTAATGCAAGGATATCCTAGTATTGTACTAGTTTTTGTGTAATGAAATATGTAAGTGTAAGTGTAAGTGTAAGACAACAAGCTTGTACTAGTTTTCCCTTGGAATGAAAGTATGGCAATTCCCAAATTGTGTTCCAATTATGAGTGCTTTAGACATATATAAACAAGTTCAAATATCCATGATTCATAGTTACTTGAAATTTACATCCCATAAGAGTGTTGCCATTACATCCCCAAAAAATAAGCAATCACTATCTCACAATTTACCACTATGCACCTTATCTATCACTACATCATAGTTACAAAAGTATGATCAAGATGCCCACAACAAAAAAACAAAAGTGGATGCATCATGCTATAAGCACTATGCACTATCTATATATTCTGTACATGTTCATTGTCACACATGTGTACCCAAAAACCAGCACTAAGTGCACTATTTATCTGCAACAAATAACCAACCAAAAAAAACAAAAAAACAATTTAGAGTACATAACTTGCAAACCAAACAATGTAGAGCACATAACTTGCAAACCAAACAATTTAGAGCACTAACCAGACATTCTCAGGTGAAATACCTCTTCCAGATGATCCTCTGCCTCTGCCTTTCCCACTTGGAATATCCTGAGTTACAAACAAAAATTAGTTGCAAACCAAAATTAGTTAGTGCCATAATAACAATAGAAAAAAAAAATACAAAGGCAAAGAAAACAAAAGATGTTTACAGATGAACTGCTTCCTCTGCCTCTGCCTCTACTAGATGAAGTGCCTCATCTACTAACAGATTTGTCTCCTCTGTCAGATGAAGAACCCATGCCTCTGCTAGATGAAATGCTGTCTCCTCTGCCACTCCTGACTGGACCTCTCTGACATGTTCTCTTATTGTGCCCAAATTCCTTGCACCAATTGCATTTCAAAGTGAAAGACCTCTTGGCCTGACTTGTGCCTGCAGGAGGCTCATGAGCAGCCCTCTTCCTAGAATTCTTTGGTCTTCTTACCAATCTTTTCAGAGGTGGTGGCTGCAAAGGCTCCTCATTTATCAATGTCCATGTAGTATGGTCTGATATTGGATGTATAATCCCACCATTGACCATCAAATATTTTTGCTTTGAGTAATAGGGATACACAAAGTTTTCTACATTCATTCTGTTATGTGAGATAGCAGCCATAGCATGTGTACATAGAATCCTAGAAATCTCCCACTATCTACAAGAACAACTCATCCTACCTACATGCACAATGTGTCTCAGTCCCTCATAGTCCCTAATATCATACTCATGCTCTCCTGCATACTCTACTTTGCGCTTTCTAAACTCATACAAGGTCTTATCAAGCTTCTTCTTAATGTTCAAAGTTACATTGGACTGCCATTGCAATGCTTTTTGATACCTCATTTGAAACTTACCTATTAACTTACATCTTATGGTCTCTAACATTGTCAAACTTAGTTTACTTCTGGAAATCCCCAACCAATTATTGAATGATTCTGTCATGTTATTTGTGATTTGATCATTTCTTATCCTACCATCAAATGCATGCCTAGACCTTGCTTCAACAGAAATTTTTTTTAGCCATTCATATGCTTCCTTTGAGATATCTTGAATGACTTACATAGCCTCATCATATGCCCTTTGATTCCAAGCCCTTGCAGCCTTCCAAAAGTTCTTCCTCAAGATCATTCCAGGAAATTTACCTCTGAAGTTGTTAAACAAATGCATACAGCATCTTCTATGGCCAGCCTCAGGTAGGATTTCACTCATAATTGTGTCAAGACCCTTTTGTCCATCAAACATGATAGTCCAAGGCCTAGTGGCCAATGCATCACTTAGTATTGTTCTCAAATGTTGTAGGAAAAATGTCCAACTCTGCTTACATTCACGCTCCACTACTTCTACAGCCAGTGGAAACAACCCATTATTCCCATCTAAACCAACTGTTGAAATTAGTACTCCACCATAAGGACCCTTCAAGTGACAACCATCTACCCCTATGAAGGGTCTACATCCATTAACAAGCCTTATTTTCATTGCCTCAAATGAAATGAATATTCTTTTAAACACTGGGTTAGAACTGATTGTACTCTTTTCATCTAGTGTGGGTTCATCCTCTGATATTGGCTTGGGTGGGTTATCATAATTGATCTTCACAAAACTACCAGGATTTGTCTTCTTAATCTCTATAGCATATGTTGGTAGTAGCACATATTGGTTGCCATGATTACCCTCCATCTCATCTTTACATATTTTTTTAGCTCTATACAACTGCATCTTTGAAGCATCAATCACATACATCTTATTCAACTTGCCTTGCATTGTATCCAACCCCATGTCTGGATTTTCTTTAAAATTGTTAGCCAATGTTTTTGCTATCCAATCTGAAGTTGCCTCAGTATTTTGGTTCAACCTACTGCATGTGTATTGGGGAACTAGGGTTTTTATCTTTTAAGTTATCCCATCTGGCAGAGGAGATGCATGAATCCTCCAAGGACATCCCTCAGCAGCACAATGGCAATTACCCTAGACTTCTCATTTTTGTCCCTCACAATCTTGAAGCCAGTTTCCACTGTATAATCTTTCAATGCAACTTTGAAGCTGTTTACATCTGCAAAAATCATCCCATTTTCCAATACCACTTCCCCTTTTGGATTCAAATATGGATCTTTATCATCATAGGGAGTATGAAACTGTTTTCCCTTGAAATCCCTCCTCGTAGGTCTACAAATAGGTTCATCATCCAAGTCATCATCAATACTAACATCATACACCATTACATCATCTCCTGATTGGTAATCACTAATTATACCATCATCTTCACCTAAGCCATCATCTTGACTTAAGACATATTCACTACTTGTGCTATCAGATTCATATTCAGCATCCACATTTTCATTCCAATCTAAGTCTTCATTACTAAACCCAACAAAATCATCCATGTGGTACTCGTCATCTCCCTCTACATCACCATCACCATCACCATCACCATCACTATCACCATCATGTACTGATTGATCTATTTCTACAGCATCCTCATCCCTAGCATTAACTTCTACACCCTTAAACCCAATAGAATGAACAACATCTACATACAAGTTAGTTGTTCTACTCACACTTTGCATGTAAAACATATCTAGTACATCAAGATCATTTTCTAACATTCTTCTCTTATCAGTACCAGGTATAACACAGTACAAATGAATTGCAATAGCCTCAATCAAACCTATGTTACTAAGAACTAAATCATGTACATCCTTCAACAGATCAACATGACAATACATATCAAGATCCACATTGTATACCTTGTCCACTTTACCCTTGTAATGGATGACTAAATCAAATTAAGGAAATGCAGCCATAGCTGAAATGGTAATTAAACAGATAACAAAACCCTAAATTAATACACATTGAACAAAAAAAAAAACTAATCCAAAACATTACAATATTTGATTAATATAACTAATTTAAACAGATAAACATTTCATTTCAACAGGTAAACAAATTTGAATAGATAAACATTTATTTTGAACAGATAAACAAATTGAACCAATTGAATGAATTTTAGCAAAACAGATTCAAGTAATTCAAAAGCTACCATGATTCAACCAGATAAACAAATTGATAATAATGAATAATGCACAATATTAAGTAATAATGTTTACTAATCCAAAAAAATTATAATTTTTGTATATATTTTTCACAACATTAAACAGATCATACAACATTGCATTGAACAAAATCTATCTACATTGAACACAATCGAACAAAAATCCTAAATAAAAAATAATTCAATAAAATCTAACAAACATTCTTATACTCCAAATCTAGTAAGTAATAATGTTGAATAATCCAAACAAAATTACAATATTTGATTATGAACTAGAAAAACCCTAAATACCAAAAAATATAACTCTAAAACCATAAAAATTTGTTCAAAATTACGCTAACAAAACTCCCAAAACTCTAAAAAATCCTTCATTCGTAAACCCTAAAGCCACGAATTGCATTTTTTTTTTTCCAGAAATTTTGATCTTGAACATATTTGTTAATGAACTTACTTGGAAGCCGTAAATCACAAAACAAACCAATTAAACTCTCACACTTTGCACTGTGAAAGATAATCGAAGCAAATCTTTGAAAAAAAACCCTAAGCCATCATCTTCTTCTCCATTCCTTCGTTGCTCACTTTTCTCCTCTCTTTGAATTTCTAATCGTGAACCCTAGGCAATGGAATGAATTAGGGGTTTTTTTCTATTAAGGGTCACTTGTGTCTTTTCACAAAATGGTTCAAGGGTATTATGGTCATTTCGGCTGTGAACTTAACGTCGTCCATGCTCTTTTAACGGGAAGGGGGAATCTGTATATTATTTTCAAAAGCAAAGGAGGGTAGTGTTATTTTTTAAACTATAGGGGAGGTCAGTGTAATTTACCCAAAATTTAATAAAAAGTAATTCTTCATTCACCATTGTAATAAAATTATCATTCTATTGCGAAGCCCAGTAGTCATTCCCTTCCATGTGATCTCATTCTAATCAACCATTATTCCCTATGAAATTGACCCAGCACCGTTATTACTTTTGTCAGACCTAATATCATGGGTTCAGGTATGTGTTAGTCCACGCAACTTTAGCAACCTAGTCCAAACTATGAGAAATTGTTTTATATTTAGGTTGAAAATGTTAGGCTTCTATCAAATTAAAGCGTGTTGTTAGGTTTTGTGGATCCACTATGGAGTCCACATCAATTATTCAAATAGTCTAATATTTCAGATTTATTAAGTATTTCATCCCTACAAAAAAATCACTTTGATCGAATATCGATAGATACTTTATCAGATCAAATTTGTGTCAACGGTAACTATGATTTTTAAAATAAATTGTTGACACAAATGTGATTTAATCAAATGGCTATTAACATCTGATCAACGTGATTTTTTTATAGAAATGAAATACTCAACAAACTCTACATATTGACAGTTTAGATTATTAATGTGAACTCCTTGATCTACCCACGGAGGACAACAAGACACTCCAATTGAGCCAATTGGAGAGGAGCTGATCCCATTTTTTAAATCCACACTTTAGTCTGCTCTTTTTATGATTTTAAGCCCAAGTGACCATATGAGCCTCAAATAGGCCTTAGGCCTGCATCACCATTTTTATATGGGGCACTTACCTGTAAGTCCTATACACAAAACTCAAAACCCATCTAATCCCAAAACAAAACATTTGCAACAATTAGTCTTACATTTTTTAATTGTTACCAAAAAATCCTTTTCTTTTTTTATAAATTTTAAAACACTACTACATTCCACTATCGCCAGACTTCTGTCAAGCAGTCACCGGAGACTCGTCGGAATGTTCGACATCATCGAGAAGTCATTGGAAGTTCACCGAAGTGTTCTGAATGTCACTGGAAGTTGTCGGAATGTCCAAAATGTTTGCTGGACGTCAAGAACATCGTTAGAGACTCATCGGAATATCCAAAATATTGTCGAAAAAAATGAAGAAATTATAGTAAAAACACATAGAAAAATGTGTTAAATATTGATAAACTGAAAGAAAACAAAAATATAATAACAACAAACAACAACAATGAGAAAAAATATATATTATTTTTCAATTTTTGTATTGTAAAATGTTACAATTTCAAAACATGATTCTATAAGCATTTATCCTTATTAATCAAACTGGAAAACATGTTATAAAATTGAAAATTTTATAATTCTAAAGAATTATTCATTTCAGCACTAAAAAATTGAAACTGTAAAATTTTACAATTTTCACCACCTGTAACTAAAACTCAAAAACAACTTGTTCAGAACTTGGAAATCTTCTATATTAAAATAGAAAAATAGAAGTGTGTAGTAGAGGAAAGGTAAAAAAAATTAAGAGATCGAAGGAGAGAAACAGATATAGAGAGAAGATTGTACTCCGACAACTATTTTGGTTTAGATCTAGTCGGATCTCATGTAGATCTACTCATCTTCTTCGCCGAAAACTTATCTCCTTCGCTGTCAGTAAAGGTGAAGTAAGGAATCAATAGCCGATGGTTGGCGGTGAACTCTAATCAATGGTAGTCGTCGGTCGCCAGGCGCTAGTGACTATATGTTAGAAAGAGAAAAAGAAAGAGAAGAAGTAAGGTGTAATTGCCAATTGCCGGAAAGGAAGAGAAAGGCAGAGAATAATGAAGAAGAAAAATACATAGTGGACTTTTGAGGGTATCCAAAAAGTTGTGGGACTAAATAGACTTCTCCTCTTTTAAATAGGACTTACCAGTAATTTGCCCTTTTTAGAGTCCAGCTGTTTTTTATTCTTGTCATAGTATCCATACAATAATGGTAACTGGATTCTACACAATTGTGTAATGGAGTTCCCCATTGGAAAGCCGAATCGTATCTGGCTTTGAGCTCTCCAAAGAGCATTGTTTGCTTCAATTTAGCGAAAGAGAAGTACAAGGAGATACCGCATCCCAATTATGGAGATGGAAGTTGTCTATGGAGTTTTGGGGTTTTAGAAGGAGGATCAAAATGCCTCATTTGTGTACTTACTTTCAATGGCCAAAAAATTATGCTAATGTCGACGTATAGGTAATGAAGGAATACGGGATTAGAGAGTCTTGGACTAAATTGGTTACCATCTCATATCCGTTTTTTAGGATAATATGTTTCTTGGGAGGCTCAAGTTGTATGTAGATCCTTGCCTTTGAGTATTTCAAAGAATGGTGATATTATTGCGTTTGAAATTGAGCCACAATTGGTTTTATGCTATCTCAAGTGCCATAATTTAATTTGTTCTGTAGCTCCTCACTTTTTATCCGACGATTATTTTTATACATGTTGAGAGCTTAATTTCACCAAATGCAAAATTTTTACAGCAGAGATTGAAAGACAACACCAGATATATATTGGACAATCTTCACTGTATGTAAATAAATTAATTCTGTTTGTGTACTAAACGACAAACAGAATACAGAAGAAAAAGGGAAGAAAAGAGAATGTTTGATTACAAAAATCAAACTAGAAATAAAAATTAAATAAATAAAAACATATTTTATTTTGTTACAAAAACAAAACCAAAATCTGATTTAAATAGACAAATAAAGCAATAAATAAATAAACAACTTACTTGATTAATTTCTTGAATAATAATCTGATCAAGTCCAATGTTCGACACTGTGTCCTTAAGACAGATTCGTCCTCTCCACGATGCTTTCAGAATGTGGACGTCTATCTCCCAAGATTAAATGATCAACAACAAACAATAGCAGCAGTACAAATTGTTAGTGTTTACACTCTTTCTCACAGAAATTATATGCAGCAAAATGCAGAGAATTTTAGCAGAGGAGAAGTACGAAAATTGATTTGAATAATCAAATAAGGGACTGCCTATTTATATAGGTGAAGTGGTGGCTTGGTGGCTTTTCAATTTGAATTAACAGATACAAATCTATTAGGTTCAAATTTTCAATAGATAAAACCATAAGGGACCTGTTTGGATGTAGGAAAAAAACCAGAACAGTTTATTTTCGGAATTAATTTGAATTCTGGATTTTATTTTACCAAAAAATAAAATTAAATTCAAATGTTTTTGGCCCAAAAAGATTAGTATTGGGTCGAACAAGCCCAACCCAACCTCACACCATGCACCCGCGCCCAAGCCCGATCCGGCCAGGCAGGCCGACTGACAGACAAGGCGTGTGGTTATTTTTGGGTCCAATGGGTCTAGCCCAATTAGTCCATAGCCTCTCCCTTCTACAAACTTGGGTTGCCCCTTGGGGCACACCCCAAGTTCCAATCCCATGCCTTATAAACCCACTCAAAACTTCCCACCAAATCAATGTGGGACAAGCCATTTTTCCAACCTTAAGGAATTTTCACCAAAAACTCCATTTTCATGGAGCTCACTTTGGCTTCAATTTCCCATTCACCTAATAATGGTTTTGAGCAACCAAATATACCATGTGAATCACAACGCGGCATAGAACACGTTACCACTTTGACCCGCAAAAATCGACGCACGAGTCCCACCTAAAAAATAGACCAAAGTTTAACAAAAATTCTGTTTTGTCCAGAATTTTTCAAAACCATTCTAACAATCCCCCACATTAATGGAATTTGATGACAATGGAAATGCAACAATATGCTGACTTAGTCGAAAGAGTATAAGTCGAAAATATCTTGCATCAGGATAGGTAGCTTTCGGCCTTGAACCTTCCATAGTGATAACTTATCGGACTTACTAGCTAACCAATGGACGCGATGCCTTGAATTGGTCAGCCATTTGTGTAAGCCAAGACAATAGATTTCACACAAAATATCTTCTAACACATCGCGGTTCTCACTGTTGTGTTTATTTTGGCCTTGAACGCTCCTGATTTTCATGAGTGCTTCTAGAGAATTTAGCCTCTTCATTCTCACAGAACTGGCCCCAGTTCGACACTCATATAGGTGATTCTCATTTTGAGTATCTTCTTATACTCGTCTTGATTTTTATGCCTAAATCAAGATATAAGTAATCATTAAAAGCTATGCTTATCCTTAGACCCCTGCAAACAACATATGTTGCAGATATCACTCTCACCATAGGAATGGGTAGGGAAATTTTAATCCCTTGGTGATTTCTGGTGAGCCACACATAACTTAGTTGTCCCTTTGAACTTAGTTCTTGGGATCTCTAGTCATATAAGTAGGGTCACCATTATGATGACTCTTATGTAATAGACTTTAATCCCATCCCCTTAGATGAACTATACACTTGCTCTTTTGTCAAACCTTTTGTTAACGGATCTGCAATATTCTCTTTAGATTTTATATAATCTATTGAGATTATTCTATTTGACAACAATTGCCTTACGTTATCTGTAGACACCCCATTTTTGACCGTCCTCAAGACTTGGACGTCACCGCTTGAACACTCGGTGATTACCCATGTTTGTGTTTGTTTGGAGTTCCCGGAGTTCTCGGCTGCGCGCCCTGCCTCAGGACCTCCGAACTTGACTGTTTTGTGTCTGGTTTTACACTAAACACTTGTGCTTTGCCTTTGAGGGGTAGGGAATGCTTTGTAAGGCATCCCCACATACCACCGGCTGGCTAGTGTTGCCATCGGCACTATTTTGTGCCGGTCGGCACTATTTTGTGCCGGTTGGCACTCCTTTTGGCAAAATTACCATTTTGCCCTGCCGTCACTTCTGTGCTTTACGAGATATTTTCAGACAGGCTGTATGCCTTTGTTCCCCTCATTGCGTGTATGGAGGGATGAGCTACTGGATGCCTTATCTTGTATCCTTTTGGTGCCTATACAAGAGAAGGCTCTCCTCTTGGCTCAAGGGTTAGAATTTTTGGAGGGTTAGACATTTTAGGAGAGGGAGAAGCTCTGGTTTTAGGTTAGAAATCCTATATCTATCCTATCTCTCTTTTCCTTGCTTATTTGTACACTAGGTGCTTTAGTTCATACTATTGCACACAAGCACCTAGTGTTTCACCTTCCTTTGGTTGTTGAGGGTCCAAGGGCTTGTTTTTAGTGTTCTTGACTGGTTTGGAGCTCAAGGAACCAACAACTTCAACATTTGTGAAGAAAAGCTTCAAGGGTAAGAAACTTACTTTATTTACCCCATTTTTGCATTCCATTTTTGCCTAGTTTAGAACAGTTTTTGTGCTTAGTCTATAACACATAAAAGTTCTGATTTTTAACCCTCTTTATTGTTTATCAAGAGTATTTTGCACTTTGGGGAAGTTTGACCCCCTTTAGGCCTTGAAAAGGGCCCATTTTAGGCCATTTTGTGAGAGCTCCGAGACTTTGGATTTTGGGCCTCTCTACCACTGAAATCTTGAGGGATTTCAGTGGTGGAGATGGTTCCTTGAAGTCTCCAAGAGGAGAGGGCCACCCCCCCTCTCCTTGATGTCCTTGAAAAGGGCAAGTTTTGGCCTCCAAAGGAGCACCATGTTTGGTTGTGTGTTGAGCATGTTTGACTTATTTTTCATGCTTATATTGTCATGTTATAACATGATTTTAAGTTGGTTTTGGTTTCTCATGCATGCTTAGCATAGTTGCCTTGTAATGCTCTTTGATGCCTTAACATGCCTAGGTCGTGTGCCTTAGTTTCTAGCATGTTTTAGGCCTACATTTGTGAAACTTTTATGCTTATATTTCCATGTTCAAGGTCTGTCTCATGTTGTTTGAGTCAATCATAGCATGTTTAATATAGCCTCTTTGCATTTGGCTTGTTAGCCTTTGAGTATGCATATGTAGCATGTCTTGCTTGCTTGTATTGTTTTGGTGGTTTGGAACCCCTAGCATGCTATTTCAGACCTTTTGGTATGCTTATATGCTTGCCTTAGTTGTCTCTTTAATGCTTTAAAAGTATGTGTTAAATGCTCCATGTTTTGGTCATGATTGCGTGCCTTTGTGCTTGAGCCTCTTAGATGCCATCTAGGTGCTCCTTAGGCTTTGTTTAAGTCTGCTTGTGACCTGTTTTGAGTCCCCTTGGCCTTGTGAGGCTTGGTGGACTTGTCCTTAATATAAGCCTCCATGGCTTGCTTCAGAAACTTGGACCTATTGTTGCATACTTGGCTTGCTTTGTTGCATGATTTGGCATCATGTTTTGTGTGATTTTCAGAGCTTCATATGCATGTCAATTGTCCATGCTCAACTCATTTCAAGTGTGCTTGAATGTTGTTTGTTATGCTTAAGTGTTGGCACCTTAACATGTGTATGTGTGCATGTGTGTTTGGCCCCCATAACTTAGCATTCGGCCACTGATTTTGGGCCTTTTTGGAGCTGCCTAGATCATGCCTAAGTCCATCCTCCATGTGGTTTGCATGCTTGCCTTGTGTGCTTACTTAGGTTTGCATTGTATTGCCATATTGCATGCTAGTTGCCCTGTTTAGGAGTGCACCACATTGGCATGCATGTTAGGCCTCTCGATCAAATCATGATAGAGGTTTAACACCCTTGTTTGCTTGTTTGCATTGCATTGCATTTGAAATCGAAGTTGCATGCTTGGTTCTCCGAGCCATCACGCGTAAATCTTGCGATTGGTGGTCAGAATCGAGGCACATGCCCCCTTGAGTCAATGACATGATAAGGGGTGTGTATAGTGCATAAATACCTTGAATCACATTGCCATGCATGTTGTTGTCCTCTCTTCTTTGTGAGTTTGCGAGTTACTGCGAGCATTTTGTGCCCGGCAAGCCTTTGTTTAGTGCCGGCCGTGATCTCTTGGCAACCGATGGATCAATTGATGCGGCGACTGCTTCTTGACGGTGGTGATCTATCGGCCGGTGGTACTCCCGGTGCTGAGAGGCACTCACAGGACTTTGGCAATTTTAGAGGAGAAGCGAGAAAAGCGAGAGCCAAATCATGCATGACAGTCGATTAGGCGATCCGTGGCCTTGTATTGCATTTGGCCCTCATCGGCGTTCTTGTTTAATTAGATTAATTATTTTATTTAATTAATTTAGTTGTTTTGTAATAATTAATTAGCTTGCGTAGTTAATTAGTTATTCAGTTCTGTATTATTATTTGGTCCCTCCGAGCGAGGGCAAAACTGTAATAAGTGTGTGTGAGTGGGTGTATGTCCTCTAATCACCATTTCTTTCTCCCTTTTATTTACCCGCTTTCGATGGTAGATTAGGGCACATCTAAAATTAGCATACCTTATGCAATGCATGTGTGCATTCATGCATTTGTTTACATGCACCGGGCTCGGTACATCATACAAACTGCATTGCAATTTTCAATTCCAAATTGAATATGTGGTAGTTGCTGCATTTCATGTGCCATGTTTAGGGTAGCCGAGCCTATTCTAGATTGCATCTATGCCTGTGTTGCATTAGCCACTTAACATGAACTAGGATCATGCATGTTTGCTAACTAGTTTATTGTTTTGGCACGGAGTACGATGTAAGTATTTCACGCTTTAGCATACCACATGCTTACATGTTAAGGCATCCATATTTCATGCCATACACGGTATGGAGGAAACAAAGTGCATATAAAATATCTCGTGAAAGCAAATGAAGTGTGGGTGGCAAAATGGTAATTTTGACAAAAGTGAGCCAACCAGCAAAATAGTGCCGACCACAAAATAGTGCCGATGGCAACACTAGCCGGTGGTATGTGGATGCCTTACAAAGCATTCCCTACCCTCAAAGGCAGATGTGTCATGACTTACCGTTATACATATGATTATGTGCCCTGCCTATTGTAGATTGACTATCACAATGAATGCAAATAGCTGGCACAGGTTTTGGCCACATTGGAATGTCTTCTAAGAAGTGGCGAAGCCATTCTGCTTCTACTCCTACTTTGTCTAAAGCAATGAACTTAGATTCCATTGTGGATCATACGATGCATGTTTGTTTCGTGGACTTCCAAAAAACAGTAGCACCTTCCAGAGTAAAGACATATCCACTAGTGGATTTTGAATCTTTAGTATCTGATATCTAATTGGCATCACAATAACCTTCGAGTACCGCTGGATATCAAGTAAAGTTCAAACCATGATCACGGGTAAATCTTAGATATCTAAGAACCCGAATGATCGCTTTCCAATGGTCTTCTCTGGGGTTACTAGTGTACCTACTCAATTTACTGACTGCATAAACTATGTCAGGACAAGTACAATTCATTAGGTACATTAAGCTTATAATGATTTGGGAGTATTTTAGCTAAAACACCTCATCACCTTTATTTTTCGATAAATAAATATTGATATCAACAGGTGTTCTAGCTACATTCATATCGTCCTTGATAAATTTACCAAGAATTTTCTCAATAAAATGTGATTGAGATAATGCATGTCTGTCAGATGTTTTAGTAATTTTCATTCCTAATATAACATATGCGACCCCCATATCTTTCATATCAAATCTTTTGTTAAGACTTTGCTTAGTTGATTTGATCGTATTTTGACTGCTTCCAATGATAAGCATGTCATCCACATAAAGACAAACTATGGCATATCCTTGATCAATGTTTTTAATATAGACACACTTGTCACATTCGTTTATCTTAAACCCATTAGGAAGCATTGCATGATCAAATTTTTCATGCCATTGCTTAGGTGCTTGTTTTAATCCATAAAGAGATTTTACAAGCCGACAAACTTTCTTTTCTTGCCCCGGCATTACAAACCCTTCGGGTTACTCCATATAGATCTCTTCATTTAGATCACCGTTTAAGAAAGTTGTCTTAACATCCATTTGATATATTTCTAAATTAAACAACGTTGCTATAGCAATAAGCATGCGAATGGATGTTATTCTTATCACAAGGGAATATGTGTCAAAATAGTCCAGACCTTCTTTTTGTCTGTAACCTTTTACTACAAGTCTTGTTTTATACTTGTCTATTGAACTAGCTGCCTTCATTTTTCTCTTGAATATCCACTTATATCCAAGAGGTATAGAACCAGGTGGAAGATCCACCAATTCCCAAGTATGATTTTTCATAATGGATTCAATTTCATTATTCACAGCCTCTTTCCACAAAGGTGCTTCAGGACCTGTCATTGCTTCCTTGAAGCTTTGAGGTTCATTTTCTGACAAGTATGTCAGAAAATCTAGACCAAATGATTTTGATGTTCTTGCTCTCTTACTACGTCTTGGTTCATCATTAGTTAAATCCTGTTAGTCGAGACCATTACTAGTCCCTTGTGTTTGATTGTCATTAGTCTCTTGACTTTGTGTACAATCATAAGTTCTTTTCTGTGAACTTAATTCCTGTCATTTCTTGTAAGGAAAGACATGTTCAAAAAACATAGCATTCCTTGACTCTATAATAGTGTTCACATTTATATCTGGTATTTCTGATTTATAAGTCAGAAACCGATATGCACTATTATTCTGAGCATAACCAATGAATACACAATCCACTGTTTTTGGTCCAATCTTAGTCTTTTTAGGAATAGGAACTTCAACTTTTGCTAAACATCTCCACACTTTTAAGTATTTGTAGGAAAGCGGTCGACCTTTCCACAATTCATGAGTGTTATTAGTTTTCTTGTGGGGTATTTTGTTAAGAACATAATTAGTAGACAATATTGTTTCCCCTCACAAGTTCTGTGGTAAGCCTGAACTTAGTAACATGGCATTCATCATTTCTTTTAGAGTTATATTCTTCCTTTCAGCAATTCCATTTTGCTGAGGAGAATAGGGTGCTGTAGTTTGGTGAATAATGCCATGTTGTGCACAAAATTCATTTAA
This sequence comes from Camellia lanceoleosa, assembly GCA_025200525.1. Classification (NCBI taxonomy): domain Eukaryota; kingdom Viridiplantae; phylum Streptophyta; class Magnoliopsida; order Ericales; family Theaceae; genus Camellia; species Camellia lanceoleosa. The sequence goes on from CM045766.1 coordinate 140,001,167, forward strand.
TGGTGCATCATATTCACCACCCCTATCACTTCTAACCATTTTAATGGTTTTTCCAAGTTGATTTTCAACTTCAGTTTTGTAGAGTTTAAACATTTCTAAGGCTTCATCTTTACTTCTAAGTAAATAAACATAACAATAGCTTGTGCAATCATCGATAAATGTTATGAAATACTTTTTGCCTCCTCTAGCTTGAACAAATTTAAGATCACATACATCTGTATGAATTAATTCTAGAGGTTCAGTTTTTTTTTTCAACCGATTTAAATGGAGCCTTAGTTAGTTTTGCTTCTACACAAATTTTACATTTATGATTAAGATCAATTTCAAACTTTGGTATTTAATCCAAACCAATTAATCTACACAAAGCATCAAAATTCACATGTCCTAATCTACCATGCCATAAATTCGACTCAAAAATATAAGCAAAAGATTTGTTATTCTTATTCATAGCAACTTTTGGTACAACTGTCATTACATTTAATTTGAAGAAACCATCACTCATGTATCCTTTACCAACATACATACCACTCTTTGTTAATACAAATTTATCAGACTTAAAGACAAGCCTAAAGCCATTTTTACTTAACAAAGAACCAGAAACTAAATTCTTCCGGATGTCAGGTACATGCAGTATGTTGTTGAGGGTCAGTTATTTCCCTGATGTCATCTTCAAGATCACCTTTCCTTGTCCAGCCACAGTAGAAGTAGAAGAATTTCCCATGAAAAGTTGTTCACCATTTGCAGCCTCATTGTAGGTAGTGAACATCTTCTTGTCCGCACAGATGTGACGAGTTGCCCCAGTGTCAACCCACAATTTCTTGGGATTTCCAACCAAATTAGCCTCAGAACCCACAACAGAAAGGTTGATGTCATTCACCTCGTCAGAGATGTAATCTAATTCTGTCACATTGGCCTGATTGGAGGTCTTCTTGCTTGTACTTCCGCAATCCTTCTTAAGGCGGCGGCAGTCAGAAGCTCGATGTCCAGTCTTGCCACAGTAATAGCATTTTCCTTTGAACTTCTTATTGCCATTGTTGTTGCCTTGTTTAGGACCATCTCCAATAAACTTATTCTTTTTGTTATGTGGTTTGTGAACTTGTTCAACCATATTAGCCTTGGACTCAATGGGATTTTTCCCATTCCTCTTTTCAACCTTTCAGCTATCTTCCTCAATTCTTAATCTTACAATCAATTCATCCATAGTCATCTCTTTGCGTTTATGTTTTAAATAATTTTTGAAATCTTTCCAAGCCGGTGGTAACTTTTTCACTAAAGCAGGGACTTGGAAAGACTCGCTAAGAGACATACCTTCTGAATGAATATCATGCAAAATTAGTTGAAAATTTTGTACTTGAGAAATTACCATTTAGGAGTCTACCACCAGAAATTCAACAAATTTCTTCGTGCCGGCATCCTCTGTCTTATATTTCTTCTCCAAGAATTCCACAATTCTTTTGCTGACTTCAGAGGGCTGTAAACATTATACAGCATATTGTCAAGGCCATTGAGGATGTAGTTTCTGCACAAGAAATCTGAATGTTTCCAAGCATCTACAGCGGCAACAACTTGCCAATCACTTTCACCCTCTTTAAGTGTTGGAGCCTCTTCATGGAGAAACCAGGCCAAATTTAGAGTTGTAAGATAGAACAGCATTTTCTACTGCCATCTCTTAAACTCAATATCGTTAAATTTTTCCCGTTTTTCTCCATGATTTATTGGTACTTGAACATTGTTCTAGATAGGGACCGGAGTTGGTGTAACAGTTGGAGTACCACTACCAGTTGCAGATTCAGTTGCAGTAGCCATAATATCTGATTACAAAAATCAGAAAAAACCAAAACACAAATTAATTTTCTAGTTACTAAAACCAGAAAATAAATTATGACACAAAATAATTTTATTTTCCTTATTACTAAAACTAGAAAAATAAAATACCAAAATAATTTTCTGTAACACAAATTAATATTCTGCAATTGTTAATGACACCAATATATTACTACTAGTTGTCAAAGAAAAAGACAGTATATTACTACTATTAGTTTTCCAACCAGAATATCGCTTTTGTGAAAACACAGAAAATTAAATATAATGAAGACACCAAAAATATTCTGTCTTAAGATTGTTAGACAATCTTCACTGTATGTAAATAAATTAATTCTGTTTGTGTACTGAACGACAAACAGAATACAGAAGAAAAAGGGAAGAAGAGAGAATGTTTGATTACAAAAATCAAACTAGAAATAAAAATTAAATAAATAAAAACATATTTTATTTTGTTACAAAAACAAAACCAAAATTTGATTTAAATAAACAAATAAAGCAGAAAATAAATAAACAACATACTTGATTAATTTCTTGAATAATAATCTGATCAAGTCCAGTGTTCAACACTGTGTCCTTAAGACAAATTCGTCATCTCCACGGTGCTTTCAGAATGTCGACGTCTATCTCCCAGGATAAAATGATCAGCAGCAAACAATAGCAGCACTACAAATTGTTTGCCCAACGAGCACACTAAGTGTTTACACTCTTTCTCACAGAAATTATATACAACAAAATGCAGAGAATTTTAGCAGAGGAGAAGTATGAAAATTGATGTGAATAATCAAATGAGGGACTGCCTATTTATATAGGTGAAGTGGTGGCTTGGTGGCTTTTCAATTTGAATTAAACAGGTACAAAACCTGTTTGAACAGGTATGATACCTGTTCAGTTTGAATAAATAGATTCAAATCTATTAGGCTCAAATTTTGAACAAATAAAACCGTAAGGGACCTGTTTGGATGTAAGGAAAAAATCAGAACAGTTTATTTCTGGAATTAATTTGAATTCTGGATTTTATTTTACCAAAAAATAAAATAAAATTCAAATGTTTTTGGCCCAAAGAGATTAGTATTGGGCCGAACAAGCCCAACCTCACACCACGCGCCCGCGCGTGTGGTTATTTTTGGGTCCAACCTAATTAGTCCATAACCTCTCCCTTTACAAACTTGGGTTGCCCCTTGGGCTACACCCCAAGTTCCAATCCCATGCCTTATAAACCCACTCAAAACTTCTCACCAAATCAATGTGGGACAAGCCATTTTTCCAACCTTAAGGAATTTTCACCAAAAACTCCATTTCCATGGAGCTCACTTTGGCTTCAATTTCCCATTCACCCGATAATGGCTTTGAGCAACCAAATATACCATTTGAATCACAATGCGGCATAGAACACGTTACCACTTTGACCTGCGAAAATCGACGCACGGGTCCCACCTAAAAAATAGACCAAAGTTTAACAAAAATTTTGTTTTGTCTAGAATTTTTCAAAACCATTATAACAATATATACATCAAGGACATGGGCAATAGAAAACTATGATTTTTCATCCATTTGATTGATTATTAACATGTGATATGGAGTTTGATAGCTCAAAATGCAGTGCTTTTTCCCCTTATATTTTGGCCCCTTTTTTGAAATTTTTATAGGTTTCCTCTTGAATTTCCAAATTTATGTTACTAGACCAAAATAAGCTCTGTTGAAGCCTATCACATGTTATTGGAAATTAACTTCTTAATACTAAAATTTCCCTTTTATACATTAGCTTTCAGTCTTGGTCAGTTTTTTTTTTTTTTTTTTTTTTTTAGCGGTATAAGTTTTATGTGTGCATAATGCAAATATTAAAGCCAAACATGCATTATTTGGAACTTATACTCACTTAAAAGCTTAAACCATTAAGTGGAGAGCCTATCTAATGTATATTAAAACTCATTTCTTTTACTTTTTATTCAATGTGGGACTCTATCTTCACACATGCTTCAACAATCTCTTCCTCGTGTGAATTTAACATGGGCATTTCCTTGCTCCCTTCAAATCTTGATCTATAACTGTCTAACATCGAATTTAACAAAGGCCACCCGCACACACTCCATCATGAGCCATCATAGTCCATTGAGAGAGCCACCTTGCCGTAGTCCAACCTCCACATACATTAGGAATTTTTCTTTTACTCCATCAAAGTTTTTGTGCAAATCCAAGCCCATCACATGGATGTTACTACAACAAAACTAACTATTTACAGCATCATGTTTATGACATGCATAATGCATGTCGTAGTTAGTACATTCTATGATATATATATATATATATATATATATATATTTGCAAGCGGTTAATGTTTTACCATGTAAGTCGTTAATTCATATATTTATGGCATGCAAAAATATGCTGTAAAAAATGTATATTTTACGACTTACAAAAATATGTCGTAAAATATTTGCACTTAAGATGACATACATTTCATGTTGTAAAATACTATACCTTTACACAACATGCTAATGAATGTCGTGAAAACTTCTACCAAAAAAAAAAATCAATCCGATTTTTTTATGACATGCAAAAGTATGCTGCAAAAAATGTATATTTTCACAGCATACAAAAATATGTTATAAAATATTTGCACTTAAGACAACATACATTTCATGTCTTAAAATATTAAATTTTATATATTTTTTGAATTTAGTGATTTTTTTAGAAAATTAAAAAATATTTTCCTTCTAAGTATATGTAAATTATTTGAATTTAAAAAGTTAAAAAAAAATATTTAAATACGTCACACTCCCTCTCATTCTAGACCCATACCTGTTTTTGTTCCAAACCCTCTCATTCTCTAGAGAAATTATATTTTAATTATAAATAATAATAAAAAAAAAATTCTAGATGTTCTTAAATATTTATCAATTTCTAGTAGATATGAGAAATTTTTATTTTTTTCCTAATAAACTAGATATTCTAGTTATAATCTAGATTTTTTTAATATAAAAATAATTTATAAACTTATACTTAAATATTTTTGTCTAAAATTTTTTACTCCAATTTTTTTATTTATTAATATTATTAAAATTACACATTCTTTACATCCTAGATTTTTTATTATTATTATTAATATTGTTATTTGTTTTTTTGAACAGATTTATTAGCAATTTGTTTTGAAATAACAGCTAGCTCACACATTTTTTCCATTCTTGTATATACGTCTCTCTCTCTCTCTCTCTCTCTCTCTCTCTCTCTCTCTTCTCGTTCTTCTCCTTCTCTCTTCTTTCTCCATCGACATCTCACACAAACACACGAGCACCACCACCAGCCATTGCCCCGCCGATGAGACATCCATGATAAAAAAAAAAAATAGTCACAGTGATGTTAGTTACACGAGCACCAATCGATTGATTCCGAGCTTGGCATTTAATTCTAACACTACAAAAATTTCGGGTTTTTGCGACGACACGGTGCCGTCGCTAATACTCTTAATGCCGTCTCATAAAAGTTTTAGCGACGGTAGATGACTTTTAGCGACGGCAAAGGGGGGGTCACAACAAAAGGCGTTGCAAAAACCTTTTAGCAACGGCCTTTTTTTTGCGACGGAAAATGTTACCTTTTGCGACGGCAATTAACTATCACATATAATATGTAAAAAAGTCGGACCTTTTGCGATGGCACCATTTTACCGTTGCTAAAAGTTCTATTTGAGACGACAAAAAATACTGTCACGAATGGTTTTTTTTTTTTTTGCAACGGCATGCCCACCATCGCTAAAAGTTTTATTTGAGACAAAAAAAAATGTCGTCTCAAAAAAAAAAAAAAAAACTGCAATATAATTATTAAAAATATTAAAATTACTTGTTTTTTGCGACAGTGTGGTGTCGTCGCCCAAAAAAAAAAAACTACAATAAAATTATTAAAAATATTAAAATTATCTATATTAAATGAAAAATAATTGAAAAAGAAACCAATAATTGCATAATCATATAAAAATTCCTGTATAGAAAAAACAATTTCTCCATAATAAAAATATTCTTGCATTAATAACTACACATCAACAAAATTACCCCACTACATAATGTTCTATAATACATATATAATGTTTAAATACATAATGTTGTTCATAATTCAAAATACCACAAACCAAAATTACAAGTTTTGCTTATCATTCTCCGTGGGTAACAAAAACATAAGTTAGTCGCATTCTTCATAGACATGCATTCCACAAGGAGCAAACTCCTGCTTGAGAAATATCTGAAAACAAAAAATAAAAATAATTAATGACAATATAATTATGTGTTAACATGTTAATTACAAAAAAAAAAAAAAAAAAAAAAAAAAAAAAAAACATAAAAATTTAACTACTATACAGTTGCAAAGATAATTAAGTAAATAATTTTGCCTAAATCAAAATCCGGCTCTAACTCCCAAATCGGGAACCCGATTCAAGTCTCGTCTTCTCCCATAAGTCTCTCGTGCCTAGGTGGTCATGTGTGCCAAGTTTCGTGCTACTTCAACGCCGTTTGGTGATTTTGGGGCATTAACACCTCGAATTCTAAGTTTCTTAAGAAACTAGTTTATTTATTAAGAGTGAAATCCGCCTCTAACTCCCAAACCGGGAATTCAATTCAAGTCTCGTCTTCTCCCACAAGTTTCTCGTGCCTAGGCGGTCGTGTGTGCCAAGTTTCGTGCTATTTCGACGCCGGTTGGTGATTTTGGGGCATTAACATCTCAAATTCTAAGTTTCTTAATAAACTAGTTTGTTTCTTAAAAGTGAAATTCGGCTCTAACTCCCAAACCAGGAACCTGATTTGAGTCCTGTCTTCTTCCACAAGTCTCTCGTGCCTAGGCAGTCGTCTATGCCAAGTTTCGTGCTACTGTAGACACCCCATTTTTGACCGTCCTTAAGACTTGGACGTCACCGCTTGAACACTCGGTGATTATCCATGTTTGTGTTTGTTGGGAGTTCCCGGAGTCCTCGGCTACGCGCCCTGCCTTAGGACCTCCGAACTTAACCGTTTTGTGTCTGGCTTTGCACCAAACACTTGTGCTTTGCCTTTGAGGGGCAGGGAATGCCTTCTGAGGCATCCCCACACACCACCGGCAGTGGTTAGAGGCCACCGGCTGGTGATTGTTTCCATCGGCACTATATTGTGCCGGTCGGCACTATTTTGTGCCGGTCGGCACTCTTTTTGGCAAAATGACCATTTTGCCTTGCCGATCACTTTACAGCTGTTTTTGGAGATATTTTCAGACAGCTCTGTACCACTTTCTTCCCCTCTATACACGTGTATGGAGGGATGAACCCCTTGTTTGCTTGGTTACTAAGCTTACAAGATTGCCTCCTCTATAAGAGGAGGCCTTGTCGTCTTGGTTGGGGGGTTAGCCATTTTTGAGAGACTAAAAACCAGAGCTCACATACCTCTCTCTCTATATTTTCCATCTCTTTCATCCTTGTGTGTGTGTGTTCTAAGCCTAAAAGGTGTGTTTTACCATACTTTTGCACCATTACACACATCATTACACCTTAGCTCGAGATTGGGAGACTTAGAGGGTTGTTTGTTGAAGTTTTGGACTGACTTTGATCACTAGAGAGTGGCTGCTCCACCTGTTCTCCAAAGGATCTTCAAGGGTGAGCTTGTTACTTTAGTTTCCCCATTCTTGCACTAGCTTTCTACCCCTCTTGCTTTGTGTTTTTGGATTTGTGTTTAACATAAAAAAAGACTTGTTTTTCCTTGCTTAAGAACATTCATCAAGGTTGTTTTGTGGTTTGGGTAGAGTCTCACCCTCTTAGGCCTTGTTTTGGCCATTTTTGAGCCTTTTCTTGAGGCCTTGTTTATTTGGTGTTTTTGATCTTCTCACCACTGAAAACCAGTGGGTTTTCAGTAGTGAGGAAGGTATTTTCGAGTCTCATATAGGGGAGGGACACCCCTCTCCCCTTGGCCCCTTGTTTGCCTTTGTTTTGGACTCAAATAATAGCATGTATGCATGGTTGGTTTTGGCTTCATTTCAGAGCATATTTGTGGTTCATATGACATGTTATGCCTCTGTTTTAGGTTGGTTTTATGGTCCTTAACATGCCTCTTATGTTCGCTTTGAAATGCTCTCTTATGCCTAGAAGTATGCCATGCTTTGAAGCCATGTTTTCTTGCATGTTTTAGCTTAGTTCTATGGGGATACTAACATCATTTTGCCATGTATAAGGGCTGTGGGCCACTGTTTTTGTCATATTTAGCATGTTTGACATGGTTGTTTTGCATGATGGCTTGTAGGCCTTGGGTAGGTGATCCATGTACATGCATTGGATAGTCTATTTGGATGATTTGGGATCATTTGACATGCTATTCCAGACCCTAATCCTTGCTCATATGTTTGTACTTGTCATCTCTTTCATGCTTTAAAGGTGTGTCTTTTTTATACCTAAGAATAGGCCTTGTGTATGCTTCCATGATTAATACATTTTGGGGGTGCCATGTGAGGGGATTTAGATGTCATTTTGCATACTAAAAAAATCTGTTTTTGGTTGTAAAATTCATACCATGAGTGGTTGTATAGGTGGTAGTAAGATGTTCTTTTTGGTGCCTTAGGTTTAGGCCCATGAACTTGCATGTTTGCATAGCATTTTGGTCATCATTTAGGGCTTGTTTTGCCACTGTTTTGGGATGGTTTGAGGGCTGCCCCGTTGAAGTTAAGGCCACCATTGTATGTTCATTATATGCTTGATGCATGCTTGGTTCATCGAGTGTTGTAGTAGGTTGGTCCCATTGCTTGATTGGCCCATGTTTGCATGCCACTTATACCTTGCATGCTCTAGCATTTTGCATGCCTATTGTGATAGTTGCCTGACACTTGGTATGCCTTGCATCTTAGTCCCATTGTTGCATCATTTGAGCTATGTTGCATACATGCATTCCATGGCTTGGCTTGGGGATTGTCAAGCCAAGCATAGGGTTGAGAGGAGTTCACACTTCAAGTGGTGCAACTCGTCTCAATTCTTGGTCACCAAGACCTTTGACTAACACATGATAAGGCCTTGGATTTCATTTGTTTGTTTGCATGCATTACCATTAAAATGCAACCTTGGTTCCTCAGGCCATCATGCATCAAGATGCATAATTGATGGCCCGAGAACCAAGAGTCATGCCTCCTTGAGTCCCCAAGCATGATAGGAGGCATTGGCCATGCTTACATATGCTCAAAATCCATGCCATGCACTTTCTTTGGTTTCTTCTTCTTTGTCAAACGCTCCTCTGCAGAACTTTTCGCCCGGCCGTTACAATGTGCCGACCGGCACACTTTTTGTGCCGATAAACTCTACAAGAAGCCGGTGGCCAATTTAAGCAGCCGGTGGTCACTTCCTCCAGCCGGTGGGGTACTGCAGCTCATGTAGAAGGTATTCTGGGACTTTGAGAATTTTTGGGGAGGCAGGGCAGTAGAAACAGAAGCAACAGTGTCATGACACGGGTTTTCTGGGCATGTCGGATCGAGCATGCATCATTCGCGTATCCCGAGGCGGGCGGCTGTGGCCACCTTTCCTTTTTGCATTCATTTGATAAATAATTAGAAATTTTGTAATTAATTTATTCATTATTCGGACCGTAATATTTATTCGGTCCCTCCGTGTGAGGGCGTAATTGTAATAAGTGTGCGTGAGTGGGTGTATGTTTTCCAACCCCCATTTCTTTCTCCCTTTTACTTACCTGCTTTTAATGGTTAGTATTAGGGCACGTCTATTTTAGCATACCTTATGCAATGCATGCGTGCATCCATGCATTTGTTTACATGCACCGGGCTCGGTACATCATACAAACCGCATTGTATTTTCAAATCCAAATTGAATACGTGCATCGAATAAAGTGCATTTCACATGCCATTTTTAGGGTTAGCCGAGCCTATCCTAATTACATCCTGTATGCGATGCATTAGTCATTCTAACATGAACTAGGTCATGCATGTTTGCTAACTAGTTTATTGTTTTGGCACGGAGTACTATGTAAGTATTTTACGCTTTAGCATATCGCATGCGTGTGAATGTCGCCATGATAGTATGCTTACCATGCGACTAAGTGCTTATGTGAGATAAATTGTTTGAATGCCTGTGGGTGGAGGTTGGGTTGCTTGAGTTGGAAAACTCATTGAAATCTGTATTTTAGCCTACTTGAGAGTAGCAAATTCCAAAGCATTTTCAAAACGAACGGATATGCAATGTTTGTTTCCAAATTAGGCGATCTAGTCTATACTTGTTTGCTGTGCGCATAATATAGTAATTCTAGGCTAATAATTGGAATAAGAGCATGTAATGTTTTCAAAATCGGATATCACGGTTAGTAGAGGCGGTCTTGACCGGCGAAGGGTGCTCATATGACCTTCCCGATCGTACCCAAGCTCCCGAGCCAAGACCACTTTGGTGATAGCGGACATGTGGCCTTGACCGAGTCGAGTTTCCTAAATTTCCCATTTTAAAATATTTAGGTGGCGACTTCAGATCCGCAAAGATCCATGTTTGGCACTACTTTTCAAAAAATTTGTTTTCTCAAACGATTTGCCAGATTTGGACTCTTTGGTTCAGATATAGAACCGTGACAATTGAGTCCGAACTGTAGTGACCCCAATATGAACGGAACGGGACTTAACCCTCCCGGGGCGTTCGGGGACGTCTACAGTTACTCCAACGTTGTTTGGTGATTTTGGGGCGTCAACACCTTGAATTCAAGTTTCTTATGGAACTAGTTTGCCTAGAGTGAAATCCGGCTCTAACTCCCAAACCGGGAACCCGATTCGAGTCCCGCCTTCTCTCATAGGTCTCTTGTGCCTAGGTGGTCGTGTGTGCCAAGTTTCATGCTAATCTGATGCCGTTTGGTGATTTTGGGGCGTCAACACCTTAAAAACTAAGTTTCTTAAGGAACTAGTTTGCCTAGAGTGAAATCCGGCTCTAACTCCCAAACCAGGAACCCGATTCGAGTCCCGTCTTCTCCCACAAGTCTCTTGTGCCTAGGCGGTCGTGTGTGCCAAGTTTCATGCTAATCCGACATTGTTTGGTGATTTTGGGACGTCAACACCTTGAATTCAAGTTTCTTAAGGAACTAGTTTGCCTAGAGTGAAATTCGGCTCTAACTCCCAAACCGGGAACCTGATTCGAGTCTCGCCTTCTCTCACAAGTTTCTCGTGCCTAGGTAGTCATGTGTGCCAAGTTTCGTGCTAATCCGACGTCGTTTGGTGATTTTGGGGCGTCAACACCTCAAATGCTAAGTTTCTTAAGAAACTAGTTTGCCTAGAGTGAAATCTGGCTCTAACTCCCAAACCGAGAACCCGATTCGAAATAAATCACCAAGTAATCAAAGCAATGTTGTCAATGGCCTAGGCAACTCTACACAATGGACCTAGCTGGTTTATACACTTTTGCACAGGTAAAAGAGTTCAAAAAGATGATCATTGAATCAGTTTTTACATGAATGATTGTTAGAATAAGGAATATCTTTGCTTTTTATGAGTTCCAGTTATTTTTTAATCTCACAATATTTGATATCTGCAGAATCATGCATTTTGTCAAGTGATTTTTATATACCAATTTCCATGTTTCTATGGTGTCAATAACCAATTAAAAATGAATTGGGGTGGTTTGCAGGATTTTCAAATATGAAAATTAAAATACTAACAACAAATTTCTCAAAGAAAAAAATGTAAATGAAAGGGAGTAGTTACTGCAGGAAAAAAGGAAAAAGAAACTATGAGAGAGAGAGAGTAGTCAAGCAGCTAAAATGATCAAAGAAAACATTGCAGTTCTTAGTACCTTGACATGTCAATTGTTTGCCACCGTCCAAAATCTAAGCTAGAAAGCACAACAATGTGCTTTTTTCCACTAGCAGCAGCAAAATCAACCACATTCTTTGCAAATTCAACCATCATCCCCTGTTTAATCATCCACTTAGAACTTTAGAGTCAATTTGTGAATAAATGAAAATGAAGACACTATCTCCTAACAAAATGGAAACAAGCATACATCAAATGAAAAATAACCCTATGGCAAATCTACGCCACATGGTACACTTCAACTATGAACAAAAAACTATCCTTGATGGTGAATCACCATAAGTTTGATTACACAGCTAAGCAATTGAAGAGACAAGAAAAAAAATACATGACTTTGGAAAAAATCCAAATGCTAAAAATAAATTTAATTCATTCACTAAGGATAAAAATAAAAAATAAAAAAGTATCATAAATCTTTAGCAAAAGATAGAACCTCAACAAGAAAGATGGATACCTTACATTGGCATGTGAGGGATCAAATATTTCACATTGATTGATGGTAAGCATTGAACCATGAAGAGGAAGAACATGAAACTTGTTGGGATCTCTAAGTAAACTGTTTGGTTTAATTTTTTGAAGTAGCTTAGAAATGCCATCCCAACCAATGAGGAATACAAGAATGGCTCCATCACTTTCATGACGACAGATGTGTTCTATTGTTGATTCCACCTACAAGAGATTAATGTATCTTTTAGGCAAAGAAGCATTTTCAAGGTAAGAATTAACACCAATATGACTTGTGAGAACACTCTAATATGTTCCAAGAGCTTTATAAGTATGTTCAATAAATAAATGAAAATGTTACTAGCTTAAAATTGTTCAATGATGCAGTTCAAACCTTATACCTTTTTTTTTTTTTTTTACCCTAACAAATAAATTTGTACTTCAAACTCATAAGAAGAATTTTAAACACAACAAATAGAATTAATAAAAATAATAATAATAATAATAATAATAATAACAGCACCATGATGCCCAAAGTTCCAACATCATATTTCTCTTAGTTTCCTACAAATAAAAAAGGGCTGTACTCAATGCATAAGGTTCCCTGCTCACAACAGGGTCTAAGATAGGAATAAGCGGGCAACCTTCTCCAAACTGTTTGTAGAGAGGCCGATTCCAGGATTCAAACCCACTCCACAATGCTAGGAATCCTAGACACCCCTCAAACTTGTTTAAATTAAAGGAGTAGCCTTATTATAATTATTAGAAAGCCTATCCAAGGGGTCTACCCAAACACATCTATTTGTGGGTCTTTTTTTACTTTGTTTGCAATATTTCTTACATAGTTAAATATTCAATATGATATCTCTGCTCTCTTGTTATTTGATTTAGCTTAGTATTTTTGCTAACCAAAGCTTGAAGCATTACTAATCACCACCTTAAAATTTAGTGAAACACAAAAAAGAAAAAAAAACTAAGCACCATTCATTTTCATTCATATAATCCTTAAAGCCTATGTGAAAGATGATGCTAACACTATGTGGTATTCGATGGCCAATTGTATGAGGAGAATCTCAAGAGAAGTGCCTGGAGAGTCGAAAGGGACGGGACCCATCGCTAGGGAAACTTTGTGGTGGAGGGAAGAGGTTCAAACGGTAGTTAAGGCAAAGAAAGAGTGCTTAAAAAAGTGGTAGAAGGATAGAACTGAGGAAAACCTTAAGAGCTATAGATTGGCTAATAAGGAGGTCAAAAAAGTAGTAAGAGAGGCTAAGTTGAAAGCTTATGATGATCTATACACTAGACTAGATAGTAAAAAAGGAGAGAAGAGAGTATACAAACTTGCTAAGATACGGGGAGAGGAAAACAAGAGATTTTAATCAAGTTAAGTGCATCAAAAGTGAGGATTCTAAGGTATTGGTGAATGATGAAGAGATTAAATAAAGATGGAAGAATTATTTTGAGAAACTATTAAATGAGGAACACGGAGGTACGGCAATAGGGGAAGAAATGGCTAGTAATACGATAAACCAAGACTATATGTTTTATCGCAGGATTAGGAACTTTGAAGTGGAGATTGCACTTAAGAAGATGAAATCAAATAAGGCTATAGGACCCGATGATATCCCTATTGGAGCTTGGAAGTGCTTGGGTAAAAAGGGGGTTGCTTGGTTGACTAGCTTGTTTAGCAAAATTTTGTTGACTAGGAACATGCCAGATGAGTGGACGAAGAGTATTTTAGTGCCAATATATAAGAATAAAGGAGATGTCTAGAATTGCAACAACTATAGAGGAATCAAGCTAATGTGCCATATAATGAAAGTGTGGGAGAGGGTGATGGAACGCTGATTGTGAGATATAGCAGAGGTGTCAGAGAATCAATTTGGGTTTATGCCCGGCAGGTCAACAATGGAAACGATTTATCTTTTGAGGAGAGTAATAGAAAGGTATAGAGAAAAGAAAAGAGACATTCATATGGTGTTTATCGACCTTGAGAAAGCATATGATAGAGTGCTCCGAGATATAATATGGTGGGTGTTAGAGAAGAAAGGGATGACAAAAGGTTACATTGATGTGATTAGGGACATGTATGAAGGGGTGGTGACCACCATTAGATCGCCTGTTGAAGAGACAAATGAATTTCCTATCATTGTTGGGTTACACCAATGATTTACCTTAAGCCCTTATCTTTCTGCTTTAGTTATGGATGAGTTGACGAGAAATATTTAGGATGACGTGCTATGGTGTATGCTTTTTGCAGATGATATCGTGCTAGTGGATGAGACTAGAGAAGGAGTTAATACAAAGTTGGAGATTTGGAGAAAAGCTCTTGAATCTAAAGGTTTCCAGATAAGCATAAATAAAACATAGTAACAGTAACAATGAAAGCAGAGGAGAAGTGAAGATTGAGAACCAAGAATTGCCTAAGAGTGAACATTTTCATTATTTAGGGTCGATTATCACAACAGCATGGGAGGTTGATGCGGATGTGACCCATAGGATTAAGGCAGGATGGTGTAAGTGGAGAAGTGCGTCTAGGGTACTGTGCGATAAATGAATACCCACTAGACTAAAAGGTAAGTTCTATAGAATGACTATTAGACCAGTGATGTTGTATGGAATGAAGTGTTGGGCAACCAAGAAACAACATATAGATAAGATGAGTGTGGCTGAGATGAGGATGCTAAGGTGGATGTGTAGCAAGACTAGACAAGACAAAATTAGTAATGAGTGTATTCGGGAATGGTAGGAGTAGCACCGATGGAAGATAAGTTGAGAGAGAATCGATTGAGATGGTTTGGTCACATTCAACGTAGACCAACAGAGACAGTAGTGAAGAGATGCGATGTTATAACGATAGAGGGGAGTGTTAGGGGATGGGGTAGGCCTAGATTAATGTTGGTTAATGTTGTAAATAGAGATATGGATCTACTTAATTTGACTAATGAAATGGCCTTTGATAAGGCCGCTTGGAGAAGAAGGATTCATGTAGCCGACCCCATTTGATGGGACTTAAGGTTTGGTTTGGTTTGGTATAATCCTTAAAGCCTAAAAATTTCCACAGACAATAGAAAAGTATAAATAAATAAATAAAATAGAATTCTGAAAATATCAAACAACAAAAGGTCAAAAATCAGAACAAAACAAACTTGAGATCATTATGAAGACAGATACAGAACATGTAATTCAACTCTTCAAAAGAGAAACACTATCCAGTTTCTTCAAAGAGCCCTCATTGAAAATGCAAAGTTTCTCGTGGATAGGTGCAAATGTCCTCTCAAAATATGTATTATGCACTGATGTAATGAAACTTCTCATGATGCCATCATATAAAGGGCTCCATATTACATCACCATGAAGCAAGCATGCAAAATATGTTTTTAAACAAATAGTCCGCAATTAGAATGCATGCAATCATTTCATTTAAACAAAAACATATCAGTGAGATCATAATGTGTTTTAGCTACACTTCTCATCAACTAAACCCAACTGATGGGATATGTTAAAAAGAGATTACTACTAATATGATTTAGTGACTTGAACACGAATGAATAGTCTGCAATTAGAATGCATACAATCATTTCATTTAAACAAAAACATATAAGTGAGATCATAATGTGTTTCAGCTACACTTCTCATCAACTAAACCCAACTGATGGGATTGGTAGTAATTTGGAAATCATGAATTTACAAGCTGCACCTATTTATCATAATTGGATGAGAACATTGACTTCAGCAGAAAAAGATGAAAATTTGTAGTATATCAGTGAACTCAAGCAAAAGCTAATATATGTACATTACACAAAGTAAGAAAAATCTGTTGAAAATTTTGTTCATACACTATGTAAGTCTACAAGGAAAATAAACAATAGATGAAAGGCATATAAGAAATATTAAAAAAAATGATGTAGAGTTGATTTTAGCAGCCAACAAAAGGCTAGATTTTAAAACATGCACAGTTCAATAGATGGAAATGAAATATGAAAGTAGTTTTCTTTACAAACACGACCACATACATAACATACTCTTTAGATTAAACATGATGGCTATTTCCCACATGAGAGAGAGAGAGAGAGAGAGAGAGAGAGAGAGAGAGAGAGAGAGATAAACAAGTGAACACATAATGATGAAATGCAAAATATACCAGTCACAAAAATGTTGGAATCTTTTTTTTTTTACTCAAATGACTTGGCATATGGATATGCACATTATAAATTAAAATCTAATGCCATCATATCATGAACGATTTTAGATGCAATCATACCATGAATAATCAAAATGAAAACGGAAAATATATATACTGCTATATATATAAAGAATAGAGTAAGAGAAACTGGGCATTAGTTATTTTTGTGTTAAAAAAAAAAATTAGTTGTGGTCATACATATACATGTAATAATTATGTTGTATATATCTACTTCTAGAGAAGGTATATATACACTACAGTACATGAAAATAAAGAGCCTACCCTATCATCATTGTCCCTAAAATTGGTATATAAAATATTGTTCCTACACTTGAGAAGCTATATTTTGAATAACAGAAATGTAAACATTTACGTATCTCCTTCTCTGGGCATTTGTGGTATTCAATGTTATAAATAAAAATAAAAAAAATGTTTCTCATTGAGAAGTTATTGGATGTTCTGATTGGCTTGAACATTAGAGTTCACCAATTTTGGTTGTGTTTTAGCCCATATATATAGAGGTTTCCTTTGATAATTGACATGGAATATTGCTCCAAGAACAAGCAATAATTTTTTGTTCTCATCCATGTTCATTATCCAAGCTAAAAAACACAACAAATCAAAGTTATAAAAAAGTGATTAATCAACTTACTCTCAGAGCTCAATCACTACAAATCCATACTCAAACCCTCGCAAAATCGAACGAAAAAAAATAGTTGAACATAAATAAATATATATAATTTAACAACACACCAAATTGAACATGAATTCTGAAAAAATAAAGAAGGAACATATTGCATCAATCGATAAAAACTGATACAAAGAAAAATTCAAAAATAAACAAATAAAGTCGAAATTGATTAGAGAATAGGGGCTAAAATTCGAAAGAAGAAATCGAAGAAAGTACATTCAAGATTCTTACAAGTCATATTACTGTGAGAGAGAGATAGAGAGAGCGAAGAGACCAATCAGTGTTTGTAAAGGGGCTAGGGAAAATATAATATATATATATATATATACATAAATGTTAGGGTTTACTGAGAGAGAGAAACAGAAGGATATACACACCAATTATTATAGAGAGGCCGGTGATGATGAGAAGCCATGCTCATCGGCGAATTGCACGAAGATGAGTTGCGTGAAGGTAGGGTGGGGAGAACTCAGGAAAATGATGAATCGCATGAAGAAAGGCATTAGAGTTGAGCATGAAAAGAGAGAGGAGGAAAACAAAATCAGAGAGATAGGGTTTTGTGGGAAATTCAAACATTGGGAAATTTGGGAGGGAGGTAAAAAATTGAGATCTGTTTGGTTGATTTTCTTTTTAAAAATGTATTTTTAAACTTTTAAAAATTGTTTGGTTTCAATTTTTTTGATTCAATTTTTTGAAAATTGAATTTTTTAATTTTTTGTTTTTTTTTTTTTTTTTCGTGAATTTTTAAAATTTTAAGCAGTTCTTATTTTTTATATTTTTAGATGCACCTTACTTAGATGTATCTAAAAAGTAAAATATTTGTCCCAAAAAATTTAAAAGTTAATAAATGCACAAGAATACAAAAAATGTACTAAATTTTCATATATATATATAGAATTTAGTGAATTTTATAAAAAAAATTCACAAATATTATATTTTTAAAGTGTATTTATGTGTGGTGTATTTAAAAATTAAAAAAAAAATGCTTAGAATATTTTTAAAAAAATAGTGAAAACATAAAATAAAATAAAATAAAATAAAAAACACACACGTAAAATAAAAAAATTTAATTTTCTGAAAAATAAATATGAAAATCTAAACCAAACAAGCTGATCATATCCTTTGTAAAATTATATAAAATTGACAAGTATGGTAGTTTTGATTTTTTAATTTTTTTCATGAAACTAATTTTTAGTCTTTAAAAAATAAATTTGAATCAAGTTTTAGAAAATCAAACCAAACCTGGCCACCACCTCAACTTTGGAAAGAGTTTTGATTCTCTTAATTTGGTTATGTCAACTTTGGGTTTTGTGGGCCCATTTTGAAACTGATTTCGGCGATCTGAACCATTCACTCTTATTACAATTTATTGACTAGAAGAGGGGAGGGCGAGAGTGAGAGAGAGACAAAGTAGTCGCTAAAAGTGCATTTTCTTATAGTGGATCAATAATTGAGAAAGAGCTCGGTAAATAAAGACGAAGGAAATGAGAGAGTGAGCAAGGCGAACACAATAAGGGAGAGAGAGAGAGAGAGAGAGAGAGAGAGAGAGAGAGAGACAGGCAGACAGACAAACAAACAGACAGGCAGACGGAGAGAGAAAGAAAAGGAGAAGAGTAATGAGTGAGAGAGAGAGAGAGAGATAGAGAAACAAAAGATGAGCGAGTGATAGACAGAGAGAGAGAGAGAGAGAAAGAGAGCGAAACGAGATGAACAAGAGAGAGAGACATAAAAAAATAGAGAGATAGAGAGAGAAGAGAGATGAGTGAGAGAGACAGAGAGAGAGATAGAGAAAAGAGAGATGAGCAAGACAGATAGAGAGAAGAGAGATGAGTGAAAGAGATAGAGAGAAAAGAGATGAGCGAGAAACTGAGAGACATGAAGATGAAAAAATTGGTGAAAAGAGACATGTTAGATCAAAAGAGTAAGACGACGTCGTTTTTTTTTTTTTTTTGGTGATAGAAGAATACCTTTGCATTTATTCAAACCATTTTGTGACTATATATATGAAGTCGTCTCAAAGCCACAATCACTTTGCTTGGTTTGAGTTTTCTAAAAAACTTTTCAGAAAATTCTATTTTCTTATTTTCTATATTTTTTTGTTTTTACTGAATTTTTTTAATATTTTAAGGAATTTTTTTAATTTTTAGATACACCTAACATAAATACACTTAAACAGTATAATGTTTCTGATTTTTTTTTTTTAACAAAATTCACTAAATACCAAAAATACAAATATATATATATATATATATATATAAATTCAGTACATTTTTCATATTTTTGTGTATTTATTAATTTTTTTTAAAAAACATTTCACAAATATTTTACTTTTTAGACACATCTAAGTAAGATGCATCTAAAAAAGTAAAAAAAAAAAAATGCTTAAAATTTTAAAAATATTCACTAAAAACAAAAAAATACGAAAAATAAAAAACTCAATTCAAATATATATATATATATATTTTTTGGCAACAGTACCTATTACAATCGCAAAAAACTCACTTTTTTTTGCGACTGCAGCTAGTGCCGTCGCAAATACTCTCATTTTTTCCGACAACAATTTTTGCCGTCGCAAATACTCTCACTTTTTGCGATAGCAATTTCTGCCGTCGCAAATTATAGCGACCCCGGTCCTTTCCCAGTTGATGTTTGTATCCGGTCTTAGGTACCGTAGATTCTATCTTTGTGTATTGGTTGTTGTCGTCCTATATTTTCTTATTTGGAGTTATAGGATGTGTTGGGCGGGTTTGGAACAGGTTGGTTGAGCTTAGAAACCAAAACTAGTTGCCCAGATTTTGGCTTGTCCGCTCGAGCGGGGACTTGTTGTTGTTTGTCCGCTCGAGCGGGGGTTTTGACGCTCGAGCGGGAAAAACACCCATCCAGTATTTCTTGTGCAGGGTTGGACGCTCGAGCGGGAGTTGGTCCGCTCGAGCGGGGGTCTGTGAGTGTCCGCTCGAGCGGGGAGTTTGACGCTCGAGCGGGGCGGCTGGGTATAAAATCGTGTTTTTGACA
This sequence comes from Camellia lanceoleosa, assembly GCA_025200525.1. Classification (NCBI taxonomy): domain Eukaryota; kingdom Viridiplantae; phylum Streptophyta; class Magnoliopsida; order Ericales; family Theaceae; genus Camellia; species Camellia lanceoleosa. The sequence continues at coordinate 140,021,107 of CM045766.1, forward strand.
TTTTAAAGCAGTTTTTCATCCTCTTTTCAGATTCCAAACCCTAGATTACGAGTTCTCTCTCTCCCAACTCACCTTCTTCCCTAGGATTGATCTATCTAGAGTGGATTTCTACCCTAGTTCCTTCACAAATAAGATAGAGGAGAGTGAGGGCTTTCATTTAATCTGAGCAATTGTGGGTTTGGAGCACTTTGGAGTTTTGGGCATCATCCTCATCTTCTTCTTTTGAGTTATTTCTTCGAGGTAGGGATTTCCTACTCCATTTATACGTTTTAATCCTAAGTGGTGGTATTTTAGTATATGGGGGTGGTTTGGTAGTTTTGGGAGAAACCCTAGGGTTTGCCATAGATTAATTTATATAAATAATTTAAGGAAGATTATAATATTGGGTTTCATGAAATTGGGGGATTATGAGATAAAATGACGTAGTTGGATATTTAATCACTCATCTGTGAAATTGAGATTATTTGTGTTGTTATATTTATTTCTTGTTTAGAAATAATTGTTTTGGGCTATCGGTGGAGGATAGCCATGGATTGTTGTAGACCTTGCATGCGGCTTAGGTATAACTGGAATTAAGTCACTTATGTTGACTGTTGAATTAATACAGAACATTACTTGTATTGATTATGTGTTGTATATGGCAATTGCGTGTGTTATCGCATGTGCATGTTGTTTGGAGGAGATAGGGGATGAACTCCACGGTTTAGGGGAAGATAGGGGATGGACCTCTAAACCGGATTTGTTGGGAGGAGATAGGGGATGGACTCCAGTAGCATCACATATGTGTGTGCTTATTGATAATAGAAATATTTCTATTTGTTGTTGATATGATATATCACCACCATGTGTATCAGTTGGGAAGTGTGGAAGTGAGATTGATTGGGATTGATGTAACACCAGCATGTGTGTTTAATATGTTATAAGAAAGGTTTAACCTGATTTGTTATCCTTGTTGAGCCGTTTGGCCAGGTTCTGAGCCATGTCTGTGTAAATGGAAAGTAAAAGGTGTCATAGACCATGTGTCATAGACAACGTAGACATTTGTGTCATAATATTGTAAATTGAATATTTTGTATTAACCATGTATTGGGTACTACTGCTTTAGTTAATTCTTATGCTTGGTTTAGTATTTCTCTACTGGGCTGTGGCTCACCCTATATGGGAACTTTATTTTCAGGTTCAGGCGGTTCACTACCTCCAAAGACTTAGCTTGTGAGGATTTGGACTTGAAGATTTGTTTTATTTGTTTTAGTTGTTTTATTTAAATTATGTAAACATTCAAGCCTAGGGCTTTATTTGTTTTGAGTTAGAACTCATGGATTTGTGTCCAAGTGTTGGCTTGGCAAGATGTAAGCCCGTAGGGCATTTATTTTGATGTTTTATTTTATATTACTCTGATGATTTAAATAAGATAATGGTTTTCTTTTAATAATGCATGCTGTGTTTTATGTTTAATGGGTTTAATTTTGAGGGCGTGACAACTTGGTATCAGAGCGTACCGGGTTCGAATACTTTGGGTACGTGGGAAATGATTAGTATCACAATGGGTTTGTCTCGTTTGATAGAGACTTAGTGTAATGATTCCATGCTTATATGATAACATGTTTATGTGACTATGTGGGTATGGAATGTAGTTCCTTGAATGTTGATTGGATCCTTGAGTCTCTGAAAGTCTTGTTGGAAAGGCACCTGATCAATGTTGTTTCCAACCGGAACTTTAGGGACGCCTCGGGACTATCATTATCCAGGAATGAAATTGTGAGGTGCTTATGTGATTATGTGCTTACGTGGTGTGATTTATTGTTGTCCAATGTATTAGGACGCGAGTGTCATAGTTTTGGCATGTTGTTCAGCGTGCTAACGAGTTTGTTTCCTTTATTAGGATGTCAGGACGAGGACGAGGTCGTGGTAGGCGTGGTAGGCAGACCAGGCAGGAAGTACCTATACCGGATGAAATTCCGGCAGTTCAGGAGGGTGTTGGCCAGGCCAATGTGGCCGAGCCAGTAGGACAGCAGTTTATGGGCACTTTGGCCCAAGAGATAGCAGGGGCATTTCAGGCGTCAGTGGACATTCTGAGGGCTGCGAATCCAGCCCAGGTAGTTCCAGCCCCGGTAGTTGCTGCAGATGCAGGGCCTTCTTTTCTGAAGAGGGAGTTTTTCCGGTCTCAACCGGACGTGTTTGTAGGTGATCCTAGCGAGCCGCTTAAGGCAGACGAATGGCTCGAACAGACAACGAAAACGTTTGAGATGCTTGGCATCGAAGACGAGGGGTTGAAGGTGACCTTGGCATCTTTCCAGCTGAAAGGGGATGCGGGTCAGTGGTGGAAGTTCACCAAGGGTCGTATTGGAGGTACTTGGAAGGAGTTTGTTGATGCTTTTCAGGAGAAGTACCTGTCTCCAGCTGTTCAGGAGAAGTTGAGAGATCAGTTTTGCCATCTTGAGCAGAACAGTTTGTCAGTGGCCGAGTTTGAGGCTGCATTCACTAGTTTGTCCAGGTTTGCACCTGAGTTGGTGGCGACTGAGGAACGCCGATGCATTGAGTTTGAGAAGAAGTTGAGGCGTGGCCTCATGCTGAGAGTTGTCGGATCTATGATTAGGGATTTTGGGCGATTGGTTGATGCAGCATCCCATACCGAGATTATGATGCAGGAAGAGGGGGAAAGGCAGAAAGGCTCCAAGAGGAGTCAGGATAGCCAGGGTGACGGCAGGAGGCAGAAAGGTTTCACTCCTCAGCAGCCTCAGAGTAGTTTTTCTAGATCCACTTTTCCAGTGCCGAGTGCTAGTTCTGGGAAAGGTAGTCAGGGAGACGTTACCTGTTTCAAGTGTGGCCAGCTGGGTCACAAGTCTCCAGTTTGTCCTCAGAGGGGAGGAGTTCAGAGAGCAGCATCTTCTTCGGCTCGATCTCGAGCGAGTCGAGTAGAGGTCACCGCTCTCTTGTTTTCAAGGCGGTCACCAGGGCACATGAAGAGGTTTTGCCCACGCTTGGGTGGCACATCCGGTTCGAGGCGCACTCGAGTCACCGCCTACTCGCTTAGTTCAGCCTCGAGGGCCAACCAGGGGCTTCTTCGTCCCCCAAGCAAGCAGCCTAGTGCTCCGAGGGGTGAGCAGTTGATCGAGAGGTCATCTGGGCGTGTATCGTTACTCACAGGATCTGCCGGCTCCACCATTGCTAGAGAGGTACCTTCTTGTTTTGCAATTCAGCTAGTGTTTTGATCGACACGTGCATCTCATTCCTTTTGTGTCTGCATTTGCATCTATTTTGGAGTTGGAGTTAGCTCGCTTAGCATCTCCTATTTGTGTAGTGTCGCTACTTGGGGGTGAGTTGATTTTGAAACAAGGTGTTAGGGGTTGTGATATAGAGGTCGATGATCATAGAATCCCTTTCTCTTTTGTAGTTATGCCCATGAAGGGCTTCGATGTTATTTTGGGTATGGACTGGTTATCGTCATACCGGGCAGTTATTGATTGCTACCGTCAGAGGGTCACTTGTTGTACCGTGGACGGGGAGTGTTTTCGTTTTCTGGGGGACCGGGTTGGTAGTGTTTTGCCACCGGGTTATGATCCGCGAGGGCGGAGTGAGCTTAGTAGTCTACTTGCTAATCTTTCAATTAGTGAGGGTGATGAGACTCAGATTGTGTTGCCGAGGGTGGTTTGTGAGTATTCGGACGTTTTTCCCAAGGATCTTGTTAGCTTGCCACCTCAGCGAGAGATCGAATTCTCTATTGATTTAGTACCCGGCACGGCACCGATTTCTATGGCACCTTACCGTTTTGCCCCAGCCGAGTTAGTTGAGTTGAAGGTTCAACTCCAGGAGTTGTTAGATAAGGGCTACATTCGCCCTAGTGTTTCGCCGTGGGGAGCACCGGCCCTATTTGCTAAGAAGAAAGGTGGTGCTTTGAGACTGTGTATAGATTACAGGAAATTGAATCGGGTTACGGTTAAGAATAAGTACCCTATGCCTCGTATAGATGATCTGTTCGATCAGTTGAAGGGTTCCCGTTGTTTCTCTAAGATAGACTTGAGATCAGGTTATCATCAGGTGAGAGTCAGGGAGGAGGATATTCCTAAGACGGCATTCCGTACGCGGTATGGCCACTATGAGTTTCTGGTGATGCCGTTTGGGCTCACCAATGCACCGGCAGTGTTTATGGATTTGATGAACCGGATCTTCCGGGAATTCTTGGATCGTTTTGTGGTCGTCTTCGTGACGACATTCTGATTTATTCACCCTCAGAGGAGGAGCACGAGGAGCACTTGAGAGTGGTGCTTGAGTTACTTAGAGCCCATAGGCTGTATGCTAAGTTTGGGAAGTGTGAATTCTGGCTAGAAGAGGTGAAGTTCTTAGGCCATGTAGTTTCTGGGGAAGGTGTCTGCTGATACATCCAAGACCGAGGCAAGGCAAGATTGGGCATGCCTAAGAGTGTGTTTGAGATCCGCAGCTCGATTAGCTGGTATTACCGTCGGTTTGTGAAGGATTTCTCCAAAGTTAGCTTCACGTTGACTAGGTTGACTCGGAAGGGAGTCAAATTTGTATGGAGTGAGACTTGTGAAAAGTCGTTTCAGGAGTTGAAGGTTAGACTGACCACCGCTCCGGTCTTGATTATTCCGGAGAGAGGGTTGGGTTATGCAGTCTATTGTGATGCCTCACGAGAGGGTCTGGGTTGTGTGTTGATGCAAGAGGGGAAAGTGGTTGCCTATGGTTCACGTCAGTTGAAAATTCATGAGAAGAATTACCCTACGCATGATTTAGAATTAGCAGCTGTGATTTTTGCCTTGAAGATTTGGAGGCATTATCTGTATGGTGAGAAATTTGAGGTATTCTCCGATCATAAGAGTCTGAAATATCTGTTCACACAGAAAGACTTGAATTTGAGGCAGAGGAGGTGGATGGAGTTCATTGAAGATTATGACTTCGAGTTGCACTATCATCCGGGGAAGGCCAATGTTGTGGCCGATGCCCTTAGCAGAAATCTGGTAACTTAGCTAGTATAGCCATCCAGAGTGGGAGATGTTGGGTACATTGGGGAGTTTGATCTGCATCTGGCGAATCCGCTGAGGTCGCGGCCTTGTTTTCTGTTGTTGCACAGCCTACACTTGTGACTCGAGTGTTAGAGGCTCAGAGGGGTGATCTTGAGGTAGAATCTCTCCGAGAGAAGATTTCTAATGGGAAGGTTGAGAAGGTTTTGACGGTGTATCCCGACCTGAGTGTGAGATACCGAGACCGTTTGTTTGTGCCGGAGTCTTGTCGAGAGGAGGTACTCCGAGAGTTTCATCATTCGCGCCTTGCGGTGCATCCGGGAGGTACTAAGATGTATCAGGATTTGAGTCGCCAGCCTGTGGCGGGGTATGAAGAGAGATGTGGCAGCTTTTGTATCTAGGTGCCTTACTTGTCAGCAAGTGAAGGCCGAGCATCAGAGGCCAGCGGGTTTGTTGCAACCTTTGCCTATTGCCGAGTGGAAGTGGGAGCATGTCACTATGGACTTCGTTGTGGGTCTTCCGAGGACTCAGCGGGGTAGTGATGCCATTTGGGTAGTGGTAGACCGGTTGACGAAGTCAGCGCACTTCATTCCTATGCTGTTAGAGATTCAGAGATCATCTTGCCGAGTTGTATGTTCGGGACATAGTGAGGTTGCACGGGTCCCAAAGGACGATCGTCTCGTATAGAGATCTCGCTTTACCGCCAAAGTTGTGGCAGAGTTTGCAGAGTGCTTTAGGCACTAAGTTGACTTTTAGTACGGCTTATCATCCTTAGACTGACGGGCAGTCCGAGCGTACTATTCAGATCCTTGAGGATATGCTTCGGGGTTGTGTTCTCGACTTTAGTAGGTCATGGGAGAGGCACTTGCCATTAGTGGAGTTTGCCTACAACAATTTTTCGCCTAGTATCGGTATGGCACCGTTTGAGGCCTTGTATGGCCGACCGTGTAGATCTCCAGTTTGTTGGGCCGAGGTGGGTGATGCACCTTTGTTGGGTCCGGAGTTGGTGAGGGAAACAACGGAGAAAGTTGAGCTTATCCGTAAGAGGCTGGTTACAGCACAGAGTCGTCAGAAATCTTATGCCGACCGTAGGAGGAGACCTTTGGTGTTTGAGGTAGGTGATCATGTCTTTCAAGATATCACCTAAACGAGGTTGATGAGGTTTGGGAAGAGCGGAAGTTGTCCCTCGGTCCATTGGGCCTTTTGAGACCCTTGAGAGGATTGGCGAGGCTGCTTACCGTTTAGCTTTGCCACCGCAGTTATCCGGAGTTCATGACGTGTTTCATGTGAGTATGCTTTAAGTATGAGCCAGATCCGCTACATGTATTGGATTGGACCGATTTAGTTATTGATGAGGATGTCTCATATGAGGAGAGACCGTTCGGGTCTTGGATAGGCGGGATCAAGTTTATGCGGCAAAACCATCCCTTTGGTGAAAGTTTTGTGGAAGCATCACGGAGTGGAGGAGGCCACTTGGGAACGTGAGTTGGAAGTCCGTGAGAAATATCCGGAATTGTTTACTGATTTGTAATCTTGTATTTAGATTATGTAATATTGTTGAACTTAAGAGTTTATATATGTCTTAAGTTAGGAAAACATGGAGAATGTTTTGGTTTAATGTTAACATTTTGAAACTTGCCTTTTTATGGAAGTGGAGTATAACATTTATATATTGAATGTGTTATTTATATCATGAGATTGAATATGATATGGAAATTGTTAACATTGAAAAGATTAATGCATAATATTGATGCAGGTTGAAATATACGTTGGTTTATACATATTGTGAGATGCCTCTTGATAAGAGATGAAGTGACCAATATTGGTCAAGTTGTTGATTATTGTTTTATATATCATTGGGAATTAAGAAAAACTTGTTTTTACAAACTCATGTTTAATTTCGGGGACGAAATTCTTTTAAGGGGGGGAGGTTATAGCGACCCCGGTCCTTTCCCAGTTGATGTTTGTATCCGGTCTTAGGTACCGTAGATTCTATCTTTGTGTATTGGTTGTTGTCGTCCTATATTTTCTTATTTGGAGTTATAGGATGTGTTGGGCGGGTTTGGAACAGGTTGGTTAAGCTTAGAAACCAAAACTAGTTGCCCAGATTTTGGCTTGTCCGCTCGAGCGGGGAGTTTGACGCTCGAGCGGGGACTTGTTGTTGTTTGTCCGCTCGAGCGGGGGTTTTGACGCTCGAGCGGGAAAAACACCCATCCAGTATTTCTTGTGCAGGGTTGGACGCCGAGGAAGTTGGTCCGCCGAGCGGGTTCAGGAGTGTCTGCCGAAGGGGAGTTTGACGCTCGAGCGGGGCGGCTGGGTATAAAATCGTGTTTTTGACATTTTAAAGCAGTTTTTCATCCTCTTTTCAGATTCCAAACCCTAGATTACGAGTTCTCTCTCTCTCCCAACTCACCTTCTTCCCTAGGATTGATCTATCTAGAGTGGATTTCTACCCTAGTTCCTTCACAAATAAGATAGAGGAGAGTGAGGGCTTTCATTTAATCTGAGCAATTGTGGGTTTGGAGCACTTTGGAGTTTTGGGCATCATCCTCATCTTCTTCTTTTGAGTTATTTCTTCGAGGTAGGGATTTCCTACTCCATTTATACGTTTTAATCCTAAGTGGTGGTATTTTAGTATATGGGGGTGGTTTGGTAGTTTTGGGAGAAACCCTAGGGTTTGCCATAGATTAATTTATATAATTAATTTAAGGGAAGATTATAATATTGGGTTTCATGAAATTGGGGGATTATGAGATAAAATGACGTAGTTGGATATTTAATCACTCATCTGTGAAATTGAGATTATTTGTGTTGTTATATTTATTTCTTGTTTAGAAATAATTGTTTTGGGCTATCGGTGGAGGATAGCCATGGATTATTGTAGACCTTGCATGCGGCTTAGGTATAACTGGAATTAAGTCACTTATGTTGACTGTTGAATTAATACAGAACATTACTTGTATTGATTATGTGTTGTATATGGCAATTGCGTGTGTTATCGCATGTGCATGTTGTTTGGAGGAGATAGGGGATGAACTCCACGGTTTAGGGGAAGATAGGGGATGGACCTCTAAACCGGATTTGTTGGGAGGAGATAGGGGATGGACTCCAGTAGCATCACATATGTGTGTGCTTATTGATAATAGAAATATTTCTATTTGTTGTTGATATGATATATCACCACCATGTGTATCAGTTGGGAAGTGTGGTAGTGAGATTGAATGGGATTGATGTAACACCAAAGATGTGTGTTTAATATGTTATAAGAAAGGTTTAACCCGATTTGTTATCCTTGTTGAGCCGCTTGGCTGTGTTGAGCCATGTCCGTGTAAATGGAAAGTAAAAGGTGTCATAGACCATGTGTCATAGACAACGTAGACATTTGTGTCATAATATTGTAAATTGAATATTTTGTATTAACCATGTATTGGGTACTACTGCTTTAGTTAATTCTTATGCTTGGTTTAGTATTTCTCTACTGGGCTGTGGCTCACCCTATATGGGAACTTTATTTTCGTGTTCAAAGTGGTTCACTACCTCCAAAGACTTAGCTTGTGAGGATTTAGACTTGAAGATTTGTTTTATTTGTTTTAGTTGTTTTATTTAAATTATGTAAACATTCAAGCCTAGGGCTTTATTTGTTTTGAGTTAGAACTCATGGATTTGTGTCCAAGTGTTGGCTTGGCAAGATGTAAGCCCGTAGGGCATTTATTTTGATGTTTTATTTTATATTACTCTGATGATTTAAATAAGATAATGGTTTTCTTTTAATAATGCATGCTGTGTTTTATGTTTAATGGGTTTAATTTTGAGGGCGTGACACAAATACTCTCATTTTTCCCGACAGTATTTTTTGCCGTCGCAAATACTCTATTTTTCCGCGATAGCAAATAATGCCGTTGCAAAAAGTCACATTTTTCACGACAACAAGTTGTGCCGTCGCAAAAAGTCACTTTTTGAGATGGCAAGTGTACCGTCGCAAATGCTTCCATCTTTTAAGCCCACTTTTCTTGTAGTGTAATTCCGAGCTTGGAGTTCGATTCTGATTCTGAGCCCCTTCCACAGATTTGATTTTCTTTGTGAGTTTCTAACTTATTCAGTTTCCATTTGATTAATTCGGTATATATTGTTGCTTGCATATCTATTTTTTCCAGTTTCTATTCAATTAATTTGGTGAGAGCCTTGAATTGCATCCCTTATTCGATTAATTATGTTTCTTCTCTCTCATCTCTCTCTAATTTTGATTTGATTTCTAGGGTTTTGATTCTAGGGTTTTCATCTCTCGTCTCTCTTTGATTTTGATTTGATTTTCAATCAGTTTCTTCATTCAATTAATTCAGTATATATTGTTACTTGCATATCTATTTTTCCAGTCTCTATTTGATTAATTTGGTGTTTGCATATCTATTTGGAGTTTGGGAATATAAGAGCCTTGAATTACATGCCTTATTCGATTAACTTATTCAGATATGCATGAAAAAACAGAGCAACACTTTATTGAATTTATTTGATTAATTCAGTTTCTTCTCTCTCATCTCTTTGATTTTGATTTTGATTTTGATTTTGATTTCTGGGGTTTCCACTTCTGTGATTGCTTGTTTTGTTAGAAGCTCATACACCTCTCTAGCGCTCCATCTCTGCCAAATCCTAACACGTTCCCTGGAAAAGGTCTCAGTTCTATTTCTCTCTCTCAATCAACCTTTTTTATTCTATCTGTCTGTTATTTGTTAGATTACCCAAACATACAGTTTGTCTTGTTCTTTACTTAGCTTAGCAATATCAGTCTTCAATTCAATAGTTCTGTTTTCCAGTTTTTTATTTTTTTGAGTTGTTTTCTTCAAGGGATAATGGACTTAATGGTGTTTAAGAGATAGTGTCAGAGTTTTTTTCTGTTTAATTTTTTGTTATTGACATATATGGTCAATCCACTACTGCTCTTAAGTTCTTTGTCTGTTTAATCTTATGTTATTGCCATTTGTGGTCAATCCAACTACTTATGCATTGCCTATTTTAAAGTTTGTGTATTTTATCACATCACGTCTATGCATCTTTTTTTTCTTGTGTTACCTACAATTTCTGTTGATGAGTTTTGGCATTCATTATAAGAATTTTGAGTGTTGTTCCCTACCTTTTATTTTTTGCTTTTTATTTACTTGTTTATATCAATCCATAAAATTCTTAAAACTAGTCTAATTTGGGATCCAATTAATAGTTCAAAACTTTTTCTTTTTTTTTTTTAAATGCTTGTTAGATTTATTCATTTTTCTCTTTATGGTATACTTCTCTTCATGTACCAAACTAACTCAATTTTTTTTATGTACATACCTTGTAACCTAGACTTATTCCACCCCTACCTGTGTGGTTAATCTTTATTTGTTCATTTTTTTTTTCCTTCTATGTTTTGATTTTATGTGATATGTAGAATTGTGGACGCATTACTTGGTTGATGAGGAGATGTAGGGATTTAAGTACTTGGACATTTCACTACCGGTTTGTTCTTATCTGGTCAAAATTAAATTCTTTAAGATCTTTTTTTTTTTTTTTTTTTTGGGAGGGGGGGGGAGGGGTACTGTTTGGGTATTTAAATGTGGCCTCCTTGGGTATGTTGGTTGCTGAAAAAAGTGATTGAAAACTTTGGTATTACTTGGGAGAAATTAGTTTTTTCACTCGTTGAAGATTAATGAAGATTCTTTTGTGTAAAATTTATTTGGTTTCATATTCCTCTGCTTTCTTAGCAATTCCCATGGAAATTTGAAACCTTAAAGTTCGAAGTTGTATGAAAGGATTTAATTGAGGTTTTTACCGGTAGGATTTGTTCCTCTTTGGTTGGAAATTAAATCTTTTTGGAAAAGAATTTGTTGCTCTTACCATCTAAACTGCAGAATAGAAAAGATAATAGAACTTAAATAAGGTTTTGTCAGTTGGATTTTTGTTTTTGAAGACAATGGATAGTGGAATATCTACATTTTCACTGTGAATAAGCAAAGCTAATCGCCTTTATTTGTCAATCATTCATGTGAAAGTTCAAATTAAATTTGATGCATGATAGATGACTAACTATCCTACTATGATCCTATTGAGCTAAAATAATTTCAGGGGTCGTGCTTGGCGTACTGTGACCCCATTGAGTCGAAATAATTTTTATTTTATGAATAATTTCATCTATTTGAGGTTGGTTTGATATAATTTTGACTTGGGGGGTGGCGTAGAGGGGGGGGGAGGGGGGAGGGAATTGAATGACCCCTTCAGACAAAATTCCTAGGAGTGTCGAGAGTAGTCGGTGGCTATGGAAAGCCATAATTGCTATTTACTCATCATAAAAACATTCTTCTGCATAATTCATGTAACTAACTAATTGGAGTAATGATCCTTTTACCAATCCTTGATGTTGTTATATATTTATTTGTATTAGAGATTGTGATTTGATTGAGAAACTCAAATTTGCTTTCATCATAAATTCATGATGTGGAATTTCCAATGATTATCTTGTCTATTTTTCTCTAATTTTAATTGTTCATAACTTTCTATAGTTTCATTTTGGATTTTATTTTTTTACTTAATAATTCTTTACAAATTCTTCTTGTTGGTTTATTTGTGTGTTGTGAGGCTGCTAATTAAAAGTGCATACCATGGTGTTTCCATGGTGCTTCAAAATTCAAATGGCTTAAGGTCAGGTGTATTGAGGTGGTACCAACGGATCAGGATCTTATGCAGATCTTGTTTTTCTAATCCAACCATCTATGTTTAAAGTTGAAGCAAAATGACACAGTTTTGAAATGTGTAGTTTAAAATAAAAATGCATCATTTTAATATTATTTTGTTTTTATTTTTAAACCTTCGCTATGGTTTTGACCACAAAAAGATTATTGAAGAGAAAGAATGGCAAAGTGTTCAAATCTAGTAATGACAATGCTGAACCCTTTCTTAATGTTATTTCTCATATTTCGACCTCCGAGCTTATAACTGCGTGATTAACTTGTAGGCATGTGTTATAAAAAATTCTAGATTTGGGTTATCTAATTTGAGCTGCTTTGTTTTGCAAGCATGGTTAAGTTCACCCATTAAGTTTATTTATCAAGAGAATGGTTTGACTGAATTTGACCTAAACAAGGAAAATATGTTTGATTGTCTTAAATTTTCTATTTTGGCTGTTAAATTATGATGTCTCCTCTATCTTTTATCTTTTGTTAGTTTGCTTCCTAAACTTCGAAGTTCACCCATTAACTTAGTAGTATACTTATATACTCCTAATTTTTGTAGGATCAAAGTAATGTCAAATGCAAGTTGTTGCATCGGGAGGGGACAAACTTGGTGATTTACGATTTGTAGTTATACTTTTTGGATGTTTAAAGTTGTATATTTTAGAGATTAGTGAATCTTATGATTTGGATAGTTTTCTTGGTTTGTATGTTTGAAGTTGTTATCAACTTGATATGATAGAAGTTAAGGATGGAAGTTAGTATGCAGGTTGTTTGGTGTATGAATATTAAATTTTTTTGCTTACTTCATAGTTGCTGCTTCGGCTTGGTTTGTTCACAGATTGCATTTTATAAGCTACTGTCTACATACTGTTAGGCAAGGTTATATTCCTGTATATATATTATATATTAAAAATAACCTTCTACGGCATATAAAATTATGTCATGAAAAGTGTAATGACTTATAACATGCAAAAAAATGCCGTGAAAGAGTATATACGGCATACAAAGTATGTCATAAATATATTAAAAATGATCTTCTACGACATACAAAATTATGTCGTGAAAAGTGATGATTTATGACATGCACGAAAATGCCGTAAAATATTATATATGGCATACAAAGTATGTCATAAATATATTAAAAATAACCTTCTACAGCATGCAAAATTATGCTATGGAAAATATGATGATTTATGGCATGACAAAAATATCATAAAAAATTATATACGACATACAAAGTATGTCATTATTGTTTACTTTATTACTTTTTACAACTTTACTTGCATGCTGTAAAAGACGCTCAACTTTTCATGGCATGTCATCTAATGACATTTGTGTGCATGTCGTGAAAGAGTTTTTACGGCATGTATTACAAGCCATAAAAATTCAATTTTATTGTAATGGTTCCAAGAGAATCCACCCATAAATCGTCTGCCATCATCTCTTGTACCAATTGTTCAGAAATTAGGGAGCTCACAAGGACACAACAGTAAAGGCCCAATCTAACGAAACATACAAAATTTGAGGGTTTTTTTTTTTTTGTGTGCGCGCACATGCGTAATGTTTCTTAAATCTTTTGTGGTGTTTCATGGAAACGATGGTAGAAATATATAAAAGAAGACTTAGGCTCTGTATGGTTTGCCTTTGGAATTATGATTCCAAAGGCAAAATTTTCAAAACACCTTTTAAAATTCATAACCAAACACACAATTCAAAATTATTCAAAACTCAATTCAAAAATTAATTTCAAAACTCATAACCAAACACATAACTCAAAAAATAACAGGATTGTGAGTTGTTATATATTATTAACCAATCCTATTATTTTTAACCAAACTCATAACCAATCCTATTATTAACTCATAACCAAACTCATAACCAAAAATAATAGGATTGTTATATTATTTTTAAAAAAATAATTTCTATATTTAAAAAATATCTAAAACAAATATAATTTTTTTTTCAAATAACAAATTGCAATTGCAAAAAATAAAAATAAAAATTGCACTGTTCCGATCAACTAACCAGACGTTCGGAAGGATATCCGGACAAACAACCAAGTAGACCTAATCCGCTCTTTTTAAAATTCAAAATTCAAAACTTCTTTTTAAAATTCATAACTAAACAAATTTTTTGTTTTTAAAATTCACTTCATAATTCCACATTCAAATTATAACTCCAAAAAAAAAAAAAATTTATAATTTTAAAACTAAACCAAACATAACCTTAGTGGTTGCTATCAATACCTTGGTCTTCCATATGAGCTCGGAAAGAAAAAGTAGAAGTGAAAGAACGAGCGAGGGTTGACCTGTTGACTGTCCTAATGTAAGAAAATGACACAAGGTGCGGTGATGGTGAGTAGTTGAGTAAATGATATACAAATAAAAATAATAATTAGTGAAAATTTTTAATTTAAAAAGAGTATAAGGTATTAAATTTAATAAAAAAAAATTATTTGATGATAAGAATATTTATTTGGCAAAAGTCCATTAACACTAAAAAAACTTCTTAGGCTATGTTTGGTTAGAGAATTTAGGAAGAGATTTAGAAATGGAAAAAGAAAAAATTGTATGAAACTAGGTGAAATATAAGCATATTTTATTTATATTTTATCTACCTTTTTCTTTTTCCTTTCTAAATCTCTTCCCAAATTTCTCAACCAAACACAACATTAGTGTGCTTTTTTCCAAATGTAATACTTCAATATAACACGTTAAAAAACTCCTTAATGTACTTTTCAAATGTAACAGCGTAACATTTCAAAAAAAATTCCTTAGTGTATTTTTTTTCTAAACATAACACTCTAATTAATGTAATACACAAAAATCTTTTTAGTGTATTTTTTCCAAACGTAACACTCTAATGTTACACATTAAACAAAAACTCCTTAATATATTTTTCTCAAACGTAAAATGTAACATTTAAAAAAAATTCCTTAAGATATTTTTTCCAAACATATCAGTCCAATCAATGTAAAATCAAAACTCATTAGTGTATTTTTTTTTTTTTTTTCCAAATGTAACACTCTAATGTAACACTCCAATATAATATTAGGAAATCACACTAATAGAAATGTAAATTTTCACGCTCAACAACTAACATTTCTGCCACCAATCCTCCCAAAAAAATCTTTGATACCCCACATTTCTATTCTCATCTCAAAAACGAATTAGAAAATTGAAAAAATGAATTACAAAAAATGTGTTTACTTAAATTTAAATGACACTAAATCAAATAAATACAACTTTTTAAAACAAAAATGACTAATTGGTTCATAAGAAAACTCTTAGAACTAAATAGACCAACATTCCTCCATATGAGATTTATGGATAAATTTTCCTTAAAAGTAATGATTATTAAATTGGAAAAAATAATCATTTAAAATTAAAGAATGATTCTAATTATTTATTTTGATAATCTTAAACTTCATAATTTTATAAAAATATTATTTAAACAAATATATATAATAATTTTATTTCAATTATTTATGTGTATTTTACTAGCCCTATCGTGCTATAAAAGTGTAACTGAAATAAATATATAATGATTTTATATGATATTAAATTATAACATAAGAAAATAGACATTCAATTTGATATTAATAATAATAGTTAAATTGGAAAGAAAAATAGTAACATATAATTAAAAGTGATTCTAATTATTTTTTTTATTCAATTAGAAAATAAATAATAAAAAAAGTAAGAATGGAAGTTATAAAAAAAAAAATTATTTTAAAAAATTAAATATAAGTATGTAATCTAACGCAAAATAAATAGACTAATTATGTTGTGTGTTGATTTTTTTTAATATATTATTGAGTGGGAAAATAATGATCCGTACCGCGTGCGGTCATATTTGGCCTTACGAGTTGTGCCGCAAGATATGGTCGGAAAGGTATAAATCAAGAAGGTGTTCTAAGACACCGATTGAACCGAGCAAGGCGTGCTTAGGATGAATGTAAGCCCAAAGAGATCAAGAATCCGCGTCTTAAGGGCGTCAACGATCGAAATGTTTCTCGCTTCTACAGAAGCCTTAATCGACTAAGCAGATGACGGCGCCAGAAGGCGCGTGATCGAGCTAGGAAGTTGCTCGGCAGAATGCCGAGAAAGGTGAATGTGAAATATCCCGCATGGTCCAAAGGGATGTTTGCTTTGCGGTTCTCCAAATTAGTCAAGGGCGCTGCATGACGCAATCTGGCCAGGACCCAGAAGCTTTCGGCCTGCCCAACAGAGGGTCAAGGCTTGGGATTAGGTGATGTCCAACATGGTGTAACCTGACAGAGGCATGGTGTATGTGCTGACAGATGGGATAGCAGAGCCACGTGTTGAGAGATCAATGGGAGTGGATATGGGGCGCAGAGAGGTATATAAACAAGTCTGCGCCACCCTTATGGGGATGGACAATTTTGTAAGTGAGACTTACACTCAAACACTCTCCCTTCTCTCTAGTCATTTTTCCAGGTGTGTGAGGTTCTAACTTGAGCGTCGGAGGTGTTTTCCGGCCACACACCGCCGGGTAGCTCACCGCCTTTGTGCTTTCAGGTGATCGGACGGTGAGGAGTTGGAAGAAAGGAAGTGCGGTCGCCGAATATTTCCTCCCCGCATAATTGGCGCCGTCAGGAATCTTGCAGATAAAACCTTGTCTTCGGGTTCATCGACGCCGCTCATGGCGACAATGAAGAGTTTCCGTTGTCCGCCGTCGACGAGCTACTCCGAGTTTGTCCGGCAGAGAGGACTCACGACCATCCTTCCGATGGCGAACTTGGACGCAGCCACCGGAGGACAAGCGGAGACGCGGGACAAGCGCCAAGAAGAAGTCATGGCCGTTCTCGAGTCCGAGACGGACACCGGGCGGAGAGAGTCACACCTGACGTCTCGAACACAAGCCGCGGACCAAGAGGCCGCCATCCCATAATGGCAGCAGAGATGGAGGAGCTTAAGCGGCGTCACAAAGGGAAGGGTGTAGCTGGAGTGGGTGACCACAGTGAGCGCACCCCATCCCGCCGATCAGCCCCCTCCCGCCGTTCAGCCAGCCAGAGTCAGAGGCACACTCCGACGATCTCTATCACCAGGAGCTACAGAGATGGTGATCTCGACTTATGCTACAGAGGAGTCCAAATAGAAGATAGTACCTCTGCACCTCACGTCCGGAAACGACGCCGAGTTATTCCTATTCACAGACAGAGGATTTGCGGGCAGTTTTGAAGGAACGGGCTCGCCGCCGGGAAGCTCAGAGGGTGCCGGCGTTGCAGCGGTTATCCTACGGAGCCCATGCCAGCGAGGAGGTCGGAATGCTTCCACCACGCCAAGCGGTACCACTCCTTCTAGATACAGATTTGGCCAGGTTGAGTGCCACTCCTTTTTCACTTGAGATAGAAGCCACTCCGCTTCCGGCGGGGTTCCACCAGCCAAAGTTTACCCTGTACGATGGGAAGACCGATCCGTACATGCATGTAAGTCATTTCCGACAGGTTATGGCCGGACACCGTCGGAATGATGCCCTTATGTGCCTTATCTTTCCGTCAAGTTTGGGCGAATTGGGATTGAAGTGGTTCGGAAGGCTACCGGAGGGAAGTATTGAAAGGTGGCAACAGCTGGCAGAGGCCTTCGTAACGCGCTTCACGACTAACACCAAAACTCCTAAGGAAGTTGATCACCTACTGGGTATCAAGATGGAACCGAGCGACACACTCAAGGCGTACAACTCCAAGTATTGGGAGACTTTCAACGAGATCTCGGATCGCCGGTCAACCTAGCAATCGTGACAAGATAAGCGTGGGCTCCTTGGCCGGACATAGATCATGAGACTCACTTACCATGCAATGTACCTACGACCATGGGACAACTTATGCAATGATCAATGAGCACATCCGGTAGAGGATGATGCCTCGGCCAACCGAGAAGGCGACCGGCCGCAGCAGCCTAAGAGGTCGGCCGAAAAGTGCATGCAATGCAAGAGTCCAAATGATCTAGTGACCGGCAGAGGAGTCGACCGAGGCTCAAACCGCAAGAACCGGTCGGAGCGCGTAATGACAGAATGATTACCGCCGGATGACTACCCCGAGATGATGCGGCCGATGCGCATAGGAGGTGAAAGCGAGGACAGCATCACCACGGTCTTCAAAATCCCAATCTATCGCATACTTAGTGAAATCGTGACGAGGAGTACGTCCGCTTCTGCTAAGTTAAGCGACGCGCGTAAGGGCTTCAATCCCAAGTACCGTTGTACCTTTCACCGAGCGTACACCGAACGAGGGACTGCTCGCCTTTGAGGCAAAGACTTGGAAGAGCTAGTGGCGGTACCGCATCTGGACCTCTACATTGATGGAGGAGTCAAGGCAAACCAGTTCAGCTTGCTCCCACGCGGCCGGATGACCGGATGCACCTCGCAAGGGGTTGTGAATGTCATCCACGGCATAGTGGAACCGGCGTGTTTGCGAGCCGAGGTATGATTAAGAAGGCGAACACATGAGGGAGGTTTTGTCGATTCCAGGCCAAGAGGGGGAAGACAGAAGTAAAGGATGTGATCAGCTTTTCCTCAAAAGATTTGGAGCGCATACAGACACCGCACAATGACGCCTTGGTGGTGACTCTCCGCGTCAATGATTTTGAAGTTAAAAGGATCTTGATCGATCAGGGAAGCTCGGTTGGGATCATGTACTACGACGCTTTCAAATGTTTCAAGCTCCGAGACACGGATTTGGCCCCAGCAACTTCGCCATTGGTCGGTTTTAACTCACAGCCGGAGTGGCCTTTGGGAAAAATTATCCTGCCGGTTAAAGCGGGATCAGTGGTCAAACAGGCTGAGTTCTGGGTGTTGCAGGTGCCATCTACTTACAATCTGATCCTTGGCAGGGGCTGGCTTCATGCTATGCAAGCCGTGGCATCAACCTTTCACCAAGTGATGAGATTCCCCTCGGCCATGGGGGCAGTTGAGGAGATTTGGGGCGATCAGGTTATGTCAAAACAGTGCTTTGTGGCGGTCAATGGAAGCCGGCCGCCAAGGGATTCGCTCAAATGATTGAGGGACCGGAGGACTGGTAGTGCTAGATGATGTGGGCACTAAGGCGTAAGACAAAGCCGTGGAAGGATTGGTGGAAGTGCGAATTGATACCGAGCAGCCGGACAAGTTCTTCTTGCTCGGCTCCACCCTCACAGCACAGGAGAGGACCGAGATGGTAGAATTCCTTATGGCCAACATTGAAGTTTTTGCATGGTCACCTTATGACATGCCCGGCCTCGATCCAAATTTTATCGCCATCATCTCAATGTCTTCCCTGCTGCCGGTCATTCAAATAACAAGGAGGTCAAGATTGCATCACGCCGAGGTAGTGGCGGAGGAAGTCAAAATCGCTTGAGGCACGAGCAATTCAGAAGTGCACTATCCTCGGTGGATTTCAAATACAATCGTTAATCAAGAAGAATGGGAAGTGGCGAGTTTGTGTTGATTACAAGACCGTCAACCGTGCTTGTCCGAAAAGATGCTTTTCCTTGCCTAGAATTGACCACTTGTGGATTTGACGGTGGCCATGACAAAGTTAAGTTTCTGGACGCTGCATCGGCTATCATCGATTGCCATGCACGGCCCCGACGAGAAATCACTTCATTTACTACACCGAGGGACTCTTCGCTACCGAAGTTATGCCTTTTGGTTTAAAGAACGCCGGGGCAACTTTTCAGAGGATGGTGACCAAGATGTTTGCTCCTTTACTGGGCCGGACAATGGAAGCTTATATTGATGACATGGTGGTGAAGAGCAAGCATCAAGCACATCATTTGTCCGACCTGGCCGAGATGTTTGCCATCCTCAAGAAGCATAAGTTACGCTGAATGCGTCTAAGTGTGCCTTCGTGGGATCCGGAAATTTTTAGGATTCTTAGTCACAAACCGAGGTATTGAGGCGCACCTACACGCATCGAGCCGCAAGAGTTAAAGCAGCCTTAGCTCGGTGAAAGACGTCAAAGATTTGGCCGGAATGGACGCCGCGCTTAATCGATCTATAAGCCGGTCATCAGATCGCTGCCGCCCTCTCTCTCAGTCCTTGAAGTCCAAGTTCTCTTGGGATGAAGAGTGCGACCGAGCGTTGGCCGAGCTCAAAGAATATCATCTTCCGCACCATTGTTGGTCACGCGTTCGGAGAAGAACTTTATCTTTATCTCGCCGTATCTCAAACAAGGCGTGCTTGTTCGGGTGAAGGAATCAAGCACCTCCCCATCTTTACGCCAAGAAGACTTTGCTACCGCGGAGACTAGGTACTGCCTCTTGAAAAACTTGCTTTGGCATTAATGATGGCTTCAAGAAAATTGGCGACTACTTTCATGCACATACTGCCGCCGTCTTGACCGAAGTTCCTCAAAGCTTTATTTGAACGAGCGGATTTTTTCCGCCGAAGTTCTTAAATGGGCGGTCGAAAGGCGGTTGATGTAAAGTATCACCAAGACCGCCATCAAAGCCTGACTTTGGGCCGACTTTGTTGCCGACTCACCGAACTCATCCGGTTTGGGCCGATATTACCATGGCAGATGATGAGGTGCACGCCACCATCGAGACGCCGCCACTCGAAGGTCCGCGGCGCGGACTTTGCGCCCACCACCGCAGTGGCCTACACTTCTGCAATGCCAACAACCTGTGACGCGATGACAGAGTTGGGTGTTGTTGTCCCACCAACTCTGCCTTGCATCACCAGATCACCAACTGGGGAAGTCTGCGCAAGATAATATCAAGAACTGGTGATTCGCCTACGGACTTAGGCATGGCAGACCAACTTGCTGAGTCCGGTGCCGAATCACCAAGGCGGCGTGAGGGTCCAAAGGAACGCAGAACTTGAAACCGACAGCCAAGCAACCTTGATCATGGCGCCCCTTACCACTCACAGGATCCGTCAGATTGCTGGAAGCTTTTTGTGGGGGAAATGTGGAAGCTTTTTGTTGACGGGGCGTCCAATCGTCACGGTGCAGGGCTAGGTGTTGTTCTTATCTCCCCAGATGGCCTAGCCATTGGACATTCTATCACCCCTGGCTTCCCAAAGATCTAATAACGGAAAGTACGAGGCCCTCTGGCCGCTCAAGAGCGCAATCCAAATGAAAGTCGCCGAGCTAATGGTGTACTGAGGACTCCCAACTTGTGGTTAACCAAGTTTCGATTTACGAGGCAAAGGATGACCGCATGGCAAAGTACCAAGCTCGTCAGGAACGATCAAACAAGCCAGTGCAATCGAGTCCAACAGATCGTCGGAAGAAAACAAATGAGCCGATGAGTCGCCACCTAGCATCCTTGGTAGATATTACATCTCCCAATCCCTTGTTAATTGACTTTCTTCCACGACCAAGCATTGAAGAGGCCGGGCAGACGGAAGTACTCTGCGCCGAGCTGGGTCCGTCATGGATGGATCCGATCATTTTGTTTCTCCCAGACCGGGTTCTACCAACCGAAAAGAAGGAAGCACACAAATGCCGGTGAAATCGAGCGGTTTGGCTTTCCATCCGCGCCTTGTATAAGAAATCCTACACGTCCTTACTTAAAGTGTGTGCACCCAAGCGTGGATGCATTCCTCGCTAAATTCATGAAGGCATTTGTGGCAATACATTGGGGGCGTGTCCTTGGCCTACCGAGCTATTTCACAAGGCTATTGGTGGTCAGACATGCAAGCCGACGCCAAAAAATATGTCCTAAATGTGAAAAGTGCCGAAATTCGCACACCGGATCCACCAACCACCAGAGAACTTCTTCCACTCACCACTTGGCCTTTGCGATGTGGGGACTAGATATAGTGGGACCCTCCCAATCGCACCGCAACCGCAAGTTCTTTATCGCAAGAACGGACTACTTCACCAAATGGATTGAAGTTGAACCTTTGGCGACTATCAAAGAAAAAAGACGTGAAGAGGTTTGTTTGGCGTAATGTGGTAACACGGTTTACGCCCCAAAATCTTGATTTCGACAACGGCACCCAATTTGACTGATCGCTATTCAGAGGATTTTGTGAAGATTTGAAGATTGAATTCTACAACTCTACTCCGCTACCCCCAATCCAACGGTCAAGCCGAGGCCGAACAAGATTATTCTCGATGGGTTAAAGAAAAGATTGGAAAAGGCAAAGGAAAGTGGGCGAGGAACTTCCAAGCGCCCTTGGGCATACCGACTACCATGGCGTTTCTCGGAAACTCCATTTGCTTTGGCTTATGGCATGGAGGCGGTCATTCCCTTGAAGTCGGCATGCCCACCCTCGAAGTGAAAGCTTTGAGCTCGCTCAACACCGAGGCTATTGCTCGAATTAGATTCGTCAAGAGCCAGAAAAGCGCCATCCATGTGGCACCTAAAAGAAGAACTCTCAGAAATACAACAAGATGGTGCACCCCACTGCCCGTTCAAGGTGGGTGATTGGGTCTGAGAAAAGTTATGGGAAATACCCGTGCTGTGCAAGCGGGGGAAGGCAAATTGGGAAGGACCATACAAGATAACCGGTCAAGGGCAAGGGCATACCACCGAAGACTTGGATGGTAGAGCAATACCGCCTTGGAATGCGCCAACCTCAAAGTGTACTATTTCTAGCTTTTGTTTTGTTTACAAAGAAGGAGCTTTTTGCATTACACTTGAGTATGTAATTCTTTTTGTCAATATACAAGTGTTCTTTGCCTTCGCAATTTGATGTTTTGTTAAAACTTAACATTCCCAACCGAGATGGATTTGTCCGTTGGAAGGGTTGTTTTGCCCAACTGGATTCCAACCGAGATGATTTTGTCCGGTTGAAAGAGTTGGTGTTTGCCCAACTTCGCTTCCGACCGAGATGGATTTGTCCTTGGAAGAGTTGGTGTTTTGCCCAACTCGATTCCCAACCGAGATGAGTTTGTCCGGTTGGAAGAGTTGGTGTTTTTCCCAACTTTGGATTCCTAACCGAGATGGATTTGTCCGGTTGGAAGAGTTGGTGTTTGCCCAACTTCGGCTTCCCGTCCGTGATGGATTTGTTCGGTTGGAAGAGTTGGCGTTTTCCCAACTTTGGATTCCCAACCGAGATGGATTTGTCGTTGGAAGAGTTGGCGTTTTGCCCAACCGGATTCCCAAACCGAGATGGATTAGTCCAATTGGATGGATTAATGTTTGTGCAAATTAGATATTTCTTGCCGAGATGGATTAGTCCTGTTGGATGGATTAATGTTTGTGCAAATTAGATATTTCTTGCCGAGATGGATTAGCGGTTGGATGGATTAATGTTTGTGCAAATTAGATATTTCTTGCGAGATGAATTACCTCGGTTGGAGGTGTTGTGATTTGGTCTCTCAACCGAGGTAATGTATCCCGTTCTCGTGAATTGATGTTTTATCAAGAAAGTTCAAGCAAACCGTGCAAACACTTCATAAAATTAGAGCTTTTTCATTGATAAGAAATAAGTACAAAGGTGGGGTACTAAGCTTGCCACATTGAAAACAAACAAAAAGCAAGTTCAAAAGAAACTAAGCAAGGGAGAGGTTGTCATAGTCATCTTCATGTTGACCGGTGGAGTCCTCTCTTGACCACCGGCTCATCTCAACATTTTGCTCTTTGTCGCTTCCTTCACCGTATCTGCGGAGCTGCCTCTAGCAAGCTTTCGCCTCCGCTGCAATGCGGAAGACGTCGTTGGCATAAGGCACGAGATAGACCGGCAAAGGCTTTGGGTGTGGCGGCAAACACATCGGTTTCAGGGCCTCGACCGAAGCTTCGAGCAAGCTTCTTTCCAAACCCTTAAAATAGATGTCCTGGTTGCAAAGACCTTTTTAGCTATCCTCCGCTTCTTTTGAAGCCGGATTGTTGGTACCACAGTCTTTGTCCCCGACTCCTTCAAAGGCGCTTAGCTCGGCTTGAAGTTCTTCTCGCTTCTTCTCCGCATCCAGCTGTTCGAGCAACTGGTGTTCTCTTGTCCGCTCCAAATGAGGCTTTTGCCCGGCCCAGCTCGGCTTGGAGGCTTTCGACTTGACTGGCAGTGTCAGAGGCCTTTTGTCGAAGCCGGTGAATGCGCTCCATTACCAGGTGCTGCTTCTGGATGGCCTGCAAGTAGCAAATATGATTAGTGAGGAAACCGGGCAAACACTTGTGAAATTTTAGAAATAAATTAGGCGATTACCGGTCATTGATTTCACGATTTGACGGTAACCAAATGTCGAGAACGTGGTCACTTCCAACCACGCTTGGCAGCAGGAGCGCCTTGGACAGTCAAAGGCGAAGAATGTTCCTTGTCACCCTTCACCGAGGCATTGGTCGATGTCGGCCCCTGCTTCAAATGCGGGCGCCAGTCGCAGATTTTGGCCCTCGCCGAGGTTGCTTTGCCTCTAGTTTCACCCACCAAATTTGAGGATCTGGCCGAGCTCTTTTTCCACCTCGGCCGTCGCGGTTCTCGGCGGTTGGCTTCTGCGGTGTGTTATGAGGCCAAGCACCGTGTCACCGATTGACCGCCGCTATGAGTGCCTGGCGCCCGGTAGTTCGGCGGAAGTGGCGCTAGCAAATTTCGATTCGACTCTTGGCCATTTCGCTCTCTACCGGATTAAGGGGATGTCGAGTAAAGTTGGTCCGAGGTGGAGTTGGCTCGCAAGAAGAAATCGATGACTCTACCGGCGAGGAGCGAGTAGGTGTAGGTAGCTTTATAATCGAAAGCCGTCACGCCCCGTTCGTATCGGCTAACGGTTCGGATTGACTCGGTGTTGGGGAACGGTAGTTCGCTTAGCTTGGATTGCCGCAAAAGAAACAAAGAGAAAGCGATTAAGTCCAGAGTAATCAAGAAAAAGTATTGACCGAGCAAGAAAGCGGCTTACATGAAGAACCGGTTCTTGCTTATAGACCAGCCGCATTCGGCCATTTCATAGTTGCTGCACACCCGTAAGAAGTCGCCGTGCAAGTCCTTATCCGGGGTGCCGGCCACTATTTTTTCCCCGCCGGTCTTATTTTCAAGTAATAGGCAAGGCCGCCAGATGTGACCCATTGTGTATTGCCTTAAGATCTCGGCTAGGCCCGTTGAGTACCAAGCGGTTATTTAACTCATGAACACCGCTTATAATCCGGTATGTATTTGTTGACACTTGGGTTGGTGCAAGTCTTGCGCGGCGAATTCTGATCGAGGATTGAGAGGAAAGCGAAGGCCTCCTTCAACTATTGAAAGCACGGTGAAGGGCATCGCCGGCTCTTCCCAAGGGGTTGTTTTCTCGGCGCAAGTTCGAGGTGGACATCGGCCGATGCCGTACTCCCCGAATCGTCTAAGGCAAAGGGTGTCTACCATATAGCGGTACTTCCCCATTTGAGGCAGACCTAGTGTACCTCGGTTGTGGTTTGGCACTGAATGATTGTTCGGTCTTGGGAGCTTCAGAGAGGTTAATGGTCCCCTTGGACTCTGCAGGAAAAGGATTGCAAGGGTTAAGTGTGAGCGCGGTCTCACAAAACCAAGCTTGACTTTAGCTCGGTCCAGATGTGTGTCAAACCACTCCGGTTTTTAAGGTTTCTTGAAAGTTTCTACGCCTAAATGACAGATATTAGCCCTACTGACGACCAAGTACTCCCACTATCTCGGTTTTACGGCATTCACTACAAACATGTTATCTGCTTCTGCTCAGAAGTTCTTTTGGATCAAATGGAGACCAGAGTCAGTCACCAGTTCTTCGTTGTTCTTCAGGGAAATGAAGAACACCAAGAACAATGGAAGGTTTGGGATATTTTTGGTGCCTAAGTCCTATAAGTCGATTTTAAGGCCCTAATGTATGAAATATGAAAGAAAATGGTGAGAAAATAGAAGGACTTACCAGAAACGGCGAGGAAGACTTCTTCGAGGCACAAACGCAAAGAATGGCGTGAAAGGGAAGGAGCTCGAACGTCTGGAATGTTGGAATGGCACTAGGAAGGGAAGAAGATGAGGATGGCATGTATATAGGGGAATCGGGGCCAACCGCCAAAAATTTTGAATTTTGGCAACGGTTCCTTTCGCCGAGGACGATGAGGATGCCACCGTCGCCATTAATGGCTCCGTCGAGTCAAGAGACGTGGGGCGTGAGACGTCAACCGGAAGATGAGAAGACACCGAGGTCGATGTAGCATCGACCGAAGATTTCGAGCAAGTTTGAAGGCCGACCGCAAGTTCAAGACAACAACCACCGTTATCAATTGAAAAGCCGGGACCGAGGAAATGATACCCGGTTGAAACAAGAATCCCCGCCACGCCAGAGCGGACGGAATTAAGGGCAATTGAGTGGGAAAATAATGATCTGCACCGTCTTGGGTCATATTTGGCCGACAGAGTTGTGCCGTAAGATATGGTCCGGCAGTGCCGTCAAGAAGGTGTTCGTTAAGACACCGATTGAACCGAGTCAACCGAAGTGCTTAGGATGAATGTAAGCCCAATGATCAAGAATCCGGTGCCCTGGAAAGCGTCAACGACCGAAATTTTACCGCTTCACAGAAGCCCGACCGACTAAGCAGATGACCGGCGCCAGGAAGGGCGTAGTCGAGCGAGCTAGGAAGTTGCTCGGCAGAATGCTGAGAAAGGTGAATGTGAAATATCCCCCGCATGGTCCACCGGATGTCGCTGCGTTCTCTTCTCTTCCATGGCGGCTGGACGGCATGCCAGTAAGGACCAGAAGCTTCGGCTGCCCAACAGAGGGTCGGCAATGGGATTAGGTGATGTCCAACATGGTGTAACCTGACAGAGGCATGGTGTATGTGCTGACAGATGGGATAGCAGAGCCACGTGTTGAGAGATCAATGGGAGTGGATATGGGGCGCAGAGAGGTATATAAACAAGTCTGCGCCACCCCTTATGGGGATGGACAATTTTTGTAAGTGAGACTTACACTCAAACACTCTCCCTTCTCTCTAGTCATTTTTCCAGGTGTGTGAGGTTCTAACTTGAGCGTCGGAGGTGTTTTCCGGCCACACACCGCCGGGTAGCTCACCGCCTTTGTGCTTTCAGGTGATCGGACAGCTGAGGAGTTTGGAAGAAAGGAAGTGCGGGTCGCCGGAATATTTCCTCCCCGTACAATTATATATAATTATATATATGTATATAAAGTTTAAATTATAAAAATATATTTTGGCCCAAATAAATCTGGCCATTAATTTTGTAGATGAAATGATATGAACCATTAATGATGCCATGTAGGACGAGAATATACATTTTTTCAAAAACTCATCTACCATTATCCACCCAAAAAACTCATCTACCATGTTATATAGATATTTGAGTGTATATTTTGAAAATAAATTTTACAAATTTGAAATTCAAAACTTATTTATTGTGCAAGGAAGGTGCTAGGAAACTCCTTTGTGGGCAAGGAAGTTGCTAGGGCCATGTTTGTTTAGCACTGGTTTTTTTTTTTTTTTTTGGGAGGGGGGCCAGGGGGCGGGGGATTGGATTGGTATGGGTGTGAGTCCCACCCATATCTTGTTTGGTGATGATTTGAGAGGGGGGATTAACAGTGTGAGGGGCTTAGTACCTTGGCTGAATTTTGAATGAGATTAGAAAAATAGTGAGTAGATTGAATCTATTTTATATATATATATATATATTTTTACCAAGTGTGCCGGGGGCCGGATTGGATTGGTATGGGTGTGAGTCCCACCCACACCTTGTTTGGTGATGATTTGGGAGGAGAGATTAACAATGTGAGGGGCTTAGTAATCCCCCTCAGGAGGGAGATTACCTTGGCTGAATTTCGGATGGGATTAGAAAAATAGTGAGTGGATTGAGTTTATTTTATATAAAAACAAAAACAAAAAAAATTACCAAGTGCGCCTGCTTGTTTTAATATTTGTTTTAGTTTTTTTTTTTAAATATAGAAATAATTTGTTTATTTATTTTATATAAAAATAATTTAACAATCCTATCATTAACCATCTCTCACACTGTCATCAAAACAAATACACTTTTACTTAATTCCCTCACTAACAATCCCCACATTAATAATTTTTTCACTAACCATCATTTTACTAACAATTTCATCCAACCTGATCCACCAAACACTTAGAAAAATTCTCTGAGTGAAAAGGCAAATTTGCTACAAGGAAGGTGCTAACTAGGAAAGTTTTTTGTGTTGTAACTAGGGTTGGGGTTGGGGCTGGGGCTGGGGTTGGGGTTGGGGATAAAGTTATCCGAACTGTTCAACCCGTCCGACCCGACTCGATCCTTATACAAATGGGCGGTTTCACAAGCACAATATAGGCGGATGCGATTTAGAATATGGCATGATTGCGGGTTATGGACAGGTTATGAGTTTTACCCGCACTCGTAAAATCCTATCCGCACTTGGAGTCTTTATTATTATTATTATTATTGTTGTTGTTGTTATAAAAGCCTGGACCGTGAGGCTATGCAAGTTGGTTGCAGAAAGGCTTCTACTTTTGTAAAAGGAAAAGTGAGTTTGTTTAGTTTGTCACTTTACTGTATTAAAAAAATAAAAATAAAATAAAATAAAAAACTAAATGTCATAACAGCATGGTTCAACAAATATATTTGTGTTCTTATTCTTGAATTAAGAATCTGTTTATTTTTTGTGTTTGTATTCTTGAATAGTCATTTTCAATCCCTCAATATGTGAGATTAAAAAATTAGAAGTTAAATGAATCATGTGTTTGACAACTTAAAAAAGAGTTGAATCTTGTGTTAGTTTATGATTTTATTTAAAAATTTATGATTTTTAATTATTTGCTTGTGTTAGTGATTGATTTTATTGTGTTTTTAATTTTATAAGTTTTAATTCATTAATTATTAATGTTAAGTATTTTAGAAAATGGGGGGAAAATGGCCCAAAATAAATATTTACAAAACGGGAAAAAAAAAAAGGCCCAAAAATAAATTTTGAAAGAAAAAAGTTCAATCTGCAAACTGTCAGCAACTGCCCGTACATCCACGAATCCTATCCACACAAACCACAATTCGCACTAAGGGCGGTTGAAGGTTCAATTTTTTCCAAACCACACATATGCAGGTGAGTTCAAACTGCAAACCGAACCGCGAACACCCCTTGTAACCTATGTGTAGTGGATATAGAGAGAGAGAGAGAGAGAGAGAGAGGGTATGGAATGATGAAAGATGAGAGAAGTGATAAGAGAAAAGATGAGAGATGGGCGGGAAATATATTTTGGCTTAAATAAACCTGTCCATCAATTTTGTAGGTGAAATGATCTGAATCATTAATGATGTCATGTAGGACAAAAATATACATTTTTTCAAAAATCTTGCTACCATTTTGGCTGTATTTGGAAAATGGGTTTTTGACTTTTTTTTTTTTTTTTTGGCTAAAGTTTATAATAAAATAAAATAAACTAAAATAGTCAATAAAATAAATGTCACATCAAACTCATAATCATTTTAATTTTTCTCTCATAAACATCATATTCAATTATAAAAAAAATTTAACAATCTTTCCACACACAAAACCACTAGGGGTGGTGGCCTAGTGGTGAAGGCATTGCCTGCCCACAGCAGTGAGTTAGGTTCAACTCCTGGGGACACGAAAACGCTGGATTTTTCAGTGGTTCTCTTTGAGATCTCACGTTGTACTCTGATCGAAACTTGGCCCTGTTGCGGGGTGGTTAATGAGCTCCACCGGTGCCTTAATGGTGAGTCCATTTCTATGGGTTGGGTCAAGTCAGGCTGGCAACCGATTACCCCGGGGCCTAGGTCCACAGATACCGTGATGAAACCACAGAACATCCTTTTTTAAGCTAAAACAAAAATAAATAAATAAATAAATCTTTCCAAACACAAATTTTCACCTACTAAAATAGTCAAAAATTAAAATAAGTTATTAAAATAGCTAAATTCCCAAAGGAGATCATTATATAGATATTTCAGTGTATATTCTGAAACTAATTTTTACAAATTTGAAATTCAAAACTTATTATGTGCAAGGAAGGTGCTAGGAAACTCATGGGTAGCATTTTTGTGTGCAAGGAAGGTGCTAGGAAATTTCTTTGGTTGTGTTTGTTTGGCTCCATAAGATGAAGGAGATTAAAGAGTAGAGTGGAATTGAGTCAAAAAATTATTAATGTGATGGTATTAAGTTAGACATGTAGGATAAAAAGTATTTTTTTGTATTCAACCAAATTAGTGATACTATAGTATTAATATATAAAATTAATATTTTTAATTTTTAATATTTTTTTAATATTATATTTATTTTTAAATACTTTTTAAGTATGCTTAATCTAAAGACACTTAAAACTATAAATTTTACTTAAAAATTATTTAAAAATTCATTAAATATATAAAAAAAAATCATATTTTTTAGTTAAAAAAAAGTCATATACTTAATCTTCGGTAATAAAAATTTTTAAATATTTATTTTACAAATAAATTATTTTAAGAGATAAAATTAAACATGTTTTAATCTAAAGGAATTGGATCATCAATCCCAACTCTCCAAGGAGTATGCTAATTCTACCCCTTAGGGGGATTGATAATCCAATTAAATTAATAGTCCTATAATATTTTAGCTCAATCAAATATGTTGTTGATGGACCCCAGACAAACCTGGCCTTTGTGGGCAAGGAAGGTGCTAGGAAACTTCTCTGAGTGAAGAGGCAAATATGTTGCAAGGAAGGTGCTAAGAAACTTTTCTTGTATCGCAACTAGAGGTGGGCAACGGTTTATCCAAACAGCTCAAACTATCCAACCCGCATATAAATGGGCGGTTTCGCAAACATAATACGGGCGGATGCGGTTTGAAATATGACAAATTTGCGGATTGCGGGCAGGTCGCAAGTTAAACCCGCAACCTGCAAAAATCGTCCGCACTTTAATTATTATTATTATTTTTTTTTTATATACCAACTTTGTAACTTTAACAGGAGCACCATTATGTTCTCTATAACACTAAGATTCTTATTTTTAAGTAGTTCTCAACTTTTTTAATGCCGTAGAATTATCAAGTCTTAAACTTGGTTTCTTATATGATTTTCATTGGTGACTCAGCCACTTTTTCTTAATAAAATTTTCCTTCTGGTGGTCGACGGAGCTTCTAGTTTAATTATTGATTAGTGATCTGGCAATTCTAATTGAGTACAACCTTTAATGCATTGATATAGATTTTTTAATGCATTGATATACATTTTTTTCATGACAAAAATGCTAGTGTAGGGTCTCTTTGTTTTGGGTACTTTCATTTAATGCATTGATATTTAATTTTTATTTGTAAACTCATCAAAAAATTGTTGTCAAATGATCACAAATATATAAAATGAATATGATGCCTAAATTCGATGGGAAAAAAAAAAACTCAAAAAATAATTTTTAAAGAAAAAAGTGTAAACTGCAAACCGCCCGCAACCGTCCGCACATCTGTCAACCCTATCCGCACAAATCGCAAACCACACTGTGGGCGGTTGCGGGTTGACTTTTTTCCAAACCGCATAAATGCGGATGGGTCAAAACCGAACTGCAAACTGTACAAAACCGATCCGCGAACACCCCTAATCGTAACCTATATGTAGTGGAG
The DNA here is from genome assembly GCA_025200525.1 of Camellia lanceoleosa. NCBI lineage: Eukaryota > Viridiplantae > Streptophyta > Magnoliopsida > Ericales > Theaceae > Camellia > Camellia lanceoleosa. Next base: position 140,052,231 of record CM045766.1, read on the forward strand.
AGAGAGAGAGAGAGAGAGAGAGAGAGTAGTAGAACGATGAAAGAAGAGAAAATGGGTGAGATAAGAGAGGAGAGATGGGCAAAAATACATATTTTGGCCTAAACAAATTTGGTCATTAATTTTGTAGATGAAATGATTTGAACCATTAATCTATATAGCAAGGACGAACAATTTTTGAAAATGTTTCAAATTATATCAAAGATACATTTGATTTTAATAATATAGATCTTTCTAAATAAAAAATTAACGGATGAAGTTACTTTTTTTTCCCGCCCATACACTCTCTACTCTCTCTCTCTCCTAAAAATATTTTTCAAATTAGCAATACTAGGTATCATAAAAAGTCTTTTATGAAAATGATCATAAAAGATTTGTGACCTTTGGATTACACTTAGAATGAAACACCACACACTAATCAAAGTAATCTAAGAGTCATAAATTTTTCATGATCATTTTCATAAAAAAAATTTCATGATCCCTAACATTTGTCTTTCCAAATTTGTTTGAAAAACATACCACTCGCCTCCAAACCCCCACTCACGCTCCTCTTTCTCTCTCAAAACAAAACCTACTCATGCTCCTCTCTCCTCTCTCCTCTCTCTTCTCTCTTCTCACTCATCTCTCTCTTTTATCCTATCTCCGACGCTGACCACCACAGTGACGACCCAACTATCCAGATCTGGAATGGTGGAGTAACTGAGGAAAAAAAGAAAAAAAAAAAATGAATTTATGTTGATGTTGATATATTACAAACAAACCGTTTCAGAGAAAGAGTGTGTGTTGTGCGTGTGTTTCATGTAGACTATTTCAGAGCAAGAAGACCGTAACAGAACACCTCTCCGACTGGTCGCTGGTCTTTTGCGTTTTTTTTTTTTTTTTTTCAGACGCCGGAGCTATTGTGTGAAGGATGAAGCAGATTTACATTGATAGTTAGTCCAGCACATGGGTAAATATCACAGGAAAACTCAAGGTTAAGTTTGGTAAAGTTTTGGAATTATAATTTAAGAATAAAGTTGTATTTTGAGTTTGTGAATTTTGAAATTACGATTTGAATGTCGAAAAATTGTTTAGTTATAAGTTTTGAATTGAATTTGGAATAATTGATATGACATATGATATTTGATTTAAAAACTTACAACTCATAATTAAATATATAATCAAAAATTATATTCAAAACTCATAAAAATTTTTAAAAAAATCGAAAAATATTTTATATTTAATATATAAAAAATAACATATGCGAATTGTCAAAAAAAATTTTTATACTATTTCGGTCAACTGGTTGGACGTCTCATGAGGACGATCGGGTAGGCCAAATTTCAAAATTCAAATCTCGCCTGAAACAAGTTTTCAAAAGTAGTATGGAATTAATTTTTGAAAGTTGTAACTAAACATTATACTCAAATATAGATGTAAAATCATATTTGGAAAGTTTCACCAAACACCGTCCAATTTTTTTTTGGAGAAATGTTTGGGATCCCTTTTTTGGGAGTTTATAACTCCCAATTTGATTTTGGTTCTTAATGTATGAGGGGTCCACTCATATATATGTGGGTCCTACATTATGAATAGTTGAGATGAGAGTGAGAGTTGTAAGGATCATGTATGTGTTGGTCTTTATTACAATTATTATTATTATTTTGGAGTGAACCGAAGGCTATCTGTGTTGGTGGAGCAAGGATTCTCTAGAGTTTTTTTTTTTTTTTAAGTTTCTTAGAGTAGTGCATTGTGTGGTTGAGATTTAATGACAAGTTACATCAATTTTTCAGCATTAAATCTTAATCAATCCTTGGTGGTGTTGGTGGGCCATTTGATTTGATGGTGAAATCATTTGTTTATGCATGGGTATTATGCAAGGATGCTTGTATTCTGAAGCAAATAACACCACCTTATTTAAAATACATATAATATACGTGGGGTGCCTGCCTTTAGAGTGATTATTACCGTCAGATGCTATTTGGTTCGGTTTTTGAAACGGTGGTCTTCGGTCTCACCGTAATAATTGTGGGGCTGCTTGGTGAGGTTCTGCATTGATCATATATTATATAAAATATATATAGCGCGTCTGTGGAGATAACACATGCAACTATAGTGGCTTGTGCAAGGTTGGTGGTGCTTTGGGCCCACGGATTGTTAGTGTGTATAAAATGAATTTGTAAAGCATATATATCATTTTTGTAAATTGGTTTTTTGAGTTTTTTTTTTTTTTTTTGATTATTTTAGATTTAGTTAAAAAGTTTGTTTGAATTGATTTTTTTTAACTTTTTTTTACTTTTTTTGAGAAAAAAATAAAATGATTATGGTTGGCATATTTTGAGAAGATGGTAAAAAGTGATTTTTTGACTTTTAACCAAGTTTTTGGCTTTTTTAGACAAATGATTTAAGAAGTTGATAAAAAATTACTTTTGACTTTTTTTATTAATATTTGTTTATGATATCAAATTACAATAAAATGACCAAACTACCCCCATTCAATTTAAAATATTTACAACTTTACCCATATAGCACATTTTGACCCATGAGGGGTAGAATTGTAATTTCACCAGTGGCTGAAAACCAACTTCCCAAATGAAAAAAAAAAATACAAAAAAGTCAACTTTTGACTTTTGCTACAAACTTAAAAAAGTGGCTAAAAGCCAAGTTCCCAAAACACCCTTGTCTGATTGATTTTTTAACTTATTTTATCCTTTTATGACTAATTTCCAAAAAGCCAATGCCAATCGAAGCTTTAGATGTATGTTAATATAATGTTTGTTTTGGTGGTTATAATTTGATTGGCAATAGTATTACTAACTAGTGTGTATTTTAATTTAATTTTTTTAGATTGTAGAGCATTGACTGATGTGCATTATTTGATATTTAATTTCTTTTTATATATTTGATTTGTTTGGAATTATAGAGTATAGGGTGGAATGCATTTTTCAATTTAATTTGTTGAGATTGCAGAGCATTTACTGGTGTGTTGTATTTGGTGTTTAGTAAATTTTTTTATTTTAAAATGTTAACAAATGTACAATAACTTTGATTTTTGTATTTTGTTTAGTATTTATAATTTTTTTTTATTTGACATGCTCTTATATTTTGATTTGCAATATTTGTGAACATTATAAATCTTATATGTTTGTTTCTTAATTTGCATTAAAGATAGAGGAGTTGTTATTTTATTCGAGTTCTGTAGAGCATGTGGTAATTGTTACAAATTCTTTAAAAAGAATACTATTTCTTTATATTTTTTCAATATTTTTATCAAAAAAATACTACCGACTCCATAAATTTTAACATGATACGTATAAATTACAGCTATATTTTGATCACAACATTGTTTACACCGTCCCTTTAGACACAGATATACACTACTATATCTATATAATAAAGCATGAAGGTTTTAAAAAATGTGTCAAAATGTCTTAGAAATACATTTTGTTTCAAGGGTTGAGATTAATTTCCAAATTCATCCTAGGGTTAAGATTTTTTTAATTCTCACTCACCCACCTTCTTTTCCCCATTTTTGTTCACTTATGCATTCTCTCTCGCCTACCCACCTTTCTCCCTCTTTCCTTCTTATTTTTTATTTTCCTTCCTATTTTTTTTTTCCCTTTTTGCTAATTTATTTTATTTACACCGTGTCTTTAGGCACGAACATATACTCTTATATATATATATATATATATATGATAATAATGAAATTGAAATAAAACCATATTCAAGTGGTACTAATCCGTTAATGGAAAATAAGGCAAGACCCTGTTTGTTTTCAGAAATAAAATGGAGGGGATTGATAGTGAGAGGATTAATAGTGAGGGGATTGTTAGTGAGGAGATTGATAGTGAAGGGATTAAGTAAAATTGCGTTTGTTTTGATAGTAATTGTTAACGTGGGGATTGTTAAATTATTACCCTATAAAATAAATATAAAATATTAAAATAAATAAAATTATGATTTTTACTTAACAAAAAATACAAAAACATTAAACATTAATGTTTAAAAAAAAAATGCCCAATATGTAAATAAATAAAAAAAAAACCTAATCCTATGGGACTAATTTCATAATACCATCTCTATTTTCTCCATCTCAATCCCAACATTAAGACTAATCCTAATCCCATGAAATTATGAATCCCCTTTTCGTCTCCCAAAACAAACATAACATATAATAGGTCTCACCTCAATCTCAATCTCAATCTCAATCTCAATCTCACCTCTATCTCTCAAAACAAATGGGCCTTGGAGGAAGGTGACCCCACGCTACCCATTGGATGAAATCCTATTGCGCCCTTGGTTTTTAGAAAACTCCACCTTACCATTTAAAATTAATCAAATGGCAAAATTACGATTAAAATACCAAAAAATATTTAGTGGTTTTAGGAAAAAATTATGTGGTACTTCAATTTGATATTCTTTAGTTAAAATAGTGAGATTTAGGCCAAGTCTGAAAAGTCCCAAAAAATTTAAAAAGCCAAAAAATTACACAAAAAGCAAAAAAGTCATTACTATTCACAAATAAAAAATATTTTATACTTTTTTGTAATACAAAAGTTTGAATTACATTGTTAGTTGTACTGTCCCAACAGGAAGGTAGGTCATACACTTTTTGGGCAAAAAAAAAAAATTACATAATGTAAAGCCACAAAGTTTGATGGTAATGTTGGGTCCTTGGGGGCCCACTAAGGGTTCCATTTTGATAATCCGAACCGTTCAATATGTAGAACTCATCGAGTACTATATGTCTGTAAAAAATCACGTTGATCGGATATCGTTAACTTAGTAGTTAATGAAAATTAGACTCAATTAATAGTTCATGAACTAAGTAGTTAATTTAACAACAGTTTAGGGATATAAAGTATAATGAACCCTTTATATTTATTAAATATATTTTTATATAATATATATATATATATATATATATAAGGTTTATTTCATTTTCTATTCTTGAATTATTGTCAAATTAACTACTTAATTCATGAACTATTGATTGAGTTTATTAAGTCTCTAAAATATATAAATCAAAATCTATTTAGTGTCTCAACTATCGATTGAATTTATTAAGTCCCTAAAATATTTAATTTAAACATATTTAGTCTCTCAATAATTACAAAAATAAAATATAAAAACATAAATATCATAATTATAAATTTATAAAAGATCCTACTTAGCTAAGATTTAATTCCAGAAAAAACCTTATAAGTTTCTATTCTACTTTTAAAAAATGGGCAATAATTTCTCTGTTAAATTTTTTTTATTTTATTGAGTACATCCTACAATAGTTATTTACTTGTCTTTATCTAATATTATTGGTTAGATTTCATTTATAATTTTTAATTGATTGTCTTTCAAATTTTTCGTTAAGTTATTTTAATAACTTAATTAATGTATTATTTTGTTCTTTTATTATTTATAGCGAATTATTATTATTAAGGGTAAATTACGTTGACCTCCCCTGAGTTTTACCTTAATTACAGGGACCTCCCCTATAGTTTAAAAAATAAAACTTACGTCCCTTGCTTTTGAAAATAATATACAGATTCCTATTTCCCGTTAAAAGGACATGAACAACGTTAAATTGACAGCTGAATTGACCATAATGCCCTTGACCCTTCTCCATCTTCATCTCCTCCTTTCTCTCTCTCTCATCTCAGATGATTTTGGTGTAGATTTTTCAATTCTATAATAATATTTTTTGTAATTGTTGTAGCTGATAATGATATACTGATTTTCAAGACCCAATTAGAAGCAAGAAATTTGAAAAGATTCATGAGAATTTTGGTGTGGATTTTTCAGTTCAATATGTATATATATATATATATATATTTGTAGTTGTTGTGGATAATGATATACTGATTTTCAAGGCCCAATTAAAAGCAAGAAATTTGAGAAGATTCATTGAAAATTTGGAACATAGCTCTCAAGCATCTATGCCGAATAACCTGAAAACCTCTCTCTCTCTCTCTCTCTCTCTCTCTCTCTCTCTCTCTCTCTCTGTGCAGCTAATTGCCATGGCCCTTCTATTTTGAAACTCGTCTCGAATCACATCATAGAGGGCTGTAACGATACACACAACCCTATCGTCGCTGGGGGCTCAACCATCGCATCCCACGCCCTGTGCCCCTGCGTTGCCACCCTCGGCGACGTCTCCGACAGGGATGTCGAAGGCGGTGGAGATCTGTGCAAAGGTTCAAGACCATAACAAATCGAGATTGAAGTTCCAGTTGACATGAAATCTGTTCATAATCCAGTCGAGAACTCCACCGCTCTCTTACCTCATCAGATCTAGGGCTTTTGGTAGTGGTGGCAGCGATGGATGAGCTGAGAGAAAGAGGAGTTCGATATGGAGAGAAGTTTGGTATGGTGGTGGCGGCACTGGATGGAGGTTTTGGAAGGAGAGGCGTCGAGATAGTAGAGGACGATGAGGGGAGAAAGGCAGAGCACAGAGAGAAGATAAGAGAGAAGAGACGGAGAGAGAGAGTGTGTGTGAAGACTTGTACAGTGATATATATATATAAGATATGTTTGTTCTTTATATATATATATATATATATGGGGAGATAAAGACAGTATCAGAATTTGAAGAATAATTTTTGATGACTGTGTAATTTTTGAAATTGTAGAGGAGGTTTCTGTAATTAAGGTAAACTTCAAGGGAGGTTATTGTAATTTATTCTATTATTTAAATTATTTGATTATATTTCTTTAGTTTATCTAATATGGAACATACCAATTTAAATACATAGCAACACAAAATATTTTTTTAAGACATAATACAAATTTAAGATTTTTCTACAATAATATCTTAAACTAATACAAATTTAAGTTTTTACTAATTTAGAATACTTTTTTAGGAATTAAATACTTTAGGAACTTAATAAATTAATCTATAGTTTAGGAACTAAAATACTTTGATTTATATATTTTAAAGACTTAATAAACTTAGTTTTAAAGACTCAATATGATAAAATTAAAATCCAAAATATTACACTTAGTTTTTATTTGTACTCACTTCTTTCTCATCTTACATCTTTTGATTTTCATTAATTATAAATATTATCCATAATATACTATATTATTTATATTTTTATTAAGATTTCTTATTTTTAAGTTGTAAAATTAATCCTTCTCTCTCATCAACCAAATTTGCCCTGCACTCGATGTGATACAAGGTGGGAGAGAGGGCGACAAACCCACCCCAAACTTGCCTCATGGCCATCCTTAAATCCATGAATAGCTAGAAACTCAATAAAAATCAATTCTAAACCAAACTTAAGCCCAACAACTACTAGTGCACATACAACCCTCATAATTGGACAAAAAATAAAAATTACAAAGGATATCAAACTAATCTCCACAAGAGTTGAACCTGCAATCTCATACTACAAAGTGGTGCTACACAATTATTAGACCAAATTCCCTGATTTAAATTTACTTTAGTATCTATTGTTTCAAATTGAATAATTTGATTTTCTTCACTTTACGTTTAGTTTTAATTTGGTCATTCCATTCAAGTTAGAAGTTAAAAACTAACGATTTTGGACAGTCACTTGTCAGGCTTCTAAAGTGTACATGAAAAAAATATTAACGAAAATTTGGACAGACTAACCAATTGGTGCTGTGCCACAACTTTTTTTTTTTTTTTTGTTGGATAACTTGCCTCTATACCATTTATTACGAGACACTTGTCAAGTTTTTTAAAAAAAAAAAAATCAACAAAAATACTAAATCCTACTATTTTAACTAAAGAATATCAAATTGAAGCACCACATAAAATTGCCCTATAAACACTAAATAATTTTTCGTATTTGAATTGTAATTTAGGCATTTGATTATTTTTAGAGTGGTGATTGAGACCCTACTTTCACAAGACCCTCAAAAGACCCCCACAAATCTGAACCATTCATGATATAGACCTCATACATACATGAGTGGACTTCATATATACATTGAGAGCTAAGATCACTTTTATGAATGTAGGGTCATCCCCAAAAGGGGCCCCAAACATTTCCATTATTTTTAAATGGTAAGGTGGAGTTTTCTTAAAACCAAGGGCACAATAGGATTTCATCCAATGGGTAGTGTGGGGTCGCCTCCCTCTCTTTTACCTTATTTTCCATCAACAGATTAGTACGACTCGACTCTAGTTTTATTTCAATCAACAATGATAGATCCCCTAAATTTTGAGCTCTAAACCAGCTCTAGTGAGTTGAAAAAGAAGAAGAAGAAGAAGAAGAAGAAGAAAGCCAAAACAACATATCATATGGGGGCTACACACACATTAGAACTCTTAGTTTAGAGCTCTCAAACATTTCTATTATTTCAATTTCATTATTATCATATATATATATATATACACATTAGTGTATGCCTCTGTTTGAATGTACGGCGTAAATAAAATAAGTGAACAAAAAGGGGGGAAATAAAAAAAATAAAGAAATAAGGAGGAAATTAAAAAAATAAAAAGAAAAGAGAAAGAAAGGTCGGCAGGAGAGAGAGAATGCATGAGTGAACAAAAAGGAGGAAAAAGAAACTGGGTGAGTGGGAATTAAAGAAATCTTAACCTTAGAATGAATTTGGAAATTAATCTCAACCTTTGAAATAAAATATATCTCTAAGACATTTTGATACATTTTCAAAAACCCTCATGTTTTATTATATATACTAGAGATTGCCCGTGCCTGAAGGCACTATCTAATAAAATTCTTATATTACAATCTATGTGTTGCAAAAATGTTAATGACCATAAAAATGTTTTATGAAAAGTGTCTCAAAGTTGTGATCAAACAACCAAAAATGTTTAGGATCAATCAATCGACCTAGATGATTTTTCATAAAACTACTTAAGAGAAATTATGTAGTATACCCAAACAAATATATCCTTAAATAGTATATCAAAAAAATAAAAAATAAAAACCAAAATCAAGTAGTGTATGGTTTAACTTTGTTACAATCGAATTCACATGTGAAATGAATTTAAAACATACATTACTTTTATTAACATTTGTTTTGTGTTTGAATTCTTGATCTATATATTATTTTTCTTAGTATTTTTTTTATGTATGAAGTAGTTGACATTACTTGATAAGCCACTTTCTAAGTGAATCACCTCAATTTCGTAATTATTGTTCTTAAAAAGCAACTAATATGCTATTTCCAATATTTTTTATTTATCCATTAAATTAGAGCTACCCTTAATAAAATAAGGGGAGAAATGATGGGAAATGGTCAATCGTATACATCCCCCCCCCCCCCAAAAAAAAAACAAAATAATGATAATTGGAAAAAGAATTCACACCAATAAAAAAAAAAATTTCTTCTAATTTTATATGTAATGATATGACAAATTACATATTAACTTTTGATTTATTACAAATTCAATCATGTAACTCAACTCCATTGTGATGTCATTGCAAATGAATTGTAAATTCCAAAGTGTTAATATTAATCTGGAAGAGTTACCCTCTATCTTTCGTAAACAAAATTCTTGTTCTTTCAATTAAAATTCGCCAAGAAATAGATAATTAAATGTGTTGCTAATAATAAATTTAAATATATAAAATAAAACATCATTTTCTTATGGAGAGTTATAGAATTGGGAAGATCCCAAAACTAAATTAAATATGAAAATAATTCCATGCACTCATAAAAATCACAAAAACATACATACAAAATCAATATGCAAATTGATTCTAGGTAATGTGAAGACTACAACCATAATGAATTTAAACCACATTAATTTTTCTACATATAAATTTCAAAATGTATTGTTAGTGCTCTTAATGGTTCCATTCAGCAGAGCACCATTTGGGTCTAACCCCAAACAAGACTTCAGCTACATATTTAGTGTGTGCTTGTGAGAAGGAGTGATCCGATCCACGTGGAGGGTGGTAAAAGAAAAGGAGGAAGGCTAAGGAGAACATGGGATGATGTGATAAGGAACATCATGATTCATGATTAACTTCAACTTAATCGAGAATGACTATGAATAACTTGGAGGAAATGGATCCATGAAGTTGACGCCATGGAATTGGGATACGACTTGTTGAGTTGAGGTGAGTAGTTGCAAATAAAATTTGAAAGAGAAAAGAGGTTGTGGTCATGAAGGGCTTCACAGACCAAATCACACTTAAAATTTGAGAATGCGACCTATATTTTAGCAAAGTCAAGTTTCATTGGAGATACCAATCTCATTAATGACTTTAGCAACACAGAATAAGATGAGAGTTAAGAGTTTTGAATGTCAGAACTTCACTGAAGAGAACAACATGTTAAAGACAGAAAGCAAAGTCGCATTCCCTAAGTTGAAATGAAAAACCACAATTTACACCTAATCATCCTACCATAATGAATGACTAAAACGAATTCAGCAAGTGCAAAGGCTTTTATGTGGAAACTGAAGGGAAAAATTAATATTTATCCAAGACTATTAACCACCACATTATTTTCTAATAAGAAAATTGAAGAACCACCGCCCAGTTGGATAGGTTCCAGTAACTCAATCCCCTTATTATGACATCTTCCCTGGACGAATGCCTTCAATACTGTACCTAAGATGTTCAAAGGAATTCCAGGGGACTTCAGTATGGTCACAGCACCAATCAGAACAAAGACGCCTCTTCGATAATGGCAGGTTAATACAACTGCCATCAGTAGCAAAGAATAATATTGATCCAGAGATATGTGACTTTTACGCAATTCTACAACCGCAATACACACAAAAATAAATAGATACATATTTATATGTATAATAAGATAAATGTAAGTAATGTAAGTTAAGGAAGTAACCTGCTAGCACCCCAGAAGCACACCTATTGATGTTGTATTGGGATATTAAATTTGTGGAAAAATAAAAATAAAAAGAAAGAATAAGTGAACAAAGTAAAAGCTCATTGCCAATCTAAGATATCAATGGATCCATGACTTTGAACGTGACATGAGTTGATCTCATAATGATCAATGCAAATGTCTCAAATATGCATATCAAATTTTCAATAGACTATTACATCTGGAACCTAATGATTTTTACCATTTCAAACTTGAGAATGTGTAGCCTCATTTTTCCATATCATGTAAAAAGGTGCTTTAAATTTTAGTTACATCCACCAATGCAAGGTCTCCTTGAACCTGCACATATGACATTCTCCATTTCTATCTGTACATCAAAATATACCTAAATTCTAAGGAACTGACAAAAAGATATATAATCAATTACAAAAATTAGAAAGAATGGCCAAGATATCGTGCATGATGAATAAATTACCATCAACCAAATGAACACAACAATCAAATTCAAAATCCAAAATAAATAACTCAATTGAACCAATTAAAAAAGATGAATCTTCACCATTAATCAATAAAAAGTATGATGAATCTGCAGCAAAATTCAGTGAAACAAAAAAACTCAAAACTTACAGGACATGAGATAAGACAACCCAACCACGCATATGATCAGATAAACAATCCGTTTCTTGGCTTCCTCAGCCAGGTCCCGAACCATCACAGCCGGCTTCTGGATGCTCATTTCGGGCCTCAAGATTCAATCTTTCACACCACAAAACTCATCAAACATACATAATAATCAATGTTCCTCCTTATAACCCTCAATTCTATAACCTATATGAAAAATAATTCAAAAAGAAACATTAAAATTCTGAAACCCATTTCCCAAAAAGAACATATCAAACCCATCACCAAACTCAAGCAAGAACCAAAAATACTGTAACCCAAATCCAATAGGAGAGAAACCCACAAAAATATCATGGATTGCAAATTTGTAAGTTGTAGTTTACCTCTAAATGGTTGCAATGTCGTCACAAGAGGAGAGAGGCGAAACAGGAGGGCGAGAGAAGAGAGTCGGTGGTCGGTGGTCGAGAGGAGCGATGACAGCAAGAGGCGAGGAGAGGTGGTCGGTGGTCCGTAGTCGGTGAGTGGCGATGTCGTGAAAAGTCAAGGAGAGCACAAACAGAGCTGAAGGGACCGCCAGAGCAGCGTCGCGCCAGAATCCATGTGTAGACACCCCATTTTTGACCGTCCTCAAGACTTGGATGTCACCGTTTGAACACTCGGTGATTATCCATATTTGTGTTCGTTTGGAGTTCCTGGAGGTCTCGGCTACGCGCCCTGCCTCAGGATCTCCGAACTCGACCGTTTTGTGTCTGGTTTTGCACCAAACACCTGTGTTTTGCCTTGGAAGGGCAGAGAATGGCTTATTAGACATCCCCACACCCCACCGGCCCTCTCCTATCATCACCGGCCGCACATGTGTACCACCGGCAGTGTTTTCTTAAAAACAATGGCCGGTCGGCACTATGTTTAGCCGACCGGCACTTTATTGTGCCGGTGACCCCTTTTGGTGGCGTGCACCTTTGCACGAGGCATGGTATACCACCGTGCCACCGAATACACCATCACTCATCCCCGTGCATGGGAGTGACCTCTTTGCACCTTTGAACCCCCAAACCTTCTAGAAGGTTGACCCCTTTGGCCAAGCTTCTTGGAGAAGCTTGGCCAGCTGTCTTAGCTTCCCCAAGAAGCCAAGACCCCTTTGCACCCTTTGCCCCTTTTAGTTAGCTTCTTGGAGAAGCCTTGAGCCTTGTTTTTTGCCTATATAAGCACCATCTCTCTCCCTTTGTTGGAGGTTAGCCATTTTCATCAAAAAAACCAGAGCTTGTGTATCTATGTATCTGCCATATATCTCCTCTCTCTAGATTTTCCCTCTCTCTCCTCTTGTGTGTGTGTTTTTAGGCCTAAAAGTGTGGTTTTACCTTACTTTTGCACTAATACACACACAATTACACCTTAGCTTGAGATTGGGAGGCTTGGAGGGTTGTTTGCTGAGGTTTTGGACTATTTTTGATCAGAAGAAGAGGGCTGGATCATCTGTTCTTGAGGTGTTCTTCAAGGGTGAGCACTTTGTTTTAGTTTTCCCATTTTTGCAACAAGTTTTTACCTATTTTGCTTACTGTTTTTAGCTTTGTGTATAACATAAAAAAGTCTTATATTTTCTTGCTTTTGAACTTTCTTTAAGGTCACTTTGTGGTTTGAGTGCAAACTCACCCTCTTAGGCCTTATTTTGGCCTCTTTGGTGCCTTTTCTTGAGGCCTTATTTGCCTTGTTGTTTTGGGTCCTCTCATCACTGAAAACCAGTGGGTTTTTAGTAGTGAGGAAGGTGGTTTGAAGTCTTGTATAGGGGAGGGACACCCCTCTCCCCTTTGTCCCTCTCTTGCCTTTGTTTTTGGCTTAAAGGGCAACATGCATGCTTGCTTGTTTTTGGCGCCATTTCAAAGCTTTTTTTTGGGTGTTTTGGATCATATTTTGTCTCTGTCTAATGGTGTTTTGTTGGTCCTATGCATGCACCTTATACTTGCTTTGCATTCCTCTATTTGGCATAGAAATGCATCTTGTGTTTAGGCCATGTTTCTTGCATGTATTAGCATAACTCCATGAAGTTATTAGCATCATTTTGCCATGTTTAAGGGCTGTGAGCCACTGATTTTTCCATGTTTGGCATGCTTGGTATAGTGGCTTTGCATTTTGGCTTGTAAGCCTTGGTTGTGTAGATCACTAGCACGCTTAACTTAGTTTTTTTTTCTCATGATTTGGCATCATTGTAGGCTATATTTCAGTCCCTAAATCATGCTCATATGCTTGCATTGGTCATCACTTTCATGCTTTGGAAGGTTGTTCTTTTGTGCCTTGAAATAGGCCTTGTGCATGTTTGTGTATTTGAGGGATTTTGGGGCTATCATATCAGAGGGTTTGGGTGTATTTTTGCATGCTAGAATTATGTTTTTATTTGCCTAATATATGCCATGAGTGGTCATTTTAGTAGGTAGTGGAATGCTCCACTTTGTGTCTTAGCTTTAGGCCTTTATGGTTGCATGTTGGCTTGGACATTTGCCCACCTTTTGGGCCACTTTTGGCCACTGTTTTGGGGTGGATTGAGGTCTGCCCCATCATGGTTTAAGTCCGCCATTGCACATTTGTCTAATGCTTGTTGCATGTTTGATTAATATGGTCTTGTCACATGCTAATCCTATTGCCTAAATTGTCCATGTTTGCATTGCATTTGCACCTTGCATGTTGCATTACATTTGGCATGTTTGCATTTTAGTATTAGGTTGCATTGTGGAGCCATGCTTGCATAACATGCATTGCATTACTTGGTTTGGGGTGTCAAACCAAGTGTAAGGGTTGAGAGGAGTTCATACCACAAGTGATGCAACTTGTCCCAACTCTCGGTCATCGAGGCCCTTGACCAATACATGATAGAGCCTTGGTCTTCATTTGTGTGTTGCATGCATTTCCATTAAAATGCAAACTTGGCCTTTTAGGCCATCATGCACCAAGATGCATCATTGATGGCCCGAGGGTCGAGGGCTATGCTCTCTTGAGTCTAACACATGATAGGGAGCATAGCCATGCTTACATTTGCTCAAAACTCCATGTCATGCATTGCCTGTCTGCTGTTGCTGTCAAAACTGTCTTCTGCAGGAATTTTCTGCCGACCGGCCATCAGTGCATGGCCGATAACCCCATGGACAGCCGGTAGATATTTTAGATGGCCAGTGGGCATCTCCTCCAGCCGATGGTGTGCAACAGCATACAAGGAAGGTATTCTGGGACTTTGGTAGTTTTTGGAGAGACAGGGCAGTAAAAACAGAGGCAACAGTGGCATGGCGCAGGTCTTCCGGACAAGTTGGATCGAGCATGCATCATTTGCGCATCCCGAGGCAGGGCTGAGGCCCCTTTCTTTTTATATTGGATTTAATTTGATAATTAGAAATTTTGTAATAATTTATTTATTTATTGTTTGGACTGTAATATTTATTTGGTCCCTCCGAGCGAGGGCAAATTTGTAATAAGGGTGTATGTGTGTGTATGCATTCCAACCCCCACTTCTTTCTTCCCTTTTATTTACCTGCTTACGATGGTAGATTAGGGCATGTTTAAATTAGCATACAGTATGATAGCATGCGTGCATCCATACATTTGTTTTACATGCACCGGGCTCGGTACATCACGCTAACTGCATTGTATTTCACTTTCCAAATTGAATACTTGTTACTTGTAGCATTTCACATGCCATGCTTAGGATAGCCGAGCCTGTCTAGATTACACCCTTGCTTGTGTTGCATTAGCCACTTAACATGAACTAGGACCATGCATATGATTACTAACTAGTTTCTGTTTTGGCTTGGAGTACTAGGTGAGTTTTTTCACTTTAGCATTTCGCATCCGTGTGAATGTTGCCATAACAGCATGATTACCATGTGGCTAAGTGCTTATATGAGATAAACTGCCTGAATGCCTATGGGTGAAGGTTGGATTGTTTGAGTTGGAAAAGCTCATTGAAATCCGTGTTTTAACCTACTTGCGAGTAGCAAATTCCAAAGCGTTTTTCAAAACAAACGGATATGCAATGCTTGTTTCCAAATTAGGCAATCTAGTCTATACTTGTTTGCTGTGCGCATAACATAGTAATTCTAGGCTAATAACCGGAATAAGAACACATAACGTTTTCAAAATCGGATATCATGGTTAGTAGAGGCCGGTCTTCGGACCGGGCGAGAAGGGGTGCTCATAGCTGACCTTCCCCGATCGTACCCAAGCTCTCGAGCCAAGACAACTTTGGTGATGACGACACGCCTTCGCAAGACCGAGTCGTGGTTTCCTAAATTCCCCATAAAAATATTTAGGTGGCGACTCAGATTCCGCAAAGCAGTCCATGTTTGGCACTTCTTTTCAAAATCTGTTTTTCTCAAAACGATTTGCCAGAGTTGGACTCTTTGGTTCAGATTACGAACCGCAACAAACAAAAAAGGGAGTCCGAACTGTAGCCGAGGTCCCTCGCGGGCTTGTTACAGTTTCTGGCGACTCTGCTGGGGATTTTAGAGAGCTTGACTCGAACTCGTGATATCCTGTTTTGATTCCATTTATGTGTCTCTTTGCATTACATGTGCATTGGTGCGCCTAGGACACCGTGTTGGCCATCTGCTATTCCTGAGCGGTTTGCTGGAGGCTTGTCTTGTCAAGGCATGACCATAAGGCTGACCGGTTGCGGGCTCTGCCAGTATGGGAACACAAACCCCGGTTTTACCGGGGCACCCTTTTTGACCATTCAACCTAGTGCATATCGAAATCCATAGTGACCATTCCAAACTAGGACAGGTTGCTTACCCGATATAGGTTGTTTGAAACTGCTGCGTGCGTAGTGAAACCCTAGCTCCTGACAAAATAGGACAGGGAAACCCTACCCCAATATAGGGGTGTATTGGCTCTCTTTTACATGCTATGTGCTTTTAGAGTGTATCTCTACAGGAATGCGCATATCAGTTTGCAAGTTTTGGTATCCGGCCTGAGGGCACCAGTAACAGTATTTTGGGGAATCAGTTATCTGTGGGTACCAGATTCAGACATGGGGGCAATGATTCAGAAACAAAGGATCGATTCGAGGAACAGTGTATCCAGTTCACTAGCAGTGTGTTATGATATCCAACCGTGTGTTGTATGTTTATTTTATGCCGTTATGCTGTCCAATTGTCTGTTTATTTATACGCTTTATTTATCTTTTTACTAGGTAGTTGAGCACAATTGCTTCTGACCCGGTAGATATTCCCCAAGCACCCTGGATTAGAGGTCGTCGACTCCATCGATCTGAGGATCTGGTAGACGGACAACCAGTGTACTACTCACTACCCCCGGTTACTAGACGGAGGTCAGTCAGGCAGAGGACATCAGTACAGCAGTCAGTTCAGAGGGCCTTATCTACCCCACCTGTGTTCAGTAGGGATCAGGATTCCGTGTCACCAACAGAGAGAGAATATATACCGGTAACTCAACCAGAGCAGAATAGTATGGCTAGTTTGGAGGAGATGGTGCGCCACCTCCAAGAGAGCATGAAAACAATGCAGCAGGATGCCGTCCGTCAGGCGGAATTCGCTAGGCAACAGGCCACAGTTGTGAAGGAACAGGCAGAGACAATTGCCAGACTAGAGCAGCAAACCGGAGCATCTGCTTCGCATCAAGCTCCTCCCCCACCAGGAGTTCCAAACCTCGGGGAGACAGCCAATGTTCAGAATGATACAGAACTGCCCACAGGACCACCCCCACCTCCAATCCTACCTCAAATCCAACCTCAGCTATCAAAAACACCCACCAACCTACCGGACTCTCCCTTTGAGTTCGAGACTGATCCCACCGCACTAAAGTTGAGCAAGCTTGAAAAGTTGTTCAAGAGATCCCAAGGGGTCAAGACTATCCCCGACATTGAAGATGGATATACCGACGCAGCTGTGACGCTGCCCGACAGATTCAAAATGCCTCATATTGATCGATTTGACGGGTCCGGGGACCCCATGGTGCACTTAAGACTGTTTTCAGATGTCCTAAGGCCAATGGGCCTCAGTAGGCTTCAGAAGTTGTCTTTATTTGGCCGGACCCTGTCGGGTGTGGCGGCCATATGGTATGCCAAGCTAGAAGATGACGTTAAGAGGAATTGGGACGAAATGGCTGAGGCTTTCATCGCGCAGTACTTATACAATACACAGATTGAGATTACGACCCATGATCTCGAGACGACTAGGCAAGAGCCTAAGGAGAGTTTTTCAGAGTTCGTAACCAGATGGAGGGCCAAGGCTTCGATGATGACCTTGAGGCCTACGGACAAAGACCAGATTCGGATAATTGTGCGCAATCTTCAGTCGAAGTTAATGCAAAAGATGATAGTACTCCCCTTTCCTACTTTTTCTGACCTACATGAAATGGGGGTGCAGATTAAAGATGCCTTGAAGCAAGGCTTGATTGATAACGATCGGGAGCAACCCCGAAGGACCTTCAACCGTAACACTAATGCAGGCCCGAGTGGCACTACTACTACGAGAGCCTCCGAAGTAAGCATGGTCACCGCCAACCCCCCATCAAGAGCCATGGCGACGCCATTCTCCTAAGGCCCTAAGCAACCCGCAAACAGCTAAATACCCACCCAAGAACACCAGAACCTTCGCCCCACTTTACATGCCCCTGTCCAAGGCTTTGGGGGTGCTAATCAAAAAAGGGCACTTGAAGCCCCTAGAGCCCCGGCCCCTACCAGAAAAACTTCCTCCTACCCATAACCCAGCCAAGTATTGTGCATTTCACCAACAGCACGGTCATGATACCGATTTGTGCTTCCGGTTGCGTCATGAGATTCAAGATCTCATCGATAACGGGGTGATTTTGCCTCCCGAGAAGCCCAATGTTACTACAAGTCCCCTCCCCACACATAACCAAGTTCCACCACCCGAAAGACTCAATTTCATCCATACTGGGGCCGTGTCCTACAACCCTAGTATCTATATCACACCTACCCACCTGCCTAAACCGAAGGTGTTTCTTCTCGATTGCACCGACATGTGCATGATGGACATCTCTATGACTCAACCTGAGCCAGCGGTGGTGACCGCCGAGAACAGGAGAGAGGAGATCCCAAAGGAAAAATAGGTGGTTGAGCCAGAGTCCACGGAATCGGGGAATTATGTTGAGAAGACATATAGTCCGGATGACTACATTTCATCAATAGGCCAAGATGGGCCCGGAGTAGAATTACCAACAGAGGGAGAGTTGTGTGTGATTCACGGGGATAATTTGGGACAGGGAACAGATGGTGTAACAGCTGTGGGGGAGGACCTTGCCGATCTCCAGTTTTACAGTGACCAAGACCCAGAAGATGCGGCAGTCGCATGGTTTGATTATGAGAATTTAGCAGAAGTTACTGGGTGGTTGGACGATCAACTCGATGTAGTAGGAGAATTTCAGGCAGAGCAGGGCCCAGCAGGGGCGAGAATATCAGTAACGGCTGGGAGGGTCGAAGAACAGAGTACATCGCCGGAGGGCGCCGGTGTCAAGAATTTCGCCCGAGATTGGAATATTTTGAGTACGGGGATTATTGAACAGTCAGTCATGTCGGAACAAGCAAGTTTTGAAGATTCCGAGAGAATCAGGAAGGCGAAGGCCCATGTGGGAGTTGAAACTGCTGTGTGCACAGGAACCGAGAATGTTGCGGGCATGTGGATGGAAGGTGCTGCGAGCGCAAAAACAGTCATACCAGAGCCGGACAGGTGTCTGTCAGCCGCTGATGGAATGTGGTGGGAAGATGAGGACTTATGTCTTGCCCACACGGATGAAGATTGGGGGAATAACCAACCTGATGACACCTGGTACCTTGGAGAGGTCGACCACATGACGCGGAGTGGGCGGTATTTCAAACCCCCACACTTAGATCAACCAGAGGCCTCGGGGAAGGATAGAGAAGCTGAGAAGCAAAAGGAGAAGCAGCTTGAGGAGGAAGCTGTACTCAAACAGCTAAAAAAGATACAAGCAGACATCTCCATCTGGGGACTGCTCATGGCCTCACGAGTACATAGGCAGGCTGTCCTGACAGCTATGGATAAGGCCAAACTCTCTATAGAGACTACACCAGAGCAGCTGGTTGGGCTGGTCTTTCCGGGAGGAGGTTCCCCGGCATTAACCTTTTCAGACAAAGAACTTCCGCCCGAGGGCATAAATCACAATAAACCCCTCTACATCTCCGTGGAATGTAGAGATAAGTGGATACCGGTGGTACTTGTCGATACCGGGTCTGCCATCAACGTCTGCCCAGCAAGGACGGCGTACGCAATTGGTTTGAAAACTGCAGATTTCATACCAACAGCCCAGGTCATCCGAGCGTATGACAATACAAGTAGAGAAGTAATGGGAACAGTAAAAGTTCAGACAAAGGTTGGGCCGGGACAACACAAGATAGATTTCCATGTCCTAGAAGTTCCCGCAACTTTTAATTTGCTTTTAGGGCGGCCGTGGCTGCATCAGGTGAAGGCAGTGTCATCTACTTTGCATCAAATGGTGAAATACCCCTACGGGAAGGGAGTAGCCATTGTCTTTGGGAATTCATCAATCCACCCACCACCAGAGGTATCCACGCCTGTTCTAGAAATCGAGCATGGCATGGAGGATGTGTTCATATCAGGTCTTCCCTTGGCCGAGGCTCAGTCGCATGTAATATCATGGTCCGCTAACGAAGGGATATATGTCGCTGCTCAAAGGTATCTCATGAATAAGCTCCAATACATCCCCGGGATGGGATTAGGAAAGAGCGGCCGTAAGGACATTGCAGCATCGGCCGAAGTGCCGCACAACCCTCATACCTTCGGCTTGGGTTATCTGCCCACCAAGGAAGATTGGGTAAGAAAAGGAAAAGAGATGGCTGGAAGAGCCAAAGCAAAACAGATGGGAAAACCCTTTGAATTGATGCATCGGCCCATCCGAGGTACCCTGAACGGACGCTTCGTCCGGGAGGGGGAGGATTTTCCATTCTGTGGTTTTCCGGAGCCATGGCTGAACGCAGAGAAGAAGCGCGTGCCAGGGTTCGAAATTTTCTTTGACCTACAGTTAGCTGGGGATGATGTTGCTGGAGAGCAGACAGACCCAACAGTTGAGGCTGAGCATAGCAAAGAATTGGAGCCTGCGGACACAGAGTTTGAAATGGGGGTAGCACTGGCATGTCTACTTTCAGATCCTTCGATCGACCAGTTGTGCTTGGGGGATGACTCCTCGGTGTCCATGATCGGAGATGAAACGGCTGCGGGCCTACTTGCAAACATTTTGGATGCATCCATCGCACCCTCTCTCGTCTGGCAGTACCAAGAGGGATTTCGAAAGCAAAGACCGAAGTAGTGAGCCGAATCTGATTCCACCGAGTCTTGTGAGTCGGAATCGTGTTCCAAAATGCCTGAAGTCTGATCCGGTATTCTCGGGGTGATAACCCGGATGCCACATTCCTGCCTGTGTCGCTTTTTTTCGTTTTTGAGTCTCTGTAATGTAAGAATTGGACGGTTTGGAAGTACATAATGAGAATGAGGTGAATGTGGTTTCCGAGTACTTTTCTGTGCCTTTGATTTATTGTTTAAATCAGGACTTTCAAAATTTTGATGAAAACGACGAGGACGAAATTCCTCCGGTTTTGCAACGACTAATTGAACAAGAGCAGGAGAGGTTTGTTAAACCCTTAATTGATGAAATCACTACCGTGAACATTGGTACTGAGAAGGACCCGCGGCTGGTCCAGATCGGGTCCACGTTGTCTTCGGAGGAACGCGAGCGCTTGGTCGCTTTATTAAAAGATTTCAAAGATGTTTTCGCGTGGTCCTACGAAGACATGCCTGGAATCGATCCTGAGATTGTACAGCACCGGATCCCTCTTGACCCCGAGGCCCGACCTGTCAAACAGAAACTCAGGAGGATCCGCCCTGATTGGGCCATTAAGATCAAGGAAGAGGTCACTGTATTGACGCAGCCTCGCCGTATCCGAATACCCGACTTGGTTGGCCAACATTGTTCCAAAGGTCAAGAAGGATGGCGTAATCCGTATGTGTGGATTTGTGGATTTGAACAGAGCCATCAAGGATGACTTTCCTCATCGCATATCGACGAGTTGGTAGATTTCACAGCGGGTCATGCTTTGCTTTCGTTTATGGATGGCTTCTCAGGTTATAATCAAATAGTAATGGCACCCGAAGACCGAGAAAAGACTGCTTTTACCACTCCGTGGGGTACATATTGCTACAGAGTGACGCCATTTGGGTTGAAGAATGCTGGGGCTACATATCAACGGGCTGCAACCACAATATTACATGACATGATCCATAAAGAGGTCGAGGTGTACGTGGATGACATGATTGTCAAGTCCAAAGAAAGAGAGGGCCACTACACCGCCTTGCAAAAGTTCTTTCAAAGGATCAGAGAATTTCTACCAATGAATCCTCGGTGTACGCTTGGTGTTACAATGAAAAATGTCGATTTCGACACACAAAGGCATCGAAGTCAACCCTTCCAAAATCAAGGCCATCTTAGAAATGCCACCACTAATGACTGAAAAGGAGGTGCGAGGCTTTCTGGGTAAAGTGCAATTCATAAGGTGGTTTATCTTAAAACTAACCTTAACTTGTGAACCACTTTTTGGTCTTCTGAAGAAAGGAAAGAAGTTCCAATGGGACGGCCGATGCCAAGCTGCATTTGAACAGATTAAAGAATATCTACAGAATCCGCCCGTGTTGTCACCACCAAAGCCGGGGAAACCGTTGATGTTGTATCTGTCAGTAACCGAGACTACAATGGGCTGCATGCTCGCACAAGAGTCGGAAGATAAAGTGGAAAGGGCCATCTACTATCTGAGCAAGAAGATGCTGGATTATGAGACCCGCTACACTCACCGAGAAGGCTTGTTTGGCCTTGGTATGGGCTACCAGAAGTGCGGCACTACCCGTTAGCTCACTGTAATGTTGGTTTCACGACTCGATCCCATCAAATATCTTTTTCGAGAAACCAAAGACTTACGGGTAGGCTAGCTCGCTATTTCAGCCGTTTCTCCGAATTTGATCTCAAGTATGTGACGCGCAAGTCGGTAAAAGGGAGAGCGGTAGCAGAGTTCTTTGCTGACCACCCGGTTGAAGGGGATGAAGCGGTTGAGTACCTATTCCCAGATGAAGCTATTTTACACATCGAAGATGAAACTTGGACGATGTACTTTGACGGAGCGTCAAATCAGTACGGGTATGGGATAGGGGTGTTGCTGATAGCGCCTGATGATTCCCGTATCCCTTTAGCATTCAAGCTTCGGTTCAAAGTCTCGAACAATGAGGCAGAGTATGAGGCATGTATTGCCGGTCTAGAAGCGGCCCTAGAACTAGGGGCAAGGCGATTAGACGTCGTTGGGGACTCGAACCTTATTGTGTCTCAGGCGAAAGGAGACTGCAAAGTCCAGGAGGAAAAGATGATAATTTACCACCAGACCTTGGATTTGTTAATTCCTCGGTTTGAGAAGTTAAATTTCACTCACCTAGTAAGAGAGAACAACAGGTTCGCAGATTCGTTAGCAACTCTATCTTCCATGATAGACATCCCATCTGGAGTCCTGATCGTCCAAATATTATTGAC
Source organism: Camellia lanceoleosa (assembly GCA_025200525.1). Classification (NCBI taxonomy): domain Eukaryota; kingdom Viridiplantae; phylum Streptophyta; class Magnoliopsida; order Ericales; family Theaceae; genus Camellia; species Camellia lanceoleosa. The sequence goes on from CM045766.1 coordinate 140,075,187, forward strand.
CAGAAATTTGCACCTGCTTATGAGTCAATCTCTGCCATAGATGAAGTGCAGGACAACAACCCTTGGTATTACGACATATGGAACTTCTTGGAGAAGGAAGCGTATCCACCAGGGGCAAATGCCAAGGACAAAAGGGCGATCAGAAGAATGGTTGTTCAGTTTATCATCTGCGGGGGTAAATTGTACAAAAGAGGTCATCTGGGAATGCACAAGCTGTGTGTAGAAGCTGAAGAGTCGGGTTACTGATGGAGGCCATCCATGGAGGAGAATGTGGGGCACATATGAATGGGGTAATGCCGTACGGAAGATCCTCGATTGGTTACTCTTGGTCTACCATGGAGGAAGATTGTATCGCTTTGTTCGCGATGCCACAAATGCCGATCCATGCAAATCGCATGAACATCCCGCCAAAGCCGCATAACATGACGCCGCCATGGCCATTTTCGCTTGGGGAAATTGATGTGATTGAGGTCATTACTCAAGGGGTCGAATGGGCATGAGTTTATCTTGGTAGCAATAGATTACTTTACAAGTGGGTCGAGGCCCAATCTTATGCGGTCAAGGCTTCGTGATGTCGCAAAGTTTATCAGAAACAACATTATCTGCCGTTATGGAGTCCCGAACGAGATCATTTCAGACAATGGTTCCCACTTCAAGAAAAAGGTGATTGATTTGTTGGAGAAATACAATGTGGCTTTTCATAAGTCGTCCACATATCGGCCGCAGACCAACAGAGCAGTTGAGGCCGCCAACAAGAACATCAAACACATATTGCAGAAGATGGTGGAAACCTACCGGGATTGGTCAGATAAGTTGCCGTTTGCTCTGTGGGGCTACCGAACTTCAATTAGAACTTCTACCTGGGCGACTCCGTATTCCTTGGTTTATGGGATGGAGGCCGTTCTACCTATAGAGATTGAGGTTCCGTCTTTACGAGTATTGGCTGAGTATCAAATAGCCGAGGCAGATTGGCAGCAGAGCAGATTCGAGGAACTTATGCTCTTTGATGAGAGGAGATTAAAAGCACTATACCATGTCCAAGGATATCAACGCAGAATTGCCCGGGCTTTCAACAAGAAGGTTAACTGCAGGAATTTGAAGGAAGGAGATTTGGTACTCAAAGACAACCGAGCTCCCATCCACGACCCAAGGGGCAAGTTCAGACCCAATTGGACTGGTCCCTATATCATCAAGTCTATCTGGTCAGGTGGAGCTGTGATTCTGATGGACCTAGATGGCCTAGAGTTCTCCCAACTGATCAACATGGACAAGTTGAAGAAATATTACCCCTGAGAGGCTCACTAGGCCGAAAACCTGAAAGGGCGACCTAGGCAAAATTTAGAGCACAAAAAATTAGAAAATATAAAAACTGAGCTCGCAAGGTTGAAAACCTGCAAATGACGGCCTTGGCAAAAGTTAGAGCGCAAAAGGAGAGTGAAAATACTCGAGTGAACCCAAGCCTGAACTACGTAAGGCTTGATTCCCATCTTTGGGATACGTAGACAGCTTCATCCCGAAGTTCAGCCATAAAACTTTTCCCCGGTCAACTTTGTCCATTTGATCATCTCGGTCATCTTTGTCCATCAGCGTTTATCGCAATCTCCGATACAGTGCCATTCAGACTAGGGGCAACTTTCTCTTTGTCAGACAAAGGTCTTTGGGTACCGTTTTCAAACAAGGGCAACTTTCCGGTTGCTAGGATCCGGTTATGCATCTCAATGTGAGATCTCAGCGTGTCGATTCGATCCATACCGAAAATAGTTTTGAAAAGTTTTAATAAAGGTGATTTTGTTCAAATAAATCTTTTTACAACTAAGACCATTTCTCGACCAAAACGTAAAATTTTCAAGACCACAACCTTCAATTTCATTGATTTCAATACAGATTTCTCTTGCTCTTCCATACGATTGAAGTTGGTCTTTATTACAGTCACAAAGAAAACTTGAAAGTACTAATGAAGCAATAAATCTGAGGCATGGTCAAGTCAAATGTCCTTCGCCTCCCTGAGCCGGGTCGGCCTCTGATGCCAAAGTGGGCCCTTCCTGTGCCTCTTCATTAAGCCAATCCAAGCACTCATCAGACAAAGTGCAACTGAAAGTGGGAGCAGGGGCCAGGAGTTCTCTCGTCCTCCATGTTGTGGCATATCGGGCCAGCTGTGCGCCTGGAATCGGGAATGTAGCCGGGTACTCTATCCCTTCCGGCAGGCAAGTCTGATCATGATCGAACTGGCGCAGGATACGGAATGGAAAGTAGAAGACATAGTGAGTCAAGCCAATCAATTGGATCCCGGGTTGACGGGTCATGCTGTAGCTCATTACCGGGAGATTGAGCCAAGGGCACTGCCAAGCAATACGATCTGGGGACAAATTGCACATCCATTCGAACCACCAACCCTCATCAAGGGCGTCAACTAGGCGCTGCCTGAAGAAGTAACTGCGAGCTGAGTAAGCTGGGCAAGAGTCCGCAACCTATAGTTTATCCATCAACCATACCTGGGGAGGGATGAAAAATGAGAGAATAAAGAATAGAGAGATATACGATGAGAGGGAAAAGTGAGAAAAGGGTTTTGTGAGGAAAACCGAGCTTGAGGGCTGAGTGATGTGAGCAAACATATATGTGAGATTGGGAGGGAAACATTACCTGCAGTAATAGTGGACTCCCTGCTAATCTGGTCGTCTCTCGACGATAAAAGGCGTCTAAACCCTGCAACGTCTCAGCCAGAATCATGGCAATGCAGCTTTTGCCCTCCTTCAAGCCTTGGGCAACCTCAATCAACCTAATACTAGACCCTCCGGAACCTGAGACAAATAGAAAATGAGATAGCATGCACAAACAGAGGGCGTGTCGCCGGAAGCCTTGCCAGTGATGGTCACCGCGATCACCAGTCTCAGAAAAACGACAAACCAAGCTCGGAACATCCAGCATCCCATCACAAATCAGAGAATGAGCATCGGGTATTAAGAGCCCACACATTTTCCCTAAGACTTGGGCCTGGCCAAAACGAAGTTGGGGCAAAATCTCTTCATTACACTCAGATTCCATTAGAGCTTGGAAATCTTCGAAGGTGGGACACACCTCTTGCCCGCTAAAGCTGAAGACGTGTGTCACCGAATTCCAAAACCTTGCCGCGGCATGAAGAAATGGAAAATGCAATGGGTACGACGAAGTGAATAGTGCGTTTATCTTAGCCGGCAGGAATTCAAATTTTTCCGAGCCATCCAAGTTGTTAATCCAAGTTCTTGAGATTTTGGGCAAGGTAATCTTCCTATTGGAGTAAATCAGAGTCGAAATGAAGAAAACTACGAAGCTGGGGTCTTTTGTAGGGGATAAGGTTGAATGGAGGACAGGTGTCAGTATTCTGCTGGTTCCTTCCATTCTTGGCCGACTCGCCAAATAGATTGCCGACTGGCCATCTGTTTTGGTCGATGGATCAATTTTTCGGCCGATGGCCTTTCCTCACGGCCGACGGCCTTTCTGTTGGGCCGGTGGTTCTCCCCCTTGTCCTTTGAGCTGTTTGTGCTAAGAAGTTGGGGAATCCCACCATTTCCAATACCCTCCAGTGATCAATTCTCACGAGGGCGCGCCCATTTTTTTATCGAGTTGTTGTATATTTGCTTATCGAGTTGTATTTCACTCTCTTTAAGTCTTTGTACTGTTTATCGAGTTGTACTCGCACCTGCTTGGTCATAACGAGTCCCTCTGTTTTGCTTATCGAATTGTAATTGGTTCACTACCTGATTATTACGATGCGATGCTTCGTTTTCAAAACACAGTGTCAATTTCGGTCACATTGTCATGTGATGCCTTGCGATGCGATGCGTAGAACGTGCAAATGCAACACCTTTTGAACAAATAGCTGTTTCATTTCCGTCATATATTTCTAAAAAAAGAAGAAGAAGAAGAAAATATGCGATTTCAAAAAATAGGACCTGCCTGAGGCAATGCAATGTGCTTCAACTCCTAATAAAAAGGAAAGTAAAGCAGGAGAATAACAAGGTAGCAGGGTACCGGAATGGATACCAATAACCTCCCCTCGCGGTCATTGTACCTTTCGCACCCTTGTTCGGGTTAATTGTGTGGTTTGGCACCTTCATCACTCAAGGCAATACAAGAAAATGCACTGTCAGAATGCAAGTGGACCTTCGAGTTGACCTCAGGCCATGACTTTTGTGAGCGATGCTCGGTACATGCGAAGGACGCTCTTTCCCGTATCCTTTTATATCTTGTGAATTCCATAAATCATTTCAATCAGACTGTGTTGCAGTACGTTGCATTTCAGCATCATGTTTTGCCAGGTTCAATTTCAAATTCCTTTATATACACATTGCGTGCATGCGTGCATTGCTTTACTTACATGTGTTCAAGTCCCTTTTATATATACATTGCGTGCATGCGTGCATTGCTTTACTTACGTGTATTCAAGTTCCTTTATATACACATTGCGTGCATGCGTGCATTGCTTTACTTACATGTTTTCAAGTTCCTTTTATATACACATTGCGTGCATGCGTGCATTGCTTTACTTTCATGTGTTCAAGTTCCTTTATATACACATTGCGTGCATGCGTGCATTGCTTTACTTACATGTGTTCAAGTTCCTTTTATATACACATTGCGTGCATGAGTGCATTGCTTTACTTACAAGTGTTCAAGTTCCTTTATATACACATTGCGTGCATGCGTGCGTTGCTTTACTTACATGTGTTCAAGTTCCTTTTATATACACATTGCGTGCATGCGTGCATTGCTTTACTTACATGTGTTGAAGTTCCTAAGTTCCTTTATATACACATTGCGTGCATGCGTGCATTGCTTTACTTACATGTGTTCAAGTTCCTTTTATATACACATTGCGTGCATGCGTGCATTGCTTTACTTACATGTGTTCAAGTTCCTTTTATATACACATTGCGTGCATACGTGCATTGCTTTACTTACATGTGTTCAAGTTCCTTTATATACACATCGCGTGCATGCGTGCATTGTTTTACTTACATGTGTTCAAGTTCCTTTAAATACACATCGCGTGCATGCGTACATTGCTTTACTTACATGTGTTCAAGTTCCTTTATATACACATTGCGTGCATGCGTGCATTGCTTTACTTAAATGTGTTCAAGTTCCTTTTATATACACATTGCGTGCATGTGTGCATTGCTTTACTCACATGTGTTAAGTTCTCTTTCCACACACATTGCTTGCATACGTGCATAGCTTTACTCACATGTGTTCAGTCCCGCTATTTTTTCTATACGCACTGCGTACGTTGTCACGCACTTTCGATTGCTTTGTCACGCATGTTGCTAACGATATTGTCCCTGTTAAGTTTGTTCTCTTTACAGGCACGATATTGTATGTACGGCTCATTTGAGGCCGGCGCAACCGGACGAACCGCACAGGTATTGTATCCTCCGAGTGAGACGTATTGAGAATTGCATAATTCTCTGACATCCTTTCTGCATTGTAGTGTAGCTTGGTGTATGCTAGCTTAAAACTGTTGCATGTGTTAGCCGTTCTGACTTTCTTTGCATGATCATAAGTTATGCTCGACTTCTTGCATTTTCGCCAGCATTTTGCCCCCGCCTTGGTAGATACCTTGTTTATCTTGCATGTTTGTCCAAGTCTTCGGCCTTGTCAAAAATGGGTCGTCTCTGGGCTTTGACATTCACTCCCGTCATTGTTATGATTTTCGAGTTCTGCCAAAGAGGGACAATTGTAGACACTCCATTTTTGACCATCCTCAAGACTTGGACGTCACCGTTTGAACACTCGGTGATTATCCATGTTTGTGTTCGTTTGGAGTTCCAGGAGGTCTCAGCTATGCGCCCTGCCTCAGGATCTCCGAACTCGACCGTTTTGTGTTTGGTTTTGCACCAAACACTTGTGTTTTGCCTTGGAAGGGCAGGGAATGGCTTATTAGCCATCCCCACACCCCACCGGCCCTCTCCTATCATCACCGGCTGCACATGTATGCCACCGACAGTGTTTTCTTAAAAATAATGGCCGATCGGCACTATGTTTAGCCGACCGGCACTTTATTGTGCCGGTGACCCCTTTTGGTGGCCGGCGTGCACCCTTTGCACCCCTAAGGCATGGTGCATGCCAGCTGTGCCAGCTGGAATACACCATCACTCATCCCCGTGCATGGGAGTGACCTCTTTGCACCTTTGAACCCCCAAACCTTCTAGAAGGTTGACCCCTTTGGCCAAGCTTCTAAGAAGCTTGGCCAGCTGTCTTAGCTTCCCCAAGAAGCCAAGACCCCTTTGCACCTTTTGCCCCTTTTAGTTAGCTTCTTGGAGAAGCCTTGAGCCTTGTTTTTTGCCTATATAAGCACCATCTCTCTCCCTTTGTTGGAGGTTAGCCATTTTCATCAAAAAAACCAGAGCTTGTGTATCTATGTATCTGCCATATATCTCCTCTCTCTAGATTTTCCCTCTCTCTCCTCTTGTGTGTGTGTTTTTAGGCCTAAAAGTGTGGTTTTACCTTACTTTTGCACTAATACACACACCATTACACCTTAGCTTGAGATTGGGAGGCTTGGAGGGTTGTTTGCTGAGGTTTTGGACTGTTTTTGATCAGAAGAAGAGGGCTGGATCATCTGTTCTTGAGGTGTTCTTCAAGGGTGAGCACTTTGTTTTAGTTTCCCCATTTTTGCAACAAGTTTTTACCTATTTTGCTTACTGTTTTTAGCTTTGTGTATAACATAAAAAATTCTTATATTTTCTTGCTTTTAAACTTTCATTAAGGTCACTTTGTGGTTTGAGTGCAAACTCACCCTCTTAGGCCTTATTTTGGCCTCTTTGGTGCCTTTTCTTGAGGCCTTATTTGCCTTGTTGTTTTGGGTCCTCTCATCACTGAAAACCAGTGGGTTTTCAGTAGTGAGGAAGGTGGTTTGAAGTCTTGTATAGGGGAGGGACACCTCTCTCCCCTTTGTCCCTCTTTTGTCTTTTGTTTTTGGCTTAAAAGGCAACATGCATGCTTGCTTGTTTTTGGTGCCATTTCAGAGCTTTTTTTTGGGTGTTTTGGATCATATTTTGTCTCTGTCTAATGGTGTTTTGTTGGTCCTATGCATGCACCTTATACTTGCTTTGCATTCCTCTATTTGGCATAGAAATGCATCTTGTGTTTAGGCCATGTTTCTTGCATGTATTAGCATCACTCCATGAAGTTATTAGCATCATTTTGCCATGTTTAAGGGCTGTGAGCCACTGATTTTGCCATGTTTGGCATGCTTGGTATAGTGGCTTTGCATTTTGGCTTGTAAGCCTTGGTTGTGTAGATCACTAGCACGCTTAACTTAGTTTTTTTTTCTCATGATTTGGCATCATTGTAGGCTATATTTCAGTCCCTAAATCATGCTCATATGCTTGCATTGGTCATCACTTTCATGCTTTGGAAGGTTGTTCTTTTGTGCCTTGAAATAGGCCTTGTGCATGTTTGTGTATTTGAGGTATTTTGGGGCTATCATATCAGAGGGTTTGGGTGTATTTTTGCATGCTAGAATTCTGTTTTTATTTTCCTAATATATGCCATGAGTGGTCATTTTAATAGGTAGTGGAATGCTCCACTTTGTGTCTTAGCTTTAGGCCTTTATGGTTGCATGTTGGCTTGGACATTTGCCCACCATTTGGGCCACTTTTGGCCACTGTTTTGGGGTGGATTGAGGTCTGCCCCATCATGGTTTAAGTCCACCATTGCACATTTGTCTAATGCTTGTTGCATGTTTGATTAATATGGTCTTGCCACATGCTAATCCTATTGCCTAAATTGTCCATGTTTGGATTGCATTTGCACCTTGCAAGTTGCATTACATTTGGCATGTTTGTATTTTAGTATTAGGTTGCATTGTGGAGCCATGCTTGCATAACATGCATTGCATTACTTGGTTTGGGGTGTCAAACCAAGTGTGAGGGTTGAGAGGAGTTCATACCACAAGTGATGCAACTTGTCCCAACTCTCGGTCATCGAGGCCCTTGACCAATACATGATAGAGCCTTGGTCTTCATTTGTGTGTTGCATGCATTTCCATTAAAATGCAAACGTGGCCTTTTAGGCCATCATGCACCAAGATGCATCATTGATGGCCCGAGGGTCGAGGGCTATGCTCTCTTGAGTCTAACACATGATAGGGAGCACAGCCATGCTTACATTTGCTCAAAACTCCATGTCATGCCTTACTTTTGTCTTTATTGTCAAAACTGCCTTCTCAGGAATTTTCACGACGGCAAGATAGAGTGCCGACCGCCATCGATTGCATGGCCGATAACCCCATGGATAGCCAGAGATATTTTAGATGGCGGTGGGCATCTCCTCCACCGATGGTGTGCGGAAAGATACAAGGAAGGTATTCTCGACTTTAGCGCTTTTGGAGAGACAGGCAAGAAAAACAGAGGCAAATAAAGGGCATGACGCGGGTCTTCTGGGCAAGTTGGATCGAGCATGCATCATTCACAAGATCCCGAGGCGTGAGGCCCCTTTCTTTTTATATTGGATTTAATTTGATAATTAGAAATTTTGTAATAATTTATTTATTTATTGTTTGGACTGTAATATTTATTTGGTCCCTCCGAGCGAGGGCAAATTTGTAATAAGGGTGTGTGTGTGTGTATGCATTCCAACCCCCACTTCTTTCTTCCCTTTTATTTACCTACTTACGATGGTAGATTAGGGCATGTTTAAATTAGCATATAGTATGATAGCATGCGTGCATCCATACATTTGTTTTACATGCACCAGGCTCGGTACATCACGCTAACTGCATTGTATTTCAATTTCCAAATTGAATACTTGTTACTTGTAGCATTTCACATGCCATGCTTAGGATAGCCGAGCCTGTCTAGATTACACCCTTGCTTGTGTTGCATTAGCCACTTAACATGAACTAGGACCATGCATATGATTACTAACTAGTTTCTATTTTGGCTTGGAGTACTAGGTGAGTTTTTTCGCTTTAGCATATCGCATGCGTGTGAATGTTGCCATAACAGCATGATTACCATGTGGCTAAGTGCTTATATGAGATAAACTGCCTGAATGCCTGTGGGTAAAGGTTGGATTGTTTGAGTTGGAAAAATTCATTGAAATCCGTGTTTTAACCTACTTGCGAGTAGCAAATTCCAAAGCGTTTTTCAAAACAAACGAATATGCAATGCTTGTTTCCAAATTAGGTAATCTAGTCTATACTTGTTTGCTGTGCGCATAACATAATAATTCTAGGCTAATAACCGGAGTAAGAACACATAACGTTTTCAAAATCGGATATCATGGTTAGTGGAGGCCGGTCTTCGGACCGGGCGAGAGGGGGTGCTCATAGCTGACCTTCCCCGATCGTACCCAAGCTCTCGAGCCAAGACAACTTTGGTGATGATGGACACGTGGCCTTCGGCACCGAGTCAGGGTTTCCTAAATTCCCCCATAAAAAATATTTAGGTGGCGACTCTGTATCTGGCAAAGCAGTCCATGTTTGGCACTTTTTTTCAAAATCTGTTTTTCTCAAAACGATTTGCTAGAGTTGGACTCTTTGGTTCAGATTACGAACCGCAACAAACAAAAAAGGGAGTCCGAACTGTAGCCGAGGTCTCTCGCGGGCTTGTTACAGTTTCTGGCGACTCTGCTGGGGATTTTAGAGAGCTTGACTCGAACTCATGATATCCTGTTTTGATTCCATTTATGTGTCTGTTTGCATTGCATGTGCATTGGTGCGCCTAGGACACCGTGTTGGCCATCTGCTATTCCTGAGCGGTTTGCTGGAGGCTTGTCTTGTCAAGGCATGACCATAAGGCTGACCGGTTATGGCTCTGCCAAGATGGGGAACACAAACCACGGTTTTACCGGAACAACCTTTTTGACCATTCGACCTAGTGCATAGTCGGAATCCATAGTGACCATTCCAAACTAGGACAAAGTTGCTTACCCGATATAGGTTGTTTGAAATCGTCGTAGTGAAACCCTAGCTCTCGACAAAATAGGACAGGAAACCCTACCCTAATATAGGGTGTATTGGCTCTCTTTACATGCTATGTGCTTTTAGAGTGTATCTCTCAGAATGCGCACATCGGTTTGCAAGTTTTGTATCCGACTGAGGCACCAAGAATGATTTTGGGGAATCATTATCTGTGGGTACCAAATTCGAGACATGGGGCAATGATTGAACAAATGATCGATTCGAGGAACAGTGTATCCAGTTCACTAGCAGTGTGTTATGATATCCAACCGTGTGTTGTATGTTTATTTTATGCCGTTATGCTGTCCAATTGTCTGTTTATTTATACGCTTTATTTATCTTTTTACTAGGTAGTTGAGCACAATTGCTTCTGACCCGGTAGATATTCCCCAAGCACCCTGGATTAGAGGTCGTCAACTCCATCGATCTGAGGATCTGGTAGACGGACAACCAGTGTACCACTCACTACCCCCGGTTACTAGACGGAGGTCAGTCAGGCAGAGGACATCAAGATGCAAATCGATTCAGAGGGCCTTATCTACCCCACCTGTGTTCAGTAGGGATCAGGATTCCGTGTCACCAACAGAGAGAGAATATATACCGTGCTCAACCAGAAAGAATAGTATGGCTAGTTTGGAGGAGATGGTGCGCCACCTCCAAGAGAGCATGAAAACAATGCAAGGATGCCGTCCGTCGGCGATTCGCTAGGCAACAACAGCCACGCCATTGTGAAGGAACAGGCAGAGACAATTGCCAGACTAGAGCAGCAAACCGGAGCATCTGCTTCGCATCAAGATCCTCCCCCACCAGGAGTTCCAAACCTCGGGGAGATAGCCAATGTTTAGAATGATACAGAACTGCCCACAGGACCACCCCCATCTCCAATCCTACCTCAAATCCAACCTCAGCTATCAAAAACACCCACCAACCTACCGGACTCTCCCTTTGAGTTCGAGACTGATCCCACCGCACTAAAGTTGAGCAAGCTTGAAAAGTTGTTCAAGAGATCCCAAGGGGTCAAGACTATCTCCGACATTGAAGATGGATATACCGACGCAGCTGTAACGCTGCCCGACAGATTCAAAATGCCTCATATTGATCGATTCGACGGGTCCAGGGACCCCATGGTGCACTTAAGACTGTTTTCAGATGTCCTAAGGCCAATGGGCCTCAGTAGGCTTCAGAAGTTGTCTTTATTTGGCCGGACCCTGTCGGGTGTGGCGGCCATATGGTATGCCAAGCTAGAAGATGACGTTAAGAGGAATTGGGACGAAATGGCTGAGGCCTTCATCGTGCAATACTCATACAATACACAGATTGAGATTACGACCCGTGATCTCGAGACGACTAGGCAAGAGCCTAAGGAGTGTTTTTCAGAGTTCGTAACCAGATGGAGGGCCAAGGCTTCGATGATGACCTTAAGGCCTACGGACAAAGACCAGATTCGGATGATTGTGCGCAATCTTCAGCCGAAGTTGATGCAAAAGATGATAGTTCTCCCATTTCCTACTTTTTCTGACCTACATGAAATGGGGGTGCAGATTAAAGATGCCTTGAAGCAAGGCTTGATTGATAACGATCGGGAGCAACCCCGAAGGACCTTCAACCGCAACACTAATGCAGGCCCGAGTGGCACTACTACTACGAGAGCCTCCGAAGTAAGCATGGTAACCGCCAACCCCCCACCAAGAGCCATGGTAGCTACGCCATTCTCCGGTGCGTCCGGAAGCAACCCACAAACAGCTAAATACCCACCCAAGAACACCAGAACCTTCGCCCCACTTTACATGCCCCTGTCCAAGGCTTTGGGCGTGCTAATCAAAAAAGGGCACTTGAAGCCCCTAGAGCCCCGACCCCTACCAGAAAAACTTCCTCCTACCCATAACCCAGCCAAGTATTGTGCATTTCACCAACAGCACGGTCATGATACCGATCTGTGCTTCCGGTTGCGTCATGAGATTCAAGATCTCATCGATAACGGGGTGATTTTGCCTCCCGAGAAGCCCAATGTTACTACAAATCCCCTCCCCACACATAACCAAGTTCCACCACCCAAAAGACTCAATTTCATCCATACTGAGGCCGTGTCCTACAACCCTAGTATCTATATCACACCTACCCACCTGCCTAAACCGGAGGTGTTTCTTCCCGATTGCACCGACTTGTGCATGATGGACATCTCCATGACTCAACCTGAGCCAGCGGTGGTGACCGCCGAGAACAGGAGAGAGGAGATCCCAAAGGAAAAATAGGTGGTTGAGCCAGAGTCCGCGGAATCGGGGAATTATGTTGAGAAGACATATAGTCCGGATGACTACATTTCATCAATAGGCCAAGATGGGCCCGGAGTAGAATTACCAATAGAGGGAGAGTTGTGTGTGATTCACGGGGATAATTTGGGACAGGGAAAAGATTGTGTAACAGCTGTGGGGAAGGACCTTGCCGATCTCCAGTTTTACAGTGACCAAGACCCAGAAGATGCGGCAGTCGCATGGTTTGATTATGAGAATTCAGCAGAAGTTACTGGGTGGTTGGACGATCAACTCGATGTAGTAGGAGAATTTCACGCAGAGCAGGGCCCAGCAGGGGTGAGAATATCAGTAACGGCCGGGAGGGTCGAAGAACAGAGTACATCGCCGGAGGGCGCCGGTGTCAAGAATTTCGCCCGAGATTGGAATATTTTGAGTACGGGGATTATTGAACAGTCAGTCATGTTGGAACAAGCAAGTTTTGAAGATTCCGAGAGAATCAGGAAGGCGAAGGCCCATATGGGAATTGAAACTGCTGTGTGCACAGGAACCGAGAATGTTGCGGGCATGTGGATAGAAGGTGCTGCGAGCGCAAAAAACAGTCATACCAGAGCCGGACAGGTGTCTATCAGCCGTCGATGGCACGTGGTGGGAAGATGAGGACTTATGTCTTGCCCATCCGGATGAAGATTGGGGAAATAACTAACCTGATGACACCTGGTACCTTGGAGAGGTCGACCACATGACGCGGAGTGGGCGGTATTTCAAAGCCCCACACTTAGATCAACCAGAGGCCTCGGGGAAGGATAGAGAAGCTGAGAAGCAAAAGGAGAAGCAGCTTGAGGAGGAAGCTGTACTCAAACAGCTAAAAAAGATACAAGCAGACATCTCCATCTGGGGACTGCTCATGGCCTCCACGAGTACATAGGCGGTGTTACAGACTATGGATAAGGCCAAACTCTCTATAGAGACTACACCGGGCGGTGGTTGATTTGGTCTTCCGGAGGAGGTTTCCCGGCATTAACCTTTTCAGACAAAGAACTTCCGCCCGAGGGCATAAATCACAATAAACCCCTCTACATCTCCGTGGAATGTAGAGATAAGTGGATACCGGTGGTACTTGTCGATACCGGGTCTGCTATCAACGTCTGCGCAGCAAGGACGGCGTACGCAATTGGTTTGAAAACTGCAAATTTCATACCAACAGCCTAGGTCATCCGGGCGTATGACAATACAAGTAGAGAAGTAATGGGAACAGTAAAAGTTCAGATAAAGGTTGGGCCGGGACAACACGAGATAGATTTCCATGTCCTAGAAGTTCCCGCAACTTTTAATTTGCTTTTAGGGCGGCCATGGCTGCATCAGGTGAAGGCAGTGTCATCTACTTTGCATCAAATGGTGAAATACCCCTACGGGAAGGGAGTAGCCATTGTCTTTGGGAATTCATCAATCCACCCACCACCAGAGGTATCCACGCTTGTTCTAGAAATCGAGCATGGCATGGAGGATGCATTCATATCAGGTTTTACCTTGGCCGAGGCTCAGGTCGTACAGAATATCATGGCTGCTAACGAAGGGATATATGTCAGTGCTCAAGCAGGGTATCTCACGAACAAGCTCCAATACATCCCCGGGATGGGATTAGGAAAGAGCGGCCGTAAGGACATTGCAGCATCGGCCGAAGTGCCGCACAACCCTCATACCTTCGGCTTGGGTTATCTGCCCACCAAGGAAGATTGGGTAAGAAAAGGAAAAGAGATGGCTGGAAGAGCCAAAGCAAAACAGATGGGAAAACTCTTTGAATTGATGCGTCGGCCCATCCGAGGTACCCTGAATGGACGCTTCGTCCGGGAGGGGGAGGATTTTCCATTCTGTGGTTTTCCGGAGCCATGGCTGAACGCAGAGAAGAAGCGCGTGTCAGGGTTCGAAATTTTCTTTGACCTATAGTTAGCTGGGGATGATGTTGCTGGAGAGCAGACAAACCCAACAGTTGAGGCTGAGCATAGCAAAGAATTGGAGCCTACGGACACAGAGTTTGAAATGGGGGTAGCACTGGCATGTCTACTTTCAGATCCTTCGATCGACCCGGTTATTGCAGGGGATGACTCCTCGGTGTCCATGATCGGAGATGAAACGGCTGCGGGCCTACTTGCAAACATTTTGGATGCATCCATCACACCCTCCCTCGTCTGGCGCATGCAAGAGGGATTTCGAAAGACGGGTCGGTGGTAGTGAACCGGAATCTGATTCCACCGAGTCTTGTGAGTCGGAATCAGGTTCCAGCTCGTCTGAGTCTGAGTCTGGTATTCCTAGGGGTGATAACCCGGATGCCCTGATCTGTCGGTCGTCTTTTCGTTCTCTTTTGAGTCTGTTGTATGAAGAATTGGACGATTTGGAAGTACATAATGAGAATGAGGTGAATGTGGTTTCAGTACTTTTCATGCCTTTGATTTATTGTTTAAATCGGGACTTTCAAAATTTTGATGAAAAGCAGCAGGACGAAATTCCTCCGGTTTTGCAACGACTAATTGAACAAGAGCGAGAGGTTTGTTAAACCCTTAATTGATGAAATCACTAGTGAACATTAGTCTTGAGAAGGACCGCGGTAAGCCGATCGGGTCCACGTTGTCTTCGGAGGACGCTTGGTCACTTTATTAAAAGATTTCAAAGATGTTTTCGCGTGGTCCTCGAAGACATGCAGAATCGATCTGAGATTATGCTGACCGGATCCCTCTTGACCCGAGGCGCATCAAAAGCGAAACTTCGGAAGGATCCATACTGATTGGGCCATTAAGATCAAGGAAGAGGTCACCAAGCAGATTGACGCAGGCTTCCTACTGGTATTCGAATACCCGACTTGGTTGGCCAACATTGTTCCAGTACCGAAGAAGGATGGCAGAATCCGGGTATGTGTGGATTTCAGGGATTTGAACAGAGCCAGTCCGAAGGATGACTTTCCCTTACCGCATATCGACAAGTTGGTAGATTTCACAGTGGGGCATGCTTTGCTTTCGTTTATGGATGGCTTCTCAGGTTATAATCAGATAGTAATGGCACCCGAAGACCGAGAAAAGACTGCTTTTACCACTCCGTGGGGTACATATTGCTACAGAGTGACGCCATTTGGGTTGAAGAATGCTGGGGCTACATATCAGCGAGTACAACCACAATATTACATGACATGATCCATAAAGAGGTCGAGGTGTGCGTGGGCGACATGATTGTCAAGTCCAAAGAAAGAGAGGGCCACTACACCCTTGCAAAAGTTCTTTCAAAGGATCGAGAATTTCGCAATTGTGTGAATCCTCGAAGTGTCGTTTGGTGTTCTGGGGAAAAATCTTTGGGATTTCGATTACACAAAGGGCATCAAGTCGACCCTTCAAAATCAAGGCCATCTTAGAAATGCCACCACCAATGGTGAAAAGGAGGTGCGAGGCTTTACGGGTAAAGTGCAATTCATAAAGGCGGTTTATCTCAAAACTAACCTTAACTTGTGAACCACTTTTTGGTCTTCAAGAAAGAAAGAAGTTCAATGGGACGGCCGATGCCAAAATTGCATTTGAGCAGTTAAAGAATATCTGAGAATCCGCCGTGTTGTCACCACCAAAGCCGGGGAAACCGTTGATGTTGTATCTGTCAGTAACCGAGACTACAATGGGCTGCATGCTCGCACAAGAGTCGGAAGATAAAGTGGAAAGGGCCATCTACTATCTGAGCAAGAAGATCTTTGGATTCTGAGACCCGCTACACTCCGCTGGAGAAGGCTTGTTTGGCCTTGGTATGGGCTACCAGGAAGCTGCGGCACTACCTGTTAGCTCACTCTGTAATGTTGGTTTCACGACTCGATCCCATTAAATATCTTTTCGAGAAACCAGCACTTACGGGTAGGCTAGCTCGTTGGCTGTTGTTGCTCTCCGAATTTGATCTCAAGTATGTGACGCGCAAGTCGGTAAAAGGGAGAGCGGTAGCGAGTTCTTCTTGTCCACGGTTGAAGGGGATGAAGCGGTTGAGTACCTATTCCCAAATGAAGCTATTTTACACATCGAAGATGAAACTTGGACGATGTACTTTGTGAGCGTCAAATCGATGCGGGTATGGGATAGGGGTGTTCTTGATGGCGCTGGCGATTCCGTATCCCTTTAGCATTCAAGCTTCGGTTCAAAGTCTCGAACAATGAGGCGAGTATGAGGCATGTATTGGGTCTAGAAGCGACCCTAGAACTAGGGGCAAAGGCGATTAGGCGTCGTTGGGGACTCGAACCTTGTTGTGTCTCGGCGAAAGAGGCAAAGTCAAGGAGAAAAAGATGATAATTTACCACCAGACCTTGGATTTGTTAGTTCCTCGGTTTGAGAAGTTAAATTTCACTCACCTAGTAAGAGAGAACAACAGGTTCGCAGATTCGTTAGCAACTCTATCTTCCATGATAGACATCCCATCTGGAGTCCGGATGCATCCAGTCATTATTGACCAGAAATTTGCACCTGCTTACGAGTCAATCTCTGCCATAGATGAAGTGCAGGACAACAACCCTTGGTATTACGACATATGGAACTTCTTGGAGAAGGAAGCGTATCCACCAGGGGCAAATGCCAAGGACAAAAGGGCGATCAGAAGAATGGCTGTTCAGTTTATCATCTGCGGGGGTAAATTGTACAAAAAAGGTCATCTGGGAATGCACAAGCTGTGTGTAGAAGCTGAAGAGTTAAAGCGCCTGATGGAGGCCATCCACGGAGGAGAATGTGGGGCACATATGAATGGGGTAATGCTGGCACGGAAGATCCTCAGACAGGGTTACTACTGGTCTACCATGGAGGAAGATTGTATCAGCTTTGTTCGGCGATGCCACAAATGCCAGATCCATGCAAATCGCATGAACATCCCACCGTCAAAGCTGTACAACATGACGTCGTCATGGCCATTTTCAGTTTGGGGAATTGATGTGATTGAGGTACATTACGAAGAAGTCAGAATGGGCATGAGTTTATCTTGGTAGCAATAGATTACTTTCTGAAGTGGGTCGAGGCCCAATCTTATGCGGTCTTTGAAGGCTTCGCGCATGTCGCAAAGTTTATCGAAACAACATTATCTGCCGTTATGGAGTCGAGCGAGATCATTTGGACAATGGTTCCCACTTCAAGAAAGAGGTGATTGATTTGTTGGAGAAATACAATGTGGCTTTTCATAAGCCGTCCACATATCGACGCATGAGACCAGCGGAGCGATTGAGGCCGCCAACAAGAACATCAAACACATATTGCGAAGATGGTGGAAACCTCTAGGAGTGGCGGATAAGTTGCCGTTTGCTCTGTGGGGCTACCGAACTTCAATTAGAACTTCTCTGGGCGACTCCATATTTCTTGGTTTATGGGATGGAGGTTCTACCTATAGAGATTGAGGTTCCGTCTTCTGAGTATTGGTGAGTGTCAAATAGCCGAGGCAGATTAGCGTGAGCGGTCGAGAACTCATGCTCTTTGATGAGAGGAGATTAAAAGCACTATACCATGTCCAAGGATATCAACAGAATTGCGGGCTTTCAACAAGAAGGTTAACTCGAGAATTTGAAGGAAGGAGATTTGGTACTCAAAGACAACCGAGCTCCCATCCACGACCCAAGGGCAAGTTCAAACCCAATTGATTTGGTCCTATATCATCAAGTCTATTTGGTCGGTGGAGTGTGGTTACGATGGACCTAGATGGCCTAGAGTTCTCCCAGTGATCAACATGGACAAGTTGAAGAAATATTACCCCTGAGAGGCTCACTAGGCCGAAAACCCGAAGGGGCGACCTAGGCAAAATTTAGAGCACAAAAAATTAGAAAATATAAAAACTGAGCTCGCAAGGTTGAAAACCTGCAAAGGACGGCCTTGGCAAAAGTTAGAGCGCAAAAGGAGAGTGAAAATACTCGAGTGAACCCAAGCCTGAACTACGTAAGGCTTGATTCCCATCTTTGGGATACGTAGGCAGCTTCATCCCGAAGTTCAGCCATAAAACTTTTCCCCGATCAACTTTGTCCATTTAATCATCTTGATCATCTTTGTCCATCAGCGTTTATCGCAATCTCAGTCTGATGCCATTCGGACTAGGGCAACTTTCATTCTTTGTCATGCAGTCTTTGTGGTACCGTTCAAACAAGGCAACTTTCCGGTTGCTAGGATCGAGGTTGCGCATCTCGTTGACGGATCTCAGCGTGTCGATTGATCCATATCGAAAATAGTTTTGAAAATTTTTAATAAAGGTGACTTTGTTCAAATAAATCTTTTTACAACTAAGACCATTTATGGACCAAAACAGAAAATTTTCAGTACCACAACCTTCAAGTTCATTGATTTCAATATAGAGTTCTCTTGCTCTTACATACGATTGAAGTTGCTTTTTATTACATTCACAAAGAAAACTTGAAAGTACTAATAAAGCAATAAATTCGGGGCATGGTCAAGTCAAATGTCCCTACGCCCCCTTCCAGAGCTGGTCGAAGCCTCTGATGCCAAAGTGGGCCCTTCCTGTGCCTCTTCGTTAAGCCAATCCAAGCACTCATCAGACAAAGTGCAACTGAAAGTGGGAGCAGGGGCCAGGAGTTCTCTCGTCCTCCATCTTTGTGGCATATCCAGACATGTATGCGCTGGAATCGGGAATGTAGTCGGGTACTCTATCCCTTCCGTGAGCAAGTCGATCATGACCGAATCGGGCGGGATCTGGAATGGAAAGTAGAAGACACAGTGAGTCAAGCCAATCAATTGGATCCCGGGTTGACGGGTCATGCTGTAGCTCATTACCGGGAGATTGAGCCAAGGGCACTGCCAAGCAATACGGTCTGTGGACAAACTGCACATCCATTCGAACCACCAACCCTCATCAAGGGCATCAACTAGGCGCTGCCTGAAGAAGTAACCGCGAGCTGAGTAAGCTGGGCAAGAGTCCACAACCTACAGTTTATCCATCAACCATACCTGGGGAGGGATGAAAAATGAGAGAATAAAGAATAGAGAGATGTACGATGAGAGGGAAAAGTGAGAAAAGGGTTTTGTGAGAAAAACCGAGCTTGAGGGCCGAGTGATGTAAGCAAACATATATGTGAGATTGGGAGGGAAACATTAGCTGCAGTAATAGTGGACTCCCTGCTAATCTGGTCGTCTCTCGACGATAAAAGGCGTCTAAGCCCAGCAACGTCTCAGCCAGAATCATGGCAATGCAGCTTTTGCCCTCCTTCAAGCCTTGGGCAACCTCAATCAACTGGACACTAGACCCTCCGGAACCTGAAACAAATAGAAAATGAGATAGCATGCACAAACAGAGGGCGTGTCACCGGAAGCCTTGCTAGTGATGGTCACCGCGATCACCAGTCTCAGAAAAACGGCAAACCAAGCTCGGAACATCCAGCATCCCATCACAAATCAGAGAACGAGCATCGGGTATTAAGAGCCCACACATTTGCCCTAAGACTTGGGCATGGCCAAAACGAAGTTGGGGCAAAATCTCTTCATTACGCTCAGATTCCATTAGAGCTTGGAAATCTTCGAAGGTAGGACACACCTCTTGCCCGCTAAAGCTGAAGACGTGTGTCACCGAATTCCAAAACCTTGTCGCGGCATGAAGAAATGGAAAATGCAGCGGGGTATGACGCAAAGTGAATAGTGCGTTTATCTTAGAAGGCAGGAAATTCAGCTTTTCCGAGCCATCCAAGTTGTTAATCCAAGTTGCGAGATTTTGGGGAAGGAATTCTTCCATTTGGAGTAAATCAGAGTGGAAATGAAGAGAACTACGAAGTTGTATTTCACTCTCTTTAAGTCTTTGTACTGTTTATCGAGTTGTACTCGCACCTGCTTGGTCATAACGAGGCCCTCTGTTTTGCTTATCGAATTGTAATTGGTTCACTACCTGATTATTACGATGCGATGCTTCGTTTTCAAAACACAGTGTCAATTTCGGTCACATTGTCATGTGATGCCTTGCGATGCGATGCGTAGAACGTGCAAATGCAACACCTTTTGAACAAATAGCTGTTTCATTTCCGTCATATATTTCTAAAAAAAAAAAAGAAGAAGAAGAAAATATGCGATTTCAAAAAATAGGACCTGCCTGAGGCAATGCAATGTGCTTAAACTCCTAATAAAAAGGAAAGTAAAGCAGGAGAATAACAGGGTAGCAGGGTACCTGAATGGATACTAGTAACCTTCCCTCGCAGTCATTGTACCTTTCGCACCCTTGTTCGGGTTAATTGTGTGGTTTGGCACCTTCATCACTCAAGGCAATACAAGAAAATGCACTGTCAGAATGCAAGTGGACCTTCGAGTTGACCTCAGGCCATGACTTTTGTGAGCGATGCTCGGTACACGCGAAGGACGCTCATTCCCGTATCCTTTTATATCTTGTGAATTCCATAAATCATTTCAATCATACTGTGTCGCAGTACGTTGCATTTCAGCATCATGTTTTGCCAGGTTCAATTTCAAATTCCTTTATATACACATTGCGTGCATGCGTGCATTGCTTTACTTACATGTGTTCAAGTCCCTTTTATATATACATTGCGTGCATGCGTGCATTGCTTTACTTACATGTGTTCAAGTTCCTTTATATACACATTTCGTGCATGCGTGCATTGCTTTACTTACATGTTTTCAAGTTCCTTTTATATACACATTGCGTGCATGCGTGCATTGCTTTACTTACATGTGTTCAAGTTCCTTTATATACACATTGCGTGCATACGTGCATTGCTTTACTTACATGTGTTCAAGTTCCTTTTATATATACATTGCTTTACTTACATGTGTTCAAGTTCCTTTATATACACATTGCGTGCATGCGTGCATTGCTTTACTTACATGTGTTCAAGTTCCTTTTATATACACATTGCGTGCATGCGTGCATTGCTTTACTTACATGTGTTCAAGTTCCTTTTATATACACATTGCGTGCATGCGTGCATTGCTTTACTTACATGTGTTCAAGTTCCTTTATATACACATTGCGTGCATGCGTGCATTGCTTTACTTACATGTGTTCAAGTTCCTTTTATATACACATTGCGTGCATGCATGCATTGCTTTACTTACATGTGTTCAAGTTCCTTTTATATACACATTGCGTGCATGCGTGCATTGCTTTACTTATATGTGTTCAAGTTCCTTTATATACACATCGCTTGCATGCGTGCATTGCTTTACTTACATGTGTTCAAGTTCCTTTATATACACATTGCGTGCATGCGTACATTACTTTACTTACATGTGTTCAAGTTCCTTTATATACACATTGCGTGCATGCGTGCATTGCTTTACTTACATGTGTTCAAGTTCCTTTTATATACACATTGCGTGCATGTGTGCATTGCTTTACTCACATGTGTTCAAGTTCTCTTTCCACACTCATTGCTTGCATACGTGCATAGCTTTACTCACATGTGTTCAATCCCGCTATTTTTTCTATACACACTGCGTGCGTTGTCGCGCACTTTCGATTGCTTTGTCACGCATGTTGCTAACGATATTGTCCTTGTTAAGTTTGTTCTCTTTACAGGCACGATATTGTATGTACAGCTCATTTGAGGCAAGCCGGACGAACGCCGCAGTATTGTATCCTCCGAGTGAGACGTATTGAGAATTGCATAATTCTCTGACATCCTTTCTGCATTGTAGTGTAGCTTGGTGTATGCTAGCTTAAAACTGTTGCATGTGTGCTTCGTTACAGCTTTCTTTGCATGATCATAAGTTATGCTCGACTTCTTGCATTTTCAGTTGCATTTTGCCCCTGCCTTCGAGCGCATACCTTGTTTATCTTGCATGTTTGTCCAAGTCTTTGACCTTGTCAAAAATGGGTCGTCTCTGGGCTTTGACATTCACTCCCGTCATTGTTATGACTTTCGAGTTCTGTCAAAGAGGGGCAACTGTAGATACTCCATTTTTGACCATCCTCAAGACTTGGACGTCACCGTTTGAACACTCGGTGATTATCCATGTTTGTGTTCGTTTGGAGTTCCCGGAGGTCTCAGCTACGCACCCTGCCTCAGGATCTCCGAACTCGACCGTTTTGTGTCTGGTTTTGCACCAAACACTTGTGTTTTGCCTTGGAAGGGCGGAATGGCTTATTAGCCATCCCCCACCGACCCTCTCCTATCATCACCGGCCGCACATGTGTACCACCGGCAGTGTTTTCTTAAAAACAATGGCCGGTCGGCACTATGTTTAGTCGAGCGGCACTTTATTGTGCCGGTGTTCCCCTTTGGTGGCGGCAAGATGCACCCTTTGCACCTAAGGCATGGTGCATGCCAATGTGCCACCGAATACACCATCACTCATCCCCGTGCATGGGAGTGACCTCTTTGCACCTTTGAACCCCCAAACCTTCTAGAAGGTTGACCCCTTTGGCCAAGCTTCTTGGAGAAGCTTGGCCAGTTGTCTTAGCTTCCCCAAGAAGCCAAGACCCCTTTGCACCCTTTGCCCCTTTTAGTTAGTTTCTTGGAGAAGCCTTGAGCCTTGTTTTTTGCCTATATAAGCACCATCTCTCTCCCTTTGTTGGAAGTTAGCCATTTTCATCAAAAAAACCAGAGCTTGTGTATCTATGTATCTGCCATATATCTCCTCTCTCTAGATTTTCCATCTCTCTCCTCTTGTGTGTGTGTTTTTAGGCCTAAAAGTGTGGTTTTACCTTACTTTTGCACTAATACACACACCATTACACCTTAGCTTGAGATTGGGAGGCTTGGAGGGTTGTTTGCTGAGGTTTTGGACTGTTTTTGATCAGAAGAAGAGGGCTGGATCATCTGTTCTTGAGGTGTTCTTCAAGGGTGAGCACTTTGCTTTAGTTTCCCCATTTTTGCAACAAGTTTTTACATGTTTTGCTTACTGTTTTTAGCTTTGTGTATAACATAAAAAAGTCTTATATTTTCTTGCTTTTAAACTTTCATTAAGGTCACTTTGTGGTTTGAGTGCAAACTCACCCTCTTAGGCCTTATTTTGGCCTCTTTGGTGCCTTTTCTTGAGGCCTTATTTGCCTTGTTGTTTTGGGTCCTCTCATCACTGAAAACCAGTGGGTTTTTAGTAGTGAGGAAGGTGGTTTGAAGTCTTGTATAGGAGAGGGACACCCCTCTCCCCTTTGTCCCTCTTTTGTCTTTGTTTTTGGCTTAAAGGGCAACATGCATGCTTGCTTGTTTTTGGCGCCATTTCAGAGCTTTTTTTTTTTGGGTGTTTTGGATCATATTTTGTCTCTGTCTAATGGTGTTTTGTTGGTCCTATGCATGCACCTTATACTTGCTTTGCATTCCTCTATTTGGCATAGAAATGCATCTTGTGTTTAGGCCATGTTTCTTGCATGTATTAGCATAACTCCATGAAGTTATTAGCATCATTTTGCCATGTTTAAGGGCTGTGAGCCACTGATTTTGCCATGTTTGGCATGCTTGGTATAGTGGTTTTGCATTTTGGCTTGTAAGCCTTGGTTGTGTAGATCACTAGCACGCTTAACTTAGTTTTTTTTTTCTCATGATTTGGCATCATTGTAGGCTATATTTCAGTCCCTAAATCATGCTCATATGCTTGCATTGGTCATCACTTTCATGCTTTGGAAGGTTGTTCTTTTGTGCCTTGAAGTAGGCCTTGTGCATGTTTGTGTATTTGAGGTATTTTGGGGCTATCATATCAGAGGGTTTGGGTGTATTTTTGCATGCTAGAATTCTGTTTTTATTTGCCTAATATATGCCATGAGTGGTCATTTTAGTAGGTAGTGGAATGCTCCACTTTGTGCCTTAGCTTTAGGCTTTTATGGTTGCATGTTGGCTTGGACATTTGCCCAACTTTGGGCCACTTTTGGCCACTGTTTTGGGGTGGATTGAGGTCTGCCCCATCATGGTTTAAGTCCACCATTGCACATTTGTCTAATACTTGTTGCATGTTTGATTAATATGGTCTTGCCACATGCTAATCCTATTGCCTAAATTGTCCATGTTTGCATTGCATTTGCACCTTGCATGTTGCATTACATTTGGCATGTTTGCATTTTAGTATTAGGTTGCATTGTGGAGCCATGCTTGCATAACATGCATTGCATTACTTGGTTTGGGGTGTCAAACCAAGTGTGAGGGTTGAGAGGAGTTCATACCACAAGTGATGCAACTTGTCCCAACTCTCGGTCATCGAGGCCCTTGACCAATACATGATAGAGCCTTGGTCTTCATTTGTGTGTTGCATGCATTTCCATTAAAATTCAAACTTGGCCTTTTAGGCCATTATGCACCAAGATGCATCATTGATGGCCCGAGGGTCGAGGGCTATGCTCTCTTGAGTCTAACACATGATAGGGAGCATAGCCATGCTTACATTTGCTCAAAACTCCATGTCATGCCTTTGTCTGTCTGTTCTTTGTCAAAAGCTGTCTTCTGCAGAATTTTACGCGGCCAGGAGTATAGAGTGCCGACCGCCATCGATTGCATGGCCGATAACCCCATGGACAGGTAGATATTTTAGATGGCGGTGGGCATCTCCTCCAAGATGGTGTCTTGAAGACATACAAGGAAGGTATTCAGGACTTTGGCGTTTTAGAGAGACAGGCGGTAAAAGCGAAACGATGGCATGGCGGGTCTTCTGGGCAAGTTGGATCGAGCATACATCATTCACAAGATCCTCGGTGAGGCCCGTTTCTTTTTATATTGGATTTAATTTGATAATTAGAAATTTTGTAATAATTTATTTATTTATTGTTTGGACTGTAATATTTATTTGGTCCCTCCGAGCGAGGGTGAATTTGTAATAAAGGTGGGTGTATGTGTGTATGCATTCCAACCCCCACTTCTTTCTTCCCTTTTATTTACCTACTTACGATGGTAGATTAGGGCATGTTTAAATTAGCATGCAGTATGATAGCATGCGTGCATCCATACATTTGTTTTACATGCACCGGGCTCGGTACATCACGCTAACTGCATTGTATTTCAATTTCCAAATTGAATACTTGTTACTTGTAGCATTTCACATGCCATGCTTAGGATAGCCGAGCCTGTCTAGATTACACCCTTGCTTGTGTTGCATTAGCCACTTAACATGAACTAGGACCATGCATATGATTACTAACTAGTTTCTATTTTGGCTTGGAGTACTAGGTGAGTTTTTTCGCTTTAGCATATCGTATGCGTGTGAATGTTGCCATAACAGCATGATTACCATGTGGCTAAGTGCTTATATGAGATAAACTGCCTGAATGCCTGTGGGTGAAGGTTGGATTGTTTGAGTTGGAAAAACTCATTGAAATCCGTGTTTTAACCTACTTGCGAGTAGCAAATTCCAAAGCGTTTTTCAAAACAAAAAGATATGAAATGCTTGTTTCCAAATTAGGCAATCTAGTCTATACTTGTTTGCTGTGCGCATAACATAGTAATTCTAGGCTAATTACCGGAATAAGAACACATAACGTTTTCAAAATCGGATATGATGGTTAGTAGAGGCCGGTCTTCGGACCGAGCGAGAGGGGGTGCTCATAGCTGACCTTCCCCGATCGTACCCAAGCTCCCGAGCCAAGACAACTTTGGTGATGACGGACCGCGTGGCCTTGACCGAGTCGGGGTTTCTAAATTCCCCATAAAAAATATTTAGGTGGCGACTCTGTATCTGGCAAAGCAGTCCATGTTTGGCACTTCTTTTCAAAATCTGTTTTTCTCAAAACGATTTGCTAGAGTTGGACTCTTTGGTTCATATTACGAACCGCAACAAACAAAAAAGGGAGTCCGAACTGTAGCCGAGGTCCCTCGCGGGCTTGTTACACCATGGCAACTCGAGGAAGCAGAGGAGGGGAGAGAGAGGCCGTGACCATCATGGCCGTCGATTTTTGCCGGAAAACTCGAAGTTGGAGATAGAGAGTGAGCAATCTCGAAGAGAAGGGAAGATTGGATCGGGTTGAATTGAAAGCACCACCACTGGAACCCTAATTTTTAGGTGGAGATTGGTGTGAAAACCCTAGAGAGAGTTGGAAGAAAACCCTGAGTCTTATGAATGGAGACCATAATCGGAGCTTGGTGGTCACTTAATCACGATTAGGCAGTGTTTTGAGAGTTTGATGAGTGTGGGTCTCTCTTTGTAGGTAGTGGATAGGTGTGTTTTGAAATTTGAAATTTGGAAAAGTGAGGTGCAACAGATGAAGATAGGTGGTTGTAAAGTTTGTGGCTTTTGGGCTGGAAGTTTTAGAGTGAGTGAGAAGGTTTTCATCTCTACTATCCATCTTCAAACATAAATGAATCATGACCGTTAAAATGTCCTAGTAGGACAATTGTTTCTAGGATAAATTCAAAAACCCTCATCCTTTATTATGTGGCACATTCTAAATATCTACTTTTTTTTCCCCTAAAAAATCCACATCATCATGTCTTTTCTATTTACATATAAAATTTTACACCAACTTAATTTCAATTATAATAACTAATTTTATATAGATTCTATTTGACAAATACTTATTTTTCATATATTTTTCATCGTGTATTTAGTTTTATTGTTATCAGATTTATTTGACATAGTTAACATTTTAATTTAATTATTATGATATTTGAAAAAAAATTTATCTCGATAAATAAATAAATAAATAAGACAAAATATGCTTAATTATGTACATCGCACTGATCAGATTAATTTTCTTTTATATTTTTTCTTTTTTGTCTATCTTATTGATGTCTTAATATTAATTTATATTTAATTTTTTATTTAACATGAAATTATTTATTACAAAATATTTATATTTAATTTAAGTTTTATATACAATATATATGAATAATTCAAAAAGAATGTTAAAGAAAATACCAATACTAACTATACATAATTAATTTATGTATTTTTTTTCTTAATCCAATCACAATATATTTATATTTAATCTTTTAAATAAATTTTGTATAGTTCTACTTTTACATATTTTTATTTTCCAAATTAATATAACAATAAAAATACAATTAAATAATTAGAATCACTTTTAGTTTTATATCACCAATTTTCTTTCTAATTTAACTATTATTTTTAATATTGAAACGAGTGTTTATTTCACTATCTTATAATTTAATATATATATATATATATCATATAAAATCATTATATGATAATTACACTTTTATAGTATAATAGAACTAAAATTATCAAAATAAACAAATAATTTAACCAAATTTATTATATATATAAGTATTCAAGTAACATTTTTATAGAACGATAAGGTTAAGATTATTACAATATATAATTTAAATTTAAATTTTATTTTATATTAAAATTAATATTATTATTTCGTAACACATCATAATATAATACACCACGAGTTATAACCAACTCATAATTTGTGTATCATAGAATTTTTCGTTGTTTTTATTTTTTCAGAAAAAAATTATTTTGATGCAAGTGGAATTCATGATTTTTGGTAAATTTGATTAACACAAATGTGGATTTGATTTCAGGTTGAGAATAGACATTTTTTTAAAAAAACTTTGAAATAAATTATTTTTATGAGTCTTTTACATACAGTCACACACAGTGACAAAAATTTTCATTAGCCATTAGCAAATTTGTTTGTATTTGGCTTTTAATTATTAAAATTTTCTACATATAAAATGTTAAGACTCAAAATCAATTTTTTATTTTAAAAATAAATTCTCGTGCATCGCACGGGTCACTTATTAGTATATATATATATAAGTAGTTTTTTTTTTTCTTTCTTATGTGGTATATTTTAAAGGCTTGTTTTTTTCTAAAAAAGCCACATTAACATGTTGTTACGACCCAAACCCACCTCTATAGGTTTAGCACCGTAACCGGCCAGTAATCCGTGGATTACCAAAGGCCCTAGAACAGATTAGCAAATAATAAGGGGCTGCAGAAGCAATAATACACAATAAACAAGGTCCAATGAGCTATGATAACGTACATGGGACAGAACATTTCAAAACTTTTATATATATATATATATAAACATGCCAGTCCAGGTACACAATATTTACAAAATGTATAACCCAAGACCTGTCTTTACAAAACATATACAGAGACTAGCATGAAATACAAAAACAGCCATGACATTAGGCTTCGTTCGGAACCTCCTCGGGAGGCTTGATTGGTGACAAAAAGCAGAATAGAAGTAGTCAACTCGCCTCGTCATGTGCCGTCTCACCTACATACATAATATAAACTGTGAGCGAAAGCCCAGTGAATAATAACAGAGTAAAGGGGTTTCAATGAATGAGTTCGAACAGATTCAGAAAGCATAATTCAAATTTGTATCAAATTCGTCATTTGTCTAGATCATATACAGACAGAAATCATAAGTCATGATTAAGTTTACGTGATACATCCATTAGCATTATCGAGCGTAGCGTAGCGAGCAGGCGTATACACGTGAGGTTACGAATAACCAGTTCCATAAAGGAACCTCCGGATTCGATATGAGCAGGCCGAGCCCGTGCGGGGCCTCCGCAGACGTAACAGAGTGCAAAAAGAAATAAGTTCCATAAAGAAACCTCCGATACCGTGTAACGGCTAACAGATATCACATGATGCTAAAGATGTCACGAATATATATTAGAAATTGAACAATCATTCATTGCACATAACGTATCATTTCGGAAAACATATCTTGTTTTATCACACAGAAAGTAGATATAGTTAGAACATAACTTTACTAAGTTATTACTCACAGTTAGTCTTGAAACAAACAAACGGGACAGATAGGTCAGACAGAATGCGACACGTGACCTACATAACACATAACAGATATACACTTGAAACACACATTCTAAATGCACAAAACTTACGCCGTTGGTTCTTAGTGTGTTTCTAACCTTAAAGCCTCACTATAGAGTCTTAGACATGGCCTAGGAATGCCTAAGATGGAATGAGGATGCAAATATGACTTGGAAAACATTTTTTCAAAACTTGCTAAAAATAGGAGTGTCGCTCGAGCGAGGCTTTCTTCGCTCGAGCGAGCCTGCCAAAACAGAAGGGTCACTCGAGCGTAGAATCATTCACTCGAGCGGTCTGCAAAGATGCAAAAGTACTGGATGGTGCAATTTTACGCTCGATGCTCGCTCAATGCCCGCTCGAGCGTGAGACACACCCTTCGCTCGAGTGTAAGTCTCGTCACTCGAGCGTGCGTTTGCGTGCACCAAAAACCTGAGAACTTGCAATTTACGCTCGAGCCACCATTCTTTCACTCGAGCAGAGCTCTGAACAAATGATGGTCGCTCGAGCGTGGAATCCTTCGCTCGAGCGAGGAAGCCAAATTCTGGAATTTCCAGATTTGCCTCCCAAGCTCAAACCAATCATTCAACACCCCAAATCTCAACCTCTTGGGCCAATTTTCTGGAAAAACACTTTAAACTCATAGTATAAGATGTTTCAAAGATCAATTTGTAAAATCAAAGCCCAATGGTGAGTCAAACAAACACAATTTCAAATAAAACTCCAAGAATTATGAAAGAACAAAACATGCAAGTGTTCATTTGAATTCAATGTTCCAAAAATATAACCAAATGTAAGATTAAACTCAAAATCATGATGAATTCATGGACTACAACAAAAATGTGGACATGCATGTGGAAATTCATGAAGAACAACTCCAAAATCCAAGAATATGTGCATGCATGCATGAATTCACTCTCAAACCCAACTCTTAAACCAATTCTAGACTTTAAACTCTAAATCACCATGAGCCATGCAAGAATTAACTCAATTCACAATTAAGAAGGTAATTCCCCTACCTTAAGTCTTGAATTCCAAGTCTAGGAGCTCAAATTGGCAATCTACTCTTGAATTCTCCAAGGAAATCTCTAGGTGAAGCCAACTTCTCCTCTTTCACTCTCTCCTACGGTTTGGTGTTCAAAAATGGCTGAGGAAATGTTATCAAATGTATACCATTTGAGTTCAAAACAATGGTATCTAAATGGCCCACTAATGGCAAAATGGTAGATAAGTCAAACTAATGTAATTTTGCTTCTTTAACCAATTTAATCATACCGAACCAAATTTAAATTAAATCTACCATAAAATCACATAAATTCTAACTAGCATATAACACTAATCAATTTCGGGATCGGGCGCCGATAAGGCTTTCAATTCGCAATTCAAAGCCAGAATATGAACAGATCGTTTTATGGCAAACAGATAAAAACATAAAGATAATGCAATACACATGCAAATTAATCCCAGATTCCTTCTAAATTACTGTTAGGCATAATTAATCATGGTTTAGCATTAATCGGAGGTTGGGGTTATTATAGTCTTCCTCCATTGAAAGAGTTTGGTCCTCCAAACTCGAATTATCTTCATTCGGAATCAACATTGGGTCCAACAGGAACAAATCTGGATATCTCTTCACCATGTCTTCCTCGGTTTCCCAAGTTGCATAGGTTCCTCCGTGGTTTTGCCAATCAACTTTTACCAACGGTATTTCTTTATTTCTCAACTTTTTGATTCTACGGTTCACAATCTGAATAGGCCTTTCCTCGTAGGTGTAATCATCTTTCAAAAGTAGATGTGTCGGTTCGATGACGTGGAGTGGATCTCTTAAATATTCTCGAAGCATCGATACATGAAAGACGTTATGCATATGTTCCATTACTGAAGGCAAGGCTACCCGATACGATATCGGATTGATCTTTTCGAGGACTTCATAAGGTCCAACATATCTTGGTGCCAATTTTCCCTTAACACCAAACTGAGTTTGACCCTTCATCGGGGTCACTTTTATGAACACGTGATCCTCAACTTCATATTCCCTCTCTCTTCTTCGAACATCGGCATAGCTTTTCTGCCGACTCTGTGCAGTTTTCAGATGCTGCTATATCAGCTTCACTATCTCGGTTGTTTCTTGCACAAGTTCCGGTCCTAACAAAGGTCTGTCACCTACTTCAGCCCAACATATCGGAGAACGACATTTTCTTCCATACAAAGCTTCGTAAGGAGCTATCCCAATGCTTGAATGGTAACTGTTGTTGTACACAAATTCAGCTAATGGCAAGTAGGTTTCCCAATTCCTCTGGAAGTCTAACACACACATTCTGAGCATATCCTCTAGAGTTTGATTGGTTCATTCAGTTTGTCCATCAGTCTATGGGTGATAGGCACTACTCAGTCTCAATTCAGTCCCCAAAGCCTGTGGCAAACTCTGCCAAAATCTCAATACAAACTTTGAGTCCCTGTCAGACACAATAGATACTGGCACTCCATGCAATCTCACAATTTCAGTCATATAGATATTGGCCAATTTATCAACGTTATAAATAGTTTTGACAGGCAGAAAATGGGCAGACTTAGTTAAACGGTCAACTATAACCCAGATAGAGTCCATACCTCGAGAAGAACGAAGTAGTCCCACAATGAAGTCCATGGTAATGTGCTCCCATTTCCATTCCGATATTGGGAGTGGTTGTAACAAACCAGCCGGTCGTTGATGTTCAGCTTTAACCTGTTGGCAATGTAGACATCTAGCCACAAAGTCTGCAATACTCCTTTTCATTCCAGGCCACCAAAAATTCTGTTTCAAATTATGATACATCTTCGTGTTCCCCGGGTGCATAGCAAATTTACCACTGTGAGCTTCAGTCATAACACGTTTCCTCAAATCATAACAATCGGGTACACAAAGACGGTTCTGAAATTTCAGCACACCATTCTCAATTACCAATCCTGGCCTCGGCTTTGAATCGAATTCCTCCGTGATCTTTTTCAAGTATTCATCCTCGCACTGTTTCTGTTTGATCTCGTCAAGAATTGTAGGTTGAGCAGCAATAGCAGTTAATAGCCCATCTTGTTCTAGGTCAGTGAACAAGTCTTTTCGGTTGGATAGCAAACATGACAAATTCGCACTGGATTTTCGGCTCAAGGCATCTGCTACGGTATTAGCCTTTCCTGGATGATACAAGATTTGCAAATCATAATCCTTGATTAGTTCTAACCATTGTCTCTGTCTCATGTTCAATTCCTTTTGGGTGAAGAAATATTTCAAACTTTTACGGTCTGTATACACCTCGCAAGTTATCCTATACAAATAATGACGCCATATTTTCAAAGCAAACACCACAGCCGCTAATTCAAGATCATGTGTTGGGTAATTCTTTTCATGAGGTCGAAGTTGTCTAGAAGCATAGGCAATCACCCTTCCGTTTTGCATTAGTACACACCCCAAGCCTTTATAGGAAGCATCACTGTACACTTGAAACCCATTAGTACCATTAGGCAAGGTTAAGATTGGTGCAGTCACTAACCTGGTTTTTAACTCTTGGAAAGTTGTCTCTCTTTGTTCATTCCAATCAAATGGCACATGTTTCTGAGTTAACTGAGTCAATGGCAGGGCAAGCTTGGAAAAGTCTTTCACAAACCTCCGGTAGTAACCAGCAAGTCCCAGAAAACTTCGGATTTTTGTAACATTTGTTGGTCTAGGCCAATCCACGACAGCTTCAATTTTCTGAGGGTCAACAGAAACTCCATTTTTGTCGATTACATGGCCCAAAAATGCCACACTGTCGAGCCAGAATTCACACTTGGACAATTTAGCATACAATTTCTTTTCTCTCAGAATCTGCAAGGTGGTTCTCAGATGGTTCTCATGTTCTTCCCTGTCTTTAGAATAAATCAAAATGTCATCAATAAATACAATAATGAAGTCATCCAGATATGATTTAAACACCCTATTCATAAGATCTATGAAAGCTGCAGGTGCATTGGTCATCCCAAACGGCATTACTAAAAATTCATAATGTCCATATCTAGGTCGGAATGCAGTTTTCTCTATGTCCTCAGCTCTAACCTTTAATTGATGATACCCGGACCTGAGGTCAATTTTGGAAAACGCTTGGGCACCCTGAAGTTGATCAAACAAGTCATCTATTCGGGACAGAGGATATTTATTCTTGATAGTCACTTTGTTTAGTTCTCGGTAGTCTATACACAATCTTAAGGATCCATCCTTCTTTTTGACAAACAAGACCGGAGCACTCCAAGGTGAAGTACTCGGACGGATAAATTTCTTATCTAATAGTTCCTGAAGTTGGGTTTTCAATTCTTTCAATTCAGAGGTAGACATTCTATAGGGAGTCTTGAAAATAGGTTGTGTCCTCGGAAACACTTCAACAGTGAATTCAATTTCTCTATCAACTAAGTCCCCAGGTAAGTCAGTCGGGAACACATCGGGAAATTCACAAGCAACAGGGATTGTTTCTACAGTAGTACTGTCAGATGGTGCAGTCAGTATACAACACAAATAACCCCTACATCCCTTCCTAAGGAGTTTTACAGCTTTCATAGTCGAAATCACATATGGGGGAGGAACTACCCCATTCCCAATAAAAGTAAATTCGGGCATACCCTGTGGTCTAAACACAACAGTTTTATTTGCACAGTCAATGGTAGCACAATATTTAGTCAACCAGTCCATCCCCAAAATACAATCAAAATGATTAATGTCCAAGGGTAATAAGTCCACATATAACATCATATCGCCAATCATAACATCACATGCTGGATAAACATAAGCACACATCATAGAATCCCCAGACAGCGTAGACACAGATAACACATAGGTCATAAGTTCTAATGGTCTAGTCAATTTTCGAGAAAAAGCATGCGATACAAAGGAATGTGTAGAACCAGAATCTATCAGTACACATGCATTTTAAGAACATATAGGGAGTGTACCTGACACCACAGTATAGGTGTTCGGTACGTCATCGGGCACTAAGGCAAACACTCGGCCTTGTCTTAGAGGTTCTTTCCCAGTATTGGCTTTGGCATTGGTTTTGGTCACAAAAGCGGATCCCGCTGAACTTGCTGCAGGATGGCTAGTAGTCTCAAACCTGAGCGGGCAATCTTTCACTACATGACCTGGCTGGCCACACTGGAAACATGCACCGGACACTCGGTAGCATACACCCATGTACCTTTTACCACAATCAGAACAGACTGGAATAGGCCCACTACTCTGACTCGAGCTGTTCGAAGTCCCTGTGTGTTATTTCTTACTGACAAAGGACTGGCCTTTTTTAAAACTAAACCTGGATCTTTTTCCTCTCCACTCAGTTGTTGTAGTTGCTGGGGCTTTACTTTGTTTCATGGCGGCTAGGGTGGCCTCTACCATTAAGGCTCTATCTAGAACTTCCACATAGGTAGGCAATTTCAGGACGCCTACTCGATCAAACACCTTTAAATCCAGTCCACCTTCAAACTTTCGTGCTTTCTTGTAATCAGTATCCACCATATGTAGAGCAAACCGTGCCAATTCGGTGAATTTAGCTTTATATTCCACCACAGACATCCTTCCCTGTTTGAGTTCCTAAAATTCAGACACTTTCCAATCCCTGAAACATTGGGGAAAATATTTATCATAGAAAATATCATTAAACATGCCCACGTCATATTCCTGTTGCCACTTCGGATCAGTAACCACCACCTTCGGGCTTCATCTTTCAGAGTGTAGGTGGCTAGGAGGACTTTCTGAGTTTTAGAACAAGGAAATACTTCATACAATTTTTCCATCTCAAGCAACCACGTCTTAGCTTTCAAAGGTTCAATTACACCATAGAACGTTGGCGGTTTCATTTTCATGAATTTCTGTGTCAGATTGATGATGTCATTATTATCTGCCTCGGCTTGTGCCGGTGGAGGCGGAGGGGGCAAAGGTTGTTGTCTCTGTTGTTGTGTCAAGGTTTCAGTCAATGCTGCTAACATCTGTTCCATTTGGCCCATGTGAGCCTCTGAAGATTCACTTTCACCACTTCTCCTTGCATTCTCCATCTTACTATACAAACATCAAATGATAATAAACACAGGCATAATCTTATTAGTTTCTTTCAATTCATTTGATTCAAATGTACATTCAATTTTCAAATTCAATTGCATTACCACACACTCACACATGCAGATAGAATGCCCCTAACTCTTACTAGGACATCCTAAGCTCATACGGACCTGTGTGTGCGGTAGAACACGTGCTCTGATACCACTTTGTCACGACTCAAACCCGCCCCTATAGGTTTAGCACCGTAACCGGTCAGTAATCCGTGGATTACCAAAGGCCTCAGAACAGATTAGCAAATAATAAGGGGTTGCGGAAGCAATAATACACAATAAACAAGGTTCAATGAGCTATGATAACGTACATGGGACAGAACATTTCAAAACTTTTATATATATACATAAACATGCTAGTCCAGGTACACAATATTTACAAAATGTACAACCCAAGACCTGTCCTACAAAACATATACAGAGACTAGCATGAAATACAAAAACAGCCATGGCATTAGGCTTCGTTCGGAACCTCCTCGGGAGGCACAACAGTTGGCTAACAAAAAAAGAATAGAAGGCCGTCAACTCTGGCCCTGGTCATGTGCCGTCTCACCTACATACATAATATAAACTGTGAGCGAAAGCCCAGTGAATAATAACAGAGTAAAGGGGTTTCAATGAATGAGTTCGTACAGATTCAGAAAGCATAATTCAGATTTGTATCAAATTCGTCATTTGTCTAGATCATATACAAACAGAAATCATAAGTCAT
Organism: Camellia lanceoleosa; assembly: GCA_025200525.1. Classification (NCBI taxonomy): domain Eukaryota; kingdom Viridiplantae; phylum Streptophyta; class Magnoliopsida; order Ericales; family Theaceae; genus Camellia; species Camellia lanceoleosa. The sequence continues at coordinate 140,110,878 of CM045766.1, forward strand.
GATTAAGTTTACGTAATACATCCATTAGCATTATAAGAACAGAACAGAACAAAACGTATACACGTGAGGTTACGAATAACCAGTTCCATAAAGGAACCTCCAGATCCGGGAAACAGAACAGAAGCTGAGCCCTCGTGACAGGGCCTCCGGTACGGGTAACAGAGTACAGACAGAAATAAGTTCCATAAAGGAACCTCCGATACCAGGTAACAGCTAACAGATATCACATGATGCTAAGGATGTCACGAATATATATATCAGAAATTGAACAATCATTCATTGTACAGAACGTATCATTTCAGAAAACATATCTTATTTTATCACACAGAAAGTAGATACAGTTAGAACATAACTTTACTAAATTATTACTCACAGTTAGTCTTGAAACAAACAAACGGGGCAGATAGGTCAGACAGAACGCAGTACGTGACCTACATAACACATAACAGATACACACATTCTAAATGCACAAAACTTACGCCGTTGGTTCTTAGTGTGTTTCTAACCTTAAAGCCTCACTATAGAGTCTTAGACATGGCCTAGGAATGCCTAGGATGGAATGAGGATGGAAAGATGACTTGGAAAACATTTTTTCAAAACTTGCTGAAAACAGGAGTGTCGCTCGAGCGAGGCTTTCTTCGCTCGAGCGAGCCTGCCAAAACAGAGGGGTCGCTCAAGCGTAGAATCATTCACTCGAGCGGTCTGCAAAAATGCAAAAGTACTGGATGGTGCAATTTTACGCTCGATGCCCGCTCGAGCGTGAGACATACCCTTCGCTCGAGCGTAGGTCTCGTCGCTCGAGCGTTCATCTGCGTGCACCAAAAACCTGAGAGCTTGCAATTTACGCTCAAGCCACCATTCCTTCGCTCGAGTAGAGCTCTGAACAAACGATGGTCACTCAAGCGTGGAATCCTTCGCTCGAGCGAGGAAGCCAAATTCTAGAATTTCCAGATTTGCCTCCCAAACTCAAACCAAGCATTCAACACCCCAAATCTCAACCTCTTAGGCCCATTTTTTGGAAAAACACTTTAAACTCATAGTATAAGATGTTTCAAAGATCAATTTGTAAAATCAAAGCCCAATGGTGAGTCAAACAAACACAATTTCAAATAAAACTCCAAGAATTATGAAAGAACAAAACATGCAAGTGTTCATTTGAATTCAATGTTCCAAAAATATAACCAAATGTAAGATTAAACTCAAAATCATGATGAATTCATGGACTACAACAAAAATGTGGACATGCATGTGGAAATTTATTAAGAACAAGTCCAAAATCCAAGAATATGTACATGCATGCATGAATTCACTCTCAAACCCAACTCTTAAACCAATTCTAGACTTTAAATTCTAAATCACCATGAGCCATGCAAGAATTAACTCAATTCACAATTAAGAAGGTAATTCCCCTACCTTAAGTCTTGAATTCCAAGTCTAGGAGCTCAAATTGGCAATCTACTCTTGAATTCTCCAAGGAAATCTCTAGGTGAAGCCAACTCCTCCTCTTTCACTCTCTCCTACGGTTTGGTGTTCAAAAATGGCTGAGGAAATGTTATCAAATGTATACCATTTGAGTTCAAAACAATGGTATCTAAATGGCCCACTAATGGCAAAATGATAGATAAGTCCAACTAATGTAATTTAGCTTCTTTAACCAATTTAATCATACCGAACCAAATTTAAATTAAATCTACCATAAAATCACATAAATTCTAACTAGCACATAACACTAATCAATTTCGGGATCGGGCGCCGATAAGGCTTTCAATTCGCAATTCAAAGCCAGAATATGAACAGATCATTTTATGGCAAACAGATAAAAACACAAAGATAATGCAATACACATGCAAATTAATCCCAGATTCCTTCTAAATTACTGTTAGGCATAATTAATCATGGTTTAGCATTAATCGGAGGTCGGGGTTATTACACATGTATTTTTCATTTACATATAAAGTTCTACACAAACTCAATTTCAATTATAATAACCAATTTTATATGGATTCTATTTCATAATTACTTATTTTTTAATATATTTTTCATGGTGTATTCAGTTTTGTCGTTTTCATATTTTTTTATTTATAAAATTGATATTTTAATTTAATTATCATGATATTTGAGAAAAATTATCTCAATATACAAATATATAAGAAAGAATGTGCTTAATTATGTGCATCGCACCTATCAAATTAATTTTCTTTTATATTTTTTTATTTTCGTCTATCTAATTTAAGGGTGTGCATGGTGCAATTCGGAAGGTTTGAGAATAAAATTATAAACCGAGTGGCGGATTAGCGAATTGGCAGATTGAAAAATTGTAATTTTGGGAGAATTGAATGATTGAAGAATATTCTAACTAATTATCAAGCATTTGCATAATATATAACACTAATTTGTATAATATTTTTCATATATATAACACAAACTAATTTTATATAATATTTATCATATATGTAACTACTAATTTGTAATAAATTTCACATATTAAATATCTTTCGCACTCATTTTTACTTTAATATTTCATTACAGGTTAAAAAATATATATGTATTAACTATACCGGAGTGGATCGGTTTTGAAGATGGATTATAAATTTTAAAGTTAAACCGTGGTTAGCGGATAAAGCCGTACGGATTAATGCAAATCAATGCGATTTTAGCAGATTCAGCAGTGTTTGGCATAGCCTTAATCTTATTGATGTCTTAATATTAATTTATATTTAGTTTTTTATTTAACATGAAATTATTTATTACAAAATATTTGTATTTAATTGAAATTTTTTATACTTATATACAATATGTATGAATAATTCAAAAAAAATATTTAAGAAAAAATCAATTAATTTATATATTTTCTTCTTAATCCAATCACAACATATTTATATTTTTAAATAAATTTCATGTAATTCTCTTTCTACATATTTTTATTTTCCAAATAAATATAAACATAAAAATAAAATTAAATAATTGGAATCACTTTTAATTTTATATTACTAATTCTCTTTCTAATTTAACTATTATTTCTAATATTAAAATGAATATTTATTTTATTATCTTATAATGTAATATATATCATATAAAAGTATTATATGATAATTACAATTTTATAGTACAATAGAACTAAAATTATTAAAATAAACAAATAATTTAACTAAATTTATTATATATATGTATTCAAGTAACACTTTTATACGACGATAAGACTAAGGTTATTAAAATAAATAATTTAAATTCAAATTTTATTTTAAATTAAATATTATTTTTTTGTAACACATATCATAATATAAAATATCATTACATTAATTAAAGTTAACCCTATTGTGATTTTATGTCAGACATTATATTTTTAGAAGTGATTTACATACATGTACAGCGTCCAATTTGATATTAATTGATTAAAATAATGGAAGTCAATATATTTTATTAAATTTTTAGAAAATAAATTGACAAATGTCAAATGATAAATAGTGTGGAGTATTAGTTTTTTTTTATTATTTTAAAGAATAATGATTCATCAATAATGATTGTGTATATTTAAGGCACCTATTGATGATCTTTGAATAGTTAAAATTTTGAATTTATAGCATTACTGATAATACACAATCATGAGCTCTGCCAAAAAAGATCTGCAAAAATAATTTGTCTGGAATAAAAGATTTACAATTATTATGATGTGTTACATAATTAATTAGAACCCGTTTGAGAACTGAAATTATTAAGATTATAAAGATTTCTTGTCTGGTTTCCTTTGAGGACACTATTTATAATTTTTTATGTATTAATATGAATAACTCTTACGATCTTACTAATACAAGTATAAATCCTACCTTTGAGTCAACCCACTTTAAGTATTTTTTTATGTAATAAAATATTAAAATATTATTATATAAAAATATTATAATAGTTCATAATCAAATACCACTTGAAGAATAATTAAAGACATGATGCACCACTTTACACATAATAAAAAATATAAGAAATTAGCAAAGAAATTAGTAAAGACCTTTTCGATTAATAATTAAAATAATACACCATGAGTTATAACCAAGTTATAATTTGTATATTATAGAATTTTTCGTTGTTTTTATTTTTTTTCAATTTTTTTTTTGATATAAATGGAATTCATGATTTTTAGTAAATTTGATTAATACAAATGAGAATTTGATTTCAGGTTAAGAATACACTTTTTTTTAACTTTGAAAGAAATTATTTTTATGAACCTTTCACATATGATCACACAATAAAAAAAATTTCATCAGTCATTAGCAAATCTATTTATATTTAACTTTCATCAGTCATCAATCAATTTTTTAAATTTTCTACAAAAAGTATTAAGATTCAAAATTAATTTTCTATTTTAAAAAATAAATTTTCATACATCGTATGGATCATCTACTAGTCATGTTACATGAGACAAAAAAATATATTTTTTCAAAAATCCTTTTGTCATGTTATGTGTATTATATTATATATTTATATATATATTCTTTCTGTCTCAAAATAATAGTCATTTTTTAGGAAATTTAACTTTTTTTTGATAGTATAATTATTGTACTTTAAAAATATTAGATTTTCAAAATTACCTTTAATAGTACGTTTTTTGGGAATATCAATTGTCATAATTATATTTTTTATATTGTTAATGAATTTAAAAGAATGACAGAATATGAAATTTATAATAAATTTGAGTCCTTAATTTTTTTAAATGGATTAATATTTTGGAATAATAAAAAATAAAATAAAGGACTAATATTTTAAAATGAATGGAGTATATGGTATTGGTGATCCTCATCCCTGACCCTTATCCACTTATACACAATTTCTCTCTCATTTAGGGGTATTTTGGAAAAATAGTTAAAAACTATTTTCTTTTATTATATATATATATATATAATATGAAAGATAATATAGAGGTCTTTTGGAAACACACAAAAAAAGTCGATTTTTTAGCTTTTTAACTTTTTTAGTAAAAAAATTAGCTTTTTTAATCCAAAACAGCCTAACTTTTTGCTTAAAAAGTTATCAAAAAAGTTAAAAAGTTAGTTTTTTTATCAACTTTTCAAAACACCACATAATCAAATGAATTAAAAGTTGACTTTTATTTATTTATTTTTATTATTATTATTTTTTTTGGTAAGTTCCAAATCGATACATTTGAGACTTTTTGAATGTGTTTGGTTTGTGTTTTGAAATAAATTTTCAAATTTTTTTTTTTTGGAGAGAGAGTTTAAAATTTGTTTGGTTGTATATTTTGAAAATATTTTTGGAGTTTAGGAGTTTAGGATGATTTGATATTTTGTTGCAGTTGAGTAGATATGTATGAAAGAAAAAGTGATTGAGAAGGAGATATAAGAGAGAAAAAGTGATTATTGATGTGTAGAAGAGAGTGATTTTGAAATTTTTTTTTTAAAAAAAATTTGAACCAAAAATTTTCTCAAAAATTAAAAACCAAACAAACCCTTCGGTGTTGTTTGGTTTGGTTTTGAGAAACAAATTTTGGATAAAATTTTCTAAAATTTTGTTTGATTTAGTGATTTTAGAAAAAAAATATTTCAAAATCACTTCTATTTCCTACACATCAATCAATCATTTTTTTCTCTCATCTCTCATTCTCAATCACTTTTTCTTTCACATACATTTACTCAACTACAATAAAATATCAAATCATTCTAAATTTTCATACTTCAAAACTATTTTTAAAATATACAATCAAATAAATTAATTTTTTAAAAAAAATTCTTTTGTCAATTTTTTTTTTTTTTTTAAACTTATCTCGAAAAACCAAATCAAACAAGTCCTTCTCTCTCTTCTCCCAATATTCGTTCGTTCAATGCTTTTGAGATTTTTGTCTCTTCCTCGTCTCTTTCATTGCTCTGTTTCCCCCACGTAGAAGCTTCTCTTTCCATCACTAGCCTCTTACCATGGTCGTCTTCTCTCATCAATCCCTCCTCTCTTGATTATCTTCAATATTTTTGTCGAACTCATCACCGTCAGACACTCTTCATCATCAACGAACACAAGTAGAAGGCAGAGCATCAGATTTGTAACCATTTTGTAGAGGTAAGAGAATTATTTTGGTACATCTCTCTTAGATCTGTAACTACTTTGGTTATTTTTTTAAAGATCGGTAACTACTGGGGTTGATTTTTTTCAGATCTGTAAATATTTTGATGAGATCTCTGAGATTTGTAACTATTTTGTAGAGGGAAGAGAATTATTTTGGTACATCTCTCTTAGATCCGTAACTACTTTGGTTTTTTTTTTTTAAGATCGGTAACTATTTGGGTTGATTTTTTTTTTTCAGATCTGTAAATATTTTGATAAGATCTCTTAGATTCGTAACTATTTTGACATATATTAGATCTATATGTTTTGATTTTTTTTTTTTTTTGAAATCATCATCCACTCCTACTGATGTGTTCTTCACTGCACCCGACCGACACCGACCGCCATCTTTGGATTCCAGAAATAGAGAAAGACGTAGGAAACATAAGAGAAAGATGGAGTGTTTCCTGGTTGACTATTATATAACAGTGGGTCTTCAAATTTAAGAAAAGAAACTCAGAAATTTACCAGAATTTGAAATCATAGGTGAGATTTATTGCCCACAACAAAGATTAATCTAACCCCCTCTCTCTAAATTTTTATTTTTATTATTTTATTTTAACTCTCTTCAGCATTTCCGTCCATATATTTTAAGATCAAAAGCCCATCAGATAGGAGTGTTTGCAAATAACGCTTTCTTACCTTTTGCAGAGTCACCCGGCTCACTCACTTATATTTCTCCCTACAATTCATTTGATCTCTAGTCTTGGGTTGATCCATGGCTGCTACAAGAACCCTATATGGCTCTTCTCGTTTTGCTTCTTCATCTTCTTCAACACTACCTCACTGGAGCTATGACGTGTTCTTGAGTTTCAGAGGTGAAGATACCCGCAAAAACTTTACTGATCATCTCTACGCGGCTTTGGTTCAAGCTGGAATTCACACCTTCATTGACGATGATGAACTCCCAAGAGGACATGACATTTCTTCGGCCCTGCTAAAATCAATCGAAGAATCAAGGATCTCCATCGTTGTTTTCTCAACAAACTATGCTTCTTCCAGATGGTGCCTTGATGAGCTCGTGAAGATCATTGAATGCAATAAAACACGTGGACAATTACTTCTCCCAATATTCTACGATGTCGATCCATCTGATGTACGGCACCAAACAGGGTGTTTTGGAGAAGCATTTGGAAGACATTACATGGATGAGATGGAGAAGGTGGAGGTGAGGAGAGCTGCCCTCTCTGAAGCTGCTAATTTATCAGTCTGGGATTTGCAAAATGTCGCTAATGGGTAATTTTTAACATACTTTTAATTTTGCTGCTGCTGCTGCTATCAATTTTTATCTTTAACTAGAAAATCCTATCCTTATTGTTTTTAATATTTTGAAAAAATATATATATATCGAATATAGTTAGTTCAAGTTCAAGATGTTTTGAATTTTACATTTCTTAACTGCATATTTTGAGTGGGGTTTGTAAGGTTTTGGATTTCTGTAATATACAATAGCTTTACTTTTAATTTGGATCGAAATTGACAGGCATGAAGCAAAGTTCATCCGAAAAATTGTTGAAGAGGTTTCATGTAAATTGGACCATACATTCCTAAATGTTGCTAAGCACCCAGTTGGAATAGAGTCTCGTGTTGGACACATAAATTTGATGTTGAGCATTGGATCAGATGATGTTCGCATGATAGGGATATACGGGTTGGGTGGAATAGGCAAAACAACCATTGCAAAAGCTGTGTATAACCATATTTCCCTCCAATTCCAAGGAAGTTGTTTTCTTGCAAATGTTAGAGAAGTTGCAGGACAACTCAATGGCCTAGTTCAATTGCAAGAACAACTTCTTTGTGCATTATTAGGGAGAAAGAATCTAAAGATTGGCAGTGTTGATAGGGGAATTAATTTGATGAAAGAAAGGCTCCATTCTAAAAGGGTTCTCATTGTTCTTGATGATGTGGATCAATTAAGTCAATTAAATACCCTGGCAGGAAATCGTGATTGGTTTGGTCCAGGAAGTAGAATCATCGTAACAACTAGAGATGAGCACTTGTTGAAGGGGCTGAAAGTTGATGAAAGATACATGGCTGAGGAATTGAATCACGAAGAGTCTCTGCAGCTTTTCAGTTGGCATGCCTTTGGCGAAACCAATCCATTAGAAAATTATGCAGATCTTGCAAATGGTATAGTAAGTTGTGCTAATGGGCTGCCACTAACTCTTGAAGTTTTGGGTTCTAATTTGTTTGGAAGAAACATGGTAGAATGGAAAAGGGCATTTGATAAGTTACAACAAATTCCTCATGAGAAAATTCAGAAAAAATTTAGGATAAGTTTTGATGCAATAGATGATGACAACTTATCTTCCTTGATATTGGACACGGGGTCCATGCGGTCTCCGTCTCCCTGCCGGCGCCTTTTTTCTATTTATTTATTTTTTTTTTTGTTTTTTTTAAGAGATCTACCATTGATTTGTACTTTAGTTAGCTGTCATTTTCTTTTGACTTAAGGTGATGTAAGGGGTGATGTAGAGTTTGTAATTCATTTTACTTTTTACTATGGGCTATACTAGCTAAAAATTTGTGCTGAAAGTTTTGTATTTTTTAAATACAAAATATAGTAAAATAAAAATAATTCATTGAATAAATTACTTTATCAAATTAAATTGTATTTTTTTAAAAGATTAATTTTGAAATTAAAATCAAATAAACTATACATGTTTTGATTCTTTGAAAATTTGCTTAAATGAATCAAAAGAAATTGAAAGGGAAAAAAATTTGTAATTGAACAAATCAATTTATCAAATCAGAAGTAAAAAACTGCAACTTCAAAGAAAAAAAAAAAAAAGAGTAGTTGTTTAAAAAAGAAAAATCACTTAAGGTAAAAACATATTTAATTTACATTCAACATTTGTATGAAAAAAAAATAAAATAAAATTTTGATACATCAAACTTCAAAATCTCTTGCCAAAACTCCTGCCAAAAAGGTAAAATCACATTAGAATGGTTGAGAACTTGAGACAGATTGTGGGATATTTGTGTAATTAATCATTTTTCAAAAATTAAAATCACTAAAATTATAAAAGGGTTAATTATAAAATAAATTTTAATGTTTCACGTGTTTTTTACTTAAATTCTAGTGTTTTTCACTTTAAACTCTCTCTGTTACCTTACACAGACGGAGATAGACAAAGGAGACAAATTGAAATACATATAGAACTTCAAGATTTAATTTGTCGAAATTGAAACACTGGAGTTTAGAGTGAAAAATACATGAAACTTTAGAATTTTTTTTTTGTAATTAACCCCCCTTCCCTTTCTTTTTAGATAGGACGATTAAAACTTTAAGATGTTATAATTTGTACTTTATACATCTATTCTTTTATAAAATTTAGGATAAATTATAAATACATCTCTTAAGATTTGTTTAAAATATAAATTGTCTCCTGTAGTTTGAAAAATTACATATATTTTTCTTTGTCAAAATTTTTTATTTAACAGAATTAATTGAAAAAATAAAATTCTTAACTACGTTGCTATACTATAATAAAATGGATTTTTTTATCCAACTTCCTCACTAAAGGTTCTTAATAGTAGAAGGACACAAAACAGAAGGCTGGGCAAGATTGTGGCATCTAGTCCGAAGTTCTTTTCAGACAAAAGAGTCAGGGGATTGAGGAATCCACGACTTTGGATTGATTTTCATCATTCTATCTGTTCTCGAACAAGTATCTAATTGTATGCAAGTGTCTTAATAAGTAGGTTTAGATGTCAAAGTTGGGTGGGCTACGATACTCAGGATGGGAGACTTGGTCATATATTACTTACAGAAAATAGCATGATTATATACTCTTTGGTAATCAAATGGCTACTTGTTTGGCTTGTTTAGTTTGTTTGGTTTTTAAGTTCTTTTTTATTTTCTTCTCGGGTAAAAGCTACCCGTTTTGTTCGCCTTAGGACGAGACCTGCCCTGGCTTCTGCTTTAGTTCAACCTTTCCTTTTCGTTGGAGCTTCATGGGTGTTGCCCCGTTCCCCAATCAAATGTTTAGATGTGAGCTATACACAGCGAGGAGCAAACCGAGCTAATGGAACAAGTTACTAAAGTAGCTAAGCTCTTCCAAAGGAGATTCTAATGGAATTATTTAAAAAAAAAAGAACAAATTTTCTAACTACTCTCCCATACAATAATAAAATTACAATATGTTCTAAATAATAATAATAATAATAAAATTACAATAATTGTTAATTGAAATATATTTCTAATATCATTAAAAACTGTTAATCGACTTAATAAATAGAGTATCTTTTTTTTGTCAAAATAGACCATTAGGGGGGTGTTCACGACTTAGTACACCACAGCCCCGGTGGACATCATGGAGGTGCAGCTTGTCACGACGGAGGGAATCACGTTCACGGCTAGGGACATCTTATTTGCCAACACCACGATCATGGCTGGGGACATAATATTCATCAACATAGTCATACTGATCACAGACATGGTGGCCGCGGTGGTAGTCACCATGGAGGACATCACGGTCATGGTGGGATACATCATGGTCATGGTGGTGGCAGCCCTGGCAAAAGGCACCATTGCCATGGCAAACATGGAGGTCACGGCAAGGAACATTATCATCATGTGGTCATTGTTGAGCATGTCAGTACCCCTGAAATTGCGACGACTAGTGGATAGATAGATGCTTCTTTTGTCAGCCGTGAATTTTTGTAGTCCTCTGAATTGAAGAAATAAGAAGCAGCAATGTGATCATGTATTATTAGATTTGAAGAGAGACAGATATTTTCCTTTGGTTGTGCTGTGTGTATTGTGCTAAATATTGTACCCGCTTGAGTTGTTTTATTGTACTACACACCAAAATAAAAGGTGGACTACAGTAATATATATAATTTTGTGTAAATTTTCATGGAGTAATGCTATACATGTACAATTTTTGAATCCATACTTTAAAGGAGCAACTCAGTGCATGAACTTCTCGCTAAATCAGGGTCTGTTAACAGGACATAAATTTAACATGCTTATATTACCTCAAAAGAAATTAAAACATCAAAGACAACTCCAAATTCTTACGTAACTATACATGGCCAACAATCATGAGTTACTTCGATCTCTCCTAGTTAGCAGCAATATCTTTAAGCATTTCCTTCAGCTCGCTAGTCTACGTGACAATAACTGGTGCATGGTGAGAATGATGTCTGATCCTCCGATGAACTCCCCATTGATAAATATTTGTAGAAATGTGGGCTAGTTGCTATAAGGATTGACCATAAGACTAAGGCCCCGTTTGGGGAGTGGCTAAATTAGCCAATTAGCCAAAAAGTTACATTTTTAGCCAAAAAGCCAACAACTCATACCAAAAAGTCAAAGATTCTCTTTTCTCTCTACTTTTTGCACAACTTTTCGTAATTAGCCAAAAAGTCATCCCAAACATATAAGTTTTTTTTACTTACCTTTTTAGCCAATTAGCCAAAAAGTTACTAAATTAGCTTGTTCCCAAACGAGGCCTAATTGAAACAAGTACAAACAAACTACATGTTTTTATCAACGACTTTGGACCAAATTGGAAGCTAGGTCATGATCAGTACATGGCTTAAACAGCAATTCCATTTGCAAATATTTGCTTCTTGATATTAATTTGTATCACTAAAATATGACAACTGAGCGCACTTTTCACAAATAATCCCAAAAACATGTGTAACTGATACACAGGTAACATAGTGGATATTTGACATAAACAACATCCTAAAAAATCCATTCAAGATTTGGCCATGTCTATCAGGCTAAGCTATCTTTTGAAAAAAATATTTCGTATACCTGAATCTCAACCATTTGGGCTAAAAATAGCTAATAAAACAAAACACCCAATCACATTACTCTCTCTACTTTTTTGCACGTATTTTCGTAAAAAGTCAAAAAGCCAACTAAAATAGCCAATTTTCAAATGGGGTCTAAATATTAAAAGTTAAAATAGCAAGAAATTTGATCAATTAAAACTTGTCTAAAGAAGTGTTAATGGGCTTCTGAACAAATGCTGTTGTGGCCATGTATTCTTAGCCGCTGCTGGATATGGATCATTCAATTAAGTAATTTCTAAATCCACTTGAAATGAATGCTATTCAAATGCCGCCTAAGGAAATTCTTTGAATTGCTGCCACAACATGTCAAACTAAATGGATATACTTTCTGATTCCAATATGCTTCTTGAAACAAATTTTCTGCCTCAATGCAATTTAGAAAACAAAACCAAATCAAAATAAAACAAGAACAAAAACAAAGACAAAAACAAAAACAAAAAATACCTTGGTTCTTAGCTACTTCTAGTTCTATGGCACATGGACAATTGCCAAAAAAACACAGTTTAAATTAAAAAAACATGCTGTCATACACCTTGAATGTAAAAAAAACATGTAAACTAAGATCCCAACTTATTACAAACATTGCCCTTGGTGCAAACACAAACATCCCAATCATAAACAATAATGTTGTGGGTGGTATTTGTTAAGGTGGCCTATAGATGGCCTTTTGGGAAGAATCCAGGTACTAGATGTCAAGGTAAGCACCAATGAGGGAGGAGGTGAGAGATTAAGAAGCCATAGAAGAAAGAAAAGAGGGCGGTGAAGAGGTCTTGCTGTATACCAGATACAGTAAAGATGGTTGATAATGGTAGTGATGCTTCAACGTCTGCATAGAGGCCTCCTTATATAGGATGATCAAACCATGGAGGCCAACTCACTCCTGGAGAGGTAACTGGCCCTCCTTGTTTCAACAAAAATGAGGTATCGCAACCAACTCTACATCCTAAGATCAAATGTTGGGATTTGTGTCACAAGAGCAACAATGTAGGCATCACGGGGGGCTTCAATGTTGCATATGATACAATTTCCAAAATATCATGTCTTGATTAGAGCACCTGTCTCTCTAAGACTGATCAAGGTGCAGACACCCTCAGGGTAGGGGGATGGAAAGGCATCAAAATGAATCCCTAACTCTAGCTTCTAAGCCACTTACCTCCAATGGTGCCCCAAGCAAAGATTCCAAGGCCTAACACCAAACCTAGGTCATTAAGGTATTGGATGATGGTGTTGGAGATGTCTAGATTACTAGGAGACAGTTTTACTGAGAAAGAGGAGATGAGACATGGTAGGGTCATGGTCTGGCAAAGGACCACTCAGCGAAGCCAAATGGGATACATAGTCATGTTGCTACCGAGCACAGTTAGTAGAGCAGGGATGTCTCGAAACCTCGACACAATTACATGGTAATCTTGGCCACGCCTCGAGATGCCCTATGTTGGTTCATCTTGCGGTGACATGGCTAAAAGCTAAGGCATTGAGCATGTTAGCTAGCCAAGATAACATACTTGGTGGTTTCTATGCCCCTGCTTAGGCTAGACTCATAACCCCAATAGCTTATTTCGGAAGATGGCATGCACTAGTATGGGTTGCCACTTGACAATCCCTTGTCTGAGTTGGAGATGATATGGTGCTAGTAAAACCAACCACAAGGTGAAGGGTATTCAGGTACAACAATTGTTAATTATCACTATAATTTGAGTACATCCTGTGTTACTAAGAAGTGCCAATGGGAGGGTGCCTTGTATATGAGCAGGAGGCTCTTAATGCTCTATAGATGTATAACAATGTTATATGAGTGTTCTAAATAGTATAATACCAAGCACCAAGTTACCTGTATGCTTCGATAACATTCTTAAGCTTAGGATCTTCCAATATGTTTTTGGCACTCAAAGGAACATCTGCAAAAGGCATATCAATGGTAAGAATGCCATATTAACCTAAAGTAGTCAAGTAAGTAAAGAACAAGGTCAACACAAATTCAGTAAAGTGCAAGGTCAGATCAAAGTTCAACAAACAGGATGCCCAAATGTAACCCCAGCTATCACATATAACTCAAGTCAGCTACTCATTTAATGCTTCTATTGTGTCACCTTCTTGTACTTCCCTATTTAAACTTTTAGGCAAACTAAATGGTCATCTATAACTATATAGCCTCACACATTTATTCAACTGCAAATATAGTGCACTTTAATTTTCATTTTCCAGACATGACTAAACCAAATACTCATTATGGACCACATAAACAAGGGTAAATCACCCAAGCTCCCTTAAAAGACACCGTTGCTGAATTAAACCAGGGAATGGAATGTACAAAAATAGTCGTAAAACTAAGAAAGAGAACACTTATGTAGACACCCCATTTTTAACCGCCCTTAAGACTTCGGCGTCGTCGATTGATCACCCAATGATGAATTTTTACGCTTGTCAAACGCTTGATTTCCTCAATAGGAAGCTTCGGTTTTGAGCCTCAGAAACCTACAAACCTTGCACCATTTGTTTTGGACCAAAACAACAGTTTTTCAAGCCTGACCACCTAGAGGCCTGCAGGCTAACTGGTGGACGGCTGGCCACAAATGAGTGTACGGCCGTCCCCTTAGTGGCCGGCTGGCCACTTCTGTCAATAAAACCATATATTTTTGCTAGCTGTGCCAGTTGTCTCCACAGATGCATGCACTGCACCAGCTGTTTTTGTATTGATATTTCTGAAAGCCTAACATATTTTTCTATATATACTTGACTCCTTTTCATAAAATTAGGTTAGAAAATTTTGGTGAAGCCAAATTCTTGAAAAAATATCTCCCTCTTTTCCTTGCAACCTATACACATCTATACATACCTTGCCTAGGCTCCTTAAACCAAGCTTCTTGAGGGTTTTGGCTAAGGTTATTGAGCTTGCATATTAGCTCTTGAGGTTGAGAAATTGGTGGTTTATAATTCAAAGAGTTACTCCTCTTCAAGAGGTATAACTCCTACTTTCTTTCTTTTATTTCTTTAACATATTTATTTGCTGTTTTTGGATCATTTTTCAACTTTGTTTATGGACTGAAACTTGTAGTTAAAAGCTATCCAAGGTAGAGGGGTTGACCACCCTTCTTTGAATCTTGTCTTCCAAGCTTTTGCCCTTGTGTTTTCCATCTTTTCATCAACTTTTTTTGAGCTTTTTACCACTGAATTTCAGAGGTTTTTAGAGGCTAAAAATATTGTTTTGAAGTCCCAAAAATAGAGGGGTTAGCCTCCTCTCCTTCTGCTTGTTTACTAGCTTAATTTCCTTAATATTGTAGCTTACTTTTTCAAGCCTTTCCGTGTGGATTCTAGCACTATTTTTGACTGTTTTAGGACTGTTTTAGGTCATGCATTTCATTTATGCTTTGTATAGTATGCTTGTAGTGTAATGGTCCTCATAGGTTTGGTGTTTTAAGCATTAGACACCAACCTATTTGAGTTGATGGCATTCATTTAATGTCTTTCATACTTGTGTTCATGGCACAACCATCTTTGTACCCTCCCTCATTTCTTGACTTTTTATTGCTTTAAGAGTCACTTCAAAGTCAGTGTTGTTTAAGCTTGAGAGGAGACCTTGTGCTTAATGGTTTAATCTCTCTGAAGGTTCATTACCAAAGGCATGATCTCTCTCTCTCATGCCTAAAACAACTCTTTGTTTGACATTTCTCTCCATTAGTGGACTTAACTTTCACTTTGGACTAAAATGACTAAGAATGGGAAGGTAATTAAAAGAGGCTAATAAAATTGGAACTAAAATGAAACAAGGTAATAAAATCAACTTGGGTTCAATGGGGCATTAATTGAATCCATTAAGTCTTGTGTCGTTTCATACTTGTTAGTGATGAAAATGGTTCAAGAGTCAATGTCTACCACTTCCCTTGATCAATTATCATGAGAGGGATGGGGTTTATGAGTCTTTTCATTGTCATTTATTGAGATTGTATCCCTTAGTTCATAAGTCATTACGCAATGACTTTGCGTTGATTGTTGGCTTGAGAATCGAGCCTACCCCTTATTTGATCCGTTTTATGATAAGGAGAGGCAGGATGGACAAACATCTCCTAAAAATGCCTTGTTTGTGCTTTGTTTTATATCTCTTGTGAGGCGGTACCAAACATTAGTGGTAGGCCGCCGCCACTTTTTCTCAGATGACCGACCACTTCTTACGCCGACCGCCACCTTTTTCACCAGTAAAGGTGTTATTTTTCTGCGAGCAAGCAGAGGATGAGGTAAAAACAATGCATTTTTCTGGCTGCAAAACAAAAGTATTTTGGCAGCCAAACAGAGAGCATTTTCAGGTGGAAATTCGCGTACATGTATGAGTCATTCCTCACTTCTCAGGGCCCGTTAAAATTGTGTTCACTAAGTTAGAATAGCAACTTAATCGGTATTGTAAATAGTTAGTCAATTCATGTTGTGTTGTAATTAAGTAATTAGTTAGAATAGCTAGTTAATTCTTGTGTTGTAATTAATTAGTTAGTTTGAGTAGCTAGTGCTCTTTTTTTTTTTTTTTGTACTTAATGAATTAGCTAGAATAGTTAGTTAATTTGTGGCATTGTAATAAGCAGCTTAAATAGCTAGGACATTCATTTGGACCCTCTTGTGCGAGGGCAAACATGTAATAATGTGTGTATTTCTTCCAATCCCCATTTCTTTCTCCCTTTTATTTATTTGCTTATGATGGATAGCTTAGAGCATCATATTTCGTTTAGCATTCTCCATGATTTGCATCTATGTGCCCTTCATACATAAGGTTCGGCTCATCATTTTAACAAACATTGTCGTTTGAATACTTCTTTGAAAACATGCTTAAATCGCATGCTATCACATTGATTCACATGCCATGCTAGTAGCCGAGCCTATAATCACATATTGCATGTGTTGCATTAGCTAGGATCATGCATTTTTTCTAACTATTTCCTCTCTTTTGGCTCACCTTGGATATTGGTGTAAGCTTTTATTGCTTTAGCATATTGCATGTGTGTGATTGTTGCCATGACAAGCATAAATACCATGAGGCTAAGTGCTTAAGTGATATAACTATTTGAATGCGTGTGGATGAAGGCTAACTGCTCAAATTGGGATGATTTGATCAATGTGCATATGAGATCACTTTTTTAAGTGGTACATATTCAAACACCTTTCAAAACATACGTAAAATCAAAGTGTTCCAACTTTTGTAAATTAGTCTATACTTGTGTGCAACACATAGTAAAATTATCCTAAATAAATCGGAACAAGAGCATATAGTGTAAATAAGAATCACATCATGATTAGTATAGGCCGATCTTTGGTCGAATGAGTGGGGTGCTCAATTCATGACCTTCCCCTCTCAAACCTAATTTCCCAAGCTGAGACACTTTGGTGATGACGGATAAGTGGCCTTTGGCATGAGTCTCGGGTTTCCTAAATTTCCAAAAATATTTAGGTGGCGACTCTGAAATCTGGCAAAGCAGTCCATTTTTGGCATTTTTGATTCAAAATCGATTTTTCAAAAGATTTGCTGGATTTGGACTCATTTGTGTTTATCGATTTCACATTGCACTTGTGAAATCAGACTCAGAACCACGAGAGCCTGAACTATAAGGCTATCGTATTCGAAAAGAGCACGAAAAGAAAGCTACAATTTATGGCAACTCTGCTGGGGAAGATAGAGAACTTGTTTTGGACTTCATGATGTGAAATTTTATCTACATATATATGTTCTTTGCATTTGCATTGTTACTAGAAGTCATTGTGTTTTCCATCTGCTATTCCTGGACGGTTTGCCGGAGGCTTGCCTAACACGCTTGCCAAAAGGCTAACTGGTCGTGGGCTCTGCCATGTTAGAAATATAACTCTTGGATCTGGACTACCACTGTACTGTTTGATCCTCCTTTTACTTCTCGGTGTTAGGTGTGAGAGGTATATTAGGTAGTCTTGCTGAGGTACCCCCCCTTGACCATTTGGCCTAACTACATATAGTAAGCCATAGTGATTGTTCCAAACTAGGATAGGATACCCACCCATGTGCTGGATTGCGTGAGACCACTTGATTGAAATAGTGAAACCCTAATTCATGACAAAAACTAGGACAGGGTAACCCTACCCTCTCATAGGGGTGTTTTGGCTCTTTCTTAACTGGTATGTGATTTACAGTGAAACTATACAGGAATGTGCATATCAGTTACACAGTTGGTATCTGTTTCGGGGCAGAATTCAATGTGGAGTACAGTCCTACAACTTTGATCATGTTCGTGTTGATAACATCTTAGCCGAGGTACTATGTAGTTTCTAATTACTGTTCTTTTGCTTTATTTCTTATGCTAGGTAGTTTAAAACCATAGCTTCAGAAGGTTCTGATATCCCTCAAGTACTCTGGACCCGCGTGTAGCTCGACTTTTTTGCGCCCCATTTCGGAAGTTTGAAAAGAAACTCTACAGTTTGGACTCCCGCAGTTCTGAATCTAATCTCACAAGTGCAATGTGAAACTGATAAACACCCAAGAGTCCAAATCCGACATATCTTTTAGAAAATCGATTTTAGAATAAAAAATGCCAAAATTGGACTACTTTCCCAGATACAAAGTCGCCACCTAAATATTTTTTGTTTTGGAAAAATTTAGGAAACCCATGACTCGTGCCAAAGGCCACATGTCCGTCATCACCAAAGTTTCCTCGGCTGGGGAACTTGGGTACGAAAGGGGAAGGTCATGAATTGAGCACCCCCACTCGCCCGATCAAAGATCAGCCTCTACTAATCATAATATGATTTTTATCAACATTATATGCTCTTGTTCTGGTTATGAGGTTAGCATTACTATGTGATGCACACAAGCAAGTATAGACTAGTTTGCTCAAATTGGAACAATTCAATTCCATGTTTATTTTTCGAAAAGGGTTTGATTTCACTACTTCAAGTGGGCTTAAAGTTTGTGAATTTTCCACTCAATAAAATGGGCTTAAAGTTGTGAATTTGCCACTAGACATAGTGGGCTTAAAATGTACATTCGTTGAATCGTTCCAATTCAAACAACAAGACTTCATCCACATGCATGCATGCAATTTATCAAGTAAGCATTTAGCCTCATGGCAAGCATGCTAGACATGGCAATCACTTACACTTATGCAAGTATGCTAAAGCACTAAAAACTCACCTAGTACTCCATGCTAAAATAAACAAAAAGAGTTAGAAAAAATGCATGATTCCTAACTATACAAGATGCCTAATGCAACTCATGAAATAATGCAATTAATAGGCTCGGCTACTAATATGGCATATGACTCAATAAAATAACATGCGGTCTAAGAACATATTCAAAGAAGTATTGAAATGACAATGCAGTTTGAATGATGCGCCGAGCACCGGTGCATGAAAAACAAGATGAATGGATGCAAGTATAAAGTATGCTAATTGAAATATGTCCCTAATCTAACCATCAAAAGCGGATAAATAAAAAGGAGAAAGACGTAGGGTTAGAAGACATACACATTATTACATTTTGCTCTCATGAAGGAGAGTTCAAATGAATTAACTAGCTAATTAACTAACTAATTAAACTAAGCTAATTAAGCTAATGAAATAAGCATTACAAACCAAAATAAATAACTAGCTAAACTAATTAACTAATTATTATTACACTTGAATTAACTAACTAGTAAGCAAACTAATTAAGTTACAACACAAATGTAAGTAAACTAAGTAATTGAAGTCTCTAACTACACTGCCACTACTCCGCCTCGGGAAATGAAAGATGCACATGCTCGAATACCACCCGAAAATACTTTCGCTTTGCTCTCGAAAGTCTCTGTTTGCAAAGTTGAACACTTCCAGAACCATTTTGCCCGACCTCATCAACATTTTGCTGAGGTTTGCGTCGACCGCCCGCCATGGTAGAGACTATCGGCAGTGCCGCCAGGATGATGCTTTGATGGCCACCGCCGTTATGGATGGTGGCCTACGCCTCGATGCATCGCTTATCATCTGCTGCAATAGAGGACAAACAGAGCAAAAAGGAAGGCATTTTCACAGATTGTTTGCACAACTGACCTCTAATTTTCATGTACAAATCCAAGGAAAGGTGAACTTAAGCCACAAACCATCAATCTAAGCAATTTCATTGTATGATGGCTTGTGATTCAAGATATGCAAGCTCAATAAATGGAAAACAAGACACATAAGAACCATCACCCTATCATGCATGATCAAGGGCAATGGAGACCTAGGAAAGTTGACACATTTCATCACTTTGAGTATGAAATGTCCCAATTTTCCTTATGTTCAATTAACGTCCGATTGAACACACAACACACAAGCTATTATCTTGCTCAATTTTAATTCCAAGTTGTTACTCATTTTAACTTACCAACCATTCTTTAATCCAATTAAGTCCAAAAGGTGAATTAAAGTCCTCTAATGGAAGAAGGCTCAAAACACAATTTGCTTAGGGTATGAAAGAGGTCTCATACCGTTGATAATGAACTCCCTAAAGGATTAAACCATTAAGTATGAAACCTCAATTTCACACTTAGGCAAACAAGTGACTGGAAACCACTTTCAAAGCAACTAAAGAGTGAAGAAATGGGGGAGGTTGTAGAGCTTTAAGTGCTGATATGAAGTGCAAAACAACACCAAAGCATGCAATCAACTCAAACAAGGGGTGTCTGATAGCCTAAAACGCTAAACTTGTGAGGACCATTACACTATAGCTATGCAAAACAAGACTCAACTGACCCAAACAGCCCAAAATAGAGCCAAAGTAGTTTAAAACAAAGGTAAAAACATGCTGGAATATAACTACAAAAAGCTACAAAATCATGCTAACATATAGAGTTAACTAGGCTAGCAAACAAGACACAAGGAGGGAAGGCTAACCCCTCCAATTTTGGACTTTAAAACATGTTTTTTGTCACTAAAAATACTCTGAAATTCAGTGGTTAAAGGCCCAAAAAAAGTTGGTTTGGAAGTGGGAAACAAAGGTGCAAAAGCCTTAGAAGCAATGAATAAAGAAGGGTGAGACACCCCCCTAACCTTAGATGGCTTAAAACACCAATTTCAGCCAATTAAAACAGAGATCTTTACAGCTCAAAAAATGGCCCAAAAATAGTGGGAAAAGATAGAGAAACAAATGTACTAAAACAAGTTAAAAGACAAGTGCTATACCTCTTGAAGCAAAGCACAACTTTAGGCACAAATGCAAGTCAAAACCACCTTCAAGAGCTCTAACAAGACCTTAAGGAGCCTCAGCTCCAAGGTGATCAATTTTGGTTAAGGATTGATATGCAAAAGTGTAGTGTATCTAAGTAACTAAGCACAAAATTGCAAGAGAGAGGGAGAGAAATCTAGAGAGAGAAAAAATTTTGTTCCAAAATTTCTAACCCTAAAAAATGGGGGAGGAACCCCCATATATATAGAAAACATGAAATCTATACAAGGAGATCCAGCCCTCCACGTGTGGACAGATGCAAGCATCTGTGCAAACAGTTGTCACAACTAGCATAAAATATCTGCAGAAAACACTGGTGGCTGGCAAGGCATCATTGATGGTAGGCAAAACACATCAATGGCTAGCATAAAAGAAGTCTTGGCCGGCAGCCTCCAAGGATGGCCGGTAGGCCACCAAAAATTGCAGGCTGGAAAGACCAAGGCATGGTCCAAAAATAGGACAAAATGGATGCAGGGTTTGAAAGGCATCAAATCTGTGGCATTCCGCTGAGGACTTCGAGCGCTTGGCGAGCAAACAGACTCAACATTGGATGTACCTGCAAGAACATCCAAGTCTTGAAGGGTCGTCAAAAATGAGATGTCTACACTGCGTTGGAAGACCTTGTATGGTCAGAAATCTTGTTGGGGACAGCCTGTGTTTGCCTCGCTGTCACTAGTTGCAAGGCGGAGGAGGATCAAACAGAATTCACCAGTCCAGTTCTTACAACAGTCACCTCTCAACTCACCTATATTCAGCCCAGTTCAAGAACAATCAGATACTTCCAGTTCAGCTCGAGAACAGTAACCTATTCCAATGGCATAGTATCCCTCGACAAATATGGAGGACTTAATATTCCAACTATAACAAACAGTTAAGACATTACAGCATGATTCGACCCGTCAGGTTGAGGTTATAACTAGGCTACAGTAACAACAACCGTAGCCGGCTGCAGCCTCTGCGTCCCATGTACCCACCACGGCTATTTCTGTGCCCAGTGCCACTGCTCAAGATCCATAAACCCAAGGTAATCTGATTTTCCTAGTCCCAACAGAACCCATCTCGGCACAAGCTTCCAAAGCCCTGGTTTATTAGACCGAGGCATCGTTCGAATTCAAGGTTGATCCTACTGCGCTCAAAGTCAACAAATTGGAGAAGTTGTTCAAAAAAGCGCAAGGAGTCAATTCCATTCCAAACATAGAGGATGGATACACCAAATCTGCGGTTACATTACCAGAGCAGTTCAAGATGCCACACATTGACCGCTTTGATGGTTTCGGGGACCCCATGGTTCACTTACGGTTGTTTTTGGATATCTTGAAACCGATGGGTTTGACTAGAGTGCAGAAGTTATCCCTCTTCGGTCGCACTATGTCGGGTATAGCGGCCATTTGGTACGCCAAGTTGGAAAATTCTGTAAAACAGAGCTAGGAGGAGTTATCTGAGTCCTTCGTCACTCAGTACTCTTACAACATGCAAATTGAGGTCACAACTCGTGATCTCGAGGTGATGCGTCAAGAGCTAAAGGAAGGTTTCTCCAAAATTTGTGACAAGATGAAGGACTAAAGCATCCATGATGACTGTTCGACCTTTAGAGAAAGATCATATCAGAATGGTTGTCCGAAATCTGCATGGAAAGTTGTTGCAGAAAATGATTGTTCTCCCCCTATTTACATTCAAAGAGCATCACGAGATGGGAGTTCAAATTGAAGATGCTATGAAATAGGGGATTATTATTGATGATAAGGAACCGGCTAAGAGGCCGTTTGTTCGTAGTTCCAATGCTGCTAGTGGTAGCACAGCTGCGAGGCCATCAGATGTAAGTGTTGTCAAAACAACAAAAACTGCCGACCCCTTCGCCTACATAGGCCCACAAACATTATCCAACCATACCCCACCTCAGGGTATAACTTTTAACCAACTATACATGACCTTATCCAATGCCATGTAGGTGTTGGTCAAGAAAGGGCACCTAAAACCCTTAGAACCTCGCCCACTTCCTGACCCTCTTCCACCCAAACATAACCCCACAAAGTACTGTGTTTTTCACCAGCAGCATAGCCATGACACTGACAAGTGCTTCTGTTTGCGTCATGAGATTCAAGATCTCATTGACAACAAGGTCATCGCTCCATCCCAGAAACCAAATGTAACCATAAATCCACACCTGGCCCATAATCAAGCCCCCCCACCTCGAAACTTTAACCTTATCCATACACTAGCCACCTCTTATGACCCCAGCGTATATATTATCCCCTCCCACCTACCAAAACCAATGTTGTTCATTCCTGAGGGCATAGACTTGTGCATGATGGACACATCTAATCCACAACCTGAGCCTCATAATGTGGTGACAATACCTGCAGTAAAGGAGGTTTTATCTTCGAAGGTAGGTACTAGTTTGTCATCGGGGTGCCTCAGGGACCTATTTGAAAGGGCATATGATCCGAGTTGCTATATCATGCCAAACACTCAAACCAGGCTTGAAGCGGTGTTACCAACCTCGGTGGAAATTAATGTGGTGAGGGAGGATGGCCCGAACCAAGGGTTGGATGACCTTGCAGATCTTGAAGAAGATCTAGACAACCTGCAGTTCTTCGATGAGCATGATCAGGGAGATGTACAGATAGGGTGGTTGAACCTGAACGGATTAACTGATACTACCGGATGGCTGAGTGATGAGCCAAATAAGGAAGAAGAAATTAGGATGAAACTGGAGGGAAAGGAAACAAAGGTAGCTGCATTGGCCGGGAAGGCTGATAAGAAAGGAAAACTACTAGAGGGCACATGTGCAGGAAAACCCAACCAAGAAGTGGATGTGATGGGAACCACAGATACTGAACAGGAAGCTGCGCTGAGGTAGTTTGAGAGAGAAAAAAATGAAGACAGCCTGGAAACTGTAACCGTGTGTCGCCTTGAGAGGGACACTTGAACTGTAAAAATGATTCAAGTAGAGCCGGACAATTGTTTGTCGACAGCTGAGGGCGAGTGGTGGGACGACAATGATTTGCATCTGGCCCATACTCACGAAGACTGGGGGCGAGAGGGGGAGAACTACATCCTAGATAATACATGGTATGCTGAGGAGATAGACCATCTTACTCGAAGTGGACGGTACTTTAAACTACCACACGTGGATCAAGCAGAGCCATCAGGAAAGGACAAGGAGGTCGAGAAACAGAAGGAGAAGTAACTAGAAGAGGAGTTAGGTCTGAAGCAGCTCAAGAAAATCCAAGCCGATATCTCTATTTGGGGGCTCCTTATGGCTTCACGGGTGCATCAGAAGGCAGTATTGTCGGCAATGGAGAAGGCTAAATTGTCCATTGATACTACGCCCGAGCAACTTGTGGACCTGGTCTTTCCAAGTGGTGCCAAGCCAATGCTCACTTTCTCTGACAAAGAGTTACTGCCGGAGGGGTCGGCTCACAACAAGCCATTATACATATCTGTGGAATGCAGAGAGAAGTAGGTGCCAGTAGTGTTGGTAGATACTAGTTCTGCCATTAATGTATGTCCTTCCCGTACTGCCTATGCGGTTGGCCTCAAGCCGACATAATTTATCCCCACAGCCCAGGTGATACGGGCGTATGACAATACAAGCAGAGAGGTCATAGGTACGGTGAAAGTGCAAGTCCAGGTGGGCCCATCTGAGCAAGAGATCGAGTTCCATGTACTGGATATGCCGGCAACCTTTAACCTACTGTTAGGGAGGCCTTGGTTACATCACGTAAAGGCTATCTCCTCTACCCTCTATCAGATGTTGAAGTATCCTCACAAGGGAGGGGTAAAAACTATTTTTGAAAACTCATCCATTCATTCACCTCCAGAGGTGACTACACCAGTGCTAGGGATTAACCATGGCAATGAGGATGTATTCTTCTCGGGATTCACTTTGGTGGAAGCTCGAGCAGTGCAGACAATTCTGGCCACGAACGAAAGCATGTACGTTAGTGCCCACTCTATATACTTCATGAACAAGCTGTAGCATATTATAGGAATGGGAATCGGAAAGAGTGGGTAGAAGGGTGTTGCAGCATTAGCAGAGGTGCCATACAACCCGCATGCCTTTGGATTAGGCTACGTGCCCACCAAAGAGGACTGGATAAGAAAAGGAAAAGAGATGAGCGACAGAGCCAAAGCCAAGAGAGCTGGGAAGCATTATGAGCTCGTCCATAGGCTAATCCGGGGGACGTTGAATAGCCGTTTTGTTTGAGAATGAGAAGATTTCCCTTTTTGCGGCTTTCCCGAGCCTTGGGTAAATTCCTCAAAGAAGCGCATCCCCGGGTTTGAGATTTTCTTTGATCTATAGTTGCATGACAGCAATGAGGAAAGGGCTGAACCAAGCATTAACACTGACCAGAGCAAAAAGGATGACTTAGACAATAGTTAGGTTGACATAGAGGCAACATTGGCTAATCTCTTGACAGATCCCGTGACTGACACAGAGAACTTGGGGGATAATATTACTGTCTCTATGATCGGAGAGGAACCAGGTGTGGATCCCACCAGTGGTATTTTCGATGCATCGAGGGCACCATATCTTACTTGGTAGCTGAAGAAAGGCTTTCTTTCCAGTTCTGAATCGGGTGATGAGCTAGAGTCTGATTCCACTGAGTTTGTGGAGTCAGAATCAGATTCAAGTCAATCTGGGGAGTCTGAGTCTGGCATTCTTGGGGGTGATAACGCGGATGCCAAGGTCCTGTTGCGGTCTTCTTTTTCTTTTACTTTTGAGTCTGTTGTAATAGAGGAACCAGAACTTATGAATGAGAACACTGTAGATTCTGTGTACTACTCTATGCCGCTGGTTTATTATATTGACCAAGATTTTCAGGATTTTAACGAAAATGAAGGGGAAGAAATTCCTCTGGCTTTGAAAAAATTGATTAATCGAGAGGAGGAGAGATATGCTAAGCCTTGTTTTGATGAAATCATTGCTATTAATGTAGGTACTGAGAAGGATCCATGCTTGGTCCAGATCGGGTCCACATTTTCTTCGGAGAAATGCGAGCGTTTAATCGCTTTGTTAAAAGATTTTAAAGATGTTTTTGCGTGGACCTATGAAGACATGCCTGGAATTGACCCTGAGATCGTACATCACCAGATCCCTTTTGACCTTGAGGCTCGACCAGTCAACAGAAAATGCGCAAAGTTCATTCGGATTGGGCATTGAAAATCAAGGAAGAGGTCACCAAGCAGATTGATGTAGGATTCTTTTTAGTATCCGAGTACCCAACTTGGTTGGCCAATATCGTCCAAGTTCTGAAGAAAGATGGCCGAATCCGAGTTTGTGTCGACTTTCGAGATTTGAACAAAGCGAGTCCGAAGGACGACTTTTCATTGCCGCATATAAATGAGTTGGTGGACTTTACTGTTGGTCATGCCTTGCTTTCGTTTATGGATGGGTTTTCTAGGTACAATCAGATTCTGATGGTACCGGAAGACAGAGAAAAGACTGTTTTCACCACACCATAGGGTACGTACTACTACCGAGTCATGCCTTTTGGGTTGAAGAATACTGGGGCTACCTATTAGAGGGCTACGACCACCATTTTGCATGACATGATCCACAAAGAGGTTGAGGTGTATGTGGATGATATGATTGTCAAGTCCAAAGAGCGAAAAGGCCACTACATCGCACTGGAAAAATTCTTTCAGTGGATCAGGGAATACATATTGAGGTTAAACTCGCAAAAATGCACCTTAATGATAGGGAAAATGCTGGAATTTTTGATCACGCAGAGGGGAATTGAAGTAGATCCT
Source organism: Camellia lanceoleosa (assembly GCA_025200525.1). Taxonomy (NCBI): domain Eukaryota; kingdom Viridiplantae; phylum Streptophyta; class Magnoliopsida; order Ericales; family Theaceae; genus Camellia; species Camellia lanceoleosa. The sequence goes on from CM045766.1 coordinate 140,137,735, forward strand.
TCCAAAATCAAGGCCGTCTTAGAAATGCCACCACCAAGGACTGAAAAGGAGGTTTGGGCTTTCTGGGTAAAGTGCAATTCATTAGATGGTTTATTTTCAAATTAACCTTGACTTGTGAACCACTATTTGGTCTCCTGAAGAAAGGGAAGAAGTTCCGATGGAACGATCGATGTCAGTTTGCCTTTGAGCAAGTCAAGTAATAGCTCCAGAATTCGCCTGTGTTGTCGCCACCAGAGCCGGGAAAGCCTCTGATTCTGTATTTGATGGTGATAGACTTGACCATGGGGTACATGTTAGCTCAAGAATCTGAAGATAAAGTAGAGAAGGCCATCTATTACTTGAGCAAGAAGATGATAGACTATGAAACCCGCTATACTCCCCTGGAGAAAGCTTGCTTAGCCTTGGTATGGGCTACCAGGAAGTTGAGGCACTACTTGTTAGCTCACTCCGTAATTCTAGTTTTAAGATTAGATCCCATCAAATATCTCTTTGAGAAACCAGCACTTACGGGTAGGCTAGCTCGTTGGTTGCTTCTCCTCTCTAAATTTGATCTCAAATATGTCACGCACAAATCTATTAAAGGGAGAGTTGTAGCGGAATTCTTGGCAGACCACCCAGTAGAAGGATATGAGGCAGTAGAATACCTGTTCCCAGATGAAGACATTCTACTAGTGGAAGAGGAAACATGGACGATGTATTTTGACGGAGCATCTAATCAGTACGGTTACGGGATAGGTGTGTTGCTAATAGCATCCGATGATTCCCACATATCCTTAGCATTCAAACTCCGATTCAAAGTGTCCAACAATGAAGCAGAATATGAGGCGTGTATTGCTGGTTTAAAAGCTGCCTTAGAACTAAGGGCAATAAGGTTAGATGTTATCGGATACTCGAAATTGGTTGTTTCTCAAGCAAACGGAGACTGGAAAGTCAAAGAAGAGAAAATGAAGGTTTACCATCAAACCCTGGATATTCTGATTCTGAGGTTTGAAAAACTGACATTTACGCATCTACTAAGAGAGAACAATAGGTTTGCTGATGCTTTGACAACTCTATCTTCTATAGTAGACATCCCACTGGAAGTGAAGATGTGTTCGATTATTATCGAACAGAAATACATGCTGACCTATGAGACCATTGCTGCAATAGATGAAGTTCAAGACAAAAACCCCTGGTATTATGACATTTGGAATTTTGTGGAAAAGGAGACGTATCCACCAGGGGCAAATACCAAGGAAAAATGGGGAATACGACGTTTGGTCGTCCAATTTATCATCTGTGGAAATAAGCTGTATAAGAGAGGTCATCTGGGAATACACAAGCTACGAGTGAATGAAGAGGAATCGAAGCATCTCATGGAGTCTATCCACGGAGGAGAGTATGGGGCACACATGAATAGTGTGATGCTAGCTCAGAAGATCCTCAAACAAGGTTATTACTGGTCAGCCATAGAGGAGGATTGCATTGGTTTTGTTCGGTGATGCCACAAATGCCAAATCCATGCCAATCGCATGAACATATCACCATCAAAGATATTTACAATATGACTTCATGTAGACACCCCATTTTTGACCGTCCTTATGACTTGGACGCCATCGCTTGGACACCTAATGATGAATGTGTGTATGCTTGTTAAGTGTTCGAAGTCCTCAGCAGAATGCCACAGCTTTGAGCCTTCAAACCTTACAAACCTCTTGCTTTGTTTTTGGACCAAAATAGTAGTTTTGCAAGCCTAAAACAACCTGGGACCTGCCGGCCACCAATGCAAGCTGCAGGCCACTTGTGTGGTCTGCTGGCCAGCATTAGTGGCATGCCAGCCACAAGTGTATTTTGGCAGATATTTTGGCCAGCTATGCCAGCTGTTTGCACAGATTCATGCACTTGCCTACACATGTATGTATTGATATTTCTGAGGGAATTTGATGTTTTTCTATATATAGAAGACCTCCCCTTCCATTTTTGAGGGTTGAACATTTTGGAGCAAAATTATCTCTCTCTCTCTCTACAATTCTCTCTCTCTCTCTCTCTCTCTCTCTCTCTCTCTTGCAAATTCTTAAGCTTTTGCAAGCTTTTGCCTATACACTCTAAACCAAACCTTGTGGTATTGGAGCTGAGGTACTTTTGAGCCTACTTTGAGCTCTTGAGGGTGTGTAAGTGTTGTTTTGTTGCCTAGAAAAGGTTTTCCTCTTCAAGAGGTATAATTCTTGGCTTGTTGCTTTGCTTTATTTGCTATTTTTTCTACTGTTTTTGGGCTATTTAAACTCCATATTTTTGGGTTGAAACCTGTGGTTTAAGGCCATTGAGGGTGGAGGGGTGGATCACCTTTCTTTGTACCTCACTTCTTAGGCCTTTGCCCTTGTGTTTCCCACCTTGTTGTCTACTCTTTTTGAGCTTTTTAATACTAAATTTCAAAGTTATTTCAGTGGCTAAAATCATGTTTTGAGGTCCCAAAAATGAAGGGGGTAGCCTCCCCTCCTTGTGCTTGTTCACTAGCTTAGCATGCTCCATGTTTTAGCTATTTGTTCTAGCTATTTTTGTCTTACTTCCAACATGTTTTAGGACTGCCTTAGCACTATTTTAGGATTGTTTTTAGTTGTTCATTGCATTTGAGCCTTGTATTGCATGCTTGTAGTGTAATAGTCCTCATAGGTTTGGCGGTCTAGGCCTTAGCCACCAACCTATTTGAGTTGATAGCATTTGTTTATGGCTTTTTATACTTGTTTTCATCTCTAATCACTTTTGCAACCTCCCTCCTTTCTTGGCTTTTGCTTTGCTTTGAAAGTTGGTTCAAACTAGTTGTTTGTTTAAAGCATGAGATTGAGGTCTTGCGCTTAATGGTTTAATCCCTTTGGGGTTCATTACCAATGACATGACACTTTTCTCATGACCAAAACAACTCTTGATTTAGTACTCCTTTCCATTAGAGGACTTAAAGCTCACCTTTGGACTTAATTGATTAAGGAATGGTTAGTAATTAAAATGAAGGAGGTTTGAGAGTCTTTATTTGTTGCATTTATTGAGATTGTACACCTTGGTTCATAGGCCATCGTGCAATGAAATTGCATTGATTGATGGCTTGTGAATTGAGCTTGCCACACCTTGGAGATGTTTTGATGATAAGGAAGGGTAAGTTGTACAAACATACCTTGAGAATACCCTGTTCTTGCTCTGTGTGCTTTCTATTGCAGCAGGAGAAACCAAACTTTTGTGGCCGGCAAGCCACTAATTTTGGATGGCAGGCTACCATTTCTGGCCAGTAGGCCACCAATTCTGGTTGCTGGTCACTTTTGTCAAATTGAGCAGTGACTTTCTGGAGCAGAACAAAGCAGTGTCTGAGGTGAAGAGATGTTCTGTTGTGCAACAGAAGCATTCTGGTAGCAGAATAGTGGGATTTTTAGGTGGAAATCCGTGCATGCGTAAGCATTTCCCTTACTTATCAAGGCTCGTTCGCTTGTGGACTTGTAATAGCTAGCTAGCTAGTTAATTTGTGTACTAGTTAGAATTTCTAGTTAATTTGTTGTAATTAATTAATTAGTTAGATTGATTAGTTTGTGTTGTAATTCTTCAATTAGCTAGTTTATTCGGTTTGTAATAATTAGTTAATTCGTTTTTGTAACAGCTAGTTAATTAGTTTAGTTAGTTAGTTTATTCGGAGCCTCCTGCGTGAGGGCACAATGTAATAATGTGTATGTCTTCCAACCCCACGTCTTTCTCTCTTTTATTTAACTGCATATGATGGTTAGTTTAGGGCATCATGTTTTGTTTAGCATCTTTCATGATTTCATCCATTGTTTTGCGTGCACCGAGGCCCAGTACATCATTCTAACTTGCATTGTCGCTTAAATACTTCTTTGAAAAAGGTGCTTAAACTACATGCTATCAAATTGATCATATGCCATATTAGTAGCCAAGCCTAGTAATTACATATCGCATGCGTTGCATTATTCATATTACATAGTTAGGATCATGCATTTTTCTAACTTTTTCATCTCTTTGGCTTGGAATACTAGGTGAGCTTTTACTCGCTTTAGCATATTGCATTGTATGTTAGCGTTGCCATTCAAAACATGTTCACCATGAGGCTAAGTGCTTAAGTGATAAACTGTTTGAATGTCTGTGGATGAAGGTTAATTGCTTGAATTTGAATAATTTGAATAATGTACATATGAGATCACTTTTTCAAGTGGTACATATTCGAAACAATTATAAAACAAATACGAAATCAAATGTTCCAATTTTTGCAAATTAGTCTATACTTGTGTGCGTATCACATAGTAATGCTAGCCTAATAACCGTAACAAGTGCATATAATGTAAATAAAATTTCATATCATGATTAGTAGAGACCGATCTTTGATCGGGCGAGCAAGGGTGCTCAATTCATGATCTTCCCCTCTTGTACCTAAGTTCTCGAGCCGAGACAATCTTGGTGATGACGGACACGTGGCCTTTGGAATGAGTCATGGGTTTTCTAAATTTTTCAAAAATATTTAGGTGGCGACTTTGTATCTGGCAAAGCAGTCCATTCTTGGCAATTTGATTCAAAATTGATTTTCCAAAAGATTTGCCGGATTTGGACTCTTTGGTGTTTATCTATTTCACATTGCACTTGTGAGATCAGATTCAGAACCGCGGGAGTCTGATATTGTAGGATTTTTTCGTCTTCCGAAAGGAGCGCGAAAAGTCGAGCTACACTTCGCCATGGCCTTTCTCAGTTTGGGGAATCGACATTATCGGTGCAGTCTCACCAAAGGGGTCAAATGGACATGAGTTCATTTTGGTAGCGATCGACTATTTTATGAAGTGGGTGGAAGCTCAGTCCTATGTGGTGTTGAAAGCATCACATGTAGCCAAGTTCATCAGAAATAACATCATTTGCTGGTATGGAGTTCAAAACGAGATCATATCATATAACAACTCACACTTCAAGAAAGAGGTGGTGGATCTGCTTGAGAAATGTAATGTGGCTTTTCACAAATCATCAACATATAGAGCACGGACCAATGGAGCTGTTGAGGCCGCCAACAAGAACATTAACAACATTTTGCAGAAGATGGTTGAGACCTACAGGGACTGGCTAGATAAACTGCCGTTTGCTATCTGGGGCAACAGAACGTCGATTCAGACATCCATAAGGGCAACCCCCTATTCTCTGGTGTACGGGATGGAAGCCTTTTTGTCAATTAAACTTAAAGTACCGTTCCTACGAATTATAGTTGAGTGTCAGATAGCAGAGGCGGATTGGCAACAAAGCAGGTTTAAGGAGTTGATGTTGTTCAACGAAAGGAGGAGGAAGGCATTGTATCACATTCAGGGCTACTAGCGCAGAATTGCTAGGGCTTTTAACAAGAAAGTTAAGTCCATGAATCTCAAGGACAAAGACATGGTACTGAAAGACAACCAAGCTTCCATCCATGACCCTAGGGGAAAGTTCTGACCCAATTGGACTGGTCTTTACATCATCAAATCTATCTGGTCAGAAGGAGCGATTATTCTCATGGACCTAGATGGGCTGGAGTTTTCACAGCCGATCAATATGGACAAGTTGAAGAAATACTATCCTTGAGAGGCTCGTTAGGCCGAAAGCCCGGAAGGGCGACTTAGGCAAAAATAAGAGCATGAAAAATTAAAAATAAAAAAAACTAAGCTCGTAAGGTTGAAAACCCTAAGGGCAACTTTGGCAAAAGTTAGAACGCAAAAGGAGAAAGTTAATACTCGAGTAAACCCGAACCAAACTGCGTAAGGCCTGATTCCCATCTTTGGGATATATAGGCAACTTCATCCCGAAGTTTGGCCGTAACCATCTCCAACTCAATTGTCTTATTCGTTCATGTTGATCAGGCCATCTTTCTCAATTATTTGTTAGCTTGGTTGTGTGATCTTCATTTTGGCAGAAGGGTCGATATGGTGAATGTAGTTATGGGCAGTTGTGATTTGATGATTTGGGGCTGTACATCTTGAGGGTTGATTCCGTGTATTTCAGGTAGTGATCATTTTCGAAAATGGTTTTGAAGATTTTTAATAAAAGTTGATTTTTCTCAAAATTTACCTTTTACAACTTAAACCATTTTTGGGACCAAAAGAAAAAATTTAGTGCTTACAACTTTAATTCCATTGATTTCAATACAAAGTATATTCTCCAACTCTCTGATTTAAATCAAAGTTATTTTTACATCATAAAACTTGAAAAGAAAGATCAAAGCAATAAACTAGAGGCATAGGTGAGTCAGGTGTTCTTGCGTCCTTTGCTCGTGCTCGCAGAAGTCTCTACAGTCAAAGATGACCTGACTTGTGTGTAGACACCCCATTTTGACTGGCCCTAAGACTTGGGAAATTTTTTTTGATTACCCTATGATGAAAAAATAAGAAGGTGTTTCTCACAGAATCCTCAATAAGAAAACTTAGAATTTGAGCCCTGTCTCCAACCCTAAACAACCACAAATTACCTTTCCAATGGCATATTATGACCTCACGGTTACATCTAGAATGGTTCATTTAGCTAGGATCAACCTCCGCTGCACTTCCGGGGGCCTCATTGAGAAAATTGTCCCGAAATCTGGGTTACAGCATAATCATTTGAAACTTCTAGGCCAAATTGTAACCACAGGGAATATTTTGTTATGTGAGTGAATATTCTATTAAGTCAGGGAATATTCTATCCATATGCAGAATATTCCGTCAATGCTGACTGGGACGCTGACATGGCATAACTGGATTGGTCCTTGCTGATGATGTGGCACTGACTTGTCTTTACCCCAAAAAATGAATTTAAGGAATGCTGGTGAAGGGTTTGAAACCCCAACCTAAGACTCCATACCCAACATCTTAACCACTCTGCCAAAGCTTTGCCTTGTGTTATATTTCCCCTCAAATAATATTTGACCATTTCAAACCATCAAGCAAAGAAGGTGTAGTTTTTGCATTTTTTTCTTGTGTGTTGGACTGTAGACACCCCATTTTTGACCGCCCTTAAGACTTGGGCACTACTGATTGCTTACTTAATGATGCAGGCTATGCTATGCAAAGGGTTGATTTCTTTGGCAAGGAGAGCGTCAAATTCAAACCTCACACCCCTTTTTTTGGGCCAAAACTATTTTGAATGGTTTTTTTTTTTTAGACCTTAAGGCCCTCTCTTTCAAAATGTTTTGGAAATAAAGTTTCTACGATGTTCCGACGCTCGCATTTCGTTTAATGTTGCACTTTTTGGTAAACCGGGCAAGGACAAAGTGGAAATGAATGAAAGAGAGATGAAATCAATGAAAAATCTTTCAAAACATCTTGTTTAGGGGTTTGGGGTTGAAGAAAAGAGGAAAGGAGAGAAGAAAAATAGTTTGGGAGAAGTTCGGCATGAATCCGGGTGTGAGATAGCAACTCATGCTCTGATACCACCTGTCACGCCCCAAACCCGCCCCTAAAAGTTTGGGCATGACCCATTCAAAAACAGACACTAAACTTGTCATATATATCTTACGGGGCCTGAACGGAAGCATTTATCAATATAAATTAACAAAAATAAAAGAACTGCATCCATTGAGCGACCACTATCATGCCAGGATCACATACAGAACGTTAAGCAAATAAACATACAGTGACGTGCATAAGAGAATTAGCTATATACATATATATACATACGCACTCAAATTTCTTAGAATTGGGCGTAAAACAACATGGACAGGCAAAGGAATTATATATACATCAACTTAAGTAGACAATCAAAGTGTAAAATCCAAAAGCTTAGCAAGAAGAGCTGCCTTCACTTAAGTGCTTGGACACTCTGAGGTTGACAAAAGGGGCACGGATGCCAAGGGTTAAAACTGACCTCCAGGTGGAGTGCCTACAGAAACAGACATAACACAAGTGAGTCAAGCTCAGTGAATAGTAGTATATAAATAAAACATTGCTTAACTTAAACAGATTACATATCAATACATTAGTCTGATTCTGTATTACGTACATAATGGCCTTAGGCCTAATCTTGTAACATAACTTGGTGGCTATAAGCCCTTGAAAATGGTGGCACGAAGCCCTTGGAACATATGGCATAAAGCTCTTATAACATGTTGGCACTATGGCCCTTGAAACTTGTTGGCATTGCAGCCCTTGGAAGTGGCAAGAAGCCCTTGAAAATGGCATAAAGCCCTTGTAAACATGTTGGCACTATGGCCCTTGAAAGTGGCATAAAGCCCTTGTAAACATATTGGCGTTATGGCCCTTGAAAGTTTCTTTTCTTTACATACCTTTAACATACCTTAACGGTAACATAAATACATAACATGCTTGAAACATTAACATAAGTGCATAACATTTATAGAACTTGTAACATATACTTGAAACATACCTGAACATACCTGAACGTGTAACATACTGGAAACATGCCTGAAACATACTTGAGCATCATTCATTAATTCAAATGGAACATATCATAACTAGAGCATTGCTTGTTGTATCATGTCATTATCATACGCTTATCGATGAGAGACTAATTCACATTCTCATGAGGGTCACACAATAATACTAAACTTCGCACTTATATCGCAGCTTCTGAATAACTTCCAGTTTATAAATGACATAGCAAAATAACTTCAAATTTATATGGATACACATAGCTACTCTTATATTTACTCGGAATCCGTTCTTCAAGAACGAACATAAATTCTTTTAGGTAAATGAGTAATTCATGTGCTCTATCAATCAGTAGCATACACTTTTGTTTAATCGTTCATACATGTTAACACAGTAGTCTTGTCTTGTAATTAACGGAGTCCCTACAGTAATCATTACATCATTCCCATGAGTTGACATAATTAACGTAAATGTAACAGAACAAAGTAAGCACATTTTCCTTAGAGTATAGATGACTTTCTCGGTTTCATAGATTCACAACTTATCACTTCGGCCTTCAGCCCGTTGGATTCACAAGTTCACAAGTTTGGCCCTTGGCCTCATAGTTCCATAGTTCACAAATTGAAAGTTCATACTTCACAAATGGCCCTTGGCCACATCATTTCATAATTCACAAGTTGAAAGTTCATATTATTTCACAATTTCATTTAAAACATATTCTTGAACCACGGTATTATTACCCCCGGGCAAGGGCCACAAACCACGGTATTATTACCCCCGGGCAAGGGCCACATAGGTTCATAACTTCACAATTTCTTTTAAGGCTTTCGTAATTTTACACTGTTTCTCACATGGTACACATAACTTCTCAAACTCTTTTGATGTTTCCATAATTTTACAATATTCCTCACATAGCGTACACTTTTGATGTTTCCAGAATTTCATAATATTTCTAATATAGCATACATGTCAACATAATTCTTACGACGAAGGGTATAACGTCAATAACGATAAGTATTAACAGTTAAAGATGCATCGAGTACTATTACTCACAGTGCTATAACGGAGTGTGCTTGGCCCTCCTGAAGTGTGCCCTGTACACATATATAACTTAGTCATTAGTTCTTTTTCTTTCCTTTGTTATTCTTTACAAACCTACCATTATCCATCGATTATACTACAATTTCCTCCATCTCAATATATCTATAAATAGAAATAGAAGATTACCATTTTTGTAAACATAGTATGGAATTTATAATCAATCACTTGATTTTAAGATAGGAAGGAATTGTATGAACATCTTCCACATTTTTCCAAAAATAAATCATTCTCTTGATTTTAATAACTAAGCAAGCCCACAAGTACTTAGCAAAATAATTTGGGAGTAACCCATCTTGGAAAACTCCACATTAGGTCACAAAATCAAAATCAACATAGTCAATACTATTCTACATAAACACCACAATTCAACATAAATAACATGAATTAACTCAACATCATTAAATAATTCAACATAATGCAAGAGGAATCCTTAAATCCTATTTCTACATTCCAAAACCAAGTTCATATCATTCATACCATTAATAGATTATTTCCACAATTTTCCCTTCACATTATAGCATGAATTCCAATGTTTATATCAATGTTCATTCGCAAATTTTAAACATAATTTTCAAACATTTCCAAATTCTAATTAAACTTGAACACATATAATTCAATATCTCAATTTCATTATTCTACTTCCAATTTGGGCCAATTCATTAGTTATCATCATTAATCAACCTAGGGTTTCAAGAAAACCTAGAAATTTCAAGAAAAAATCCAAATTTCTTAATCCATATAATTTTGTTCCAATTTCCTCATTGATTACAAGTCTAAAGTTCATAATCCATCACCTTAATCCAACAATTACATCTCCAACATTATAAATCCAAAATCCCCCAATCTCAAGTTGGACATCTTATGTTCAAACTATAGATTTTGTATTGAGATACTCAAAATACCATAAATTCATACTCAAAATACCATAAATTCATCAATGAATACAAATAAGATCTCCTACCTCAACATTCAAACAAGGAGAGCAAGCTTTGAGAAGAATCCTCGACAAATTTGAATTTTAATCGGTTGAAATTGTTGCCCTCTACTTGTTCTCCATCCTTGATGCAATATCTATGGTGGATTTGTGGAGAAAAGTGAAGAAAATCAAGGTTTTGGAAGTTAGGGTTTCGGACATGGAAGAGGGGAGAAGAAGAGAGGAAAAGAAAAATGGAAGAAATGGTCCAAAAACTCGTTTTTGAGCTGCTGCCCGCACATCGCCGCACGTGCGCCACATTTTCCGCACGTGCGGTTCTGCTTCCAGCACAGACATGAAAACTTCAAACATGCGTAACTCTCTCATACGGACTCCGTTTTAGGTCATTCTTGTGCTCAAATTGAAGCCCCGAAAATAATCTTTCCAATGATTCTAACCTCACATCCAAATTCAAAGTGTGGAAAAAGAAAAGGGCAAAAGAGTGACGGCTAATCGTAGGCGAATTATTCGAATTAAAGTTTTTGGTCCAATCTTACTTTACCATCACACCACTACCTCAATCAATACCCCAAAATAGATAAAAAAATTCTCAATTCCAATGGATGTAGTTGAACTAAAACACATTAACCCCTAATTAAATAAGGATGACTTTTGGGGTCATTACAGTTTGGGGGTTGTTCTCCCTTTTTGTTCCTTGGCTTGTGAGGCCTTTTGTGCAACTTCTCACCACCTTCAAATCCAACTTTTTTTGGCCTTTTTACCACTGAAAATCAGAGGTATTTCAATGGTGGAAACCATGTTTTGAGGTCCAAAATAGGAGGGGTTGGCCTCCCCTCCTTACTTCTTGGTTGCATGCCTTGTTGGCCTAATTATTGAGCATGTTTTTCTAGCATGTGTTGGCTTATTCTTAGATTATTTTTGGGCTTATTTCAGCATGGCATAACTCTATTTTGGCTTGGTTGAGTCACCTCTTACATGCTTTTTACACTTGTAGTGTAATCTTGCCATTTAGCCTTACATGCTTGCTACTTTGGCTCATCATTCTAGCTTATTTTGGCTATGCTCCCACATGCTTTTACTCTTGTTTTAGCATGCTTAAACTCTATTTTTGGTTAGCTTGGCCACTTCTTGCTTGCATTTTGTACTTGTAGTGCAAATCGTGCTTACTAGCTTAACATGCTTGATATTGTAGCCTATTAATCTAGCATGTGTGTGCCCCACTCCAGCATGTTTTTGCCACTGATTTAGCATGCTTTAGGACTGTTTTGAGTGATCTTGGTCCTTCGGGGCTTGCTTGATATGGCTATGGTGCAAGTGCCTTAGCTAGTCTTGAGTTTTGAGCACCATAGCATGCTATATTTGTGATGTTTGCATGCCTTGGCATCATTTGGCATGGTATTTCAGAGCTTATATCTTTTCCATATTCTTATGTTTATCGCTCTTTAATTGTGTTTAAGAGTTGTGCCTTTATGCCTTGTTTATGAGCCATCATATGAGCATGCATTTCTAGCTTCTTGTGCCCAAGTTTCAGGATGTTTTGGCCTCTATTTTTGGCATGGTTTAGGTCTGTCCATAGTTGGTTTAATCATTTAGGCTTGGTATTGCATGCCTCTTGTGAAATGCTCTTTACTAGCTTTGATGTTTTTGGCCTTTAACATGTTATGCTTGCATTGTTTGCATGCTTTAAGGTCTTTAGCATCCTTTTTCAATGCTGAAATGTATTCCATTGCATGCCATCTTTCATTTGTTATATCACTTTGAAAGAGGTCTTAAGCCCTTTGTTGGTTTGAGTGTGAAATCGAGGTGTTCATGCCTAATGGTTTTAGCCTTCTTTTGAAGGTTTCTGCTAACCAACGGCATGATGCTTCTTTCATGCTCAAGAAGCTTATGGCTTGGTCCGTCTTTCCAATTAGAGGACTTCTCACTTTTGGACTTAACCAATTAAAGGATGGATTGGTAATCTAAAATGAGTAAACAAAATTGAACCAAGTAAAACATGTCAAAGATAACATGTTGTGTTGCATTGCATGTGTTTGGATCGGACGTTAATCCAAACATAAGAAACGAGGGACATTTCATACTTGAAGTGATGAAACGTGCCTCATTTCTCGGTCGCCAACGCCCTTGATTGTGTATGATAGGGTGGAAGCCCTTATGTGTTATTTGTGCATTCATTGACATTGACTTGTGCAAACTTGGCTTCTCGTCCATCGTGCATTACGATGCATGGTTGGTGGCCCGAGAGTCGAGTACCACTCCCTTGAGCTTGAGAAATGATAGGGAGGGTGGTTGTGCACACTTATCTTGCAAATACACTGCCATGCCCCTTGTTGTTCTCTGTTGTAGCAAAACTGGAGTTTGGCAAATCAGCTGGTCGACCGACCACAAGGAGTAGTTGACCAACCCGTAAGGGTGGTCAGCCGACCAGTTTTTCTGGTCTACAGCCCCTTTTTCTGGTCGGCAGCCCACCAGAGGGTCCCTATGTTAGAGCAGAAGCAATCTGGAAGTTTATGTAACTTTCAAAAATCAAATCAAGTGCAAATAGAGGCAATTGGTGGCATGGCAATGGATTTTCGAGCGAGGCAATCGAGCATGCATATCTCCTTCCCCTCGAGGCCATTTTAACTGCTTTGTTTAGCTAGTTAATTTGTTGATTTTGTAATCAATTATTTAATGTATTTAGCTAATTTATTTCATCTTTGTAATATTCTAATTAGCTTAGTATAGCTAGTTTCAATTCGGTTGTAATTAATTAGCTTAGCATAGCTAGTTAGTTGATTTATTCAGACCCTCCGTCGAGAGGGCAAATGTTGTAATAAGTGTGCGTGTGTGTGATGCATGTCTTTCAACTCCATTTCTTTCTCCCTTTTACTTATCAGCTTCCGATGGTTAGTTTAGGGCATATCTCAATTAGCATACTTATGCTTTGCATGCGTGCATCATTCATTTGTCTTGCATGCACCGGGCTCGGGGCATCATTCAAACTGCATTGTATTTCAATACCTATTTGAATACATGATTATCAAACGTTGCATTCATATGCCATTCCAGATAGCCGAGCCTATTTTAGTTACATTTTTGCATGTGTTGCATTAGGCATCTTAACATAGCTAGGATCATGCATGATTTCTAACTAGCTTCTGTTGTGGCTCGGAGTACACTGTAAGTGTTTACGCTTTAGCATCCTTGCATGTGTGTAAGTGATTGCCATGACAGCATGCTTGCCATGAGGCTATGTGCTTATGTGTTTAACTGTATGAATGCCTGTGGGTGAAGGCTTTATTGCTTGAATTGGAACAATTCATCGAAATGTGAGATTTAAGCCCACTTGAGGGTGGCAAAATCATGTTTTTCTAAGCCCACTTGAGAGTGGCAAATCCACGCTTTAGCCTACTTGCGAGTAGCACTTTCAAACCATTTTCGAAAAATGAACATGAGATGTTTTGTTCCAAATCGAGTGATTTAGTTTATACTTGTATGCTGTGCGCATCACATAGTAAGTTAGATTAATAACCGGAACAAGAACACATGTGTTTTCAAAAACAACATATCATGTTAGCAGAGGCCGATCCTTTGATTGGGTGAGCGGGGGTGCTCATTTCAAGACCTTCCCCTCTCTTACCCAAGTTCCTGAGCCGAGGCAACTTTGGTGATAACGGACACGTGGCCTTTGGCCCGAGTCAGGGTTTCCTAAATTTCCCAAAACAAAATATTTAGGTGGCGACTCTGAAATCTGGCAAAGCAGTCCATGTTTGACACTTTTTTATTCAAAATTGATTTTTCAAAACCAATTGCCGGATTTGGATTCTTTGGTGATTTATCAGTCTTACATTGCACTTTGTGAGATTAGATTCAGAACCGTGACAGGAGTCCGAACTGCCGTAGCTAGAACCCAATTCGCGCCCTCGTGCGCGGAACGAGTTCGGGTGGTCTACAGTTTCTGGCGACTATGTTGGGGATTTAGAGAACTTGGCTTGAACTCATGATATGTTGTTTTGTCTACACTTATGTGTTTCTTTGCATTGCATTTGCATTGGTGCGCCTAGGACACCATGTTTATCATCTGCTATTCCTGAACGGTTTGCCGGAGGCTTGCTTGGAAAAGCATGCCATAAGGCTGATTGGTTACGGGCTTTGCCACGATGGGAACACAAATCTCAGTTTTTACTGAGGCACCCCTTTTCGACCATTCGACCTAGTTGCATATCGGAAACCATAGTGGCCATTCCAAACTAGAACAGGTTGCTTACCCGATTGTAGGTTGTTTGAAACCGCTACGTGCGTAGTGAAACCCTAGCTCCTAACAAAATAGGACGGGGAAACCCTACCCCACCATAGGGGTGTTTTGGCTCTTACTTGCTTGCTATGTGCTGTTAGGGTATGCCTCTATAGGATGGTATGTATCAGCTGCAAGTCTGAGTATCGGCCTGAGGGTATCAGTTTACAGGCAGAATTTTGGGCAGAATTTAGTAGAGAGCGCAATCACTCAACGATGCTCATATCTGTTCTAGTGAAATCAGGCTTAGATGCTGTCTGTTTTCTTTTTTGCAGGGTAGTCTTGGAACCATAACTTCAGAAGGCTCCAATATCCCCCGAGTACACCGGACTTGTGTTGATAGACTTTGTCAGGTCAGAGATTTTGTGACGACCCAGAATTCTTCCCTCCGCTCGAGCGGAAGAGTTGACGCTCGAGCGGACTTTTGGAGTTTCCAGCAATTGTGCAGACGGCCTGAGATTCTGGGAGTTGTGATTCTCCGCTCGAGCGGGGGAGTTTACGCTCGAGCGGACGGCTTTGTTGGTCTGCACGCTCGAGCGGAAGAGTTGACGCTCGAGCGGGCCTCTAGGTTGAGTTGTATTTCTGAGGTGTGGGTTTGTTTTGGACATTTTTATTAGTGTATTTGGAACCTTCTTATTTTATTTTGGAGTATTGGTTGTGGTG
The DNA here is from genome assembly GCA_025200525.1 of Camellia lanceoleosa. Classification (NCBI taxonomy): domain Eukaryota; kingdom Viridiplantae; phylum Streptophyta; class Magnoliopsida; order Ericales; family Theaceae; genus Camellia; species Camellia lanceoleosa. The sequence continues at coordinate 140,153,051 of CM045766.1, forward strand.
GTAATATGATGGCAAAGTAAGATTGGGCCAAAAGCTTTAATTAGAATATATTGTCGGCGACCAGCCGTCACTCTTTTATCCTTTTCTTTGTCCACACTTTGAATTTGGATGTGAGGTTAGAACCATTGGAAAGCTTATTTCCGGGGCTTCAATTTGGACACAAGAACGACCTAAAACGGAGTTCGGATGGGAGAGTTATACCTGTTCAAAGTTTCGGAATCTGTGCTGAGGGCAGGTCCGCTCGAGCGGAAAACAGTCCGCTCGAGCAGGAATTACGGGACAGCAGCTTTAAGAACGGGATTTTTGGATCATTTCATAGATTTTCTTCAACCCTCTTCTTTCCTCTTTGCCTTAGTCCGAAACCCTAACTCTCAAACCTTTGATTTCACCCATTTTTATCAACAATCCACCATGGTTTTGGCATGTAGAATGGAGAACTAAGGAGGATCAATGTTTTTACCCGATTAAAATTTGGATTGGTGAAAGTTTCTTCTCAAGCTCACCCCTTTGCTTGATTGTTGAGGTAAGGGTTGAAGACTCTTTAATATTTACATCCATAGATAGGTTGGAGGTGTCTTCATTGTATAATGGTGCAAGTTTTCATTTATGTTATGTGTATGGAAGAAATTATGAGATTTTGGAAATTTTGGGGTTTGAACATTGGGGGTTTTATGGTTTGAAGATATTGGGAGTTAATTGATGGGTTTAAATAATGGTTTATGAGTCCTAGATGTGTAATTGATGGAAAAATAGTGTTGGGTTAATAAGTTTGATTATTTCTTGAAATCTCATTATTTTCTTGAAACCCTAAGTTTCTTAAGGATGATAACCAAAGATTTAACCCAAATTGAATGTAGAATAATGAAATTGACGTATTGAATTATGTATATACAAGTTTAATTGGAATTTGGTGATACTTGGAAATTATGTTTAAATTTTGTGAATGAACTTTGTTATAAATGTTGGAATTCATGCTATCATGTAAAGGAAAAATCAGAGAAATAATCTATGACCCATATGGATGATATGACCTCGCTTTTGGAATATTGAAATGAGATTCAAGGGTTTATTTTGCATTATGTTGAATTGCAAATGGTTTTAATGAATTAAGTGGTGTTGGCTTTGTCGGACTATATTGGGTTAACTAATATTGAATTGAATAGACTATGATGAATTATATTTGACTTACGTGAATTGTATAGGGTCAGCTACAGGGGCGGACCAAGCACCTGAACACTGTGAGTAATAGTACCTCAAACATATGTCATTGACCGTTAATCAATATTGTTATTGATATTCTATTCTCCGTGAGCTAATATGTTAACATGTGTGTTGATTAAGAATTGATATGAACATTAAAAGAGTGATCACACACCGGTATGATTATGAACTTACTCTGTATTTTGGGTTATGGCTAATGATTATTGTTAATGTACCATCCTACGAATTACCCATATCAGATATCTGAATTGCATACAACTATTAACACCGTGAAGTTGGTTTATAAGTTATTCCTGTTGATGTAATGGAATCTATATACATTACTAATTGTGGTATTTATGTATTTCTGAAAGCGTGCAAGCTGTAAACTATGTTGCCTTTTGTTAACAGTTATCAGCAACGTTCTGTTAAACTTATGTTATGTATTTTCAGTATACCATGATAGGAAATGATTGATTCTTGAAAAGCTAAGATATGTTGGAAATGAACGAACGAATGTCCAGTTTTCTAAAAAGTATTTGTGGCACCCTTAGTCCGGATGGCCCTCGCCCGGGGGTAACAATACCGTGGCTGTTGGTATCAACTTTGTGGTCTTCGGACCTACCTGTTGTGGTCTTGGACCTACTTTTGTGGTCTTGACCTACATTTGTGGTCCTCGGACCTACCAGCTGTGGTCTTCGGACCTATCGTCCGATGGCTAATGGTGTACCACATATGATCTTATGAAAATCAATATGGAAATGACTATGAATATGATTACGAAAATGGTTTGGAACTGAAATGCATAAGACTCGCTTCGATAAGATTATGTTTCGATATTTCCGACCGTTAGGTCATTCTAATACTTTCTCGGTATGGAACAAAGTCTTTGTCAGACGGAAGTGCTACACTTTGGTGGGAGCCACCTCTGGAATCCGTACGAGCCACCTCTTGAGTCCATACATCTGTTATTTCTGTTACCACGCTTACGTGTTCTGTTATCTCTGTTAGTTCGGTTAGTTTTGTCATTTCTGTTATTTCTACTATTATTCAAGTATTTCGACCCATGATCGCTTTTGCATCCGAGGCCTATGGTTGTTCTGTATAAATTGGGCTTAAAGCCATTATGTTAAGGAAATTGGACTATGGCTATTTTGGAAATAATCACGGCATATAGTTAATCATATGTATCTACAGTTACATGTCTGGTTATTCAAGTTAAATATTACATTATTTATGTACTATTATTCACTGAGTTCGCTCATTCTATATTTTGTCTGTCTCTTGTAGGTAACCAACCAGGAGATCAGTCCTAACCTTTAAGACTTGTGTTCCTCTTGTCAACTTTAATGCGTCCAGGCACCACCCGAAGCCGTGCATCATGTACAGTCTTATTGAGTGTTGATTTACACTCTGGACGTCTGTTGATGGTTGATTGTATTTTATTCCTTTTTCATTAATATTTTTGTTATATGCCTATTTGTAGAAATGAGTCGAGGCATATGTATGTAAACTTTCTGTATAATATTTAATGTGATGTTGAGATCCTGGCATGTTAGGAATAGCTCAATGGATGTTATTCTAGGTATTTTATATTATTGAATGCTTCCGTTCAGGCCCCGTATGATATGTATAACAGGTTTAGTGTCTGTTTTCGAATGGGTCATGCCCAAACTTTTAGGGGCGGGTTTGGGGCGTGACAGATTTAGTTCAAGGGCAACTAGTGTTTCCTTCACCAGTGGTAAGGCAAAGAAGGGCCAGTCAGGCACAGATCACCAGTTCAACAGTCTCCAGTTCAGTGGTCACTATCTATATCACCTGTGCGCAGTTGGGCTCAGTTTCCTGTTTCCACCCCAGGAAGAGAAAACTCACCAGATCCGATAGATCAACTCCCTTTAGTCAGTATGAGTATGGAAGGCATGATGTGTTAGCTTCAGCAGACTATGGAGGCCATGCAGTGGGATGCTACCCACCATGCGGAGGTTACCACCCGCCAGACCGAGGTCGTGGCTCGTCAAGCTGAAGTGATAACTCGGCTACAACAACAACAGCCACAGCCAGCTACGGCTTCTGCATCTCATGCACCTCCCATGGGTAACCCGACACCTGGAGCCACTGCCTATACTGCAAATGTCCAAGAGACTCATGGCAATCTGGCGGAGCCAATCCCAGCACAGGCCTCTAAAGCTCTTGTCCATCAAAGCGAAGCTCCATTTGAATTTGAGGTTGACTCAATTGTACTTAAGGTCAATAAACTGGAGAAGTTATTCAAGTGGGCACAAGGAATGAACTCCATCCCGGATTTAGAGGATGGGTATACTGAATCTGCAGTTACCTTACCGGAGCGGTTTAAAATGCCACATATCAATTGCTTCGATGGCTTTGGAGACCCAATGGTGCATCTCTACCTGTTTTCTGATATCCTGAGGCCAATGGGTTTGACCACAGCCCAGAAGTTGTCTCTCTTTGGCCGAACCATGTCTGGGATAGCTGCAATATGGTATGCGAATTTCGAGGACTCTGTGAAACATAATTGGGAAGAGCAGGTTAAGGCTTTTATTGCTCAATACTCCTACAACACACAGATCGAGGTCACAACTCATGATCTCGAAGTCACCCGCCAAGAGCCAAAGGAGGGTTTCTCAGAGTTCATGACGAGATGGAGAGCAAAGGCCTCAATGATGACTACAAGGCCTTCCGACAAAGATCAGATCAGGATGATTGTTCGGAATCTGAATGGCAAGTTGTTGCAAAAGATGGTCGTCTACCTCTGTTTACCTTTCCAGCCCTTCATGAAATGGGGGTTCAAATTGAGGATGCCATCAGACAAGGGATCTTTGCGAAAGATAATGAGCCTTTGAAGAAGAATGTTGTTCGCAGTTCTAATGCTACTATTGATAGTAGCATAGCTGCGAAATGCTCAGAAGTAGACACTATCACCAATTCCCTCAATGGCCAAAAACCAACCACTTCAAATCGGCCCCAAGCCCGAAAGTTCAATCCTTTTTACATGAGTCTCTCTCAAGCTTTGAAAAAGCTACGAGAAAAAGGGCACCTAGAGCTCCTAGAACCTCAACCCCTTCCAAATCCTCTTCCACCAAGATATGACCCAGCTAAATACTGTGCTTATCATCAACAACATGGTCATGATATGAACCGTTGCATCCGTCTCCGTCATAAGATTCAGGATCTTATTGACGAAGAGACCTTAGCTCCACCAAAAGAACCTCGAGCCACCACTGACTCGTCATCTCTACATCTCAACCTCATCCATATACTACCATCCACTTATGACCCAAGTATATACATCACCCCGGCCCATTTACCCAAGCCTGAGGTGTTCATTCCAGTCAGCATGGACTTATGCATGATGGGTGCACCTGAACCCCAATCATCTCAAACCCGTGAACCTACTACTTCTGAGTTGATGAGAATGATTGAAAATCTTTAGAGAACTGTGGCAGATCTGGCCTCTGGAATATTAGCTCCATCATCGACCACATCACATGCTAGAAGTTTCACGCCAAAAGGTTCCCCAATCTTGGGACGGGTTGCATTGGAAGAAGGCCAATCTCTTGGCAAAGTGGAGGCGAGTGGTAAGAACAAGGTAGGGGCAGGCATTGGTCCCCATGAACACCTTCAGTGGGCTATTGAGGCTTTGAAAGCCGAAGGGCTGAACAAACAGCAAGTGATTGCAGTTGTTGCAAAAACTGTGGATGACACTTTCACCACTCAAGTTGGGGGCAGTATGAATCAAGGGGCAAGCCGGAAAAAGGGATGTCGTACTAGAAACGTTCCTTTTAGCTTTAATCCTGTACTCGGAAGAGATCAGCAAACCCAGCCAGCACCTGCCAACCCCTTTGTTGGTACATCCGACACTCCACAGACCTCGAAGTATCCACCCCAGGGTCAAAGGACTTTTACCTCGCTCTATATGTCTCTATCGCACCGGAAGGTCTCGACGAAAAGGGCATCAAGCCCCGAACCACACCCACTGTCAAATAACCTCCCTTCCTCGCATGATCCGGCCAAGTACTGTGCCTTCCATCAACAAACCGGCCATGACACTGACATGTGTTTTTGTCTTCGCCACAAAGTACAAGATTTGATTGACAACAAGGTCATCGCCGCACCAAGTCCTACAAAGTCTATCGGCACTAGATCGATGAATGTGGAGGATAATGTGATCATGTGATTGGGGGATGAACCACCTGCTGATGGTGCTCTTTTTTACTCCAGATACAGGAATGGCACGCACTGTTTTGAGCAATGTGCAAATGCTAGTTTTTGTGCTTTCTGACTTGGGTATTGAGTCAATTCTATTGTGTTGTTTTGAGTCAATCTTATTGTATCGAGTCTGTCTTATTGTGTCGGAGTCGGGTGATTTCGGGGGTGTTACCTCGGGCATCACTATCTTGTTTTGTGTTTCTCTTTTACACCATTTCTCTTGCGTCTGTTTTTGCCTTGGAGCCAGTTGTGCCAGAAGATCTGAATGAAACAGCAGTGATTTTCACCTTTTTTTTTTGTCTATTTCTGCCTTGGAGCCAGTTGTGCCAGAAGTTCTGAATGAGATGGCAGTATTTGACCAAAATTGTGTCTTTTCTATGCCTTGAAATCATTGCATTGACCTAAGTTTTTCAAAACTATTTTTCTAACACTGTGGTGAAAACAAAGAGGAAGGACTTCCTCGGGATTTGCAAAAATTTGATCAATTGAGAAGAAGAGAGGCATGCTAAGCCCTTAATGAATGAGATCATGTTTGTTAATGTGAGTACTAGGAAGGATCCTGGCTTGATCCAGATTGGTTCTACATTGTCTTCAACGCGAGCAACTAGTCGCTTTCTTAAAAGATTTCAAAAAAATGTTTTGCGTGGTCTTGCGAAGACATGTGTGAAATCGCTGTCGAGATTGTGCAGGATAAGATCGCTCTCGGCCTCGAGACTCAATCCCTTTTACTTTCAAACCTTGAACTTCGATTCAGAATGTTCAACGATCAACCACAATGTGAGGCTTGTATGGCCAGATTTGAAGCAGCCCATGAACTAGGGGCAATAAGGTTGTATGACATCAAAGGAGGCCCTCCAGGCCAGATTTGAAGCAGCCCTCGAACTAGGGTCAAGAAAGTCAGATCAAGAAGATCAGATTGATCAAAGAAAGCTTGTAAAGCTAGATCAGAAGTAGCCTTTGAACTAGGGGCAAAAATGTCAAATGTGCTCAAAGATTCAAAGATGGGTCATTCCGCAAACCAATGAAGACTAGCAAGAAAGCCAAGTTCCAATAGCTGGAAGAAGAAAGTATTGTTGAAGGACAACCGAGTTCCTATCCACAACACTAGGGGCGAATTCAGCTCCCATTAGATGGACCTCTACATCATCAGCAAATAGCAGCCATTCTCCTGGATTCAGATGGCTTCGAGATCCTACGACCATTCAACATGGACGTGTTACACTTTTTCTTTTTACCCTTGAGAGGCTCGCTGGGCCGAAAACCTAGAAGGACGACCCAGGCAAAAGTGAGGGCAAGAAAAAAATGAAAAGAAAAAGAAATGAAGAAAATGAAAAAATGAAAAAAGAAGAAAAGATGAAAAGAAATAAAATGCAAAAATGAAAAGAAAAAGAAATGAAAAGAAAAGAAAAACATAGCTTGCAAGTTGAAAACCCGGAAGGGCGGCCTTGGCAAAAGTTAGAGCGCAAAAGGAGAGGTTAATACTCGAGTATACTTTAACCCGGAACTACGTCAGGCTTGATTCCCATCTTTGGGATATGTAGGCAACTTCATTCTCAAGTTTAGCCATAAACACTTGAAATTCAACTGTCATGTCCATGAGATTGAACGGGTCATCTTTGTCATTTTTGTATCCAAGAGTTCGGTTGTGATCTTCACTATGAGAAGTGGTTACAGTGTGTTGCGGTGCTATTCAAACAAGGGGCAACTTTCCGTTGCTGTACAGTGTGCTACGGTGCTATTCAAACAAGGGGCAACTTTCCGTTGCCGTACGTTGTAATTTAGGCAAGGGGCAATTTTCCATTGTTTTGGATCTGAGGTTGTGCATCTCAAGAGTAAATTCTGTGTTGGTTGAGCAATGGCCATTTGCAAAAACAGTTTTGAGAATTTTTAATGAGGTTGACTAATTTTCTCAAAAATTATTCATTTTCCAAAACTGGACCATTTCTTGGACCCAAAAAAGGAAAATTTTCAGTGCTTATAGCATGACTTGCATGAATTCAAATCAGAAAATCCAACAAGTATGTTAATCTAACTTTCATGTTGGTTAAAATTGTTTTAGTAGAAGCCAAAAACAAAAAATGGTCAAAATGATGAACTAGGGGCACAGTTGAGTCAGGTTTTCTATCTTTTCCCCGCTGTCAACATATTTGCCAGAAAGGGTACCATACTTGTCGGGAAGGGCACCATATTCGCCAGAAAGGGCACAACTGAAGCTAACAGCAAAGGGCCGAAAGCTCTCTCATCCTCCAAGCAGTGAGGTATCAGGCCAAGTACGAAGCATGAACTGGAAATGGAGTAGGACATTCCACTCCCTTATTCGGAAAGGTCTAGTCACATCCGATTTGGCCAAGGGCATCATCAACTGATGTCAGCTGCAGATCTGCCGCACATCCAATTGCATCACAACCCCTCTGTGGGAGAGAGCTCATTGTTGTGAGCGAAAGAATGAGAATCTAGTAGAATACTAGGGGCAAGAGCCCACAACTTCCTATTTATCCATCAACCACCCAGGGAAGGGATAAAAAAAGAAGAGAGATTGAAGAATAGAGAGATATGCGTTGAGAGAAAAAATGAGGAAAGGGCTTTTTTAGAGAAAAAGAGATTGAGTGCCAGAGTGATGTGAGAATCACAAATGAGAAAGGGTGGGAAACAATACCTAAAGAAACTGGCTCCTCGTGAACTAAGAGGTCTCTTGCGGTTGGAACACATCTGAGTGTTGTGTGTGTGTGTTTTTGTTTGTCTCATTTCTTGTTTTGAGTCGTTTTGAGTGTTAATAGATGTGTTTAGGTTGTTTTACCTTTGTTTTTTCTTTGTTGAGTCGTTTTGGCTGTGGTCAGTCGTAGGCTCAATACCCGATTAAGAACTTGTTTCTCACTCCCAATTTCAAAAATAAATCGCTTTGTGCTCAGAGTGCTATACCATTCTCCACATATCTGCAAAACAGGATTCTCTCCTTCATAAACTGCAGGGTTCAACCCAGGTCATGTGAAAATAGTAGAACCAGGACCTATCTGAAGCTACATAGGTTCCAGACTGCAAAGCAAAAGTAAAGAAGGAAAATTCGGAGCATCTGAGTATGTTTCAACTTTAGAAAATTCTGTGATTGTACTCCGGATGTACCTTTTCAGGCCTTGTCAATGCTCCGAAGTATGAGTGTGCCTCTACCTCAAGCTCAAGCTCAAGCCTGCTTCAAGCCAGAATGGCGATCAGAAGTATTCTCCTGAAGTACCATTCACTGCCAGAGACATCTTGGCTGTGTTTGCAATGAGTTCCTAAGAGATCAATTGAGATGGTGGAAACTAGAGTTCGAATGGCTGATGCCTAGAACGCAAAGGTTTGGGATTTCCGAGACTAAAGTCTGGTTTAAATGCCCAAGGGTGTATCCCCAGCTTAAAATATGTATGGAAGCCCCATAGGTTGAGGTAACAGGTATGCGCCTCAATTCTGGATACTGAACCAACCTAGTCTGTCACCCCTATGGAGAATAGAGAAAGTTGTGAATATGATCAGGAAGAAAAGTGGCATCCAAAGTGTTCTACGTAAAGAACCCCTGTCAGCATTTCAGGACCTTTGTACTATGAGTTGAAGGTAAGAGTTCGAAGAACACAAGGGAAGATCCCCGTCAGAGTGGAGCGGTTCATCGCCACTCGCCCCATGAGGTGCTTTCTAAAGCGCCGCTTTGTTTGTTTATTGCATTCCCTAAGCATCATGCTTTACATTGCTTGTAACATGTATCATATCATTGCACTTATTGAATTTATTTGCATCTTGTGCTCTTGTATCTTTTATCCTTTTACGCTGAGCAGCGTTTAGGATCATTGTTTCCCGGGACTTAACTTAGGATGCGTGGAACGCGCTCCTGAGTTGTTTTCTTCCTCTTCTCACAAGTTCAACATGGTTAGAGTGTGTCATTCCTCTCACGATTTCAACGTGTTTGGAATTTGTTTTCCTCTTTTCACGAGTTCAGCGTGGTTAGAGTGTGCCCTTCCTCACACGATTTCAACGTGTTTGGAATTTGTTTTCTGATCTCTTCTCACGATTTCAGCGTGGTTAGAGTGTCTCATTTCTCACACGATTTCAGCGCGTTTGGAATTTATCTCAGGTTGTGTCGAGCGCGCTCCTGATTGCTTTGTCTTTGGACCTCTTCTCACGATTTCAGTGTGGTTTGAGTGTCCGTTTCCTCTCACGATTTCAGCGTGTTTAGAATTTATCTCAGGTTGCGTGGAATGCGCTCCTGATTGGTTTGTTTTCGAACCTCTTCTCACAAGTTCAACGTGGTTAGAGTGTTCTTTTCCTCACACGATTTCAGCGTGTTTAGAATTTATCTCAGGTTGCGTGGAACGTGCTCCTGATTGGTTGTTTTCTGACCTCTTCTCACGATTTCAGCGTGGTTAGAGTGTCCCATTCCTCACACGATTTTAGCGTGTTTGGAATTTATCTCAGGTTGCATCGAGCGTGCTCCTGAGCGGTTGTTTTCAGACCCCTTCTCACGATTTTAGCGTGGTTAGAGTGTTCTTTTCCTCACACGATTTCAGTGTGTTTGGAATTTCTCTTAGAATGCGTGGAACGCGCTCCTGATTGGTTGTTTTCAAACCACTTCTCACGATTTCAGCGTGGCTTGAGTGTCCCATTTCCTCACACGATTTTGGTGTGTTTGGGATTTGTTTTTCCTCCGCTCATAATTTCAGCATGGTTGGAGTATGTCCCCCTTTTGTATCTATCGCATCTATCTGTTACATCCATTACATCTTATCTATTTTATTGCCTGCATCCTTTTCATGTTATGCTTAGTCTGGCATGTGCTCATACATTTCCTTTGTTGAAGCATGGTTCTGTGATAATGTGTACGCGCCTATTCCACTAAGAGAATTGTGGTCTGAGGGTGTCGGCACCTTTTCTGTGTTAGACATGGTCTGTTTTGTGTCCATGCCTTTTCTAGGTAGAAATGTGGTTTGGCTGCGCATTTTATTCATTGCATCCACTGCATTCATTGCATCATACTTTGTTTTGTTGCATTCAGCATTTAGGGTCACGATCTTTCCACAGCAGATCATTCCTCACTAATATCATCCCACCCAATTACTTGTATTCTTTCTGTGAAACACATAGTTCTGCCTGTGCATACACCTACTCCATTAAAGAGAATTGTGGTTTGAGGGTTCCGACACCTTTTCTATGTTAAACATAGTTTGATTTTGCATCTCCATCTCTTTAAGATATTTGTGTGGTTTTGCCCTGCTTGTGGTTTGATAATTCAATTACATTGCATATCATTTACATTGTTTTGTTACATTGTATATCATTTACATTGTTTTGTTTTGTTATATTGTGTATCATTTTGCGCCTGCCCCTAAACTATGCTAGTTTGATTCCTTGCAAAGGGATACGTAGGCAGCCTGTGGGCGCAACTATTTATTTATCTGTATTTTATTTGTTTGTCCTAGTTTTCGGCCTTGTCAAAAATGGGTCGTCCCTGGGCTTTGACATTTACTCACGTCATTTCATGACTTCCGAGCTCTGTCAAAGAGGGGCAACTGTAGACACTCCATTTTTGACCGCCTTTAAGACTTGGGCACTACTGATTGCTTACTTAATGATGCAGGCTATGCTATGCAAAGGGTCGATTTCTTTGGCAAGGAGAGCGTCAAATCTAAACCTCACACCCCTTTTTTTGGACCAAAACTATTTTGAATGGTTTTTCTTTTTAGACCTTAAGGCCCTCTCTTTCAAAATGTTTTGGAAATAAAGTTCCTACGATGTTCCGACGCTCACATTTCGTTAAATGTTGCGCTTTTCGGTAAACCGAGCAAAGACAAAGTGGAAATGAATGAAAGAGAGATGAAATATTTGAAAAATCTTTCAAAACACCTTGTTTAGGGGTTTGGAGTTGAAGAAAAGAGGAAAGGAGAGAAGAAAACTAGTTTGGGAGAAGTTTGGCATTAATCCGGGTAGGACCAAAACTGAGCGGCTTCACCAAAATAGGCATAACTTTTTTCACAGTTAGAATTTTGATGCAAGGGTGCAAGTGCCTTAGCTAGTCTTGAGTTTTGAGCACCATAGCATGCTATATTTGTGATGTTTGCATGCCTTGGCATCATTTGGCATGGTATTTCAGAGCTTATATCTTTGCCATATTCTCATGTTTATCGCTCTTTAATGGTGTTTAAGAGTTGTGCCTTTATGCCTTGTTTATGAGCCATCATATGAGCATGCATTTCTAGCTTCTTGTGCCCAAGTTTCAGGATGTTTTGGCCTCTATTTTGGCATGGTTTAGGTCTGTCCATAGTTGGTTTAATCATTTAGGCTTGGTATTGCATGCCTCTTGTGAAATGCTCTTTACTAGCTTTGATGTTTTTGGCCTTTAACATGTTATGCTTGCATTGTTTGCATGCTTTAAGGTCTTTAGCATCCTTTTTCAATGCTGAAATGTATTCCATTGCATGCCATCTTTCATTTGTTATATCGCTTTGAAAGAGGTCTTACGCCTTTTGTTGGTTTGAGTGTGAAATCGAGGTGTTCATACCTAATGGTTTTAGTCTTCTTTTGAAGGTTTCTACTAACCAACGGCATGATGCTTCTTTCATGCTCAAGAAGCTTATGGTTTGGTCCGTCTTTCCAATTAGAGGACTTCTTGCTTTTGGACTTAACCAATTAAAGGATGGATTGGTAATCTAAAATGAGTAAACAAAATTGAACCAAGTAAAACATGTCAAAGATAACATGTTGTGTTGTATTGCATGTGTTTGGATCGGACGTTAATCCAAACACGAGAAACGAGGGACATTTCATACTTGAAGTGATGAAACGTGCCTCATTTCTCGGTCGCCGACGCCCTTGATTGTGTATGATAGGGTGGAAGCCCATATGTGTTATTTGTGCGTTCATTGACATTGACTTGTGCAAACTTGGCTTCTCATCCATCGTGCATTGCGATGCATGGTTGGTGGCACAAGAGTCGAGTACCACACTCCCTTGAGCTTGAGAAATGATAGGGAGGGTAGTTGTGCACACATATCTTGCAAATACACTGCCATGCTCCTTATTGTTCTCTGTTGTAGCAAAATTGGAGTTTGGCAAATTAGCTGGTTGACCGACCACAAGGAGTAGTCAACTGACCAGTAAGGGTGGTTGGCCGACCAATTTTTCTGGTCTGCAGCCCCCTTTTCTGGTCGGCAGCCCACCAGAGGGTCCTTCTGTTGGAGCAGAGGCAATCTGGAAGTTTGTACAACTTTCAGAAATCAAATCAAGTGCAAACAGAGGCAATTGGTGGCATGGCAATGGATTTCCGAGCGAGGCAATCGAGCATGCATATCTGCCTCCTTTTGAGGCCATTTCAACTGCTTTGTTTAGCCAGTTAATTTGCTGATTTTGTAATTAATTATTTAATGTATTTAGCTAATTTATTTCATCTTTGTAATATTCTAATTAGCTTAGTATAGCTAGTTTCAATTCGGTTGTAATTAATTAGCTTAGCGTAGCTAGTTAGTTGATTTATTCGGCCCCTCTGTCGAGAGGGCAAATGTTGTAATAAGTGTACGTGTGTGTGATGCATGTCTTCCAACCCCATTTCTTTCTCCCTTTTACTTATCAGCTTTCGATGGTTAGGTTAGGGCATATCTCAATTAGCATACTTATGCTTTGCATGTGTGCATCATTCATTTGTCCTGTATGCACCGGGCTCGGCGCATCATTTAAACTGCATTGTATTTCAATACCTATTTGAATACATGATTATCAAACGTTGCATTCATATGCCATTCTAGATAGCCGAGCCTATTTTAGTTTCATTTTTGCATGTGTTGCATTAGGTATCTTAACATAGCTAGGATCATGCATGATTTCTAACTAGCTTCTGTTTTGGCTCAGAGTACACTGTGAGAGTTTACGCTTTAGCATCCTTGCATGTGTGTAAGTGACTGCCATGACAGCATGCTTGCCATGAGGCTATGTGCTTATGTGTTTAAATGCATGAATGCTTGTGGGTGAAGGTTTTATTGCTTGAATTGGAACAATTCATCGAAATGTGAGATTTAAGCCCATTTGATAGTGGCAAAATCATGTTTTTCTAAGCCCACTTGAGAGTGGCAAATCCACGCTTTAGCCTACTTGCGAGTAGCACTTTCAAACCATTTTCAAAAAATGAACATGAGATGTTTTGTTCCAAATTGAGCGATTTAGTCTATAATTGTATGCTGTGCGCATCATATAGTAAGTTAGATTAATAACCGGAATCAGAACATATGTGTTTTTAAAAACAACATATCATGTTAGTGGAGGCCGATCCTTTGATTGGGTGAGTAGGGGTGCTCATTTCAAGACCTTTCCCTCTCGTACCCAAGTTCCTGAGCCGAGGCAACTTTGGTGATGACGGACATGTGGCCTTTGGCACGAGTCAGGGTTTCCTAAATTTTCCAAAACAAAATATTTAGGTGGTGACTCTGAAATTTGGCAAAACAATCCATGTTTAGCACTTTTTGATTCAAAATTGATTTTTCAAAACCAATTGCCGGATTTGGACTCTTTGGTGATTTATCAGTCTTACATTGCACTTTGTGAAATTAGATTCAGAACCGTGACAGGAGTCCAAACTGCAATAGCTAGAACCCAATTTGCGCCCTCTCGCGCAGAGCGAGTTCGAGCGGCCTACAGGGACACTCCCCTACCCCATTGGCCAACCCATATATCACCAAATATATACCTAGTCCTCCATCATTATCAAAAAGAGGTTTTGTTTGCCTCCATAAAGGAGTATCCCATGCAACCACCTTGAAAATTTGCCCTTCTATCACATTCTTGTCTCCCACCTTGTTTTTGACCTTTACTCTCCCTCATTGCATATATAGAATGATCATATTGTAAGAGAGAGGGAGGACCACGAAATTGAAGAGAAAAGAGTGAGAAAAGGGTAAAAAAAGAGAGAGAAATTGAGTTTTTGAGCCAAAAAGAATCATATTTTCCATATACACCTCATACCTTCCATACAAACTGAAATTCCATCTTTCCTACACCCAAAACTGCTCAAAAAATTCTAAAATAGCTAAATTTCAGTAGTGATTGATGAAAGGAAAGAGTGAGTGTTGTTAAAAGTGAAAAAAAGAAGAAGAAGAGAGTTAGCCACTTTTCCACCATACATACCCAGAGTTCCATTCTAGTTTTGAATTGAGGATTGAGAACACAATGCCTAAGCTTGAGGGTGAGCAAAAGAAAGTTTGAAAATCAAGAAGTTCAATCTTTCTTTGGAAGGTGAATTTCTAGTATTTCATTTTCTTATATTTTCTATCTCATATTTATTTTCTTGCTTCTTATTTCATAGTGTTTTGTTATAATCCAAGTGGTTTGTTTATCTCATATTTATTTTCTTGCTTTTTATTTCATAGTATTTTGTTATAATCCTAGTGGTTTGTTTATCTCATAATTATTTTCTTACTTTATATTTTATAATGCTTTGTTATAATCCAAGTGGTTTATTTATCTCATATTTATTTTCTTACTTTATATTTCATAGTGTTTTGTTATAATCTAAGTGATTTATTTATCTCATATTTATTTTCTTACTTTTTATTTCATAGTATTTTGTTATAATCCAAGTGGTTTGTTTATCTCATATTCATTTTCATACTTTATATTTCATAGTGTGTTGTTATAATCCAAGTGGTTTGTTTAGCTCATAATTATTGTTATTATTATTATTATTATTATTATTATTATTATTATTATTATTATTATTTTTGCTTATTTGCTTGTTCTAGTTTCATATTAGTTGTGACGTAAGCTAATTGGTAGTAGTTAGTTGAGCCACCTATATATTTCTTGTTTGTTCCTTTTCTTAGTTTCGCAACAAGACAAGTTTTGCTCAGCCTAGTTGGCCGGCTGACCTATTTGGCCGGTCGGTTAGCTTCTTCCGGACAAGAGGGTGTAATCTCCCAATGTTGACCAATTTCTGCCAACGGTTCCAAGGAACATGGAGCTTTTATTTTATTTATTTTTATTTTGAGTTCTTTACGAGGTTTTTATTTTGATGTAATATTCTCCTCATGCCTCTCTAATTTGGTTTGTAAATATTCTTTCAAGTGTTGTAATAATTCTCCGCCCCGCTTCTTTCTACCCCGTTCTTTTACTTACTTTCTTTATCTGTGAATATGCATCATATTTTGTCTTTCATTATATCCATGCTTTGCATCCATGTTTCATGCATCTTCATTCGGCTAATTTTGCATTTGTGGATTTATCAATTCCTATGTGATTATGTGTGCTACCTCATGTTCTTGAGATGATTCACATGTCATATCTTAGAAGCCAAATCTTTAGTTGCATCTCATGAGTGAATTGCATTAGGATTTTGTATATAAGATCATGCATGTTTTACTAATTTTGTTTTGTAGCTTGTTCGCGGGACGTTAAACATGTAAGTTTTTATGCTTTAGCATCCCGTTTGTGTGTGTTTTTTTCTTACTATGTTTAGCATTCTACCATGAGGCTATTTGCTTATGTGATATACCTTTATGAATGCCAGTGGATGGATGTTGTGTCGCTTAATTTGGAATGATGTTGGTTTTCATCACTATAGACTCAATTTCTTTGAATTGTACATCTTCAAAACTCTTTCAAAATACATGAAATCAAATTATTCCAAAATAAATGACATAGTCTATACTTGTATGTTTCACATAGTAATTTTTAGGGTTTAGTAAATAATCAAAATATGGACAAATAAAGTAAATAAAATTCATATCATGGTTTAGTAAAGGCCGATCTTTTGATCGGGGTGAGCGGGGGTGCTCAATTAATGACCATCCTCTCTCATATCTAAGGTTCCGAACCGAGACAACTTTGGTTATGATGAACAGTAGTCTTGGCACGAGTCATGGGTTTCCTAATTTTCCAAAATATTAGGTGACGACTCTGAGATCTGATGACACAGTCCATTTCTGGAAAAATATATATATGTATTTTTTGCAATAAAATGGATTTTCTAAAATTTGTCAAATGTGGACTCTTATATATGTTTCACATTGCACTAGTGAGATTAGATCAAAGAGACTGAGGGTCCGAACTGTTTAATACGCACGGGTAATCCCCGGGCATGTTACACTGTGCTTCATCTTCAAGCCAAGCCAAGCATTTGCTGGAAAGGGCATAACTAAAGCTAGGGGCAAGGGCCAAAAGCTCTCTCGTCCTCCAGGCAGTGAGGTACCGAGGCAAGTGTGAACCACGAATGGGAAATGAAGCTGGGTATTCCACTCCCTCTTCTAGTCGGGTGTAGTCATGTCCAAACTGGCGTTTGAACTGGAAAGGAAAGTAGAACATGCAGTGTGTGAGGCCAATCAACTGTGTGCCTGGTTGTCGGGACATGCTATAGCTCATCTCAGCTGTAGATCTGCTGCACATCCAGTTGTACCACCATCCCTCTGTGGGAAAATCCACTAGCCGCTGGCGGAAAAAGTAACCTCTGGCTAAATACACAGGGCAAGGGTTAACCACTTTCAACTTATCCATTAGCCATACCTGGGAAAGGATGAAAAATAAGAGAGATTAAAGAACAGAGAGATGTACGTTGAGAGAAAAGTAAAGAAAATGACTTTGAGAGAAAAATGAGTGTGAGTGTCGAGTGATGTGAGAATCATAAGTAAGAAAGGGTGGGAAACAATACCTAGAGAAGCAATGGACTCCTTGCAAATCGGGTAGTCTCTCACTTATGAAAAGTGTCTAAACCCATCAGAGTTTCGGCCAGGGCCAGACCAATGTAACTCTTACTCTCTTTCAGGCATTGGGCCACTTTGATCAACTTAATGTTGGCTCTGCCACAACTAAGGGAAAGAAAGAAGTGCGCGAGCATACATAAACAGAGGGCATGTTGTCGATAACCTTGCCAGAGAAGGTCACCCCTATCATTAATGTCAGAAAACTAATGAATCAAGCTGGGTATGTCTAGCACTCCATCATGAGCTAAAGATCGAGCTTCATGTAAAGTGAGCCCACACATCCGTCCTAAAGCTAGGGCATGGCCAAAACGGGACTGAGGCATGATCTCCTTATCGCATTGGGATTCCATCAATGCTTGAAATTCTTCAATAGTCGGACACATTTCCTATGCTCCAAAGCAAAATACATGTGTAATTGGGTCCCAACATCAGACCACGGTGTGGAGGAACGGTAAATAAAGTGAAGTATGGCTTAACGGAAAAAGTGCGTTCATGTCGAAACCTTAGAAATTTACCTTTTCCGTGCCGTCCAAAGTGGTTACCCAATCTTTGAGTGTCTCGGCAAGAAATATCTCCATTTGTGGAAGAAACAGTAGCAAAAATGAGGTTCTGTCAAAAAAATTACAAAAAAAAGACCCTTTGTAGAAGATAAGGTTGTGAGTGGATGCCAGCTGTCAGCTAGCTAATGAACCACCACAACTAGCCGGCCGGCCACATTTACTGGCCAGTCGTCCCTTTTAGTGGTCGGCCGTCCACTATTGGTGGCCTGTCAGTTGGGTAGTGTGTTTCTGTTCTGGGTATTGTGTTTTGAGGTCTTGTTTTGAGTCTTTTATTTTTTTTAGCAAGTGTAAATAGCTTTGTTTAAGTTGTTTTTACTTTGTTTTCCATTTATCGAGTTGTATGTTTTGTTTTAAGTCGGTTATCGGCTTAGTATCCGGTTACGAACATTATTCCGATACAAGCAGATTCAAATTCAACTCCATTTTCATTTTCATGCAAGTGTGGTGTTCATGATGCAAAAAACAAAAGCTCTTTTATAAACTATAGGGTTTTACCCTGATCATAGTTTTTACAAAAAGAGAATACAAGTCTTTTCAAAAACAAAAAGTAAAGACCTATCTGAAGCTATACATGTGCTAAGCTACCAAAATAAAAGAAACTAAGCAAAAGAGTACAAAAATCTACGCCAGTCACATCAAGCTCGAGAGGCCCTTTTCATCATTTTCCTCATGGGGGACTCAGAGCACTGTCTTCATTGGCATCGCTATTAGAATTGGACTCCAACCCAGAGCTAGTATCGCTATCTCCACTCTCTGATGTAGAGCCAGCCTCGATGCCCTCTTCATTTCCTAACCTCAAGCCAGCATCATCATCCTCGCTCTCAGCTGGCTCAGAGTGTCGACTCACCACCTCCTCGGTGCCGCTGGTCTCAGTATCATCCCCACTCAAAATTGGCTCCAAGGAGGATGAGGTCTCCTCTGTCTAGGCCTCACTACTACAACCCTGAGCACCTCTATCCTTGCCTCGACCTCGACGCTCATCTCGATCGATTGCTGGGGCTTGCCTACCTCTCATTCCTGTCATTGGAAGAGGTGCTGTTGGTGCTGCTGCTAGTGCCCTCGGTGTAGATGGAACCTGAAAAGCAAATATCAAAGTATCAGACACAGTATGTATGTTGCAAAATGTTACGGAAGGCAGATTCAACATAGGTGTAGTGCATCAGTGCAGTGTGAGACACTGCCAGAATGCATATCAATATATCAGTGGGAGTATGGCATGTCAGTGCAATGTGGGAAACAATGCAATGCATGAGAAGGAGGGAAATATACTTGGATATAGTGTAGAGCGAGCAGCGTCTCTCTTCTCTACACCATGTGAACTAGAGAAATAACCAACTGAAGGAGACCCTCCGTGTACTCTGCGGGCCCTTGCAAGTGAATTGAATAATCAGTATCTGGAGGGGCAATGTGGGATGCAAGTTGTCAAGTGTGGTCCATACCTAAGGTGCGCCTGAGCCTCTGACATGCCCATGCTCCACCGTCGGTGGCTCTATTGGGATCTGATAGGTCGTCTCGCTTTGTCACCCATAGAGAATCATAGTAGGAATCGTTGGCCAACCGGCTGCATGCACAATGGGAGAGACCTCTCCAACATCAGCCTCGGCCTCTTGGGTAGCCTCCCCAGCAGAGGGGACACTCGCAGCATCGCCGGCACAAAATCCAATTAGGGGTGGCTTGAGGTGAGTCCTGAGAAAGGTTATGTAGTCTCCGTCTTACCGAAAGTAGTCCGCATCCTGCGCTGCCATGAACTGAATAATAGCCTCAACTGGGAGGCTATCAGCTGACCTCATCGATATTAGGGGCGGAGCAGGAATGACTTGGGCAGGTAGACCCATGGTTTAGCATACGAAACGCTCACCCAGAAACCAAGCCCGACAAAATGGGCCCTCCAGCAAGATCTGGTATCGAGAGGTAGCCCAAGCCCTAGCGTACTGATCCCAGACTTCGGCCAGCATCATTGCCCATGGTTACCATGTGATTTGTAAATAGAGAAGTTACAAGTTGTTAGTTGCTGTCAGTTGTCAGAGTATGAATTAGAACAATAACGAACAAAATAAAGCAGAACTGTAAGTTTTGTGATTACCTCGCGCGCCACCACCGTATCGAACTATCGGTAGAAGTAAGCAAATGTCATATCATCACGACACCGGTGCCGGCACCTACTATCATACCACCACGAGTAGGGCACGGCCAGTGCTACCTCATCTACTGGTACCGGGGCGAGGGCCGGGAACTAGTTGTGAATCAATATGTGTCCAATGTAAAAGCATAAAGTGCAAAACAGAAAGCATAATGCATGGACATATATAAAAGCAAAAAATGAAAAGCTGAAAGCATAAGAAGGAAACAGAAACTGAAAGTCCAGTGTGTACCTCCCAAGCTCTCCAATAGCCTCCGATCTTGTTCCCTTTCATACGGGAATCGGAGCTCATGTAGCGGTAGAGTGTGGCAAGGCCAGCGCCACCCCAGCCATAAAATCGGACCCGAGGCAAGGTCACAAAGGCGCTCAACAGATACAAGCCCACGGTATTTCACTTGTTCGCAAACTGTAGACACCCCATTTTTTACTATCCTCAAGACTTGGACGTCATCATTTGAACACTCGATGATCATCCATGCTCGTGTTCGTTTTGAGTTTCTGAAGGTCTCGGTTGCGTGCCTTGCCTTGGAGCCTCTCAACTTGTCTGTTTTGTGCTTGGTTGTGGACCAAGAGCTTGTGGTTTTATTTTTGAGGGAAGGGGGTGGCTTGTTAGCCAGCCCTGCTACCCGTCGGCCAGGCCTCATGCCTATCAGCCATGCCCTCTATCCACCGGCCATCAGTGGTGGCCGGTCGGCACCCTTTTTGGCCGGTCGGCCTTGTTTGTTGGCCGAGACCTTTTTATTTGCTTTTGCAGATATTTTTGTGCCAGCTGTGATAGCTGGTGAGCACAAAACTCATCCTCCATACACGTGTATGGAGGGATTGAACCAAGTCTCTAGCTTGTTCAACAAGCTTGAGACTTGGATTTTTATAAGAGTGTCGCTTTTCCTTTCCAGAGGTTTTGAAAATTTGATATACAAAACATATATCTCTCTCTCTATATTTCTTCCTCTCTCTCTCTCTCTCTCTCTCTCTCTCTCTGTATTTGCACTTGTTTGTGCTAAAAAATGTCTTTTCTTCACACTTTTGCACTAAAGCACCTAGTGAAACACCTTCACTGCTGAGCTGAGGTTCTTGGAGGTTGCATTTGAGTGGTTTTGATTTGGTTTTTGCTTTTGAAGTTGTTGTTCTAAAGAGGTTCTTCAAGGGTGAGTCTCTTACCTCTTTAAAGCTTTGTTTTCATAGCTTGTTTGGCCCTATTTGCATGCTTCTTTTGGCTTAACTTTCAACTATAAAAAGCTTATTTTTTTAGTTTTAAAAGTGTTTGTTTGAGGCCTCTTTGGTGTTGGGGGTGGTCTACCCCCTTTTGTGCCTTGTTTGGCCTTGTTTTGAGCCATCTCTTTTAGGCCTTTGGGTCGCCTTTGTTTGGCCTCTTCACCACTGAAATCCAGTGGATTTTCAGTGGTAGAAATTGTGTTTTGAGGCCTCAAATAGGAGGGGGTTGTCCCCCCTCCTCTTCTCTTGTTTGCTTGTGTTGATGGCTCATCAAAGTAGCATGTCGTTCTAGCTTGTTTTGGCTCCATTTCAACATGCCTTAGGCCTTATTTTAACATGATATAGCTCTGTTTTGGCTTGGTTTGATTACCTCTTGCATGCTCCTTGCACTTGTAGTGCAATCCTCTCTATAGCCTTAACATGCATCATGCTTTGGACCATCTTTTTAGCATGATTTTGGATTCACTCCAGCAAGCTTTTACTCATGTTTTGCCATGCTTAAGCTCTTTTTGAAGTTGTTTTGGTCATGCATGCCTTGCTTTGTATAGCCATAGTGCATTCTAGCTCATTAGCTTTGAGTTTCCAAGCCACTAGCATGCATTGCTTGGGCTATTTATATGATTTGGCATCATTTGATATGTGATTTCAATGCATGTGGTGTGGCCATACTCTCTCATGTTTCACTCTTTCAATGCTTTGGAGGGTTTGTACTTTATGCCTTAAGTATGAGCCAATATGCATGCCATCTTGCCTAAGCTTTTGGGCTACCATTTCAATGTGTATTTGGTCTTATTTTGCCATGTGGCAACTTTCATTTTTGTTGGTGAAGTCACCCCATGCTTGGTTTTGATAGGTGTAGTGTAATCCTCCTCATTGGCCTTGCATGCTTCATGCTTTTGGCCTTTTATTCTAGCATGTGTTGACTATGTTCAAGCATGTTTTTGGCCTTGTTTTGACCTGCCTTGGGACTGTTTTGGTTGTCCTTGGCTCTTTGGGGCTCGCTTTGTATAGCTATGGTGTCAATGCCTTGACTAGCTTTGAGTTTTGAGGTATCTTGCATCGTTGATTTGAGGTATTTGCATGTTTTGGCATCATTTGGAATGATATTTCAGAGCATATAGTATTCTCACACTTCCATGTTTTTCACTCTTTAAGTGCACTTGAGAGTTGCACCTTAATGCCTTGATTCTTGAGCCAATTGGCATGCATGCTTGTATATACTTTTGGAATTCATTTTCAGCATGTTTTGGCCATTGTCTTGGCATGCATGAGGCTTGTTTGAGGTTGATTTGGTCCATTGAGTGTTGCATTACATAGCCCTTGGTGTTGTATCCTTTATTAGTTTCAATTCTTAAGGACTCTAGCTTGTCATGCTCATTGTATTCACATGTTGTTGCATCACATGATGTTTAGCATGTTGTTAGATAGCATGTTGGTTACATGTTTGTTGCATTGCATGGTGTTTGGACTGGATGTTAATCCAAACATGAGAAATGAGGGACGTTTCATACTTAAAGTGATGAAACGCGCCTCATTTCTCAGTTACCGACACCTTTGATCATGCATGATAAGGTGGAGGTTCATTGAGTCCTATGTGTTATTTGTGTGCATTCATTAACATTGATTTGTGCAAATCGGCCTCTTTGGCCATCATGCATCGAGATGCGTGATTGGTGGCGTGAGAGCCGAGTACCACACCCCTTTGAGCATGAGACATGATAAGGAGTGTGGTTGCACACACATTTTCTTGCAAATACACTGCCATGCCTCTGTTAGTGCTCTGTTGTAGCAAAAGGAGAATTTGCAGTAAGCATTAGCCGACCGGCCACCAGAACAGCCGACTGGCCATCAAAGCCTGCCGATCAACTATCAAAATTGGCCAATGGCCATAAACTCTGGCTGATGGCCATTCCCCTTGGCCGACCATCCATCAGCATATTCCTAAGGTGGGTCAAAAGCATCTAGGAAGTTGGCACAATTTTCAGAAGTCCAAAAGAGTGCAAACAGAGGCATCACGAGGCACGGTAGTGGATTTCCAAGCAAAGCCAATCGAGCATGCATCTATTCCTTGCCCGCGAGGCCATTTCATTGATCATGTTTAGTTCGTGTAACTAATCACTTGATTTATCTTGTAATTCCTTAATTAGCTTAGATTAGCTAATTGTTCAAATTGTGTCGTAATAATTAATTAGCTACAATAGTTAGTTAATTAGTATGGTTTGTAATAGTTAGCTTAATTAGCGTAGCTAGTTAGCTTTCGTTTCATTCGGACCCTCCGTCGAGAGGGTAAATGTTGTAATAAGCGTGCGTGTGTGTGATGCATGTCTTCCAACCCCCATTTCTTTCTCCCTTTTACTTATCAGCTTTCAATGGTTAGTTTTAGGGCATGTTTCAATTAGCATCCTTATGTTTGCATGCGTGCATCATTCATTTGTCTTGCATGCACTGGGCTCGGCGCATCATTCAAACTGCATCGTGTTTCAATACCAATTTGAATACATGTTATCAAGTGTTGCATTCACATAGCATCTTAGAATAGCTAAGCCTATTCTGGTTGCATTTTTGCATGTGTTGCATTAGGCATCTTAACATAGCTAGGATCATGCATGATTTCTAACTAGCTTCTTTTTTGGCTCGGAGTACACTGTGAGTGTTTATACTTTAGCATCCTTGCATGTGTGTAAGTGTTTCCATGATAGCATGCTTATCATGAGGCTATGTGCTTATGTGTTTAACTGTATGAATGCCTGTGGATGAAGGCTTCATTGCTTGAATTGAAACAATTCATCAAAATGTAAGTTTTAAGCCCACTTTGCGAAGTGGCAAAACCATGTTGTTTTCTAAGCCCACTTGAGGGTGGCAAATCCATGTCTTAGCCTACTTGCGAGTAGCACCTTCAAACCATTCTCAAACAAACAAACATGAGATGTTTTGTTCCAATTCTTGCGATTGAGTCTGTACTTGTATGCTGTGCGCATCACATAGTAAATTAGATTAATAAAACCGGAATAAGAACACATGTGTTTTCAAAAACAACATATCATGTTAGTAGAGGCCGATCTTTGATCGGGTGAGCGGGGGTGCTCATTTCAGGACCTTCCCCTCTCATACCCAAGTTCCCGAGCCGAGGCAACTTTGGTGATGACGGACACGTGGCCTTAGGCACGAGTTAGGGTTTCCTAAATTTTTCAAAATAAAATATTTAGGTGGCGACTCTGAAATTCGGCAAAGCAGTCCATGTTTGGCGCTTTTTGATTAAAATCGATTTTCCAAAACGATTTGCTGGATTTAGACTCTTTGGTGATTTATCAGTCTTACATTTCACTTTGTGAGATTAGATTTAGAACCGTGACAGGAGTCTGAACTGTAGTAGCTAGAACAACAATTCGCGCCCTCGCGCGCGGAGTGGAGTTCAGGCGGTCTACACAAACAATGTGGTATCGAGAAAGTATATCACGAAGCCCCGGGTGTACTGTTCTACCTCCTCTTGAGTCTCGGGTTGACTCCTGTGGAAGTGCTCGAGGAACCAGCTGTATCTGACCATAGCTGGCCTGTGTAGAGGTGGGCTTGCTCCAAGCAGGTAGATCCAGGCCACTTCCCACTGGCCCATGTCCATGTCAAAGGGGATCAGATCACCCCCTACTCTTAAGCCGGTGATCATCGAGAAATCATAGGGGGTCATCGTCATCTCCCCGCTGGAAGAGAAGTAGAAAGAGTTGGTGGTGTCCCACCATCTCTCCACTAATGCCCCGAGTAAGGCCCGGCTAGCCATATGGCGTGAAAGCCTGGTGCAGAATAGGCCAAAGCCATATGGCGTGAAAGCCCAGTGCAGAATATGCCAAAGCCCGCTTCATCGACAAGATCGCGGACCTGAGTAGGCAACTCATGATACTAGTCCCTGGCTGTCACTGTCCCATATCTTTTCCATAAGCGAGAGTCATTCTGCAACAAGGAAAGAATGAGTTACATGAAAGACCATAATGAAAGGCATGAAATGTTGAAACAAGCAAAGAGAATGAGAGCAAAGTTTGTACCTCGGTAGTGCCGTGAGAAAGGTGGAAGGTCTACTCCCTTAGCAAAACGTTCTCAAGCATGGCGCCAATAAAGTCATCAAAGCGCAGCATGCCACTAAGGGCCATTGCGTGCGTCTGGGGTGGTAAGTAGCTGGATCAAATGGCCTCAGCCTCAGTGGCAACAACTCGGGCCCAAGCCCTGGTGGAAAGACTGCTTCTGTCTCGGTCTCAAAATCAGCAGCAATATCCTCCGCCGCCCCACCGGCCTCAACAACTGCTGGCTCCTCTACCTCGACAATAGGTGGAAACACGGGTACCTCGAGAGGGGCGCCATCATGTGGGACATCATCTGTCATCTAGAAAGTGGGTGAAAATGGAGAAAATGAGGGAAAAGAGGGAAAACTTGGAAAAAGTCAACCCTAGGAGAGAGAAAATGGAAGAAAAAGTCAAAACCCGAGAAAATTCACAGAGCCCAAGAAAAACCCGAGAGAAATAAGCCCAAAGTGATGAAAACTCAAAAAAATCAACGAAAACAAGTTCTGATCGGTTCAAAGTGTAGAGGACCAAAGATGTTTTCTGAATAAAGTTTGTGTGCAACATTGGAAAACATGTATAAAGCGCGAATCTAGAGATAGGAAGTACCTAGAGAGAGAGAGAGTGATTTCAAGCTTAGATGTATGAGGAAATGAAGTTTGGTGGTGTGTTAAATAGACTCGAGTTGAAATGACCGAAGCACCCCCGAAATCCATACGGGTGGCCGGCCATACACCAAGTGGCCAGCCGTACACTCATTTGTGGCCGATCGGCCCCTTTTATGGCCCAGGGTTGGTTTTTGCTACCCTCTTCCTCAAACAATGTATGGGAGGTCCTTTTTTGGGTCTGAGGAGAAGGATTGAGGTGCTTAAAGTGGAAAAAGTTTCAAGAGATCTTCAACTTGTGTTTCAGTTGCATCGCTCTAAATCCCGTTGTGTCTCCGATGCATGAATGTTCCCTAATTTTAAAAGTGAGCGAGTTGTATCCTTTTTGTTCATTTTGCAAAGCCTCCGAGTGGTAAGTTGGAGGTCATTGTCGAACATCGCTTTTGTCCATCTTTTCGATTCACATTTCTTTTACATAGAATATATATTCTCACATATCTCTTATGTTGCATGTGCGCATTGCATCGTAGCTCATATACCCATCCTATTTGCATAGAACTTGCATTACATCTTAGGTTGCATAGAACATGCGTTGTCATCATACTAATTTTTCAATTACGTCACCTTGTGTCGTATTCATGAAAGCGCCGCTTTGTTTGTTTATTGCACTTCCTAAGCATCATCCATTAAATTTTCTTGTCAATCATACTACATCGTGCATCTATCGCACGATCGGACCACATTGTGCATCTATTGCACAATCGTACCACTCTATGCATCTATCGCATGATTGTACCACTCTGTGCATCTATCGCACAATCATACCACACCGTGCGTCTAGCGTACAATCGTACCACTCTGTGCATCTATCACACAATCATACTACATCGTGCATCTATCGCACAATCATACTACATCGTGCATCTATCGCACAATCATACTACATCGTGCATCTATCGCATGATCGTACCACTCCATGTGCACATATCGCACGATTACAATCTCATTACATTGTGCATCTATCGCACAATCTCACTACATTGTACATCTATCGCATGATTTTATCGCACTATCATCGTACTCGTTGCATCTATTGCATCATCACATTTCCTCTTCTCACGTTTTCAGCGTGATTAAAGTATCTCAGGGTGTGCGGAACTATGACCCTGAGTGGTCTTTCTCTTTCTCTTCTCATGTTTTCAGCGTGATTAGAGTGTGTTTTTCCTCCTTTCATGTGAAATGTGTTTGGAATTGACTTTTGCTTATTTGGTTGGACCTATTTTGTTTGTTTCATATGCTGGTATCTTGTTATTTCTCAGTGCATTGTTTTGCATGATCATGAATTTTCAAAATAATCGGCTTCGCGAAGCGTGTAAGTCCAGCTTTCAACTATATTCTTTGTGCATTTCATTCGCATCTTGCCCTTGAACTACGCTGGTTTGATTCCTTGCAAAGGGATACATAGGCAACCTTTTGGTTCAACCAATTTAATTTATGTCTTGTTTGTTTGCGCAAGTCTTACGGCCTTGTCAAAATGGGTCGTCTTCGGGCTTTGACATTCACTCACGTCATTGCATGATTCGAGCCCTGTCAAAAAGGGGCAACTGTAGACACCCCATTTTTGACCGCTCTTAAGACTTCAGCGTCACCGATTGATCACCAAATGAAGAATTTTTATGCTTGTCAAACGCTTGATTTCCTCAACAGGAAGCCTTGGTTTTGAGCCTCAAAAACCTACAAAGCTTGCACCATTTGTTTTGGACCAAAGCAGCAGTTTTTCAAGCCTGACCACCCAGAGGCCTGTAGGCCAACTGGTGTGTCACGACCCAAACCCGCCCCTATGGGTTTAGCACCATAACCGGCTAGTAATCCATGATTACCAAAGGCCTACTTAACAGTAATGACAATAATACAGAGTAAAGGGGCTGGCGGAAGCCAAAACAGTAAATAAAAGGTGTCCAATGAGGTGTGACAGTTGGAATGCAAAAAGACTTTTCTGCACATATTCACATTCAAACCAAAACAGTATATACATACATCATATACAGACATTCAGGTTAGGGACCAAATCCCTACCATAATAGTACAGTGCAAGTCTTAACACTTATTACAGAACAGAGGCAAAAGGGAAAATCTAAAACACCCCAAAACAGCCTTGGCTTTGACGCACTCGGAACCTCGAAGTGAGGCACAATGGTTGGCTTTGACAAAACGAGAGCTTAGCCTGACGCTCCTAGCATCGGTCTGGTACCTGGACACCTACATATATATATATATAAACAGTGAGCTAAAGCCCAGTGAATAACAATTGCGTAAAGAGGTTGAGAATGAATGCCCTTTCAATCATTAAGCAGTCATATCAGTCATTTAGAAACCATAGCAGTTATATGTGGTACATCCAATAGTAAACAGTATAGTAGGTCTTAACAGACCGAACGGTCAGTTGATGGCCATCATAACAGTAAACAGTAGTGGTTCCAAACATGGGAACCGACAGAGATCTCTGTGACAAGATGAGCGAATAAAGACAATAACAGTAAATTGCTATGGATGCCACGGCTACAGTTTACAAATAGGACAAACATTCATTCATTAAACAATAACGCTTTCAAGAAATGTAATGCTTGATCATTCAGAAAATATTCATAATTGAACATATCTTTACAACATTGTTACTCACAGAGCTCTGGGCTATAAGCAGCTAATGAGTGTCCTCGGATGCCAACCCTACACAGTTACAGAACGAACACACACTAAGTTACACACTTGGGAATCAACAACTTAGTCCCTATCTTGACTCGGTGTGGTTCTACATCAATATCCTCATTAAGATGCCTCAAACATGGCCTAGGAATGCCTAGGATGGGAAGAGGATGCAAAGATGCACTTTAAAACACTTTTCAAGATTTTCAGAAAACAGGGGTCTCGCTCGAGCGTAGATTTCTACGCTCGAGCAAACATGCAGACAAAGGAGCTCCATTCGAGCTTGACTTCCTGCGCTCGAGCGTACTACAAACTTCATGAAAAGTACTGGATGCATGCAATTCACACTCGATGGACGCTCGACCTCTACTCGAGCGTGAGATTCAGGTCCTCGCTCGAGCGTAAACTATCTCGCTCGAGCAGACTGTAAAACACAAGAACTTCAGGGTACATGCATTTCACGCTTGAGCGCAACTTTCCATGCTCGAGCGGAAGTGCACGACTCAGAGGGTACGCTTGAGCGTGAAGTCCTACGCTCGAGCGCGGGTCCAAAATCTGGAATTTCCAAATTCATCCCCAAGCACAAAACTCAACTTTAAAAGCCCTAAATTCGATCCTTTTGGGCCAATTTTCTGGAAAAACACTTTAAACCCATAATATAACATGTTTTGAAGATCAATTTGGGAAATCAAAGCCCAAGGATGAGTCAATTGAACACCATTTTCAAATAATCTTCAGGAACAAAGCTCAAACACAACATGCATGCATTCAATTAAATTCAAAGCTTCAAATACATGGTGAAATAACTCAATCCTTCCAAAAACATGATGAATTCTTGAACTATAATCAAAATATGGACATGCATGTAGTAAATTTCATGGAAAGACCTCAAAACTCAAGAATGTGTACATGCAAGCAAGAATTTACCCTCAAATTCAACTCTTAAAACCAATTCTTGACTTTAAACTCTAAATTACCATGAACCATGCAAGATGCAACCCAAATTCACAAATAAATGGGGGAACTCCTACCTTAAACCTTGAATTCCAAGTCTAGAAGCTCAAATTAGCAAAACCTCTTCAAATCCTCTAAGTTCAAGCAAAGACCTTCTTAATGAACTCAATTTCTCTCACTCTCCCTTGCTCATTCGGTTTGGTCTAAGAAAGTGGCTGAAGAAAAGCTGTGTCAAATGGGTATGAAGTGGAGAGGAGTTAGCCTAGGATAATCCACTTAGTGGCAAACTTGAAAATAACTCAAACTAATGTATTTTAATATTATTTAATCCAATTTAATCATTCCAAATCAAATTTAAATTAAATCTACCATAAAATCACATAAATCCTAATTAACATAAATTACCAATCAATTTCAGATTCGGCTGCCGATAAGGCCTTCAATGTACAGTTCGAAACTTAAAACATGAACAGATCAATCAATTGATAAACAGATAAAAATGCAATCAAACAACATACTCATGCAATCAGTTTAGGATTTCATCCTAATCGGTTACTTATCATGTTCGGTCACAGTTTAGCAGAAATCAGAGGTGAGGGTTGTCACATGGTGGCTGGCTGGCCACAAATGAGTGTACGGCTGTCCTCTTAGTGGTTAGCCGGCCACTTGTGTCAATAAAACCAGATATTTTTGCCAGCTGTGACAGCTATCTCCACAGGTACATGCACTGCACCAGCTATTTCTGTATTGATATTTCTGAGAGCCTAACATATTTTTCTATATATACTTGACCCTTTCTCATAAAATTAGGTTAGAAAATTTTGGTGAAGCCAAATTCTTGAAATAATATCTCTCTCTTTTCCTTGCAACCTATAAACATCTATACATACCTTACTTAGGCTCCTTAAACCAAGCTTCTTCAGGGTTCTTGGCTGAGGTTATTGAGCTTGCATATTAGCTCTTGAGGTTGAGAAATTGGTGGCTTATAATTCAAAGAGTTACTCCTCTTCAAGAGGTATAACTCCTACCTTGTTTCTTTTATTTCTTTACGATCTTTATTTGCTATTTTTGGATCATTTTTCAACTTTGTTTATGGGCTGAAACTTGTGGTTAAAAGCTATCCAAGGTAGAGGGATTGACTACCCTTCTTTAAACCTTGTCTTCCAAGCTTTTGCCCTTGTGTTTCTCATTTTTTCATCAACTTTTTTTGAGCTTTTTACTACTGAATTTAAGAGGTTTTCAAAAGTTAAAAATGTTGTTTTGAAGTCCCAAAAATAGAGGGGTTAGCCTCCCATCCTTGTGCTTGTTTACTAGCTTAATTTTCTCAATATTGTAGCTTACTTTTTCAAGCCTTTCCATGTGGATTCTAGCACTATTTTTGACTGTTTTGGGACTGTTTTAGGTCATGCATTTCATTTATGCTTTGTATAATATGCTTGTAGTGTAATGGTCCTCATAGGTTTGGTGTTTTAGGCATTAGACACCAACCTATTTGAGTTGATGGCATTCATTTAATGTCTTTCATACTTGTGTTCATGGCACAACCATCTCTGCACCCTCCCTCATTTCTTGACTTTTTATTGCTTTGAGAGTCGCTTCAAAGTGAGTGTGGCTTAATGGTATAATCTCTGCAGAGGTTCATTACCAAAGCATGATCTCTCTCTATCTCTCATGCCTAAAAGAACTCTTAGTTTGACATTTCTCTCCATTTGTGGACTTAACTTTCACTTTGGACTAAAATGACTAAAAATGGGAAGGTAATTAAAAGAGGCTAATAAAATTGGGACTAAAATGAAACAAGATAATAAAATCAACTTGGGTTCAATCGGGTGTTAATTGAACCCATTGAGTCTTGAGTCGTTTCATACTTGTTAGTGATGAAAATGGTTCAAGAGTCAATGTCGATCACTTCCCTTGATCAATTATCATGAGAGGGGGGGTTTATGAGTCTTTTCATTGTCATTTATTGTGATTGTATTCCTTAGTTCACAAGTTGTCATGCAATGACTTTGCGTCGATTGATGGTTTGCGAATTGAGCCTACTCTTTCTTTGATCTATTTTATGATAAGGAGAGGCAGGATGGACAAACATCGACTGAAAATACTCTGTTTGTGCTTTGTTTTATATCTGTTGTAGCAAGGCAGTACCAAACATTAGTGGCCGACCGGTTGGCCACCTTTACTATACGACTGACCACTTTTTTTGGCTGGCCGGCCACATTTTTCAGCGAGGCAGTGTTATTTTTCCTGCAGAACAGAGCAGAGGATGAGATAAAAAATAGTGCATTTTTCTGACTACAAAACAGAAGTATTTTGGCAGCCAAACAGAGAGCATTTTTAGGTGGAAATCCACGTGCATGAATGAGTCATTCCTCGCTTCTCGGAGCCCATTAAAATTGTGTTCACTGGTAGTGTGTTGCAATTAATTAGCTAGTTAGAATAGCAACTTAATCTGTGTTGTAAATAGTTAGTCAATTCCCCAGACTGAGAAAGGCCATGGTGAAGTCATATTGTAGAGTTTCGACAGCGGAATGTTCATGCGATTGGCATGGATCTGACATTTGTGGCCTCGCTGTACAAAGCCAATACAGTCCTCCTCCATGGTTGACCAGTAGTAGCCTTGTCTAAGGATTTTCCGAGCTAGCATCACACCATTCATGTGAGCTCCGCACTCTCCTCCGTGGATAGCTTCCATAAGGCGCCTTGATTCTCCTTCCTCAACACATAACTTATGTATTCCCAGATGGCCTCTTTTGTACAACTTGTTTCCACAGATGATGAATTGGATGGCCAGACGCCGTATTTCCCTTTTGTCCTTGGCACTTGCCCCTGGTGGGTACGCCTCTTTGTCCAGGAAATTCCAGATGTCGTAATACTAGGGGTTCGTGTCTTGAACCTCATCTATCACGAGGATGGTCTCATATGCCGACGTATATTTCTATTCAATGATGATCGAGCGCATCTTCACTCCAAACGGAATGTCCACCATGGAGGATAAAGTTACCAATGCATCAGCAAATCGGTTGTTCTCTCTGAGCAAATGCGTGAACGTCAATTTCTCAAACCTCAGAATTAACACATCCAAGGCCTGATGATAAACCTTCATTTTCTCTTCCTGAACCCGCCAATCTCTGTTAGCTTGAGACACAACCAAATTCAAATCTCAAATAGCATCCAATCTTATTGCCCCTAGTTCTAGGGCAGCTTCCAAACCAGCAATACACACTTCGTATTCTACTTCATTGTTGGATACTTTAAACAGGAGTTTGAAGGCTAGAGATATGTGTAAATCATCGGGTGCTATGAGCAACACACCGATCCCATAACCATACTAATTAGACGCTCCGTCAAAGTACATTGTCCATGGTTCCTCTTCTATCTGCAGGATGTCTTCATCTGGGAATAGATACTCCATTGCTTCATCATCTCCTTCTACTGGGTGATCCGGCAGAAATTCCGCTACAGCTCTCCCTTTGACCGATTTGCGCGTGACATACTTGAGGTCAAACTCGGAGAGAAGAAGCAACCAACGAGCTAGCTTACCTGTAAGTGCTGGTTTCTCAAAGAGATATTTGATGGGATCTAAGCTTGAAACGAAAATTACAGAATGAGCTAATAGGTAGTGTCTTAACTTCCTCGTTGCCCAAACCAAAGCTAAGGAAGCTTTCTCAAGAGGAGTGTAGCGAGTTTCATATTTTAGCATCTTCTTGCTTAGATAACAGATGGCCTTCCCCACCTTCGCTTCTGATTCTTGCGCTAGCATACACCCCATGGTTGAATTTGTTACTAATGAATACAAGATCAATGGTTTCCCCGGTTCTAGTGGCGACAATACAGGAGGATTCTGAAGGTACTGCTTAACCTGCTCGAAGGCGAATTGACACCGATCATCCCATTGGAATTTCTTTCCTTTCTTCAACAAACCAAACAGTGGTCCACAAGTCAAGGTTAATTTTGAGATAAACCGTCTTATGCATTGCACCTTACCTAGAAAGTCACGCACCTCCTTTTCAGTCCTTGGTGGTGGTATTGCTATGATGGCCTTGATTTTGGAGGGATCTACTTCAATTCTCCTTTGTGTAATCAGAAATCCCAACATTTTTCCTGCAGTTAGCCCAAAGGTGCTTTTCTGTGGGTTTAACCTTAGTCTATACTCCTTGATCCGCTCAAAGAATTTTTCTAGTGCGGTGTACTGACCTCATCGCTCTTTAGACTTGACAATCATATCGTCTACATACACCTCAACCTCCTTGTGGATCATGTCGTGCAAAATGGTGGTTGCGACCCGCTGATATGTAGCCCCGGCATTTTTCAGTCCAAAAGGCATAACTCTATAACAGTAGGTACCCTACGGCGTGGTGAAAGCAGTTTTCTCTCTGTCCTCCGGTGCCATCAAAATCTGATTATACTCGGAAAACCCATCCATGAATGAAAGCAAAGCATGGCCAACTATGAAGTCTACCAATTCATCGATGTGTGGCAATGGAAAATCATCTTTCGGACTTGCTCTATTTAGATCCTGGAAGTCGACGCAGACCCTAATTCTGCCGTCCTTCTTTGGAACCAGAACGATATTAGCCAACCAAGTCGGGTATTCAGATACCATCAAGAAACCTGCATCAATTTGTTTGCGGATGTAGCACGTCCCGCGGGGGACCTCGCGCTGACAGCTCGGACTCGATTTTGCGTCGCGGTTCTAAATCTGAACCAAAGAGTCCAAATCTGGCAAATCGTTTGAGAAAACAGATTTTTGAGAAAGTAGTGCCAAACATGGACTGCTTTGCCAGATTACAGAGTCGCCACCTAAATATTTTTAAAATGGGAAATTTAGGAAACCCTGACTCGGTCAAGGCCACACGTCATCACCAAAGTTACTCGACCGGGAGCTTGGGTACGACGAAGGTCATTTATGAGCACCCCTTTCGCCTCGTCAAAACCGCCTCTACTAACCGTGATATCCTTTTTTGAAAGCATTACATGCCCTTATTCCAATTATTAACCTAGAATTACTATGTTATGCGCACAGCAAACAAGTATAGACTAGATCGCCTAGTTTGGAAACAAACATTGCATATCCGTTTTTGTCTCGAAAACGTGTTAGATTTTGCTACTCGCAAGTAGGCTAAAATGCGGATTTCAATGAATACTCCCAACTCAAGCAATCCAACCTCCACCCACAGGCATACAAACAGTTTATCACGTAAGCATTTAGCCGCATGGCAATCCTATTGTCATGGCAAACAATCACACGCATGCGATATGCTAAAGCAAAAAGACTTACATCAGACTGTACAAAACAAGAAACTAGTTAGCAAAACATGCATGACCTAGTTCATGTTAAGTGGCTAATGCAACATGCATAAATGCAATCTAGAGTAGGCTCGGCTAACCCTAAACATGGCATGTGAAATGTTTCACGTAGCACGTGTTCAATTTGGAATTGAAAATTGCAATGCAGTTTGTATGATGTACCAAGCCCGGTGCATGTAGGCAAATGCATGAAATGCACGCATGCGTGGCATAAAATATGCTAAAAATAAGTATGCCCTAATCTACTATAAGGTGTAAATAAAAGGAGAAAGAAATGGGGGTTGGAAGACATACACCCACTCACCCACACTTATTACATTTTTCGCCTCACCGAGGGACCAAATAAATATACAAAACCAAATAAATAATTAATTAAACTAGCTAATTAAATATTACAAATTAACCAAATTAATTAATCGACTAATTAATCTAATTAAGCATTAAATGCCTCGATGAGGGCTAATCGCAATAAGATGCCCGGATTCGCCGAATCACATCGCCGCACGGGTTGCCTCGCTTCTCTCGCTCTTTAGCTCGTAAAATTGCCCAAATCTCGTGGATGCCTCTCAGAGCATTGGAGATCACCACCGCCGGAGGGATTAGCCATCGGTCAAGAAGGTATCCACCGCATTGAATTTCTTATCGGCTGCCCGGTGGCGCCGGTCGGACTAAAAGTGCCGGTCGGCACAAAGTCCTCGCAGAACTCGCAGAACTCACAAAAGAGAGGGAACAAAAGGCAAGGCAATGCAATTCAAGGTATATATGCACCAAACACATCCCAAATCATGCTATGGACTTAAGAGGGCATGTGCCTCGATTCCCGGGCCAATCGCCAAGATTTACGCGTGATGGCCCTAAGGACCAAGAATGCAACTTTGATTTCAAATGCATGCAATGCAAACAAAGGTGCCAAACCTCTATCAAACTCACTTCAAGAGGCTTGGCATGCACAATACCAATGCAACCCTAAGCATGTCATCTAGCATGCAATATATGGCGATGCAATGCAAGAATATTGTTGTATAAACATACAAGCATGCAAAGCAAAGTAGGAATGGACTTACACATGAATTGGACAGCTCTAAAAGGCCCAAGAACAAAGGGCCAAAATGCCTAAAGATGGGGTCTAAACATACATGCACACATGCACACATTAAGGCACCAACACTTGAGCATAACAAACAACATTCAAGCACACTTGAAATGAGTTAAACATGGACTAATAGCATGCATTGTAAGCTCAAAATCAGCTATAAAATGATGCCAAATCAAGCAACGAAATAAGCTAATCATGCAATGAATGGCCCAAGGCTTTAAGGCAAGCCAAGGGGCATTGAACTACACCTATGCACAATCATACATGGCAAAATTCAAGCACTTAAAGACAAAGTTTTAACACATAAAACTAAGCCTAAACGACTACCTAGATGGCATCTAGGAAGAAAGTGATCTAAGGCATGCAATAAGGCCTAAACATAGGGCACTTAACACAAGCTTAAGAAGTCACAAAGAGACATGCAATGTAAACATACATGTACCTCTAGGGACTGAATAACATATGAGA
Organism: Camellia lanceoleosa; assembly: GCA_025200525.1. Taxonomy (NCBI): domain Eukaryota; kingdom Viridiplantae; phylum Streptophyta; class Magnoliopsida; order Ericales; family Theaceae; genus Camellia; species Camellia lanceoleosa. The sequence goes on from CM045766.1 coordinate 140,189,277, forward strand.
TGATTCCAAATCATCAAAACAAAGCAAGCATGGCATGCTACACATCCAAAATATTAAGGCCAACAAGCCAAATGCAAAGGGACTATATTAAACATGCTAAGATTGACCAAAATGCTTATGGACAGACCTAAAACATGGTAATATGAGCACAAAATCTTCACAAGTCCAAGCTTAAAACATGCTAGAAACAAAGGCTAACAAGCTAGACATGTTAAGGCATAAAAGGCATTACAAAGTAACTATGCAAATCATGCAAAGAGTACTAAAACCCACTTGAAGACATGCTATAATATGGCAATATAAGCATGATAAACAACCAAAACATGCTCAATACACAACTAAACATGGAACTCTTAAAGAGCAAGATTTGTCCTTTTCAAGGACATCAAGGAGAGGGGTGGCCCTCCTTCTTGAGACTCCAAGGCATGCTTTTCACCATTGAAATCCTTAAAGATTTCAGTGGTGAAGACATCCCAAGACCAAAATCTCGGATCTCTCCAAAATGGCACAAAAGTGGCCTTTTCAAGGCCTAAAGGTGGTCAAAGTTCCTCAAACCACAAAACACTCTTAATACACAATAAAGAGAGTCAAAAATCAGAACTTTTATGTGCCAAACACTAAGCTCAAAAACTGTTTTAAACTAGGTAAAAACAAGTTGCAAAAATGGGGAATAAAGTGTAAGTTTCTTACCCTTGTTGACTACCTTCACAAAGGTTGTTGTGCTTGGTCCCTTGAGCTCCAATCCAGTCAAGAATCACCAAAAACTAACCTCTAGAACCTCTGGACCAAGAGAAAGGTGGGACACTAGGTGCTAGTGTGCAAAAGTAAGGCACAAAACACCTAGTTAAACAAGAGAATGGGAGAGATATAGAAGTTATATCTATTCTAACCCTAAAACCAGAGCTCTAGCTCTCTAACAATGGCTAACCCTCTGAAAATTGCTAACCTCCAAGCCAAGAGGGAGAGCTTCCCTCTTATAGGCCAAAAGCTTACAAGCTTGGCCACTAAGCAAGCTCATCCCTCCATACACGTGTATGGAGGAGAAACAAGTTGCATACAGCTGTGAGAAAATATCTCACCAAGTTAGTGCATTGGTCAGTGGCAAAATGGTCATTTCGCCAAAATAGTGCCGACCGGCACAAAAGGTGCCGACCGCACAATAGTGCCGACCGGCACAATATAGTGCCGGTGACAACCAAGCCACCGGTAGCCTCTAGCCCCAATGGCAGTGTGGGGATGCCTCGAAGGCATTCCCCGCCTCAAAGGCAATCATAGGTGTTTGGTGCAAAACCAAACACAACGGTCGAAGTTCGGAGGTCCCGAGGCACGGCACGCGAGCCGAGAACTCCGAACTCCAAACGAACACACACATGGATAATCACCGAGTGTTCCAACGGTGACGCCTGTCTTGAGGACGGTCAAAATGGGGTGTCTACAGTTGCCCTCTTGACAGTAACTCGAAAGTCATAACAATGACGGAGTGAATGTCAAAGCCTGAGACGACCCATTTTTGACAAGGTCAAGACTTGGACAAACATGCAAAGCGCAAATGGTTGAACTCGCAAGTCAGCCACGTATCCCTTAGGAATCAAACCAACAGAGTTCATGCAAGAGGCACACATGCCAACGATAAGATATGCTACCAGCGGGGGCAAAATGCAACTGAAAACGCAAGAAGCGAAGGATAACTTATGATCATGCAAAGAAAGCTATAATGAGGCACACATGCAGCTTATAAGCTAACATGCAAATACACTACAATGTAGAAAGGATGTAAGAGAATTATGCAATTCTCAAAACGCCTCACTTTCGAGAGATACAATACCAGGCGACTCGTCCGGTTTCACCAAATGTAAATGAGTCAGACATACAATATCGTGCTCGAAAGAAAACAAACTTAACAGTACAATATGATTAGCAACATGCATGTCATATGCAATGTGAATGCTGAATGGTATGCAATATATACAAAACTATGTATAGATAATGCAAATGAAAATGTAGTGCAATTAAAACTAAATGCGAACTACATGTAGGGCAATTGAATCATGATTCAATCATGAGCGGTTCAAAACCTCACAAATGTCAAATAGATTGATGGAGGTAACGAGTCCGTCTCCCATAGATCGATGTCTGATCTATGAGTACTTCGCACGGACACAAGAACAAGTATTGGGTGGATTGACATAAGTGGGGTGACGACCCGCTGATGAAAGAACAATGATCCTAATGCCGGATGCAACAATTACACTACAATGTAATGGAAATGGATAAATGGATATGGCACGCGGGCCAAACCGTATTTTGCCTAGGAAAGGCATGTACACATACAACCCATGTCTAACACAGCAACGGTGCCGCTACCCTCTAGGCTCGGACACAAAAGCTCGACAACTGTGCTTCGACACGAAAAATATGGGCACATACTAGACCAAGCTCAACTTGGAAAGGCGCAAGCCATAGATGGAAGGTGATGCAATGGATGCATGCAATGGAATAGATACAATGGATATGGCACGCGGGCCAAACCAAATCTTGCCTAGGAAAGGCATGTACACATACAACCCGTGCCTAACACAAAGAATCTGCCGCTACCCTCTAGGCTCGACACAAAAGCTCGACAACCGTGTTTCCGACCTAACAACATGGGCACATACCGCATCAAGCTCAACTTGGAAAGGCGCAAGCCATAGATGGAAGGTGATGCAATGGATGCATGCAGCTACAATGCAATGGGTATTTACAGGAAATGCATGACACATGCACTATACTACAATGATGCATGACATATGCATGTTTTTTTGTTTTTTTTTTGTTGTAATGCAATGCATGACATATGCAATATTTACAATGATGCATGACAATGCATGTTGATGCAATGACTATGATTGCGATTTTCCCTATCTTACCAACCGGGCGATACACTAGGTTGGTTCAGTATCCAGAATTGAGGCGTAGACACCCCGCCTCAACCTATGGGGCTACCATACAGATTTCAAGCCGAGGGTACATCCCCCTGGGTATTTAAACCAGACTTTAGTCTCGAAATTCAACCTTATGCGTTCTAGGCATAAGCCGTCGAACTCTAGTTTTCACCGCCCCAGCTTGATCTTCTAGGAACTCACCGCGAAGTATAGACAGTGGCTTTACCAGACCACCGAAAGTCGTTTCGGCACGACAAAACCAAGGAATTGCACCTTCAGAGGATTTAAGGTCTCCTAGACCGATGCTAACGTATGCATGACAATGCATGTTTTTGAAATCTTGGCGCCAACGCTACGCTTTGAGATGCATGATAATGCAAATGAGCGGTTTAAGGTCTCACCGACCTAGGGGGGCAACCGGCGAGGTGCGCTAAACAATGCGATGGAATGCATGCCAAATGCAATGAGGTGCTTTGTAATGCACCGAGGTCTTACACCTCCCGAGGACTTAAGGTCTCCTAGACCGGTGCGTGTTTAAGGTCTCGCCAGATCGGGGCAATCATACACAAGATTCAAGGGCATGCGATGCAATGGGGCAATTGAGACGCGTGACTCAAAAGATGGAAAATGGAGTGCAATGAGGTACACGTGCCTCAAAGGATGGAAAATGAAATGCAAATGAGGGTGCGCTAAACGGTGCGATGCAATGCATGCCAAATGCAATGAGGCGACTTAACACACAAGGTCTTGCACCTCCCGAGGATTTAAGGTCTCCTAGACCGGCGTGTTTAAGGTCCCGCCGACCCCAAGGCAACGGTGCAAAGTGCAATGCATGATAGTGCTTGTAATAAAGCACGGACAATGTAGTCAAGGTGTTTAAGGTCTCGCCGCATCGCAAGATTCTTATCCCGCCGACCAGCGTGTTTAAGGTCTCGCCAGATCGCAAGGGCAATTTGCATAATGTGACACACGTGATGCAAAAGCAATGCGAGTGAAGGAGAAATGAAACAAGAGGCACGCATACCTTATTGGATGGAAAATGAAGTGCAAAACGAGGCGTACGTGCCTCGAGATGTAATGAAATGCGAAATGGGGCACACGTACCTCATTTGATGGAAAATGAAGTGCAAAACGAGGCGTACGTGCCTCGAGATGCAATGAAATGCGAAATGAATGTAACGAGGTGCTCCTAAATGCACCGAAGGTCTTGCACCCCCCGAGGATTTAAGGTCTCCGACTGCGGCGTGTTTTTGGTCCCGCCGACCCTCATGGAAAACGAATGCACATGAGGCACGCCAGACCTCATTGGATGGAGATAGAAATGCAAAATGAGGCAGTATGACATGCATGCCACATGACAATGCAAGACAGTGCAAGTCGCAAGAGATGTGCGAGATGGCGCAATACGATGCGCCGGGGAATGCGATGAATGTGCGCAACGCACACGGGGTAACTTTTGGATCTCTGTAAATGTCAAAAGGATACAAAAGGATACAATCTTCGCTTGAATTTGAGCGCCACGCACAGTAGGGACGGTCAGAAGTCAAAACGGAGGCCGGTTGAGCATCGGGGATGCATTTTCTTGTATTTTCTTGAGACTTGAAGACCCAGAGTTGATCATTTAGCCCAAACAAGGCCCAAGGAACATCACCGGCTGGGTGGGATGGCCACCGGCTGGCCACCGGCTTCTGAAACACTTCATCGGCACAATAATGTGCCGACCGGCACAAAATAGTGCCGACCGGCAAAAAGTTGCTGATCGGGGGCAGTTCTGCCATTTCACCTTGGGCTTTATAAAATAGGGCACCTAAGCCCTATTTTCTTACTTTTCCTCCGCCGAAAACTCCTCCTCTCTCTCTCTAGAGTGTTCTTCCTTCGATTTTTCGCCGATTTCTTCGTGTTTTACACCCGTTTTCTCGTCGGATTCGCGATATTCTTCGCGTTTCGGACATTTTGAACCGATTGAAATCTCATTTCGGTGTCTCTTTCGCTATTTTCGCCTTTTCGGGACTTGTTCCCCTCGATTTTCTCTTCATTCTCGTGCCTTTTCACATTCCGACCCTTCCGGCCATTTCCGACCCTCTCGGGGTTGACTTTGTCGGTCGACTTTTCAGATTCGCCCATTTCTCATTTTCGCCATTTTCGCTACCACTACCATGGCCGATGATGTTCCACATGCGGACTCCCGGACCATGAGATGGATCCCGGTCGAGCTTCCTCACCGGGCGAAGCGACCATTCGATCCGGCGACCTATCGCCTACCATCCACGCTAACACTGACGGACTCGCCACTTCCGCGGCCGAGAGGGCTTTGGACCCGAGATTCTCGCCGCGTGAGCCGCCACTCACTTGTCTTTTGGCGCCGAGGTAACACTCTTGCCTTTTATCTTCTGCAATGTAGGATTTTTTTTTTTCCAACTGCCATAGCTAACTGAACCCATTAACTGCTTAGTTCGACGTCTGCATCAGAAGTTGATTGTAGACAACTTCATCGACATCCGCTAGGACCGACGACATGCACACACACCGCACTAGTCTCAATCACCCAAACACACGCACACATCACATCAGAATTCACCGACACCCGGTGCTCATTTGAATCAAAACACGCACACATGCTAGACTTGCATAAAACTACACTAACACGCAGACATATCACATGTTGTTTACCGATCCTCACAGAGCATCGACATATCACGCATCGCAACCTACCCACGGGTACACGAAACTGATATTCGCTGAATTCAAAAATGTGCACACATGCACTAAGTTCACACAGAGCATCGAAAACACACCGACGCATCACGCGCTTGTAGTTTATCAGAAGCACACCGCACTTATCTTGTTAGAAATCAAAACTTGTACGTATGCTATATTTAATCTAAAGTTTTTCATGCTTTTAGAAAAAAATCACAGATTCATCATTGCTTCAAGAATCGCATTTTTGAAAACAGGGGATTCCCATACCATCCGCGGTATGGGAACGCTGCCGTCAAGGCTTGGTATGCGGAGCTTCCCGAGGAGGTTTGCTACATCAGAGACGAGGGGCTTCGCGTCGCAGGGACTCACCAGCTTTCTACTTGCAGACTTCTTCAGCCTGGCAGAGAGGTGGTGGGACACCACTGATTCGTTCCACTTGTCTACGACCGGGGATATGACGATGACCCTCGACTTCTCGATGCTTATCGCCTCGGTGGGGGGTGATCCGATCCCTTGATACGCACATGGACGAGTGGATCGCCAGTCTATTTACTCGGCGCAGCCTCTCGCCGCCGCTTTGTTCGCTATTCTGGTTTGAGGGGCGCTTAGGGCCCAAAGATGCCCTTGGTGATGCAAATTGATGACCCCAGAGGTCGTGGATCGGTATGCACGGCTTTCGATGTTTTTGCCGGGACGACGATTCGCCGACCGGCGAACATAAAGGTTTCTTCGCCTCAACAAGACCGGTGGATGTCGAGACATTTTACGCTTTGATTGGGGTGGTGCACCGCCACCCTCTATGGCTATATGAGTTCGGTTTCGCAGCAGCCGATCGCTGTTTCTGGGGCTATCAAGGGCTTGGGAGGTATGTCTCTCTTCGCTTTACATTTCGCTTACATACTTTTTGTATTCTCAGACCAGACACCGCTCATATCGACCAGATATCGTATTACACGGACATACATACTTCGCTTTTAATCGACCGTACATGGTTCATATCAGACACTCGCCAATACACCGCACAACACGCGCTCGCTTATTTCGCTTTATTCTCAGATTCTCGCTTTATCCGATGATCACCGACGCTTGTTTTGCAAATGTGGGTGTATGCCTACTTTCCAGTGCCGAGCTGCTGCCGACGGAGACCCTCTGTCGCCCCTTCTCTCGCCGCTTGATGGGAGGTGCACACGGCGACCTCTGGATACCTTTTAGCTTCTTCCCATTACTTTGACACCATTACCCCCGGGAGGTATGTTTTACTTGTAGTTTATCCAAGTTTCGCTTTTTCCACCAGATATTTGCAATACCAATAGATAACAATCAGACTTCAATTTCAGATCACCGGCATGGGCTCCTTTGCTCAAGTGATCGAGGATCGATATCACGTGCCGAGGAGACCTCTCACGGATTCTTTTGGAGGGCCCTCTCACGGGCTTGGTACTGGGGAGCTGCCACGCCTGCACAGAGTTGCGGTGAGCAGATAGTCCTGCTCACCCTCCCGAGCATATGAGGGATACCGAGAGGTTCACTGCTGACTGGATGGTGGACTACACCCTTGGCAAGGGCAGACGGTTTCAGAGGCGAGGGCGACTATTCTGAGTACGTCCGGACTTTTATCATGCGCCCTCTGAGGGGTGGCCGTGGAGCTGATCCAGAGAGACCTGCGCCAGCTCGCCGAGTAGAGGGTGGGGCGGAGGATCACACAGGCTCGAGCCCGAGTCCGAGGCAGGGCAGAGGGGACGAGGTGCCGGCTGCTCGCCGCTTACTATATTGACGACAAGGGCGAGTGGGGAGACCTACCAGATCCCTTTGCTCCTCCCACGGTCACGAAGTTGGGCATTCCCGACTTGCCTCCCAGACGATACTTGTATTCGTGATCTTGCATTGTTATTTCATTTCACCATTCAGATATCCCACGTATCACCGATGTATTTAATACTTTTGCGTGCTTCCTTCGAGTATACCCGCTACCAGGAGTTGAATGCCTCCCCGCCGATGCCGCAACGACTTCGATGCTTTTGTCGCCACGGCTTGCCGGTATGTTCCATCGACTACGCCTCAAATCATATTCTCGTCGCATAACCGCTATATCGCACAAACATCCGATAAATCGCCACGGCCATACACCGTGACTCATACATCAGATCCCACACGATAAACTTCCACTAAGATTCACACATCAGATTCATACACCGTGATTCCGTCATCGATAAATCGCCACCGTGATTCACACACTCGACTATTAATCGTGATTCTATATCGATAAACCGCTCACTTTTCTCGACAAGCATTTTATACTTTTCACCTCCTTTCCCGATCCTCCAAGGTGGTGGCGATGCAGCAGATCGGGCCTCCTCTCTACTCGGGATGGCGCGTTCTGCACTGCAGGAGGGCATATTCATGTTGGGAGCTCATGAGCCGCAGCCCCGAACGATGAGTCCGAGGAGGAGAGGGAGAGGCGGGGCATCAGAGGAGGAGACCGGATACTGGCTCAGCTCGTGACAAATGATCCTCGATGATGCTCTGGCTTCGCCCAGAAGAGGGCGAGGACGGATCCCCATGAGGCCACTGATGATGATCACAGATTGCTTTTTTTCTTTCATTTTCAGACTTTTTCCTTTTTTGTAGATAGAGTACTATGTATCACAAGAAAGTGTGTTTTGTTTTCCAAAACCATGTAATCGAAAAGATTATATATAAACAAACTTTTTGTCTAAAAGTGTTATATTCAGATGTTTGCGATACCGCACATTTCATACTTTGCATCGCATTGCATCATACTACACCTCAAATGTGAATGGCATTGATCTACCGCTTAACAAAACAACCAAGCATTTGCACCGCAAAGAATAGGATAACCATTCAACTAACAAAGAATAACTCAAATAAGCCACACTCAAATCAATACACAATTTATGCTCATTGGGATTAATCATGCAAGGATTGACCAAGATTTAACCCATAACTCAAGATCCTGCTCATTCCAAGACACAAAGAAACTTTGAACAGATACCCTAACTGATGAGACAGATCACAAAATTGACACTTTGTAGCTTGAAACACCCTGATGCCTCGAATTTCTTTTCTTCTCTTCAAGACGGATGTAGAGAATGGCACAAGATTCTGAAACGAGCAATTGCTTTTTGGAAGAGGATGGGTTTTCAACCGGGGTATCGAGCCTACCACAGGACGCGACGAGACAGACTCAAACGAAGAAACAAAAGGCACACGACCTAGCACAACGAGACACACTCGGAAAAGACTCAAAGCCAACATTAAGACTGACAAGTCAAAAGACACGACACACGGACATGTTTTTTTTTTTTTTTTTTTAAAAAAAGACCTCAGGCTTGAGGAGCCAATTCCTCCGGGTAGGTTTCCCACCCCTTTCTGATTTGTGACTCTCACATCACTCGGTCCTCAAGCTCGGTTTTTCTCACAAAGACCCTTCTCTCATTTTCCTCTCAACTTACTCCTCTCTATTCTTTATTCTCTCATTTTTCATCCCTCCCCAAGGTGAATGACAGATGAATAGGAAGTTGCGGGTTTATGCCCGACACGGCTAGCTCGCGGCTACTTCTTCTAGTAGATGGGGCCTTTCGAAAGTGCATGTCGACGGTGGGGAAGACAGAAGATTTGACTCAACTGTGCCCCTGGTTCATTATTTTGACCATTTTTTTATTTTCTCCTTAAAACAGTTTTGATCAAAATGAGAGTCGGATTAACACACTTATTCAATTTTTGATTTGAAAATCATGCGAATCAGCCGGAGCATCTAAAATTCTCCTTTTGGGGTCCAAACATGGTCCAATTTTAAAGATGGAAAAGTTTTCGAGAAAATAAGTCAACCTCAGCGAAAATTTTTCAAAAACTATTTTTGCAAATAGATGATGCTCAACAAGCATGAAACTTACCCTCGAGACATGCAACCTCGGATCGGAGGCAATGGAAAATTGCCCCTTGCTTGAAGGGGGAATATGGCAACGGAAAGTTGCCCCTAGTTTGAATGGTAGCTTAGGGCAACTTTTGGACATGGATGGCAATGGGTGGCAACGGAAAGTTGCCCCTTGTTTGGATGATGCCGCGGCATGCGTAAGGCCACTCCTTATTGATGACGACCGACCCTGACGCGAGAAGCCTGGAGATGGCTTGAATCAATATATGGACACAAATACTTGAAAGGTGTTGGCGGTTGGGCTTCAAGAGAAAATTGATCACGCATTCCAGTATTGTGACCGAGACGGATTAGGAGGAGGCAAGTGACCAAAACCATGACATGGATCGAGACGCTATGGAAGTTATGGGCCGGACTTCAGATGAAGTTGCTCACGATCCCAAACATGGGAATCAAGCCTTACGTAGTTCAAGCACGGACACTCGGGTATTTTAACCTTCACCGCTCAGTGCTCTAACTTTTGCCAAGGTGCTCTGGTGTCTTCAACCTTGAGCCATGTTTTCTTTTCTTTTCAATTCTTTTTTTTCTTTCTTTTGGGCTCTAACTTTGCCAAGGCGCCTAATGCGGTTTTCGACCTTATGAGCTTTTTTTTCTATATTTTTTGTATTACCTTTTTTTTTTTTTTCTCTTTTTTTTTTTCTTTTCTTTGCTCTAACTTTTGCTCGGTCACCTTCCGGTTTTGGCCCAAAGAAGCCTCTCAAAGGATAAAAGTGTAACAAGTCCATGCCAAATGGTTTTGGGGTTTTGAAGCCATCTCAGATCCAAGAGAGTGGTCATTGATTTGTAGAAGAACCCATCATGGTCGCCGAATGAACCTTGCTTTGGTGGGATCCGATCTCCTTGATCTCGACGTTGGTGCCTCTTGTTCGAGGGCTACTTGAATTGGGCCACACAAAAGGCCAGGACATCGATCGCCTTGAACCGATCCCGGGTTTGCAAATGCATTTAAACTAAATTATGAGATCGGAGCGATCCTGGTCAGACGATCTCGAGAGCGATTCCACACAAAGTGATTAATTGTGCAAAATATTTTGTTTTTTTTGAAAGTTTTCAAGGAAACGACAAACCTCTCGCATGTAAGATAGTGTGGAACCACCGATTGGACCAGATCCTTCTCAAGACTATCACGACAAGCATGATTTCATTCATTAATGTTTAGCATGCCTCTTTCTCTCAATGTGATCAAAATTTTGCAAAACCCGAGGAATTCCTTCCTCTTCGCTTTCACCAGTGTTCAAAAAGTTTTGAAAAACTTAAGTCAAAGCAATAATCTTTAGGGCACAAAAGAGCAAAGTGAATGCGCCGTCGCCCCATTCAATTCTTCCGCACAACTAGCCCAACACAATAATAAACATGGGAACACGGTAGCCACTACTGCTTCATCTGTGTTCCTGATGTAAATTGGCTCCAACAGAGGCACCCAAAAGGAAAGCAAAAGAAGTAATTAAAACAAAACGGTGCTTGAGGCAACAACCCCAAGTCACCTAGCATTCTATACAGAAGAGGGATTGACTCATTACAATTAGATGCACTTTAAGAAAAGGACTGCCTCAAAACAATGAGACAAACTTAACAACAAAATGTAAGACCGACTCGACACCCAAGTCGATTTACAAAACTAGCATCAAGTGGTACTCAAAATTGCGTGCCAAACACCACATCAAAAATGTACCAAATGTTGTTCGCAGCGATTCATCTTCTCGATCACATACTCGCGGATCTCAGGTTTTCAGATTCAGATCCTCAGAGTCCAAGAACTCCGAGTAATTGACTTGGCCGAGGTTGGCGGAAGGATGATCTTATTATCAATCAAGTCTTGTACCTGGCGGAGGCGATTATCAAGAGTATGGCCAGACGCTGATGGTACGCACAAGATCGAGTGGCATCATGGTCCGCCGAAGGGGTTTGGGAGTGGCCTAGGATCGAGAGGTGTAAGATGCCCCTTCTGGCCAAAATCGAAGTGCCTAGACAAAGGCATGTAAAGAGGATGGAAGGCCCTCATACCGGTGTACTTTTGGAGCCCTAACACTCGCTAGATGTAATCGGGCGAATGGATCGGCAGTGCCTTGGGTTTCGATTCTTTCCCTGCAGATTGGGAATGGGAGAAGCTGTTGGCATGACGGGCCCGTCGATTCTCTCGTCGATCGCATCGCCTCAAAGTGGGGAAGGCATTCTCCATTTCTTTTGTCATAACCGCGATACCGCCGCTTATTCATTCCCCGCTTTCAAAGCCTCTATCGCCCACGCATTGCTCAATGGGTCAGATCTGCTTTCATCTTATCTTTTTCCTCTCGCCTCACCGATGAGAGGTTTGGGTTGGTACTGTACATCATCGTTGTGGGTGGAGGTTATCTCCGTCGATTGAGCTCGACACAATCCGCCCAAAGAATGGGCTCTTGGGTTCAAATTTCCAAGATATGGTGCAACCCTGGTGGGCCGACATCCCATAAGCAAGGTCCGCCATAGACCTTGAGATCACCTATCATCCCCATTAACTCGAATGGTGGGCTCGCGAGCCCGAGAACTGGGAGTCCAGACCGTTGTGCAAGTGACTTGGCGGTGCGTATATCAATAGCAAAGATCACTGCAGGATGGTTTCTCGACTCAACGCTGTCATTATGACCACAATCTCTTCAGAGTTCTCATCATGTTCACCCCGCCAAGAAGGAGAAGACACTAATCGCTTCGATCAACTCATCAATTTCGAATCAAACGGAAAACAGACGCAGATTTCAAATTTCTGCAGATCAAACATGTGTAGCCAACAACGGTACTATATCACATCATCGTTTCAGATTTATCGTTCAAAATCAGACCGATATCCACGGATATGACCGATTCCCAACAATCATCGATACTAGTGCCCTCGGGTTGATATTCGACTTGCAAACCGGTATATGCATTCCTCAGAGATACACTCTAAGAGCACATAGCAAGTAAATGAGAGCCAATACACCCCTATGTTGGGGTAGGGTTTCGCCCTATTTTGTCGAGCTAGGGTTTCACTATGCACGCAATGTTTCAAACAACCTAAATCGGTAAGCAACTCCGCCCTAGTTTGGAATGGTCACTATGGATTTCGATATGCACTAGGTCGAATGGTCGAAAGGGTGCCCCGGAAAACCGGGTTTGTGTTCCTATATCGGCAGAGCCCGCAACTCCAATTTTATGGACATGCCTTGACAAGACAAGCCTCCAAAGAAACCGCTCAGAATAGCAGATGACCAACACGGTGTCCTAGGCGCACTAATGCACATGCAATGCAAAGAGACACATAAATGTAGTCAAAACAGATATCACGAAGTTCGAGTCAAGCTCTAAACATCCCCAAATGAGTCGCCAGAAATCAGAGCACGCCCCGCTGGGGACTCGCTACGACTGACTCGATTTTAATGTCATGTTCTAAATCTGAACCAAAGAGTCCAACTGCAAATCGTTTGAGAAAACAGATTTTTGAGAAAGTAGTGCCAAACATGGACTGCTTTGCCAGATTACAGAGTCGCCACCTAAATATTTTTAAAATGGGAAATTTAGGAAACCCTGACTCGGTGCCGAAGGCCACACGTCCGTCATCACCAAAGTTATTCGGCTCGAGCTTGGGTACGATCGAAGGTCACTATGAGCACTCTTTCGCCTATTCAAAACCGGCCTCTACTAACCGTGATATCCTTTTTTGAAAGCATTACATGCCCTTATTCCAATTATTAACCTAGAATTACTATGTTATGCGCACAGCAAACAAGTATAGACTAGATCGCCTAGTTTGGAAACAAACATTGCATATCCGTTTTTGTCTCGAAAACGTGTTAGATTTTGCTACTCGCAAGTAGGCTAAAATGCGGATTTCAATGAATACTCCCAACTCAAGCAATCCAACCTCCACCCACAGGCATACAAACAGTTTATTACGTAAGCATTTAGCCGCATGGCAATCCTATTGTCATGGCAAACAATCACACGCATACGATATGCTAAAGCAAAAAGACTTACATCGTACTCCGTGCCAAAACAGTAAACTAGTTAGCAAAACATGCATGACCTAGTTCATGTTAAGTGGCTAATGCAACACAGGCATAAATGCAATCTAGAGTAGGCTCGGCTAACCCTAAACATGGCATGTGAAATGTTTCACGTAGCACGTGTTCAATTTGGAATTGAAAATTGCAATGCAGTTTGTATGATGTACCGAGCCCGGTGCATGTAAGCAAATGCATGAAATGCACGCATGCGTTGCATAAGATATGCTAAAAATAAGTATGCCCTAATCTACCATAAGCAGGTAAATAAAAAGGGAGAAAGAAATGGGGGTTGGAAGACATACACCCACTCACCCACACTTATTACATTTTTCGCCCTCACTCGGAGGGACCAAATAAATATACAAAACCAAATAAATAATTAATTAAACTAGCTAATTAAATATTACAAATTAACCAAATTAATTAATCTGACTAATTAATCTAATTAAGCATTAAATGCCTTGGGATGAGGGCTAACTGCAGCTCATGCCCGGGATTCGCTCGGAATCACACTGCCGTGCACAGTTGCCTCGCTTCTCCGCTTCTTTAGCTTTAAAATTGCCCAAATCTCGGGGATGCCTCTCGAGCATTGGAGATCACCACCACGGAGGATTAGCCATCTATGAAGAAGGTATCCACCGCATTGAATTTTTATCGGTTGCCAAAGGGCAGGTGTCGGCACTAAAAAGTGCCGGTCGGCACAAAGTCTCGCAGAACACGCAACTCACAAAGAAAGAGAGGGAACAAAAGGCAAGGCAATGCAATTCAAGGTATATATGCACCAAACACATCCCAAATCATGCTATGGACTTAAGAGGGCATGTGCTCGATTCCTGCCACCAATCGCCAAGATTTACGCGTGATGGCCCTAAGGACCAAGAATGCAACTTTGATTTCAAATGCATGCAATGCAAACAAAGGTGCCAAACCTCTATCAAACTCACTTCAAGAGGCTTGGCATGCACAATACCAATGCAACCCTAAGCATGTCATCTAGCATGCAATATGGCGATGCAATGCAAGAATATTGTTGTATAAACATACAAGCATGCAAAGCAAAGTAGGAATGGACTTACACATGAATTGGACAGCTCTAAAAGGCCCAAGAACAAGGGCCAAAATGCCTAAAGATGGGGTCTAAACATACATGCACACATGCACACATTAAGGCACCAACACTTGAGCATAACAAACAACATTCAAGCACACTTGAAATGAGTTAAACATGGACTAATAGCATGCATTGTAAGCTCTGAAAATCAGCTATAAAATGATGCCAAATCAAGCAACGAAATAAGCTAATCATGCAATGAATGGCCCAAGGCTTTAAGGCAAGCCAAGGGGCATTGAACTACACCTATGCACAATCATACATGGCAAAATTCAAGCACTTAAAGACAAAGTTTTAACACATAAAACTAAGCCTAAACGACTACCTAGATGGCATCTAGGAAGAAAGTGATCTAAGGCATGCAATAAGGCCTAAACATAGGGCACTTAACACAAGCTTAAGAAGTCACAAAGAGACATGCAATGTAAACATACATGTACCTCTAGGGGACTGAAATAACATATGAGATGATTCCAAATCATCAAAACAAAGCAAGCATGGCATGCTACACATCCAAAATATTAAGGCCAACAAGCCAAATGCAAAGGGACTATATTAAACATGCTAAGATTGACCAAAATGCTTATGGACAGACCTAAAACATGGTAATATGAGCACAAAATCTTCACAAGTCCAAGCTTAAAACATGCTAGAAACAAAGGCTAACAAGCTAGACATGTTAAGGCATAAAAGGCATTACAAAGTAACTATGCAAATCATGCAAAGAGTACTAAAACCCACTTGAAGACATGCTATAATATGGCAATATAAGCATGATAAACAACCAAAACATGCTCAATACACAACTAAACATGGAACTCTCTTAAAGAGCAAGATTTGTCCTTTTCAAGGACATCAAGGAGAGGGGTGGCCCTCCTTCTTGAGACTTCAAGGCATGCTCACCACCGAAATCCTCAAGATTTCATGGTGAAGAGATCCGAAGACCAAAATCTCAGATCTCTCCAAAATGGCACAAAAAGTGGCCTTTTCAAGGCCTAAAGGTGGTCAAAGTTCCTCAAACCACAAAACACTCTTAATACACAATAAAGAGAGTCAAAATCAGAACTTTTATGTGCCAAACACTAAGCTCAAAAACTGTTTTAAACTAGGTAAAAACAAGTTGCAAAAATGGGGAATAAAGTGTAAGTTTCTTACCCTTGTTGACTACCTTCACAAAGGTTGTTGTGCTTGGTCCTTGAGCTCCAATCCAGTCAAGAATCACCAAAACTAACCTCTAGAACCTCTGGACCAAGAGAGTGGGACACTAGGTGCTAGTGTGCAAAAGTAAGGCACAAAACACCTAGTTAAACAAGAGAATGGGAGAGATATAGAAGTTATATCTATTCTAACCCTAAAACCAGAGCTCTAGCTCTCTAACAATCGCTAACCCTCTGAAAATTGCTAACCTCTGCCAAGAGGAGAGCTTCCTCTTATAGGCCAAAAGCTTACAAGCTTGGCCACTAAGCAGCTCATCCCTCCATACACGTATGGAGGAGAAACAAGTTGCATACAAATGTGAGAAAATATCTCACATGTTAGTGCACAAGGTCGGCAGTGGCAAAATGGTCATTTCGCCCAAAATAGTGCCGACCGCACAATATAGTGCCGTGACAACTACTGACCGGTAGCCTCTAGCCCCAAATGGCAGGTGTGGGGATGCCTCAAGGCATTCCCCGCCTCAAAGGTAATCATAGGTGTTTGGTGCAAAACCAAACACAAACGGTCGAGTTCGGAGGTCCTGAGGCACGGCACGCGAGGCGAGAACTCCGGGAACTCCAAACGAACACACACATGGATAATCACCGAGTGTTCCAACGGTGACGTCCAAGTCTTGAGGACGGTCAAAAATGGGGTGTCTACAGCGGACCTCCTCTTTGATCTTTAATGCCCAAATCTGGGCGAACTCTGCGTAGTTTCTGTTTGATTGGTCGGGCCTTAGGATTAAAAGGGATCCGGTGCTATACAATCTCAGGATCTATTCCAGGCATGTCTTCGTAGGACCACGCAAAAACATCTTTGAAATCTTTTAATAAAGTGATTAAACGCTCGCGTTCCTCCGAAGACAACGTGGATCCGATCTGGACCAAACGGGGATCCTTCTCAGTACCCACATTAATTGCAATGATTTCATCTGTGCAAGGCTTAACGTACCTCTCCTTCTCTTGGTCAACCAAATTTTTCAAAGCCTGAAGAATTTCTTCCTCTTCATTTAAGTCAAAATTTTGAAAATCAAGATCAGTGCAACAAACTAAAGGCACAGAGAAGTAAGCAAACTCTACGACATTCGCATTAGTAAAGTCTGGGTCCTCGGTTGCAGTTGACTCAAAAGAAAAACTAAAAGAAGACTTTGGCAGAACTTTGGCATCCGAGTTACCACTCCCGGAAGTACCAGACTCCGAAGAACTTGAATATGAATCCGACTCTATAGACTTGATGGAATCAGATTCGAACTTATTATCCGATTCAGAACTGCTGATGATGTCCTTTTTAAATTTCCATATTAGGTGTTGAGCCTCAGATGCATCCACAATAAGTTTAGAGAAATTCGCTTCTGGTTTATCCCCGATCATTGAGATAGTAAAACTATCCCCCAAGTTGTCAGACTCAGTTCCGACAGTAGAATTTGCTAGTAGGTCAATCGGTGTTTTTCCCAACAGCTCTTCTTCTTCAATGTTCACAGTTACAGTCCTACCTTGACCTATATTAGTACTCAGGTCCATCTACTCATCTTCTTCTTTCGGTAACTGGTGCCCGAAGAAGATCTCGAACCCGGGATAGATTGTCGTCGCCTCCTGGTCAAACCAAGGCTCTGGAAATCCACAAAAGGGGAAATCTTTCCCTTGGCGAACAAAGCGTCCGTTTAAGGTTCCTTGTATTGGTTTGTGAACTAACTCAGCCTATTTCCTCTCAACTCAGCCCACTTCCTTTGCCAATCCTCAACAGT
Organism: Camellia lanceoleosa; assembly: GCA_025200525.1. NCBI lineage: Eukaryota > Viridiplantae > Streptophyta > Magnoliopsida > Ericales > Theaceae > Camellia > Camellia lanceoleosa. Next base: position 140,206,930 of record CM045766.1, read on the forward strand.
AGGTTTGTATCCTAGCCCAAAAGCGTGGGGGTTGTGAATCAGCTCCTTAGTAACAGCGCCTCCTTGCCTGCCACTCCTACCTAATCCTGATCCAAGCATATGCCCTGGTTTGTTCATCATGTAGATAGACTGAGCAATCACATAGATTCTGTCAGCTTCTGCCATGATAGATTGGACTACCCGAGCTTCTGTTAGTGAGAAGCCAGAGAGGAATACATCTTCTTCCCCATGTATGATTTCCAACACTGGTGTGGCAGTTCCCTGGGGTTGGTGGATCGATGAATTACCAGACACCGTAGCAATCCCACATTTGAAGGGGTATTTCACCAACTGATGGACTGTTGATGACACAGCTTTTATCTAATGCAGCCAAGGCCTTCCCAACAGTAGATTGAAGGTAGCTGGAACATCCATTACATGAAATTCTACCTCATGTTCGGAAAGGCCGATCAGGATATGGCTCTTGAATGTTCCCATGACATCCCGACTTGTATTGTCATAAGCTCGGACGGCTTGAGTTGTGGGTGTGAAGTCAACAGGCCTCAAACCTATGGCATAAGCAGTCCGTGCCAGACACACATTGATCGTCGATCCAGTATCTACTAACACTACCAGAATCCACTTCTTTTGGCTCTCCAGAGTTACATACAAGGGCCGGTTGTGGTTGGTAACCTTAGGTAGCAGCTCTTTATCCGTGAAAGATATCACTGGCGTAACATCGCCAGATGTGACTAACGACACCAGCTGATCAACGGTAGTGTCGATAGGTAGTTCGGTGCGATTCATTGCCTCTAGCAATGCTTGCCTATGCTCCAGGGAAGCCATTATCAATCCCCAGATTGATATCTACCTGAATCTTCTTGAGCTGTTTCAAAACCAGGTTGTCTTCACAATCCTTCTCTCTGGTGTTATCAACCTCTTTGTTAGAGGATTCTGGTTGATTGTAACACGCCCGCGGGGGACCTCCGCTACAGTTCGGACTCGATTTGTGTCACGGTTCTAAATTTGAACCAAAGAGTCCAAATCCGGCAAATCGTTTTGAGAAAACAGATTTTTGAAAAGAAGTGCCAAACATGGACTGCTTTGCCAGATACAGAGTCGCCACCTAAATATTTTTAAATGGGAAATTTAGGAAACCCTGACTTGGTGCCAAAGGCCACGTGCCCGTCATCACCAAAGTTGCCTCGGCTCGGGAGTTTGGGTACGATTGGGGAAGGTCAGCTATGAGCACCCCCTCTCGCCCGGTCCGAAGACTGGCCTCTACTAACCGTGATATCCATTTTTGAAAACGTTATGTGCTCTTATTCCAGTTATTAGCCTAGAATTACTATGTTATGCGCACAGCAAACAAGTATAGACTAGATCACCAAACTACACTACAATGCAGAAAGGATGCAAGAGAAGTATGCAATTCTCGATACGTCTCACGCGGAGGGTACAATACCTGTGCGGTTTGTCTGGTTCCACCAGCGGTAAATGAACCGTACATACAATATCGTGCCTGAAAAGAAAACAACTTAACAGGTATGATATTGTTAGCAACATGCATGACAATGCACGAATGAATGCAAAATGATATGCAATATATACAAAACAATGTATAAACAATGCAAACATAAAACACAATGCAATTGAAACAATGCAAACTATATGCAAAGCAATTGAATCATGATCCAATCATAAGTGGTTCGAAACCACACAAATGTCAAATAGATGGATGGAGGTGACAAGTCCGTCTACCATAGAACGATCAACTGAACTATGAGTAATGTAGACGGACACAAGAACGAGTATTGGGTGGAATGACATAAGTGGGGTAACGACCCGCTGGGGAAAGGACAATGATCCTAATGCTGGATGCAAAATTACACTACAATGTAAATGGATATGCTGGGAAAATGGCAATGGATATGGCACGCAGGCCAAACCAAATCTTGCCTAGGCAAGGCATGTACGCATACGAGCCACGTCTAACATAGAACGGTCTACTGAACTATGCTTTGACACGAGAAGTATGGGCACATACCAGACCAAGCTCAACATGGAAAGGCGCAAGCCATAGGTGGAAGGTGATGCAATGAATGCATGCAATCTAAAATGCAATGGAAATGGATACAATGGATATGGCACGCGGGCCAAACCAAACCTTGCCTAGGAAAGGCATGTACACAAACGAACTGCATCTAATACAGAAAAGGTGCCGCAACCCTCAAACCAACATACCAGCGTGGAATAGGCGCGTACACATGCAGAACTGTGTTTTAACGTGAAAGGTAAGGGCACATACCAAGCTAAGCTCAACCTGGAAGGGCGCAAGCCATAAATGGAGGGTGATGTAGTGAATGCATGCAAACTACGATGCAAATATTTACAAATATGCAATGGAATGGATATTTACAAAAATGCATGACAATGCAGTATGATGCGATATGCTGGGGAAAATGCAATGGATGCAAGCTACAATGCAAATGCATGACAATGCATGTTTACTTTCTACAATGCATGACAATGCAATATTTACTATGTATGCATGACAATGCACTACTTACAATGGATGCATGACAATGCACTATGATGCAACGGCTATGATTGCAACTTTTCCTATCTTACCAACAGGGCGATATACTAGGTTGGTTCAGTATCCAGAACTGAGGCGCAGACATGCTGCCTCAACCTATGGGGCTTCTATACAGATTTCAAGCCGAGGATACACCCCTGGGTATTTAAACCAGACTTTAGTCTCGGAACTCCCGAACCTTTACGTTCTAGGCATAACCCGTTCGAACTCTAGTTTCCACCGTCCCAGTTGGTCTTCTAGGAACTCACCGCAAACACAGGCAGGTGGCTTTACCAGACCACCGAAGGTCGTTCGGGCACGACAAACACCAAAGCAATTGCACCTTTAGAGGATTTAAGGTCTCCTAGACCGGGATGCGAAATGTATGCATGATGTTGAAGTGCGCGACAACGCAAGTTTACTTGAAATGCATGACAATGCATGAAAATTTGATGCGCGGCGACACGCGGCTTTGGATGCATGAAAATGCAAGTGAGCTTGAAATGCGCAGCGACGTGCGGCTTAAGATATGCATGACAATGCATGTTGATGCAAGTGTGAAACAACGCACGTCTTTTGAAATGCAAGACAATGCAACTGAGCGGATCTTAAGGTCTTGCCCGACCGTGCGTATGTAAGGTCTTGCCAGACCCACTTTGGGGCAATGCATGAACTCGAGATGCGGTGCACAAGACAGTGCGATGCGCAAGATCGCGCGATGAAATACATGCCAAATGTAATGAGATGCGCAAAATAGCGCGCTGCGTTAGACAACGCGAGTGAAGGTCTTGCACCTCCCAAGGATTTTAGGTCTCCTAGACCGTGCGTGTTTAAGGTCTCGCCGGACTGGGGCGAACAAGACAATGCGATTGAAATGCAATGCACAAGACAGTACGATTGAAATGCGATGCACAAAACAGTGCGATTGAAATGCAATGCACATGGGGCAACCTTTGAGTCTTGTAAAAGCCAAAAGGATACGAGAAGGATACACCTTGCATGAATTCGAGTGCCACGTGCAGAAGACACGATCCAAGGCCAAAACGGAGGCCGGTTGAGCGTCGGAGAGGCACTGTTTTGCACTGTTTTAAGAAATGAAGGCTCTGGACCACTCATATAACCCAAGGAAGGGTGTAGGAGGCTCAAAAACCACTGTGGGAGACCACCGGCTGTCCACCGGCCATCATAATGCATCACCGGCCATCCATCGGCCATCAAACAGTTCCATCGGCACAATATATTGCCGACCGGCAAAGAATGTGGCCGACCGGCAAAGTGTTCCTCAGATCGGCGCTTTTGACATTTTGTTATTGGTCTTTTAAAATAGGTTTCTAACCCTATTTTCTCACTTCCTCTTGCTCAAAAATCCTCTCTCTCTCTAGAGTGTTTTCCCTTGATTTCCTCGTTTTCTTATGCTTCTAACCCTGCTTGCTGCTCGATTCGCAAATACCTTCGCGTTTCGAGTGTTTTGAACCGATTGAAATTTCATTTCGGTGTTTCTTTCTTGATTTTCGCCACTCGAGGCTTGTTTCCCTCGAGTTTTTCTCGATATCTGTGACTTTTCCGCACTCCGGCTTTCCCGGCCATTTCCGACCCTCTCAAGGTTGACTTTTTGTTGACTCTTCATATTCTCTCCCATTTTTCCTCCTCTCGGCCGTTTTCATATTCTCTTCGAGATGGCGGACGATCTTCCACAGGGCGGGCCCCCTCCAGAGCTTGAGGTGGACCCCGAGGCCGAGCCCTTGCCACTCCGCATCCGTCCGTTCAATCCGGAGATGTACAGGCCAGCGGTTCACGTGATGCTCCCGGATGAGCTGCGCCAGTTCCGGAGCTTCGAGAGGGGCGCGGCACGCGAGCTACTGCTACATGAGCCAGAGTCTCATTTGTCACACGGCGCTTCTGAGGTACATTCTTTCCCCGGTTTCAATTTTTCGCAATGTAGAACACTTATTCGTTCTTTAACTGTTTTAGTTCGGATGCACTGTACACTGTAGTTGATTGTGAACACACTCGCAACTGATAACTGCTTGAAACTTACACGCGCACACACACTACACTGGCCCTGGATTGCTCAAACACATTGACACAACATATATCAGATTTCATCAGAAGCACACCGCACCAGATTCTGCTTGATTTCGGGAAACATGCACACATGTCAGATTCAGATCAACCACTCAAATACGCTGACACATCATATGCTGTAGTTCTTTGCTAGTACACTGACACCCAATGTCTGCTTAAATTTGAAAAACGTGCACACGTGTTACATCTGTACTGAATCGTCCAGCACACTGACATATCATATTCTGTAGTTCTTTGCTAGTACACTGACACCCAATGTCGGCTTTTCATTTGAAAATGCGCGCACACACACTATATCTGTATGCTTCTTAGAACTGTATCTTGAATATTGCTTCGTAATTGTTGTTTTTTATTACAGGGGGACTCCCATACCATCCGCGGGTATGGGAACGTCGTCGCCCGAGATTGGTACGTGGAGTTACTAGACGCGGTTCTCCAGATCGTTGATGAGGCGGGTTTCGGCATCTTCTGTCAGGGGCTTTCCCAGCTTACTACCTGCAGGCCCTTGCTTGCTGCTTTAGTGGAGAGGTGGTGGGATACCACCAACTCCTTCCACTTCTCCGTCGCGGGGGACATGACGATGACCCCTTATGACTTCTCGATACTTACCGGCATCGGGGTAGGGGGTGATCCGATCCCCTTTGACACGGATATGGATGAGTGGGACGCCGCCCACCAGACTGCCAAGACTCGCCACCCTTGCTCGGGCAGGGTTTGTCAGATACTCGTGGTTCGAGAGCCACTTCAAGACTAAGCCAGCCTTGGCGGAGGAGGCGCAGATGACCCCAGAGGAGGTAGATCAGTATGCACGGGGCTTCATCATGTTTTTGCTCAGGACGACCCTTTTCGCCGACCGGGCGAACACTGTGCCTCTTTGCCTGTTGAGCGCACTGGTGGATGTCAGGCGGATCCGCCACTACGACTGGGGTGGCGCAGGTTTGGCCACTTTGTATGGTTACATGAGTTCTTCTTCCCGCCTCAGTGGACAGCTTCTTGGCGGATACTGGCGAGCTTGAGAGGTACATCTTCTTCCCCTTTTTTACATTTCTGTTTTCTGCTTTACATTTTCTATATTCTGTACACTGCATGGTCTATCTCTCACTGACTATATGCTGCACACGCGGCACACACATATACTCTGCTTTACACTGACTGTACACTGCACACACTGTACACTCTGCACAATACACTACACAACACACGGCTCTGCCATTTCTGCTTTACTCTGTATTCTGTTTTATCTGATAGTCATACTGATATCTGTTCTACAGTTGTGGGTCTACGCCTACTTTCCTAGGCTTGCCCCAATACCCAATGTGGATATCCCACTCGACGTCCCCTTTTCTCATCGTTTTGATGTGCGGTGCGTGCGGAGACCTCGGCAGTCTTTTATTTTCTTCCGCCGCTACTTCGACACCATCACCGCCGTGGAGGTATGTTCAACTGTAGAGTTTGCTTAAGGTTCGCATAGCACTGTATTTCTAATAACAGATAGATGATAAACTGCATTTGTACCCGCAGATCACCTGGCAACCTTGGGCTCCATTGCCGGCCGTGGTGAGGGACCACTATGAGGGCGCAGAGGAGATTGCCCGCCTCCAGATTCTGTTAGAGGGCCCAGTCTGTCGGGCTTGGTACTTGGGGGAGCGCTTCTTGCGTCAAACCCTGGGTTTACCGGAGCAGATAGTTCCGGGTCCGCCTCCTGCACACATGAGGCATACAGAGAGGTTTTCCCTCGCACACCTGAGAGAGTACACTGCTGGCTGCGGCGCGGAGCGTCACAGAGGTGAGGGCGACTACGCCGAGTACGTCCGGACCTACATTATGCGACCCTTGAGCAGTGGTCGGTGAGCTGAGGGGGCGAGGCCAGCGGTGCCGGTAGCTAGAGCGGGAGCATCGAGGAGAGCTCGAGTCCGTGGTAGAGGCGGAGTTCAGAGAGGGCAGGGGACCGGCTGGCCTGCTCTGCCCACTTCACTGACTTTCAGAGGGCAGGGTGGGGCGACCTACCAGATCCCCTTTACTCCTTCCCCAGCTGATCACGAGTTAGTTGGTGTCCCCGACTTGCCTTTGGTATGTATTACTGCATTCTTGTATAGTCGTTTCATTTTCATTTATTTTGATATTCCGCAGAATATTGATGTATCTGATATTTTTGCAGGCTTCCTCCGAGTACACCCGGCAGTCATTGGAGATGAATGCCTCCGTGATGGGGATGCTACAGCGGACCTTCGACCTCCTAGCCCTTTACAGCATTCCGGTATGTACTTCTAACCACTGTTTTAAACCATACATAAACTGATTCGCATAATCTCATGCACAACACAACACCTGATAAACTGCTCACAGCATTCATACACTATATTCACACACTGTACTCATACACTGCATTCTGTACTGATAAACTGCTCACAGCATACATACACTGTATTCTGCACTAATAAACTGCTCACGGCACTCACAGACTATACTCATACACTGTATTCTGCATTGATTCACTGCTCACAGTATTCTGATGTATTTGCCTTTTATGCTTTTCAGCCTCCTTTCCAGATCCCCCCGGTGGGTGGTGCTCCAGCTGGGCCCTCTATTCCTGCTCGAGGAGGGCGAGGAGATACTGCACGTCCCCGTACCAGGGGAGGGCGTACTCATGTTGGGAGTAGCTCTCAGGCATCCGTCCCTGATGATGAGGATGATGAGTCCAAGTTCGAGTCCAAGGCAGAGGCAGAGGCAGGGTCATCTGAGGAGGAGACCGGAGGCGGTACTGACTCGGGCTCTGACGATGATGCAGATGATGCTCCTGGACCTTCGTCCAGGAAGAGGACTAGGACAGACTGATAGCCCCGGAGCCATTTTTGACATTCGACACAGATTTTTGTTGTTTTTCTTCTTTTGTACTTTTTCTTTCTTTCTTCTTTTTGTTGGTAGCTAGAGCACCTTGTACTGCCGCAGGCAGATTTTGTTTCGTTTTCTTCAAAACTATGTACTTAAAAAAGATGATATGCAATGAAACAAACTTTTCGTCTAAAAAAAAGTGTTGTATCTATACATTCCATACTTTGCACTGCATTGCATCATATTACACCTCAAATGTAAATGATATTGATCTGCCGTCTGAAAATTGAACACTTGCACTGTAATAATCAGATAACTGACCAGCTAATAGCAAAACAACCTAAGCAGACCACTGTTTCATTCTGAACACACAGCCCATACTCCACTGGGGATTGATCTGTAGACAACCCGCAACATGGCACTTGGTTCTCTCCACACACGGCAAGCATTGAACAAACAGCCCAATCTGATAAGACTGACCACAAAGGCCGGAACCGGCCGAGATTGAAGCACACTCAGATGCCCCAAATTTTCCCTTTTTTCTTTTGCTTCGCATGGATGTGGAGGATGGCACAGCACTCTGAGCATAAACGATTTTTGAAATAAGAAAGGGTTTTCAACCTGGGTATCGAATCTGAAGCTGAACACAACGAGAAAGACTCAATTGAAGGAAACAAAAGGCACATGACCTAAATGCAGCGAGACGCACTCGGAGAAGACTCAAGACAAGAGTTGCGATGGGAGAAAGCAAAAGACACGACCCACGGACGCTTTCACAAGAATGAAAGACCTCAGATCACGAGGAGCCAGTTTCTCCGAGTTTTGTTCCCACCCTTTCTAATTTGTGACTCTCACGACACTCGGCCCTCAGGCTCGTTTTTTCTCTCAAAACCTTGTTGCTCACTTCTCTCTCCACTTACACCTCTCTATTCTTCAATCTCTCATTTTTTATCCCTCCCCAGGGTGATCGATGGATGAATAGGAAGTTGCGGGTTCACGCCCGACACCGTTGGCTCACGGCTATTTCTTCCGGTGGATAGAGTGCCCTTCTGGCAAGTATGTTGACGGCGGGGAAAAGACAGAAGACCTGACTCAAATGCGCCCCTTGTTCATCACTTGGACCATTTTTTGTTTTTTAAAATAGTTTTGACCAAAATGAGAGCCAGATTAACACACTCATTCAATTTTTGATTTTGAAAATCATGCAAGTCAGGCTGTGAGCACTGAAAATTTTCCCTTTTGGGTCCAAGAAGATGGTCCATTTTTTAGAAAATGAAATAGTTTTCGAGAGAATAGTCAACTTCAATAAAAATTTTCAAAAATTATTTTTTGCAAACAGTCAATGCTCGACAAGCACGGAGCTTACTCTCGAGATGCACAACCTTGGATCAGAGGCAATGGAAAATTGCCCCTTGCTTAAAGGGGGCACATGGCAACGGAAAGTTGCCCCTGGTTTGGACGGCAACTCAGGGCAACTTATGGCAATGCATGGCAACGGAAAGTTGCCCCTTGTCTGGATGATGCCGCAGCATTTTTGTAGATGGTCTTTATCAATGACGACTGAACTCCGAAGACGATGGTCGGAACCAATATATGGACACAGTCACTATAAGAGCAATGGTGGCTAGACTTCAGGATGAAGTTGCCTACGTATCCCAAACATGGGAATCAAGCCTACGTAGTTCGGGGTTGTTACAACCGGATTGTCGGATGCAGAGGAAGCAAGGATGATCAAAACCATTACATGGACTGAGGCGCTATGAAAGCGTCGGGGGCTGGACTTCAAGATGACGTTGCCTACGTATCCCAAACATGGGAATCAAGCCTTACGTAGTTCCGATTGTTACAACCGGATTGTCGGATGTAGAGGAAGCAAGGATGATCAAAACCATTACATGGACTGAGGCGCTATGAAAGCGTCGGGGGCTGGACTTCAAGATGAAGTTACCTATGTATCCCAAACATGGGAATCAAGCCTTACGTAGTTCCAGTTAAGGTACACTCGGGTATTAACCTTCACTTTTAGGCTCTAACTTTTGCCAAGGCGCCTGTTGCAGGTTTTCGACCTTGCGAGCTTCTTTTCTTTTTCTCTTTTTCTCTTTTTTTCTTCATTTTTTTTTACTTCTTTTCTTCTTCTTTTTCTTTTTCTTCAATTATTTTGCATTTTTTTTTTTTTTTGTTGTTTTGCCTTGCTCTAACTTTTGCCTGAGTCGCCCTTTCGGGTTTTCGGCCCAGCGAGCCTCTCAAAGGGTAAAACTGTAACAAGTCCATGCCAAATGGTTTTGAAATTGAAGCCCTCTGTATTTGGGAGAGTGATTACTGTGTTGATTTGCAGAAGAATCCATCACGGTTGCTTCACGAGCTTTTCCCAGTGAGACCTGACCTTCTTGATCTGATTTTGGTGCCTCTTGCTCGAGGGCAGCTTCAAATTGGGCCACACAGGCCTTACATGGCAGTTAACTTTTGAACGTCTTGAATGGATTCCAGGTTCGAAACAGATAGGTTGAATCTCGAGGCTGAGAGCGATCCTAGGCTGCACAATTTCAAGAGCAATTCCACACAAGTCTTCACAGGACCGTGCAAAACATTTTGTTTTTGAAAGTTTTTTAAGAAAGCGACAAATTGCTCGCGCTGAAGATAGTGTGGAACCAGTCTGGATCAAACCAGGATCCTTCTCAGTACTCACGCTGACAGGCATGATTTCATTCATAAAAAGGCTTAGCATGCCTATCTTTCTCTCAAAAATGATCAAAGTTTTGCAAAACCCGAGGAATTGCTTCCTCTTCGTTTTTGTCACCGCAGTGTTCGAAAAGGGTTTTTTGAAAAGCTTAGGTCATTACAACGATGTTCAAGGCACAAGAGAGTAGGTAGAATGTACTGTCATTCCATTCACATCCTTTGGCATAACTAGCTTACACTGAAAACAAGCATGAAAATGAGATAGCCACAGCTGTTTCATTCAGATTTGTTGGTATAACTGGCCCCTCGGCAAAGACAGACTCAAAAACCAAAAAAAGGGTAATTACAAGACAAAACGGTGTTCGAGGCAACAACCCCGGAGTCACCTAGCATTCTATACAAAAAAAGGGGGGGTTGACTTGCTACAACAAGACAGACCCGTAAGCAAAAAGGATTGACTCACGACAATGAGACAGACTCAAAACAAAACAAAGACTGACTCGACACCCAAGCCAGATTTTACAAGACTAGCATTTGCAGATGCTCGAAAATGCGTGCCAGACGCCACATCAAAAACACTGGGCGCCACTCACAAGTGGTCCAACCCTGATCACATACTCACAGTATCCGTATCATCAAAATCCAATAGCTGGGTAGTAACGGACTTGGCTGAGGTGGGCGGGAGGATAACCTCGTTGTCGATCAAATCCTGCACCTCATGACAGAGGCAGAAGAAATTATTGGTAGCATGACCGGTTTGCTGGTGGTACGCGCAGTATAGAGCAGCATCGTGTGTAGTAGGGAGATTCTTCGGCAGAGGTCGAGGCTCCAAGGGCTTAAGGTGTCCTCTCTCGGCAAGAATCTGAAGTGCCTTGGACAACGGCATGTAGAGAGCATGGAAGACCCTGCGCCCTCGGGGCAGGTACTTTGAAGATTGAGTAGTCTTGCTAGACGCACTAGCAAATGGGTCGGCAGGCGCGGCCTTGACTTTCTGGTCCTTCCCGGGTGCAGGGTTGGGAGCAGAAGGAACTGTCCTGGCATGACAGGGCCTATCCCGGCTTTCTGACTGACTTGAACTACCCTCAGGTGGAGCGGGGAAAGCGTCCTCCACAGCTTTTGTTACAACTGCGGATACCTGTTGCTTGTTCATCCCCCCGGCTTTCAAAGCCTCGACTGCCCACAACAGTTGTTCGATAGGATCGGCATCTGCCTTCATTTTGCCTTTGTCTCGGGCCATAGCCTGATCTAGGATTTGGGTTGGTACGTTGTTGCCATAGCTGGAGGCCATCTCCGGTTGGTTAAGTTCAATCACAATTCATCCCAACAGCGGGGGCTCCTGGGGTACAGAACCTTCGGCATATGGTGCGGCTGGTGGCAAAACTGACATCCCGTAAGCGAGATCCGCCACGTACCTCTGGAGATCACCTATCATCCCCATCAATTCAGATGTAGTAGGCTCACGAGCCTGATATAGCTGGGGGTTCCAGACCGGGTGTGCAACCGGCGATTTGGGTGGATGCAGCATGTCAACAGTGGTCTCACTTTGCAGAGTGATCCCTTGAACTCTCTGAATTCATAACCACGATCTCTTCTAAATTCTGCGTCATTATAGGTCTTGCCTCGACAAGGGGGAATACTGACTATTCTAGAACTCTCTGAACTGAAAGGAAAAAACAAGCTGCATTTCAGCCCAAACGGATCAAACAGTGCAAATTAACAATCAGACTCTACTATCGATCATCGTTCCCCGTAAATCACTATCCCAAAACACTGAATCGGATACTCGTAGATATAACCGGTTCTCACAAATATCGACATCGGTGCCCTCAGTTCGATACTCAAACTTGTAAACCGATATATGCGTTCAGAGATACACTCTAAAAGCACATAGCAAATAAATGAGAGCCAATACACCCCTATGTTGGGGTAGGGTTTCCCTGTCCTATTTTGTCAGGAGCTAGGGTTTCACTACGCACGCAGCGGTTTCAAACAACCTAAAATCGGGTGAGCAACCTATCTAATTTGGAATGGTCACTATGGATTCCGAATATGCACTAGGTCGAATGGTCGAAAAGGGTGCCCCAAGAAACCGGGTTTGTGTTCCCATATCGGCAGAGCTCAAACCGTCACCTTATGGTCATGCCTTGACAAGACAAGCTCCCAAGAAACCGCTCAGAATAGCAAGTGGCCAACACAAAGGTCCTAGGCGCACTAATGCACATGCAATGCAAAGAAACACATAAGCGAAATCAAAACAGATATCACGAAGTTCGAGTCAAGCTCTCTAAACTCCCAAATAGAGTCGCCAGAATCAGAATACGCCCATGGGACCTCCTTCTGATTCGACTCGATTTGTGTCACGCTTCTAAATCAACCAAAGAGTCCAAATCCAAAGAAATCGCTTTTGAGAAAACAGATTTTTGAAAAGAAGTGCCAAACATGGATCGCTTTGCGGATACATGAGTCGCCACCTAAATATTTTTAAATGGGAAATTTAGGAAACCCTGACTCGGTGCCAAAGGCCACGTGCCCGTCATCACCAAAGTTGCCTCGGCTCGGGAGTTTGGGTACGATTGGGGAAGGTCAGCTATGAGCACCCCCTCTCGCCCGGTCCGAAGACTGGCCTCTACTAACTGTGATATCCGTTTTTGAAAACGTTATGTGCTCTTATTCCAGTTATTAGCCTAGAATTACTATGTTATGCGCACAGCAAACAAGTATAGACTAGATCGCCTAATTTGGAAAAACATTGCATATCCGTTTGTTTTGAAAAATATTTTGGAATTTGCTACTCGCAAGTAGGCTAAAATACGGATTTCAACGAGTTTTTCCAACTCAGACAATCCAACCTGCACCCACAAGCATTCAAACAGTTTATCACATAAGCATCTAGCCACATGGTAAGCATGCTGTCATGATAGCATTCACATACATGCGATATGCTAAAGCATGAAAATACTTACATCGTACTCCGTGCCAAAACAATAAACTAGTTAGCAAACATGTATGGTCCTAGTTCATGTTAAGTTTGATTAATGCAACACATACAGGATGCAATTAGAGTATGCTCGGCTAACCTAAACATAGCATGTGAAATGCAATCGATTGATGCATGTATTCAAGTTAGAATTGAAGTACAAATGCAGTTAGCATGATGTGCCGAGCCCGGTGCATGTAAGACAAATGTATGGATGCACGCATGCATAGCATAAGGTATGCTAATTTAAATATGCCCTAATCTACCATCATAAGCGGGTAAATAAAAGGGAAGAAAGAAGTGGGGATTGGAAGACATGCACACACACGCACCCACACTTATTACAGATTCGCCCTCGCTTGGAGGGACCAAATAAATATTACAGATAATTAACCTACACGCTAATTAAATATTACAAATTGCCTATGTAGTTAACAAACTAACTAAGCTAGGAAAAATAGTAAACCGCCTCGGGAAGCGGGTCCAATGCAATGCATGCTCGGTCTTGCTCAGAGGTGCACTGCCATGCATAGACTGCCTCTGTTTTCCTTGCTCTGCCCCTCTGAAGACTGCCAAAGTCTTAGAATTGCTTCCCTGGACATTGGAAGACACCACCGGCTGAGTAGAATTGCCACCGGCAGTAGGATGTGGTCATCGGCAGAGAGTGAAGCTATCGGCCACCAATTGATTGCTGGTCGGCACTGCGGCAATGATCGCAATAAATTCTCGCAGAACCTGCTTGACAAAGAAGAGAGATGAACCTTGCATGGCAATGCAACTCAAGCCATGTATGCACCAACCAAGCCTCTTATCATGTTTATGACTCAAAGGGACATGGTCCTTGGTTCTTGGACCACCAATCAAGCATTTCCATGCATGATGGCCCAAAGAACCAAGTTGTGCACATTGATTTCAAATGCAATGCAAACCAAACAAACAAAGGCCCACTCCTTATCACTTGATCAAGGGACAAGACATGCATGCTAGATGGAATGCAACCTAGGCATGTTAACTAGTATGCAACGTGGCATGAAAGGGAAACATACAATGCAATGCACATTAGGCACACAACCTTAGGAACAAAGCAAACAAGCATGCCACAATTATGCAAACCACTAGAGCATGCAAGATGGAATCTAAGCATGCAACATGCTAGGCATTCGGCCAAAGGAATGCAAGGCAAATGCAAGTGATTTCAAGCATGCAACATATGCAACCAAAGGATGCAAACATGGTACAATGTAACAACACTTGAATGGCATGCAAGGGATGGACTTACACTAATTGGACAGCCTTGAGTTAGGCCCAAAACAGTGGCCAATGTGCTCAAGAATGAAGGCAAAATGACATGCAAACATGCATGCACTTATGGTCCAACACTTAGGCATATTAAAGCAACTTTTAAGCACACTTAAAAGGCACAAACATGGACATATAACCAACATGTTAGACACTAGAAGCATGCTAGAAAAGGTGCCCAATCAAACAAGTCATACAAGTAAGGCATGCTAGAGGGGTTAAAGCTTAAGGCATACAAGAGGTATTGCATGGTGGCTATACAAAGCAAGGCATGAATGACTCCAACGACTTAAAACAGTCCCTTAGCACACCAAATCATGCAAATAAGCTTCACAAAGCTTGGCCAAAACACAAAAGCATGATAGTCTAAATGCTATGCATGTATTGAGGCAAATCATGGCATTACAAGGTAGGTATGCAAAGCAAGCATGGTGTACCAAAACCAACACACACCAATGTTATATCATGGCATAATAAGCATAAAACACAGCCATGGCATGATCAACAAACACCCAAACATGATGCTCCCTCAAGAGGCCAAAATGGGTCCTTTTCAAGGACAACAAGGAGAGAGGGTGGCCCTCTCCTTCTTGAGACTTCAAGGCACCATCCTTACCACTGAAATCCCTCAAGATTTCAGTGGTGAGGAGACCCAAACACCAAAGTCCCGGAGCTCACCCAAAATAGCACAAAATGGGGGCCTCTCAAGGCTTAAGAGGGGTCAAACACCTCCAAACCACAAAACACTCTAAACAAACTATTTAGAGGGCCCAAAAATAGAACTTTTTTATGTTATTCACTAAGCTCAAAAATAGTTCTAAGATAGGCAAAAATAGGATGCAAAAACGGGGTAAAAAGGACTAGTTTCTTACCCTTGAAGCCTTTCTTCAACAATGGTGATCTTGTTGCTCCTTCAAGCTCAAATCCAGGCAAGAACACTAAGAACAACCCTCTGGTCCCTCAACAACCAAGAGAAGGTGTAACACTATGTGTTTGTGTGCAATAGTAAGACACAAACACCTTAGGCACAAAAGGGAGAAAAAGAGAGATAGAATAGCTACAACTACACTAACCCTAGAACCAGAGCTCTCACCTAAATCTCTCTCACCCTAAAGCCAAGAGAGGAGGGCTCCTCTTATAGAGGAGCCAATCTTGTAAAGCTTACAAGGTAAGCTAACAAGAGGGCCATCCCCCCATACACGTGTATGGAGGGGAACAAAATGCAAGACAGCTGTCTTAAAATATCTGCAAAAGCAGATGAACAGTAGTCGGCTGCCCAAAATTGTCATTTTGACAAAATGGACTGCTGACCGGCAACAAAGAGTGCCGACCGGCAATATACATTGCCGATGGCAACAAAAAACCAGCCGGTGGCCTCTAGCCATGGCCAGTGATGTGTGGGGATGCCTCACAAGGCATTCCCTGCCCTTCCAAGGCAAAACACAAGTGTTTGGTGCAAAACCAGACACTAAACAGTCGAGTTCGGAGATCCTGAGGCAAGGCGCGTAGCCGAGACCTCCGGGAACTCCAAACGAACAGAAACATGGATGATCATCGGGTGTTCAAACAGTGACGTCCAAGTCTTGAGGACGGTCAAAAATGGGGTGTCTACATTGATCTACAACCGCAGGTTTGAAGTACTGACCACTCCGAGTCATGTGATTGATTTCGTTCGTATACCACGTATCGTCGGGGGTATTGGATTTCCACCCTTCGTCCGTGTATGCATAACTCAGATCATTATCTTCCCACCACTCTCCGGTAGTCATGGCCAAGCTTTTATCCGACTCTACTTGGAGCATGTTCACATCACACCCCTCAGCAACATACCTTTCCTTTCCAACTATGGTTTTGGTTTCTAGCAAGGCCATCTTCCTTTGAATTTCTTCCATTCTCTTCTGCTGGAATTGTTCCAACACTTGTTCTATACTAGTACTAGATGTGGTCTCGGCATTTTCCTCCATCACCTCTTTTGTCTGTTCCACCTCATCTAGCTCTTCGTTACCAAACCAACGGTTGTTTGTTTCCGGCTGATTTGAATCCAACCAGCCTATCTGGACACTGTTTGTTTCCTCTTCTTCAAAGAAGTAGAGGTTGGCTAGGTCTTCTTCTATCTGAACTAGATCCTCTTCCAGTTCGGCCAAGTCATTTAGGCCTTGTTCAGGCCAATCGTTCTTATGTTTCCCTAATTGGCCTTCCCCGATAGCATTGACACTAAGAGCATCTAGCAATAGGACTAGTGGTTTTGGTTGATCGATGGCCACAATGTACAAACTGGGGTCATACTCCTTTGCAAGCGAAGCTCCCTTTTCTATGACATACGTATCAAATAACCTTGTCTTTAATGCACTCTCCTCTTTCTCTGTTCCTGCCACAACCTTTTTAGGTTGGATTTGTAAGGCTAGATCCAACATGCACATATCTGTGCCTTTTGGAATAACCACCTCTGGTTTTGATAGGTGGCACGAGGTAATATATATGCTTGGGTTGAAGATAGGTGGTAGTGTTTGGATGTGGTTAATATTTCTTGGGAGAGAAACTTGGTTATGTGTAGGAAGTGGGTTGGTTGTCACATTTGGTTTAGGAGGGGCGATGACTTTGTTGTCAATGAGATTCTGAATCTCATGACGTAGACAATAGCATGAATCTGTAGGATGGCCAAGTTGTTAGTGGAAAGTAAAATATTGGGTTGGGTCGTGTCTAGTTGGCAGTGGGTCTGGGAGAGGGCAAGGATCAA
Organism: Camellia lanceoleosa; assembly: GCA_025200525.1. Classification (NCBI taxonomy): domain Eukaryota; kingdom Viridiplantae; phylum Streptophyta; class Magnoliopsida; order Ericales; family Theaceae; genus Camellia; species Camellia lanceoleosa. Next base: position 140,224,096 of record CM045766.1, read on the forward strand.
GAGGCTTGAGATGCCCCTTGTCCATCAACACCTGAGGGCGCGGGTTGGACTCATATGGAGGAGGGTAAAAGGTCTTCGGTTCTAAGGTTGACTATTTTGTGCGGTTTGTGAGTTTGTGGCAGCAGCAAAGCGATTGACCATCTTGACCGATGAAGTAGCAATGGTACTAACATCTGCAGGCCACAGAATAGTGCTAGTACTAGCATTGGTACTCCGAGTGAATGGCTTTTTTACAGGTTCACTTATTCTGTGGATGATGCCCTTTTTGAAGGCGCTTTCAATTTGAACCCCTAACTCATGTAAGGAAGCAAATGTGGACAACGGTGCCACTATCATTCTCTGCAACATGTCTAGCTCGAGGTTTTAGACCACTAACCTGACTTGTTCTCTTTCAAAAGGTCTACTCGTCATTCTAGCTGCCTTTGCCCTCCATCTTGCCACAAAGTCAATGAAGGGTTCTTTGGGGTTCTGAGTGGTTACTTCCAACTCACTGATTGTTACTTCTATCTGAGTATTATATGAGTATTGGTTAACAAACCCCTCAGATAGTTCTTCCCAATTTCGCTTAGTTGAGTCCTCTAGTTTGGCGTACCAGATGGCCGCTACATCTGACAAGGTCCTCCCAAATAATGAGAGTTTTTGTGCCCTAGATAAACCCATGGGCCTCAACACATCTAAAAATAGGCAGACATGTACAGTTGGATCCCCGCTCCCATCAAATCTATTGATGTGAGGCATTTTGAATTTTTCTGGCAACTTGACTGAAGCCTCAGTGTACCCGTCCTCAATGTCGAGAATTGAATTGAAACCCTGGGATTTATTTAAGGCTTTCTCAAGCCTAGCAATTTTGATCATGGCTGGATCAACTTCATTCATATCGAAGGGAATGGTTCCCGTAGGAGGTTGTACCGGAGGTCTGTAAGCTGAAGCTGTTGGAAACATCTCCTGAGAATCTGGGACCTAAGGAGTTTCCAGTGGTAGAGGGAGATCAGGATTTGGCTGGGCAGCCGAGATCGAATGTATAGTAGATGTAGATGCCCCAGATGGGCGTCACAGATCAGCGATGACTTCATCCTGTGTGGCCATCCGTTGGTTGACAGTATCCATGGTCCTTTGGACTGCTGCCATCATGGCAGCAACTTCTTCTGTGTTTTGTGCTGGGTTCTGTGCCATTGTTGGACTGGATGAATTAGATGCTGGTGAGTGACCAGGAGTTTGCTGAGTGCTTGGTACTGATGCTGACTATCTATTCCTTCTTCGTCGAGTAACCGACAGGAGAGAAACTAACACTGCTGACCGTCAACAAGATCTTGCGTTTTACAAAGCCTACGAGAATGAGTCCAAACAACTCAGGGGATATCGAGTCTTTCTGAAGCTATGATGAAAAACTACCTAGCAAAGAGAAAGAAAGAAAACATATTTTAAAAAAACGGACGGCACTTCGGCCCCAATTCTCAATCACAACACACAGCTGAACTGTGATCCCCACTGAACTTTGTTCTCAAACTAATTGCTCATTTGTATCACTGCTATGAACCACCCTATATATTTCACTGTAAAAGCACATACCACATAGAAAGAACCAAAACACCCCTATGAGAGGGTAGGGTTACCTTATCCTAGATTTTGACATGATCTAGGTCACACTATTTCAAGCAAGTGGTTTCATAACATCCTGTACGGGTAGCATCCTGTCCTAATTTGAATAGTCACTAGAGCGTACTATATGAATTAGGTTAAATAGTCACAAAGGGTACCTCAGCAAGACTACCTAATATACCTCTCACACCTAACACCGAGAAGTGAAAGGAGGATCAAGCGGTATAGCGGTAATCCAGATCCAAGAGTTGTGTTCCCAACTTGACAGAGCCCATGACCGGTCAGCCTTTTGGCAAGCTTTGTAGGCAAGCTTTATAGGCAAGCCTCCGACAAACCGTCCAGGAATAACAGATGGCAAACACAGGGACTTAGGCGCACCAATGCAAATGCAATGCAAAGAACATATTTATGTAGATAAAATTTCACATTATGAAGTTTGAGTCAAGTTCTCTAATTCCCCAACAGAGTCGCCAGAAACTGTAGCTCGGCTTTTCGCGCTCCCTTTCGGAAGAATGAATAGCCCTTACAGTTCGGACTCTACTTGTGTTCGTTCTGAATTTGATTTCACACGTGCACTGTGAAGTAGTGAAAACACAAAAAGAGTCCAAATCCAACAATTTCGTTTGGAAAATCAATGTTTGAATCAAATGCCAAAAATGGACTGCTTTGCCAAATATCAGAGTCGCCACCTAAATATTTATTTTGGAAAATTTAGGAAACCCATGACTCGTGCCAAAGGCCATTAGTCCGTCGTTACCAAAGTGTCTTGGTTCGAGAACTTAGGCATGAGAGGGGAAGGTCAATAATTGAACACCCCACTCACCTGATCAAAGATCGGCCTCTACTAATCATGATGTGATTTTTATGTACAGTATATGCTCTTGTAACATACAAGTATAAACTAATTTCACGAAAAGTTGGAATGTTTGATTTCGTGTTTGTTTTGAAAAAAAAAGTGTTTTGAATATGTATCACTTAAAATGGTGATCTCATATATACATGAATCAAAGTATCCCAATTCAAGTGATTAGCCTTTATCCACAGGCATTCAAACAGGTATATCAAATAAGCAGTTAGCCTCATGGTAGTATGTTTGATATGACAACATTCACACTTATGCAATATGCTAAAGCAAAAATGCTTACCTTAATGTCCGAAGGCGAGTCCAAAAAGAAAGCAAATAGTTAGAAAAAAATGCATGATCCTAATTTAATGACTAATGCAACACATGCAACGTGAAATTAAGGTTTGGCTACTAGTATGGTATGTGAGTCAATTCAAGGCCTGTGATAGCACATGTATGCAAGTAAGGAGTTTGAATTTGACATTTGAATAATATGATGAGCCGAACTTTTATGCATGTAAACGAATGGATGCAAATCATAGAAAATGCTAATTAAACATGATGTCCCTAATCTAACCATCATAAACAGTGAAATAAAAGGGAGAAAGAATGGGGGTTGGAAGACATACAACTTATTACATATTTGTCCTTGCGAAGAAGGGTTCGAATGTCCAAATGTCCGAATAAATAATTATTACAAAGCCGAATGACTAAGAAATGAAAGGGGCTGTCTAATTTATTACAATAATAATATGCAATGATTGCTCGATGCTCCTCAAGAATTATTCTGGCTGCCTTGCTGGGATTTGTTCTATTTCACCCCTAGTTACTACTTTCGACCAAAAGTGTATTGTTTTGCAATTTATTGGAGCCTTGCCGACCGCAAAACGCGACTCAGTCGAGCCCTAAATAAATCTAATACTTTGCTTTCTTGTGGAAATCTGTTTTTTGTACCTGAGGTGAAACAGTGCAGATAGGGTATTCCTAGCCATGTTTGTCTTTTTTGTTTACCCTTCTCTATCATAAAAATACTCGAGAGAGGGTTAGAATCATCTCCAAAACCATCAATTAGCAAGTTGATTGCTTGATGATCTCGGATACAATTTGGGCAATGATAAATAAATGCAATCAATAAACAACCACCCCTCCCTCCTATCATAAAATGAATTCAAGAAGGGAAGTAGAGACGCTTCAAGGTTCATCAAAATATCATGAATTGATGTAAGACAAGCCTTGACACAATAGACTCGGTATAACGTCCGACCGAGTCCAATTAATCTTGTTAATTCTGGATGTCGGTTGTAATCCAATTTTAACCAATTTTATTAGCCTTTTTTATTACCTTTCCATTTCTTTATCTTTTCTCCTGTTTGTGCAAAAGTGATATTTACATCCACTAAGTCCAAAACGCAATAAAGAGAAACAAGCATCAACTTAACCCGTGAAACAAATCTTATTTTCTTCGGGGGAAATTACAAAGGAAGAGTCAAACTTATTTACAAGCAATAAGGGATTCCAAGTCAAACTCAAAAGAGTGATAATGACTTAGAAAAACCCAAACTTGAGTGATAATGACTTGAAATCCAAACTTGATAATAAGTGATAACGACACTTTCCTTAGTGATTTCCAAGGGTCAATTAGTCCCTTAAAAGTAAACACACTGATGAATAAAGAGAAATGAAAAATAAAAGATTGTGCTTTAGTATAAGAATATGTATACATTTGGGGTAGCGAACCTCCTAAGAATTTAAACCGTTAAGTATAGAGCGTTTTATGCCTTTGGTAGTAAATCTCCTAAGAGATTAAATCAATAAGCATAGAACGTTGTATACTTTTGATAATGAACCTTCTAAGCATAAAACGTTTTATGCCTTTGTTAGTGAATCTCCAAAGAGATTAAACCATTAAGTATAGAACGTTTTATACCTTTGATAATGAACCTCCTAAGCATAAAACGTTTTATGCCTGTGATAGTGAATCTCCAAAGAGATTAAACTATTAAGCATAGAGCGTTTTATACCTTTGGTAATGAACCTCCTAAGAGATTAAACCATTAAGCATAGAAGAGTTCCTTTCTTATACTTGAACCACAATCTTAATTTTTCACAACTTTTTAATCGAAATAAGCAAATAATGGAGAGACGTTGCAGAGATGATTGTGCGAAGTTAATTAATTGGTTAGTACAAACAAACTTGATATTTAAAACATAAATCATTGAAATAAATTAAACAGTCTCCTAAATAGCATACAATAGTGCTGAAATTAAGCTATAGAAAACAAGAAAAATTAAATAGGATCAAGTTAGTAAGCAAGTAAAAGGAAGGGTGGCTAACCCCTCCACTTTTACAACTTCAAATCACATAGTTTAGATGTTGAAAAATAGCCCCAAAACAGTCCCAAATCAGCCCCAAAACAGTGGGAAAAATTAGCAAAAACAAGTGGGAAACACAAGGATTCAAGCTTGGAATAAGGTTCAAAGAAGGGTGATTAACCCCTCCACTTTTTGGTAGCTTTTAATCACAAGTTTCAGCCCTCAAAACAGTCCCAAAACAGTACCAAAATAATATGAAAACACAAGAAAAAGATGAACAAAGATTGAAATGAAAGTAAGGAAGCTTTACCTCTTGTAGAGAAGCGTTCTTGTTGTAAATCAAACTTGATTCCAAAGCACCCTCAAGTTTGAGTATGATTTTCAATTCTCAAATCAAGATCCAAGTTCAAGCTCTTGTATGGTATGGATGAATGGAAGAACAAGGAAGAACAAAGATGGTTTCAACTCTTGGATATTGCCTAACACCTTGATATTTCTCTTTGTTGATATTTCTAACTTGATATTTCTCTTTGATATATGATATTTCTAACTTGATATTGTTTTTTTTAACTCTTGATAATGTTTTTTTGTCTCCCTTAAAACATCACTTTGAGCCTTGTATTTATAGGCCTTGAGCTGCTGCTCCTCAAAATATCAGCACATTTGGACAGCTTTGAAAAGTCAAAAGGGGCGGCATGACCTCGGTGAGGTCTGATCGGACTTCAGAATCTGCATTCAGGCCTAACTTCAAACAGGCATATCTCTATCATCTGGACTCCGTTTTAGGTGATTCTTAAGTCTAAAATGAAGCCCCGGAAGTCCTCTTTCCAATGAAGGTAACCTCACTTCTAAATCTAAGTGTGCTAAGAGATATGTCTATTTTAGTGAAGGTTTCTCAATTTTGACCTTATCGAATTTATGCCTAACGTCAAACAGCCATATCTCCCTCATCCAGACTCAGTTTTAGGAGATTATTGAGTCTAAAATGAAGCCTCGAAAGTCTCTTTCCAATGGTGGTGGCCTCACAGCTAAAGTCTAAGTATAGAAAAAGATAAGCCTGATTTAATGAAGGCTGCTCAGTTTTCTCTTAACGGTTTTATATCCAACTTCTCCCCAACTAGTTTTCTTCCCTTTCCTCCAATTTTGTTCAACTACAAACCTTTAACCAAGATGTTTTAAAGATTTTTTTTTGTTTTCAAAGAGGTCACCTCCCTTTCATTTATTTCCACTTTGTCCTTACTCGGTTTACCGACAAATGCATTTTTAAATGAAATACGAGCCTCGGAACATTGTAGAAGCATTTGGACAAATATTTTGAAAGAGGGTTTTGATTTAAAATAGTTTGGCCAAAATGGGGTGCAAGGTTTGGGATTAGAGCTTGAATCCAAATTTCTTCACTGAGAATTCAAAAGATTGCACAGTGTAACTTTTATCATTGGGTGTTTGGAATAAAGCGCCTAAGGCTTACAAGCAGTCAAAATTGGGGTGTCTACAAACACATAGTAAAATTAGCCTAATTAAATCTGAACAAGAGCATATAGTGTAAATAAGAATCGCATCATGATTAGTAGAGGCCGATCTTTGATCGGGTGAGTGGGGTGCTCAATTCATGACCTTCTCCTCTCATACCTAAGTTCTCGAGCCGAGACACTTTGGTGATGATGGATAAGTGGCCTTCGGCACAAGTCTCGGGTTTCTTAAATTTTTCAAAAATATTTAGGTGGCGACTCGAAAATCTGGCAAAGCAATCCATTTTTGGTATTTTTGATTCAAAATCGATTTTCCAAAAGATTTGTCGGATTTAGACTCATTTGTGTTTATCTGTTTCACATTGTACTTGTGAAATCAGATTCAGAACCACGGGAGTCTGAACTGTAGGGCCATCGTATCCGAAAGGAGCACGAAAAGTATGCTACAACTTACTATATTCCTTCAACACTCTTATTGCTAGTGAGCTGAATCCACGTCGGGGAAGATTAGGCACCCCTTTCATGTAAAGCATCACTGGGTTGTCCTTGACATCCTACGCTAAAAGCTAAAAACAATCAATAAAAACAGACTCTTAACAAATAAACAACTAAATTTTTTTGCTTGATAATTAAAAGAGAAAATACTTGAGGCTCAGTATCTCTAATACAGAAGGTACAAATGACTATTGTCTACCTGCTCTACAATATCCTTCAAAGAAAGGCCAGAACTCTCAAGCTTATTAGTGGGTCTGAAGTCCTTGTGTATGTCAGGATCATTCGGCATGGTAGTTGAGTACTGCATCCCATGGTGGTTAAAAGATCTAGCTGCCTACCAACAATTAAAGAAAAAATATTACTCCCTCTGTCCCAAAATAATAGTCCATTTCTAGAAATTCAACTTTTTTTGGTAGTACAATTTTTACACATTAAAAATATTGATTTTTCAAAATTACCCTTTCATAGTACATTTTTTGGGAATATCAATTGTCATAATTGTACTTTTTGTGTTGTTAATAAATTTTAAAGAAGAGCAAAATAGGAAATTCATATTATTTTAACCATTGATCTTTGAAAAGGGACTAATATTTTGGGACAATGAAAAATAGAAAAAAGACTAATATTTTTGAGACGGAGGCAGTAGCAAGTATCATTTATAGGGCCATGAAAAATTATTTTCTCTAAAGATAAAACCACACACGTGTGGCTTAAAATTTCAAGAAAACCCTTTTTTTGGTTTTCTGAGTGGAGTCTAACAATGCAAGCATTTTTGTTTACAATTTTATGATTAAGGATCCTAGAAATCTAGAATCAGATGGCTATGAACACATCAAGATCCGAAGTAGTTTCTTTTAGTGTAAGTCCTTTGAAAATAAGAGAAACATGAATAAAAAAGAAAAAGTTCAAACAAAGGGAATCCTTTGGTTTTGAAGCAAATAGAGACATAGCCAAAAGACCTATCAAAAAAAAAATACTGTAAAACCAAAAAATAAAAAATTTAAAGGCATAGGAGCGAATGGAGGAGAAATGAATTAAGAAGAAAATGGACTATCAGTAGAATAATGGAATCTCTCAACGTTTGAAGACAGATGATACCTAAGTTATGGGTAAAGAGAGCACTAGTGTCTTTCAGTGTTTCAGGGAACCAAAACACACACACACAAACTACATGTATAAGAAGATTATATGCTACATGTGGGATTAAGAAGATTATATGAACACTATATGCCCTATATATATATGATGGATTTTATAAATAAATAAAAATTAAAAATTAATGTGATAGGGCCCACCCTGATCACCACCTCCCTTAGACCTTGTTGGGAACCCTTCCAATTGAGTTTCGATGGACCATTGGCATTCTTCAATATCTCTCTCACACTAAACCAAATATCTCCTTTTCAGTAGATTAGGTCTCCCAATTTGTACATAGCTCAACTGATCTTCAATGGACAACGGTCAACAACATATTTTATGTTATCTAAAATTATCCAATGAATTAGATTTATTTCTTAGCCATTTCAACTCTCTTTCTCCGTAATGTTTCCCAGATGGCTATTGGGCTGGGTGTCTAGATGACCACTGCTCAACCCATCATTCTCAGTCCCAAGTTTACTCTCTCGAGCCTTCAAAAAGCAAAATATTGAATCTAAATATTGAGGCCTCGAAAATGCTTACGCTATATAAGTGTGAAAGGTGGATACAAGACCCACTAAGCTTTGTGGGTGTGTGTTACTGTGGGTATCTATATTACGCTTGGCACGCGGCGAGCCCTATGGGCGTCACATCATCACCACTACACATTGACGTAGCAGACTCCTAAGGCACCACAATGAGTACGTCATCACCACCACACATCCATGTAGCAGACCCCTGAGGCACCACGATGAGTTGGGGTCGTATGCCTAGCCTAAGCAGGCGCATGCACACCACCAAGTATGAAAAATAGGACCACAACTCACCTTGATAGAGCTGGCTCAATTAGAGCTCTCCATGGCCTAACTCAAGAAATATATTCTCTACCCACTCATCCCAGCTCCATAGCAAAATAGTTGGACTCTTGGCTCACCTATGTTTACTTACTATCTAGGTTGAGCCTTGGCTTACCCATACACTCATCCCCTTGGCTGCCTATGTTGGGAGCAGGAACTAGGCACTCCCGCTTGGGATCATTGGAGGATTGTTGATTGGAGGCTAAGACCTCGGGATCATCAAGGTCGTGTGGCTATCTCGCTGAAGTGATAGCTCCCCCTTTGACCTGGCTTAGAGAAAGGGACGTTGACCTTACACTTATATCTGATGCACATATGATACGCCTCTCAAGATATCATATCTACACCTTCAGTTCCTATGATGCAACCTTCCCAAAGACCTGAATCATAAAACATAGCTAGTAAGGCTAATATCACCCTCCTGTCGAGTCGAGGAGAACTTGCCACATATTTTAAGGTTGCTTGGACTCCAATACTCCTGGAGTCTATATAGTGGCATCATAAGTGCAGCCACAAACATACAATTAAGAGCAACACGAATCACATAACATACACTAAGTGTTCAAGGTCTTTCATTGCCATCCATTTTCTCTCTAAGCTTGCCTTGGTCTTCTCATCTTCCACCTCCGGTGATCTCAGGCCATTGAAGTGCCCGTCATCTTCCCAGAAGTCAATGACCAAGCGCCTCTAATCTCTATTACCCACATTATATTCCACTGGGGAAGAGTGGCACTCACTTGACATGGCACCCAAAAAGAACACCAGAACCGGCACAACGACTTCCTAAGGTGGCGGTCAGGAGACTTTCGTGGAGACCTCGGAACACAATCCCGATGGCTTCCCATAGGAACAATCTTCTCAACCGGCGATATCAGAATAACTCCGTGCATTGGCTGAGAGCATCACCTCTCTTCAACAAAACCAACAACTCTTGACAGATGCCTTACTAGCCTTACAAAGGGCACCCACACTTCCGTCATCATCTAACCCCCTTTCATCATCACAAAATGGCATTCTGCCATCAACTCAGAATGATTTAGAAGCCAACCTCCCTCCTCAAAACAACCTGCAAAGCCAAGCAGGAGGACAAACAACTATTCAACTCCCTTCATAGGCTCCAAGCCAAGCACCCCTACCACAAGTCGATTCTGTCGGCGAAACTCCCGCCGCAGTGGCTTCAATTTGCTTCTCGGCTCTACCGCCAGACTAGGTTCCTTCAGTCCAACCCCTAACATTGGATGTAGTAAAAGAACACATACACAACCTACTTCGAACAAACAAAGGTCACATCTCTACCTCTCCAAAGCTAGACCTCCGTCCCCTTTACCCTATTCACAGCGCAAGCCTCACATATCTAGTAGGATACATTGTACCAAAGTTTGTCTATTTTGACGGATGAAAAGGGAATGCTAAGGAACACGTTTCGCGCTTTCTCAATGCCCTTGGTGTCCATTGAGAAGACCAACCTCTGCATGAGAGAGTTCTTTAAGTCCCTCACAGATCGAGCGTTTTCATGGTATGCCAACCTTACCGCTGGCTCTATCTCTTCGTGGGAGGACTTGGTGAAAAAGTTCTATATCAAGTTCTTTTACATTGAAAAAAGGTTAACCACCCTTCATCCTATGAGGGAAACACACCGACTTGGAGAGGACATCCTTGTTTATGTCCGTCGCTTTAGATAAAAAATAGTAGACATTCAAGACCCGCTGGAAGAACACCAACTGGTGTCAATGTGCATCGAAGGGATGCCCATGACTTACAAACTCCAGCTGGTCAACCACCATTTCCCTGACTTTTTCACCTTATGCGTCACAACTTGGAACATAAGTGAAACAGGAAGATCAGAGGCACGAATGGCAGCTCCATAGCCTCATTCATGGTGGTTGACGGTGCCTCCACCTTTCTCATAGAGGCCTAACCAACGCAACCACGCTGTATATGCAGTTGAAGGTTTCTCTGAAGGAAGAACAAATTTCCAAGCAAAAAAAATGAAAATTTGATCAAGTTCCTCCACCGCTGTCTATCTTGGTGGATGAGGTAAGAGCACTCCTCAATGCCTGGGTAGAAGATGGAAAAGTTCACCTCCCTGAGCCAAGGTGACCTATCACCAAAAAAGATCAAGCGTGAGCAGACTATTGCATATACCATCGTTCCATCAAACATTCTACCACCGAATATTGGGCGCTCAGATCCCTAGTTCGGAAGATAATGGCTGACGACACTTTGGAGCTACCTCGTCACCAGACAAAGGATGTCTTCAAAGATCCTCTCCCCCATCACAAAGACAATGGCAAGATGGTCATGATGCTTTTGCATTACGATGAGACGGAAGAACCAACGGTGTGTGAGCTCTTTGAGCTGTCAGCTCTAACTTGTTCAGACTATGAGACCAAGCGTGCAATAGTACTCAAGAAGTCAACAAAGTTCAAATGGTTCTTCAACCAATTTGGCTTCTCTGAAGCAACATGTTTCGAAGCCACCAAGGCCTTTTTAAGACTTGCGGAGCAAAATGGCGAGGCATGCATGAGTGTAAGAGGATCAGTAAGGAAAGTATTCTGAGATAACTCCTTGGCAATAACCTTTACCGAGGCAGACAAGCAAGTGCCATTCCCACATAACCATCTCCATCACATCCCAGTGTTTATCAATGGGATACAGTTTCAAAGAGGATTCATGGATGAAGGGGCTTCACTCAGTGTAATGCCTTATCTTACCTTCTAGGCAACTGAGATCACACAAAAACACCTTGTCAAACAACCCGTTTCCATCACTGGTTTTGGAAACCAAAAAATCAAAACCATAGGTCATGTCCAATTAGATTTAGTGGTAGGGCCAATCCGCTCCACCACTAAGTTCCATGTAATAGAAGCAGAGACATCCTATCAGGCTCTCTTAGGGAGAACTTGGCTCCACAAATATGCTGCGATCCCCTCCACCGACCATTAATGTGTCAAAGCAATTTACAACAATGAGGTAGTAGCCATAACTGGCTCTCAAAAACCCTTTCAAGTAGATGAAGCTCACATGGCGGATGCAGTGTTTTATAATCATGTTAACAAAGATGAACCCCCCTTGCCACTTTGAGGAACTCCTATACTAAGCTAGATGACCTCTTTGAAGAAGATTCATCACCACCTCGCAGAAAAACATTTGCTAAGTCAGAGCCCTCATATCATGCGCCAAAATTTGGACAATTAAATATTAAATTAGGACTAAACCCCAATCAATATTCCGTCATCCAAATCCTAGGAGTGAAACAAAATCTAAATGTTCCCGTCTCCATAAGGTTTAAGTAAATTTTAATGCTAAAAAAAAATACAAGGAAAAAAAAATTAATAAATGTCAACCAAGCAATCTATCATAAATTCATGACTATCCAATACCGCCAACATTAAAGTAGCAACAACTAGTCAAAACAACCTAAATAATGTAAAGTTGAAAAATAACCCACAATGCCAAATTGTCAAAATACTAAGGTCAAAAAAAAAATAATAAATACATAAACTAATGTCAACCCTAAGCTCAAGAAAACAAAAGAAGTCCAAGCGACATATCCAACAACTATAGTTATTTCTCGTCACCAACATAGTCCCAACTAATCCTGCAAAAGAAGCTCGGTTGCACTCAAATAGAATGCACCCGAGATGCCAAGAGACAAAATGGGTCAGTAAGTATACTGGTATGAGTACAAGATTTGACACCCACGTGTCCACCACACACAAACAAAAATACATTTAATTCTTGTTACGGGACAAGACAATTAGTTCTACCCGCACCGAGACAAATGGGTAGTTTCTTGAGATACGGTCGCATTTAGTTTCTTACCCATACACAACTAAATATAAATTGAGTATAAAATAAAAAAAATAAACATAAAAATTATGGTGGGTCAGCCCTGCATAAAAAAGTTAGTACGACCCACCATTCTGCAAAAAATAAAGTTAGTATAATTTAATCATAAGTAAATTGCTGAAGAAGTATAAAAACGCACTATTTCATGCTTAAATCATTTGAATTAACCAAAACTCAACGAACAAAAATTGTAGAAATTGAATAGGTTGAGAGAAAAACTTAATAGAAGAACCTAGACAAAATTCGATTGAAAAATCTGAAACTGAAAACGAAAAGAAACTGCCCTATGATAATTTTTTTCAGAAACGTTCAAAACACGAAAAGTGTTCAGAATAATGTTTTACTTTAGTTTGCACAAAATCAAAAAAATGAGCTCATTTTGAGGGTTAAAACAGTATCTAAAATCTGCATTGCTAAAAAGAATAAAAACTATTGTAATCAAGATTATCCGATTACAAATTCTAATCGATCTTTTTAGTAAAATGTTAAAATACAAAAGTTGTCTAGAATTACATATACATGCCTCTGCCCAAATTTCATAATTTATCAAGGTCGTTTACTATTTTTCAAGATGTACAAAATGAAACAATGCAAACAATACCAACAAGTTCATATTTAATTCTTTGTACCTTAACTCCACTACTTCGGCCCTTCACTTCCAGCCTACACATATATCCCATGTGTCTCCCGTATACCTAACACCGCTCCGAAGCCAAACTTGCATAGGGATATCGTCCCGAGTTTGACCCATACTCCCTGGATCGTTAGCATATACGTACACACGTAAATCAAAGCACTCATCTACTCCTGAGAACGAGAAAACAATATATGTATACACAATCTCTCATCTACTCATGAGAACAAACATAACAATGCCAAGCCTAAGGCATTCAAATAAATATCATAATCCTCACCCTTTTTTTTATACTCTCTTTCTCACAAGCACTCAAATAAAACAACAATCCATGGAGTCGTGGTGGAGTGTAAGGAATTTATCTATGAGTTCATAGTTTATTATAATTTCACATATCCATGAGTGTGATTACATCCACAAAATAAATATATACAAAAACCCTAAACCTTGCATATACAACTAAGTAAAATAATTAAAATCAAACCATTAACTTCATACAAATACCATATCAAACCAAAATTAAATAAATAAAAATAAATAAATAAAAACAATAAAATAAACATAAATCAAGGGAAGTGAGTTTTGCACTCACAATATTTTTTTGAAGATCAAAGAATCACTTGAACAATTAATAAAGCCATCAAAATAAAACCCTAACCCTTTTTCTCCACCTCTCTCCCGTCGTTTCCTTCTCTCTTAGCTGTACTCTCTTTCTCGTCTCTCTCTTTTTTTCTTTCTTTTTTTTTTTCCTAACCCGTGGCTGTTGTTGCTTCTCCTCTCTTTTTTTTTTTGGTTTGTTTTAGTAAGCCTCTAAGGCTTATAACCTAATTGGCCCTCATGATATAACACCTTTATATATATATATATATATATATATTATACAAATACAATATAAATACAATATATATAAATATACTATCTATGATCAATACATATATATATATATATTCAAATTAATTATATATAATTAAATATCACAGTAAATTCTCATATATCCACGCAATTAATAAAGCCAAAAATAAAATAAGATCATAATAATAATAATAATAATAATAATAATAAAAAATAAATAAAGACTTAAGAAAAAATCAGCGTCACTACACCTCAAGAAAGCTTCCTAGAGTGACCAGGCTTCAAACAGTGGATGGCAGATTAGTATACCGTTTATAATGGTGCCTGGGGTTGGCAAACGCCACCAATGCCAACCCCCAGCCGACCAAGTAGCAATTGTACGTCATGGACCAATTGAAGAAGATCATTGTTGCTGCGCTCTGTCTACACTGGCCCAACGCCCGCCACAGGCAAAGAATAAAAAAAGTAAGGACAAGAAAAGCAAAAGGAGAAAAGAAGCCATAACTTATTTGGCAACATAAAAACATTTTAACAAATTCAATGGTCCTCCAACAAGTAACCTGGATGGAGTTGAAAGTTCAAAAGCTAAGTCTATCACAGGAGTAGCCACTTCATCTTCTGACCAACTTCCCGCCAGCTCGGCTGCAATCCCAAAGCAAGATGGATTACAAGAGGTTAAGCATGCTTATAGGACAGCCCTCGACACCAAAAGCAAGAATTGGAAGAAATTAATATAGCCCCTGAAGGAAAACCCAGGCGTCCCATTTTCATTTGCAAAGATTTGCCAAAAGAACAAAGAAAGTCCTTCATCGAGTTAATCAAAAGGTATTCAGACGTTTTTGCATGGACATATGAACAAATGTGTAACAACCCCGACCTATGATTAGCTGATAAACCATGATTAATTATGCCTAATGAGTAATTAAGATGAAATTCTGAATTAATTGCATGTGTGTTACATTATTTGTGTTTCTATCTATCTATCATAGAAAGATTTGTTTGTGTTTATGTTTTGTTCTTCGAATTGAAGACCTTGTTGGCATCCGATCATGAAATTGACTTAATATATGTACTATTTGGAATTTTTAAGGAATTATGGTAGGTTCAATTGAAATTTGATTCGGAACCAAATAATTAGAATAATTAATACTCAATTGATTAGTGGTGAGTCTTATTAATTAATTTCCCTAGCCAAGCCTACATAAGGCATATGAGACCACTAGAGTTCATTTTACACACTCATTTCATCACTCTGGAAACTCTAAACACGAGAGAGAAGGAAGAGGAAGGAAATTGAGCTCAAGCTAAGGGAATTGCTAGGAAATTGAAGGATTGAATCTAGAGACTCAAGAATCTAGCCTTTTGAGCCTAAATTGGGAAACCTAGGTAAAAATCTAACCTTTAAGTTATATGATTGTGACATTAAGAACTTGAATTCAATAGAATTGAGTTGAGCAATGCATAATTTGAGCCTAGGTGGTTGAAGATAAGAATTAACCTTGTATGCATGTGCATTTCATGGAGTTTGATGTTGTTTTCAAAAGAATTCTCACATGCATGTCCCAATTCTACCTTAGTTTTGAGAATTTATCATGCTTTCCATCAATTTACCATAGTTGGTCATGATTTGGAAGCTTTGAACTCAATTCATTACTTACACTTCATGTATTCATATAATTTAATTTTGGTTTTAAAGAATTCACTTGCTTTTTGGGCTATGATTTTGTGTAATGAACCTTATTTCATAATGTTTTACAAGTTTCCGAATGTTTCCTTAAGTTTTTGGCCCAAAGAACCTGTTTTGTACCTTAGATTCGAGTTTTAGAGCTTGGGAGTGCAATCTAGAAATTCCATAATTCTGCACCTACGCTCGAGCGATAGATCCTACGCTCGAGCGACCACCTTTGTTTTTGCACTCTCGCTCAAGTGACCAAAAGTTAGCTCGAGCGGAAAATGCATGCTCCCAGAAGTTTACCATTTTTGCAAACCGCTTGAGCGACAAGAGTTACGCTCAAGCGAAAACCTCACTCTTATACTCAAGCGGCTGTCAAGCGGAGAAATCAAGCAACCAGTACTTTTGCAAAGTTTACAGACCGCTCGAGTAAAAGAGGTTGCACTCGAGCGACCACTCACATGTTTGGATGTCCACTCAAGCGAAGGAAGTTGCGCTCAAGCGAGTCCCTTATTTCCAGCATATTTGACTAAGTGTTTTCAAATATATTTTCATATCCTCATTGTATCCTAGGCATTCCTAAGCCAAGATTAAGACATAATAATGAGGATCAGACTTAGAAACACACTAAGAACGAAGTAAAACAAGTTAAATATTATCTGGGTGTGTGTTCCAATGTGTGTGTCTGTTATGTTTGTGTAGGTCATGCGCCACAAGTTATCTGATTTGTATACTCTATCTGTCAACTTTGGAGCCATCTGTGAGTAATAACTCTATAAAGTTATGTTTAACTTTAATTATTTTCTAATGATTTGAAATGATCAGTTTTCTAAAATGCCATGTTTTGTATGAATGAATGATTGTCCAAGTTTCTGAAATGTATTTGTGACATCCTTAGCATCATATGATATGCGTTCCTTTATGGGTCATCAGAAACGTCTCTATGCACATGAATCATCGAAATACCTTATGGCTGTCCCTTTATAGGTCATCAGAATGCCTTCACGGTCATCCCTTCATGGGTCATCGGATTTGTTAACGCTAATGGATGTACCACATACTATCATGTGAAACGTAAGAACTTTGGATATGAATATGATTATGTATATGAATTTGTTTCTGCTTTGACATTTGATTATATATAAGACTCTGTTTCTGTATGGACATCATTCAATAAAACCTTTACTCTGTTATTATTTACTTGGCTTCCGCTCACTATTTATATTATGTATGTAGGTGAGCAGGGGCGTGACCAGGCCTAAGCTGCTGCCTGGAGAGTTTTGTTTTGTCAGCCAACCACCGTACCACCCAAGGAGGTTCCTATTTGAAAAGTCAAGTTTTTTGAATCATGTGAAGGATGTTTTTGTTTTGCTTTTGTCTAACTATACTTTGGGCTATGTCCCTTATGATACTATCTGTATAGTGGTGCTTGACGTACAGACGTTTGACAACATATATATATATATATAAGTTTTAAATTTTCTATCCCATGTATGTCTACACAGCTCTATGGACATTATATTTCGTATATTTGCTTCTGCAACCCCTTATATTTTGTTATTCTGTTCAGAGGCCTTTGGTAATCCTAGAATTACTGGCCGGTTACAATGCTAAACCTATAGGGGCGGGTTTGGGTCGTAACAAAATGCCAGGCCTAGCTAAAGATGTTACCATGCACCACTTGAACATCATCCCCTTGGCACAACCAGTTAAGCAAGGCGTAAGATTTTATAAGTCAGAGGTAGAGCTTAACATCAAAGATAAAGTAGTGAAGCTGCTTGGAGCAAGATTCATTAAACCTATCCAACACCCTACATAGCTCTCTAGCATCGTCCCAGTCATAAAAAAGAATGGACAAATTCGAGTGTACGTCGACTTCAAAGACCTAAAAAAATCTTGCCCCAAGGATGAGTTCCCCCTCCCAAACATAGACACCTTGATTAATTCAGCGACAGGGCACCATATGTTCTCATTCATAGATGGCTTCAGTGGCTATAACCAAATCAAGATGGCTCTAGAGAACACCCCCAAGATGGCATTTTGCACTCCCATAGGTAATTTTTTCTATACTATAATGGCTTTCGGATTAAAAAATGCGGGAGCAACATACCAAAGAGCTATGACAGCCATCTTCCATGATATGTTGCACAAAACCTAGGAGTGTTACATTGATGATTTGGTGGTAAAATCCAAAGAAGAAACTAGTCACCTCAAAAGAGTCATTGAACTTTGTAAAAAGTACAGACCCCGAATGAACTCGCTTAAATGCGCATTCAGAGTCACCGCGGGTAAGTTCCTTGGCTACATTGTTCATCGCCACAAGATAGACCCAGACGTAGCAAAGGTCGCTACCATTAGAAATATGCCACGACCGACAAATCTAGACGAGCTGAGAACCTTTCTTGGTCGAGCATCTTATTTGAGACGGTTTATCCCTACTATGGCTGAAATAACACAACCCTTTAACTCATTACTAAAGAAGGATGTCAGGTTCATATGGAATGAGGAACACCAACAAGCGTTTGAAGGGGTAAAGTCAACTTTAACTTCCCCTATCTCCAGGACTCCTCCTTAATCAGCGAAACCTTTACTCCTCTATATCACTTCCACACCAAAGTCAGTCAGAGCTCTGCTTGCCCAGGAAACCGATGGGCTCGGACGGCTTGTGTACTAAATAAGTAGAGTTATCCAAAGGGCCGAAGTTCGATATTCCCCTATCGACCGGCATTGCCTCGCCCTAGTGTTCACCGCCAAAAAAACTCTGACATTACCTCCTCTCTTACCCCATCCATCGCATGACTAGGAGTGATCCCATCTGATTCCTCCTTACTAAACCAGCTCTCTCAGGAAGGCCTGCTCGCTGGCTCCTCTCGTTAGCATAATATGATATCACTTGCAAAGCCCCCAAGGCCATTAAAAGCCAAGCACTAGCTGACCTCTTGGCTCACTTCCCCAGTAGAGAACATGAGTCACACTCGGATGAACATGAGATAAGTTCCAAGCCGCTGAAGTAAACTCTGAAGGAGAATGGAGTTTGAGCTTCGATGGATCATCCACCTCCAAAGGGGTGGAGCTGGAATAGTCCTTACTTCCCCGTATCAGACTAAAGTCAATTTGTCATATAAACTGGATTTTAAATGCTCTAACAATGAAGCAGGGTATAAAGCCCTAATACTAGGGCTTATGGTGGCACTCTATCTAGGAGTAAGTCTCCTATATATCAAAGGCGACTCTAATCTGGTGGTCAAGCAGACCAATGGAGACTATACTATCAAAGAGCCCCCTCTAGCTTCATACAGAACCATTGTCCAATTGTTGATAGACAAATTCAACACGGTAAGGATAGAACACGCTCCTTGCTCCAACAATCGACACCGGTCGCCCTCGCTACCTTGGCCTCTAAGGTAGAATTCTCAGAAGAATCAACCAAGATAAAAGTCCTGAAAGCTCCATGCCATGCTCAGTAACAATTATCTTTCCTAAACAAGAACCTAATGACTGAAGAGCCCCAATCATCGACGAGCTCCGTACCCCCTCAGGTAAACTACTTTTAAGCAAAACCAAACACTTCACAATTTACCAAAGAGTCCTCTATTACAAAGGGCCCAGCGGTTTATTGGCTCAATGCATCAACCTTACTGAAGCCAAGTCCAAGTTAGAAGAGATTCACAATCGCTCTTGCAGGACAAGAGATGTGAGCCTCTACAGGAGGCTACAACAACAAGGATACTATTAGCCCACCATGGCCAAAGAAGCAAATGACCTTCAAGGGAGGTGCACCAAATGTCAAGAATTCCCTCCAAAGGCTGAATGCAACTTCACAGAAATTACCTCTAATTTGCGTCAAATGTATATAAATTACCTCAAAGAAAATTCATTGCCACCGGACCGCTCCGCAACCGCAATAATCAAGAAGCGAGCTCCAAAGTTCTTTTTGTAAGAAAGGCAACTTTTTAGGCACGGCTTCGACGAGAAGCCGTTATGTTGTTTATCAGGTGCAGAAATCCATAGTGTTTTGGAACTTGCTCATGGATCGGAGCACCAAGGCGGAGCCAAGCTATTCCAACATCTCTTACATATAGGCTATTATTGGCCTACCATGGAGGCAGATGCCAAAATGTATGCAAAACATTGCAAACCTTGCCAGCTCCATAGAAACCTTATTCACACACCAGCCACCAATCTGCATAGTAAATTTGATTAATACAAATGAGAATTTGATTTTAGGTTGAGAATATAGCTTCTTTTTTTTTTTAACTTTGAAAGAAATTATTCTTATGAACTTTTTACATAGGATCACACAGTAACAAAAATTTTCATCAACCATTAGCAAATCTGTTTGTATTTAACTTTCAATTTTTAAAATTTTTTACAAAAAGTATTAAGACTCAAAATCAATTTTCTATTTTAAAAATAAATTATCGTGCATCGCACAAGTCACCTACTAGTGATGTTATATGAGACAAAAATATATATTTTTAAAAAAATCCTTCTATCATATTATATATACTAGTGTATAATTAATAATGAGATCAAAATATAATTAAGTATAAAATTATCAAGTTAAAATGTAACTTATCAAATTTGTTGCTAAAAATATAAGGTGAAAATATAAATACAGGTCCAATTAGTTATCTAGAAATAAAAATATGTTATCTTTGTCACTGAGGTGGGATTTTTCAATCTTTAAACAAATCACACCATCCCAATTAGGGGTGTGTGCGGTGTGGTTCAGGTAGTTTGAGAGCAAAATTACAAATTGAATGGCGGATTGACTGATTGGCTGATTGGCATATTAACAAATTACGATTTGAGCAGTTTTTGACGGATTAGCAAATTGAAGAATATTCTAACTAATTATCATACATTTGCATAATGTATAACACTAATTTGTATAATATGTTTTAGATATATAACACAAAGTAATTTTACATAATATGTTTCATATATATTATCACTAATTTGTAATAAATTTCATATTTTAAATCTCTCACACTCATTTTTACATTAATATTTCATTGGAGGTTAAAAATATATATGTATTAATTATAGTGGAGCGGAGCGATTCGGTTACTCAATTGTAAATTTTAAGGTTTAAACCACAGTTAGCGAGTAGAGCGGTACAAATTGATGCGGATCTGTATGGTTTTAGCGGATTGGGCGATATTTTGCACAGTCCTAATCTCCATTATCTCTCTTATCTCTCCTTGTGAATTCAAATTTGTTCACCACAGAAAAAAACATTTTCCAAAAAAACATCTTCCAATTATATTTTGATCTCATCATTAAACATAAACATTTCTAATGATGTTTTGTCTCTTAATAATTACACAACTTCATTTTTTTTATTTATTTAAATTTTGAATTCAACTTTGTAAACTAAAAAAAATTTCCACAAACATTTTTTAGCATGACTATAATCAAACCCACATACCCTTTGCCTCCAAATCCCTCTTCTCTTTCATTTTTTTATTATTATTATTTTTTTTTTTACCTTTCCTATACTAACTACAAAAACCCATAAATCTAGAACATGAGCTTCACTTTTAAGAGCATAAAACACATAAACCCATAAATCTAGGGCATGCCCGAGTTATAGAAAAAAATAAAATAAAAATAATGTTTGGTTTCTCACTCCCCTTCCTTTCTCTCTCTACCTCTCTCTCCCAACCCCTCCAATTCCAAACGACCCTCTTACAATTTCTTCCAAAACCACAGTCCCTTCATGGACAACAACCCAAGATTTTAAAACCTTTACTGTTGATCAGAATTTGAAATCACCCTCTTCGTACAGTTACACCACCTTCACTGACAACAACCCTCTCCGAAACCACCCTCATTGCCACCCCAGAATGCCTCTTCCACATCACCTCCAACGCAACGTTGTAGGGCCAAAACCTTATCCACGGCTATCTACGGCAACATTACCCTATAGGTTTAGCGTCGTAACTGGTCAATAATCCATATATTATCGAAGGCCTCTTATCAAATTAACAAAATATAAGGGGCTTGCGGAAGCAAATATACAAAATACAATGTCCATTGAGCTGTGTAGACTTATATGGGACAGAAAATTTCAAACTTACCTTCATATATATAATGACGTCATAATACACATCATTGTCTTACGTCACCCATATACAAATAAAACAAAAAGGGGCTTAGCCCTATATACAGATTAAACAAAAGTCTTGTTCAACAAAAGAAAAGAAAAGATAAAACCAACACCACTTGGGTAACACTTGATCATTAGACACATTTGGGAACCCCTCGAGAGGCACGATGGTTGGCTTGACAAAACAGAACTTCAGGCAACAGCTTAGGCCTAGTTTCGCGCCTGATCACCTACATACATAAATAATACAGTGAGCTGGAGCCCAATGGACAACAATAAGGTAAAGGGTTTATGAATAATGTCTAAAACAGATTCAGAAAAATGGATTTTAGATCAGTAACAAATTCAGATTCACATGCTTATACATATTTCATAAATAATTATACGTGGTACATCCACTAGTTACAGATCATACTAGTCATAAAGACCCATGTGCACATGAGGTAGTCATTTAGATGTCCCTTATTAACTTGAAATGGTCATAAAGACCTACGTGCAGATCATATAAGCGGTTATGCATAACCAGTCCCATAAATAGAACCCAAGCTAACCCTGGTACTAGGTAACAAATATCACTTGAACCTAATGATGCCATAAATACATTTTAGAAAATTGGACATTCATTCATTTATACAGAAAATATCAGTTCAGAAAATAAAATATCATATCAGTCAGAAAATACTTTAAGTCAAACATAGCTTTACAGAGTTGTTTGTAGACACCCCATTTTTTACCGTCCTCAAGACTTAGATGTCATCGTTTGAACACTCGATGATCATCCATGCTCGTGTTCATTTTGAGTTTCTGAAGGTCTTGGCTATGCGCCTTGCCTTAGAACCTCCCAACTTGTCTGTTTTGTGCTTGGTTGTGGACCAAGAGCTTGTAGCTTTGTTTCTGAGGGAAGAGGGTGGTCTGTTGGCCATCCCTACAACCCATCGGCCAGACCCCATGCCCATCGGCCATTCCATCTTTCCATCAACCATCAGTGGTGGCCGGTCGGCTTCACTGATGGCCGGTCGGCACCTTTAATGGCCGGTCGGCCATACCTTTTGGCCGAGGCCCTTTTTTCTTGCTTTTTCAGATATTTTTATTGCCAGCTGTGCCAGCTGGTGAGCATAGAACTCATCCTTCATACACGTGTATGGAGGGATTGCACCAAGCCTCTAGATTGTTCAACAAGCTTGAGACTTGGATTTCTATAAGAGGGGAGGTCCCTCTCCCTTTCTAGAGGTTCTGAAATTTGCATTAGAGACAAGATATCCCTCTCTCTCTCTACATTTCTCCTTCTCTCTCTATATTTGCACTTGTTTGTGCCTTAAAGTTGTTTTTCTTCACACTTTTGCACTAAAGCACCAAGTGAAACACCTTCACTCTTGTTGCTGAGGTACCTAAGGGTCTTGCTTGGACTCAAGAGCTAGTTTTAGCTCAGAAAGTTGCTGAAGTTGCTGCTTTGAAGTTGTTCTTCAAGGGTGAGTCTATACCCCCTTTTTAGGCTTTGTTTTCATTGCTTATTTGGCCCTATTTGCATGCTTCTTTTTTCTTAACTTTCAACTACAAAAAGCTTCATTTTCAAGTGCTTAAAATGGTTGTTTGAGGCTTGGTTTGAGTTAGGGGTGGTCTACCGCCTTTGGTGGCTTGTTATGCTTTGTTTTGTGCCACCTCTTTAGGCCTTTGAGATCACCTTCTCTTGGACTTTTAACCACTGAATTCCAAAGGAATTTCAGTGGTGGAAAGTGTGTTTCGAGGCCTCAAATAGGAGGGGGTTGTCCTCCCTCCTCTTCTCTTGTTTGCTTGTGTTGGTGGCTCACCAAAAGAGCATGTATTTCTATCTTCTTGAGGCTTTGTTTGAGCACTTTTTTTTGATTTTTTAGACCTTCCATGACTCTATTTTTGGCTATCTTGGTCACCTCTTGCATGCATCTTGTACTTGTAGTATAATCCTACTTGTAGCTTTGCAAAGTAGCATGTCTTTCTAGCATGTTTTGGCTCCATCTTAGCATGTCTTAGGTATTATTTCAGCATGGCATAACTCTGTTTTGGGTTGGTTTGATTGCCTCTTGCATGCTTCGTACCCTTGTAGTGCAATCCTCCCTATAACCGCAACATGCATCATGCTTTGGACCATCATTTTAGCATGCTTTTGGCCCCACTTCAGGAAGCTTTCACTCATGTTTTGCCATGCTTAAGCTCTATTTTAAGTTGTTTTGGTCATGCATGCCTTGCTTTGTAAAGCCATAGTGCAATCTTGCTCACTAGCTTTGAGTTTCCAAGTCACTAGCATGCATTGCTTAGGCTATTTGCATGATTTAGCATCATTTGATATGTGATTTTAGAGCATGTTTCACTGTCATACCCTCACATCTTTCACTCTTTCACTGCTTTGGAGAGTTATGATTTATGCCTTAAACATGAGCCAATATGTATGCCATCTTGCCTAAGCTTTTGGGCTAACATTTCAATGTGTTTTGGGTCTTATTTTGCTGTGATACAACTCTGTTTTTGGTTGGTTAGAGCATCCTTCATTTGCTTCTTACACTTGTAGTGTAACCATGCTCATTGGCCTTGCATGCTTGGTGTTTTGGCTTACCAAGCTAGCTTGTTTTGGCTTCATTCCATGCATGTTTTTGGCCTTCATTTAACATGCTCTATGACTGTTTTGGGTTGTCTTGGCCATATGGTTCATGTATTGCATAGCTGTAGCGCAATGGGCTTGACTAGCCTTGTGTTTTGATGCCTCTAGCATGCTTTGTTTGAGATGTTTGCTTTCCATGACATCATTTAACATGATATTTCAGAGCATATAGTGTTTTCACACTTCCATGTTTTTCAATCTTTAAGTGCTCTTGAGAGTTGCACCTTCATGCCTTGTTTGTGAGCCATTGCATAAGCGTCATTCTCTTGCCATTCATGCTATCATTTCAGATCATATTGGCCACTATTTTGGCACGCATAAGGTCTATTTGGGGTTTGTTTGGCCATTTGAGTATTGTCTTGCATGCCTCTTGTATGATGCTCTTTAATTCCTTTGATGCTTTAGCCTCCAAACATGCCATGCATGCATTGTCCACATGATAGAATCTTGTGCGTGCCATTAGCATTGATAGGTTGATCATGTTGTATGTGTTGCATTGTGTTTGGATCAAACGTTAATCCAAACACGAGAAACGAAGGACGTTTCATACTTGAAGTGATGAAACGTGCCTCATTTCTCGGTCGCCGACCCTCTTGATCATGCATGATAGAGGTTAAGGCCTTTATGTGTTGTTTGTGCATTCATCAACATTGTGCAAGCTTGACTCTTTGGCCATCATGCATTGACATGCGTGATTGATGGCTCGAGAGCCGAGCACTACACTCCTTTGAGCTTGAGGTATAATAAGGAGTGTGGTTGCACACACATTTCCTTGCAAATACATTGCCATGCCTCTGTTTGTGCTCTGTTGCAGCAAAAGGAGAAATTGCAGGAAGCAGTGGCCGACCGGCCATCAAAGCTGCAGACTGGCCACCAAGTCTGCCGATCAGCTATCAAAAATGGCCGATGACCATTAACTTTGGCCAATGGCCATCTGTAGACACCCCATTTTTGACCGTCCTCAAGACTTGGACGTCGCCGCTCGAACACTCAGTGATTATCCATGTTTGTGTTGGTTTGGAGTTCCCGGAGTTCTCGGCTGCGCGCTTTGCCTCAGGACCCCCGAACTTGACTGTTCTGTGTCTGGTTTTGCACCAAACACTTGTGTTTTACCTTTGAAGGGTAGGGAATGCCTTCTGAGGCATCCCCACATACCACCGGCTGTGGCTAGAGGCCACCGGCTGGCTGGTTCTGCCACCGGCACTATTTTGTGCCGGTCGGCACTATTTTTGGCAAAATGACCATTTTGCTCGCTGACCGCTTTTACAACCGCTTTATGAGATATTTTTAGACAAATTGTTTAGTTTGTTTCCCCTCCATACACGTGTATGGAGGGATGAACCCTTGGATGACTTAGTTTGTAAGTCTTTGTTGCCTATAAGGAGAAGGCTCTCCTCTTGGCTCAAGGGTTAGAAAAATTTGAAGAATTAGAGAGAAAAAGAGAGAGAGAAGCTCTGGTTTTTCTAGGGTTTGAGTTGCATACACCTTCTATCTCTATCCTTCTCTTGTGCGTCTAGGTGTTTTGTGCCTTACTATTGCACACAAACACCTAGTGTTTCACCTTCTCCTTGCAACCGAGGTTCTAAGGGCTGGTTTTTGAAGTTCTTAACAGATTTTGAGCCTAAGGAAGCATCAACCACATCTTTGTCAAAGAGGTCAACAAGGGTGAGACACTAACTCTCTTTTTACCCCATTTTTGCACCTTATTTTTACCTAGTTTAGGACTATTTTTGTGCTTAGTGTATAACACATAAAAGTTCTGTTTTTTAAGCCTCTTTATTGTTCATTAAGAGTGTTTCATGGTTTGAGCAAGTTTGACCACCCTTAGGCCTTGAAAAGGGCACTTTTCGTGCTATTTTGAGGGAGATCCGAGACTTTGGTGTTAGGATCTCTTCACCACTGAAATCTTGAGGGATTTCAGTGGTATTTCAGTGGTGAAGAGCATGCCTTAGAGTCTCAAAA
Organism: Camellia lanceoleosa; assembly: GCA_025200525.1. NCBI lineage: Eukaryota > Viridiplantae > Streptophyta > Magnoliopsida > Ericales > Theaceae > Camellia > Camellia lanceoleosa. The sequence continues at coordinate 140,250,529 of CM045766.1, forward strand.
AGGAGAGGGCTACCCCCTCTCCTTGATGTCCTTGAAAAGGGCAAATTTTGCTCCCTTATGGAGCTTCATGCTTGAGTGTGTGTTGAGCATGTTTGACTTGTTCTCCATGCTTATATTGCCATGTTATAACATGATTTTAAGTTGGTTTAGGTCCCTTATGCATGCTTAGCATAGTTGCCTTGTAATGCCTCTTATTGCCTTAACATGTCTAGGAAGTGTGCCTCTATTTCTAGCATGTTTTAGGCCTAGATCCATGAAGCTTGTATGCTCATTTTGCCATGATCTAGCTCTGTCCATAGCCATTTGGGTCGATCTCATCATGCATTACATAGCTCCTTTGCATTTCGCTTGTTGGCCTTGAGAGCATGTGAGTGTAGCATGACTTGCTTGCTTCATTTTCAATGATTTGAAACCACCTAACATGCCATTTCAGACCTTATGATGTGCTTGTTTGATTGCCTTGCATGCCTCTTTAATACTTTAAGAGTATGTGCTAAATGCTCCATGTTTTGGCTTTAATGCATGCTTTTGGAATCATGTCATCTAGATGCCATCTAGGTGGTTATTTAGGCTCAATTTTATGTGTTAAAACTCTGTTCTTAAGTGTTTAAGTATTACCACATGTGGTTGTGTTAAGTGTGGTTCAATGCCCCATTAACTTCCCTTGAACCTTAGACCATTTGCATGTCTTGTTTGGCTCGCTTTGTTAATGGATTGGGCCTCATGTTTTGCATGGATTTCAGAGCTTTTCATGTATGCTAATAGTCCATGTTTGTGCCTCTTAGATGTGTTTAAGAGTTGCTTAATTATGCTTAAGTGTTGGTGCCTTAACTTGTGCATGTGTGCATGTGTGTTTGGCTCTCTTAACTTGGCATTTGGCTACTGATTTTGGGCCCTTTTGAAGCTACCTAGATCATACCTAAGCCCACCCTCCATGTGGTTTGCATGCTTTCCTTGTATGCTTACTTAGGTTTGCATTGTATTGCCATATTGCATGCTAGTTGCCATGTCTAGGAGTGCACCACATTGGCATGCATATTAGGCCTCTTGACCAAGTCATGATAGAGGCTTAACACCCTTGTTTGCTTGTTTGCATTGCATGCATTTGAAATCAAAATTGCATTCTTGATCCTTGGGCCATCATGCATGGAAATGCGTGATTGGTGGTCCGAGGATCAAGGCACACCTTCCTTTGAGTTACCAACATGATAAGGAGTGTGTTTGGTGCATACATGCTTTGAATTACATTGCCATGCAAGTTGTTGCCTTCTGCTGCTGTGAGTTGCAGGTTTTACAGGAATTTTGTGCCGACCGGCACTGTTTAGTGCCGGCCGGCAGTAAGTTGGCGGCCGATAGCTTCATTCAGTGCCGGTGGACCTATCCTTTAGCCGGTGGTGTTCTACCCCAGCCGGTGATACTCCCCAGTGCCCTGAGAGGTACTCCTGGGACTTTGGCAGCCTTCAGAGGAGGGTAGCAGGGAAAACAGAGGCACACTTGCATGACAGCGCGATTCCGAGCCAGTCCCGAGCGCGTGCTGCATTTGGCCCTCATCCCGAGGCGATTTACTGTTTAATTAGTTTAATTATGTTATTTAATTAATTTAGTTGATTTGTAATAATTAATTAGCTTGCATAGTTAATTAGTTATTCGGACTGTATTATTATTTCGGTCCCTCCGAACGAGGGCAAATTGTAATAAGTGTGTGTGAGTGGATGTATGTCTTCCAACCCCCACTTCTTTCTATCCCTTTTTTTTACCTGCTTATGATGGTAGATTAGGGCATATCTAAATTAGCATACTTTATGCAATGCATGCGTGCATTCATGCATTTGCTTACATGCACCGGGCTCGGTACATCATACAAACTGCATTGCAATTTTCAATTTCCAAATTGAATACGTGTATCAAATGTTTGCGCTTCATATGCCACGATTAGGATTAGCCGAGCCTACTCTAGATTGTATCTATGCTTGTGTTGCATTAGCCACTTAACATGAACTAGGTCATGCATGTTTTGCTAACTAGCTTCTGTTTTGGCTTAGAGTACGATGTAAGTATTTATGCTTTAGCATATCGCATGCGTGTGAATGTTTACCATGACAGTATGCTTGCCATGCGGCTAAATGCTTATGTGAGATAAATTGTTTGAATGCCTGTGGGTGGAGGTTGGATTGCTTGAGTTGGAACAACTCGTTGAAATCGCATTTTAGCCTACTTGCGTAGCAATTCCAAACCGCTTTTCGAGACAAAACGGATATGCAATGTTTATTTCCAAGTTAGGCAATCTAGTCTATACTTTTGTGTTGTGCGATCACATAGTGATTCTAGGTTAATAACCGAATAAGAACGCATAAAGTTTTCAAAACGGATATCACGGTTAGTAGACATGAGTCTTCGGACCGGGCGAAAGGGGGTGCTCATAGCTGACCTTCCCCGATCGTACCCAAGCTCCCGAGCCAAGACCACTTTGGTGATGACGGACACGTGGCCTTCGGTACCGAGTCAGGGTTTCCTAAATTTCCTATTTTAAAATATTTAGGTGGCGACTCTGTAATCTGGCAAAGCAATCCATGTTTGGCACTACTTTTTCAAAAATCTGTTTTCTCAAACGATTTGCCGGATTTGGACTCTTTGGTTCAGATTTAGAACCGTGACACAAATTGAGTCCGAACTGTAGCCGAGGTCCTCCGCCGGACGTGCTACACCATCCCTCTTGGCTGACCATCCCTCAGCATGTTCCTAAGGTGGATCAAAAGCATCTTAGAAGTTGGCACAATTTTCAGAAGTCTAAAAGAGTGCAAACAGAGGCATCATGAGGCACGGTAGTGGATTTCCGAGCGAAGCCGACCGAGCATGCATATCCCTCTTGCTTCCCGAGGCCATTTGTTTAAATTGCTTAGCTAAACTAGTTCATTAGCTTAGTTGTTTTGTAACTAATTAATTAAGTGTTTAAATTAATTTTGTTTGTATTTAATTAGCTTAGCATAGCTATTTGTTTCAATTTGGATTGTAATATTTAATTAGCTAGAGTAAGTTAATTAGTTTACTTGTAATGCGTAGCTTAGCTTAGCTTAGATTAGCTTAGCTTTCATTTAGACCCTCCGTCGAGAGGGCACAATGTTGTAATAAGTGTGCATGTGTGTGATGCATGTCTACCAACCCTCATTTCTTTCTCCCTTTTACTTATCAGCTTTCGATGGTTAGTTTAGGGCATGTTTCAATTAGCATACTTATGCTTTGCATACGTGCATCATTCATCTGTCTTGCATGCACCAGGCTCGGCACATCATACAAACTGCATTGTATTTCAATATACTTACTTGAATACGTGTTTCAAAGCATGTTATCGAGTGTTGCATTCATATGCCATCTTAGAATAGCCGAGCCTTTTAGTTGTATTTTTGCATGTGTTGCATTAGGCATCTTAACATAGCTAGGATCATTCATTGATTTCTACTTAGCTTCTTTTTTGGCTCGGAGTACACTGTGAGTGTTTATGCTTTAGCATCCTTGCATATGTGTAAGTGACTGGGATGATAGCATGCTTGCCATGAGGCTATGTGGTTATGTGTTTAACTGCATGAATGCCTGTGGATGAAGGCTTCATTGCTTGAAATGGAACAATTCATCGAAATACGAGTTTTAAGCCCACTTGAGAGTGGCAAAATCATGTGTTTTTCTAAGCCCACTTGAGGGTGGCAAATCCGCGTTTTAGCCTACTTGCGAGTAGCACTTTTAAATAATTTTTGAAAAACAAACATGAGATATTTTGTTCCAATTCTTGCGATTGAGTCTATACTTGTATGCTGTGCGCATCACATAGTAAGGTAGCTAATAAATCAGAATAAGAACACATGTGTTTTCAAAAACAACATATCATGTTTAGCAGAGGCTGATCTTTGATCGGGCGAGCAGGGGTGCTCATTTCAGGACCTTCCCCTCTCGTACCCAAGTTCCTGAGCCAAGGCAACTTTGGTGATGACGGACACGTGGTCTTAGGCACGAGTCAGGATTTTCTAAATTTCCCAAAATAAAATATTTAGGTGGCGACTCTGAAATCTGGCAAAGCAGTCCATGTTTGGCACTTCTTGATTAAAATCGATTTTCCAAAACGATTTGCCGAATTTGGACTCTTTGGTAATTTATCAGTCTTACATTGCACTTTGTGAGATTAGATTCAGAACCATGACAGGAGTCCGAACTGTAGTAGCTAGAACTACAATTTGCGCCCTCGCTCGCGGTGCGGAGTTCGGGCGGTCTACATTGTTACTCACAGATAGCTCCAGAAGCAGAACAGATCACATGAACAGAACAAATCGATCAGGCAGGTGTTAACACATGACCTACACAACACGTGACAAATACACTTTAAACTTTTGACCCAAAAATGCTTCGCTTATTATTTTTCTTTCTTGATGTGTGTTTTTAACTCTTATCCTCATTATTGTAGTTTAATCATGGCCTAGGAATGTCTAGGATGCAATGAGGATGCCTCTATGCCTTTTGAAAACACTTACAAAATTTTCAAAAATAGGACAGCTCGCTCGAGCGCAACTTTTGTCACTTAAGCGGACCCTTTGGTTTGTAAAACTTCTGAGAGCTCTCATTTTACGCTTGAGCACAACTTTGGTCGCTCAAGCCAAGGTTCAAAACAAAGACTGGTCACTTGAGCACAAATTATGTCGCTTGAGTGCAAATTACGTCGCTCAAGCGAAGTGCTCATGTCTGCAAAACTTTTGGGAGCTTGCATTCATTGTTCGAGCTCAAATTTCACCGCTCAAGCGAAGAGTGCGAATTTTAGAATTTTCAGATTGCTCTTTAAGCTTCAAAACTCAATTCTAATGCACAAAATACATTCTTTTGGGCCAAAACTTGAGAAATAAACTCATAATATATCATGAATTGAAAACCATTTCATAAAATCAAAGCATGTGAAAGCCCAAATATATCATGAATTGAAAGCCCAAAAGCATGTGAGTTGTTCCAAAGCAAAACTTGAAACTCAAAATACAAAACATGTATGTATGGAATTGAAACTCTAAACTATGAGTATTTGAGTATAAAAACATGGTAAATTTTCAAGTTTCATCAAAAACAAACTCTTGCATGTGGAAATTGAGTTGAAATTCAAACCCAAAATGTGATAAAAATGTATGCATGTATGATATGACTTAAATTCCTTCAATCTCAACTCAATTCAAGTGTATATTTCTAATTTCTCTTGGATTCACATATTATCTAATTTAATGTCATAAATTCAAGGTTGAATTCTTACCTTAGATGCTCAATTATGTTCTAAATGCCTAATTGATGGAGTCTCCAAGCCAAATCCTTCAATTTCTTCCAATTCTCTACACCCTTCAAGCTTGAATTCAATTTTCTTAAGCCTCTCTCTCTCTCTCTCTCTCTCTCTCTCTCTCTCTCATGTTCTTCTCACTCAAGAATGAAGATGGAGTGAATATAAGTAACTCTAGAAGTTGCCTTAGTTTATATAGGTGTGATTAGTGAGATTTAATTAAGTATGGGTTAAGTTAACTAATCCAACTCAAGTTTATTTAATTAATTCTAATCATTTGGTTTCGAATCGAATTTAAACTAAACCTACCATAATATTTCAAAATTTTGAAATTACACATCGAACTAGTCAATTTCTCATTTGGACGCCGATAAGGCTTTCAATTCACATACCAAACAGAAACTCAGACAGATATTCCTACGGCAGACAAATATAAACACAAAACATTCATATAATACACAATGTACTCATAATTTCATCTTAATTACTTATTAGGTACTCTTAATCACGGTTTATTAGCTAATTATAGATTGGGGTTGTCACAGCTGAGACTTCAGCAGGTATCATACGGCAACAGTTTGTTTGAATCCAGTGCTCCCCATGCCGAAAATACTACACTCAGATCGACCCAATCTTTGATCTAGCCAAATTGACTCGTCGGGCTACAACAACCATCAGATGTGTCTCTACTAGGTATTGTATAGTGACGAATCGTTCACGGTGGGCAATTTCTCAACCGAAATATTGACGTTTTGGAGGACCAGAGTCCCCAACGTTGCTCTCGAATGCGGTCATGACAATGAAGACTTGTTCGTCGACGCCGCCAGGTTGTTGGGTTTGGGCCGGGGGAAGTGAGACTGAAAGACAAAGAGAGAGTGTTTAGTGAGACTGGAAATTGGAAAGTGAGGCTGACAACTTAAGAGAGATATGAGAGTTTAGAGAGAGAGTGAGAAGAGCATGGGGAGAAAGAGAGGGAATGAATATATGTTTTGACATTTAAAATCTAGAAAGTAAGGTTGAGAGAAAGAGAGATATGAGAATGTATAGAGAGAATGGGGTGAGACGTGAGAGAGAAAGAGGGAAGGTGGGTGGGTGAAAAATTTTAGATGGTGATGTTATGTGACACCCTAAAAGTTTAATTAAATACCACATAAATATTTATAGCTATATATAATTATGGTTATATGTGATAATATATTATCAAAATAATAAAGAAATAACTAAATAAATAAATAGCTTAAATAAACAAATATAATAAATGTAAAATATATATATATATATATAAGTGATATCAGACTAATAATAATAATAATAAGATATAGCAAATCTCCGAATTAATAATAATATCTGATTCCTAATCTAAATAATAATGAACGTATACTGCTGGGCAAATGAATCTCAGCCATTTGGGCTCTCAAGGCCTAGAAGGAGGTGAGTCATCCAAATAGGATCATTATATCATCACTAGGTTCTGTGTATATATAAAGGTGGGGTGGGGCTGTGAAGCCATTAGGACGGAGGGGGAAAAAAAAGAAGAAGAAAAAAGGAGAGGAAGCAAGAGAGCAGCCGCGAAAAGTTAACAAAAATAGGAAGGAAATAGTAAGACTCAATCTTAAGGTGAGTTATATTATACCTTGAGTCACGATAATATATTTTACGTATGTTTTGACTTACCATAATTTATTTTATACAAGTTATATTTTGTAAGTTATATTAATATTTCAATTACGTGGGTTATTTTTTGAACTCTATTTGTTTAAAATAAAACTCATGGATATATTTGTTTAAATTTTAGAAAGTATTTGACAATGACCTTATAAATAATTATGTTTTGTAAGTTCCACCAGGGGAGTCCCACGCCTTGGGGGACTTAAATAACCATTGGCCTCTATTTGGCCACTTTGTGGTCCTTTGTTTGTCATGGATCCATTGACCTCTATTCTTACTGTCACTCCAGTGACCTCTGTTCTGTTATGTTCTGTTCTGTACCACAGTTATGGTTATTTACTTACATCATTTCTGTGTTTCAGTTTCTGCCTTTAAATTATTCGTTTATTCAAATTAAGTTCTGTTACTATTTTAGCTTAAATAACTATCCATGGTTATTTTGTATTCCCTATACTCTTGGCATAATATTTCTCACTCTGTTGTGTGCTTATAGCTGTTACCCTTTCAGGTGACGAGATGTAAAGAAGAACCATAACCTCACGTAGTGGAACCGCACGAGAATTTGATGTTGAACCATTATTTTGTTTTTCTTTTCTTTTTTATTTATTTATTTTATTTTTGCTTCCTTTTGTTTTTACTCAGGGCCGGTCACTGAATAATAAAATAATAAAAGTCCTATAGATGCATTTTCTCTTATTAAAATGAAATAAATTTTTTGTTTAATTATTTTTATTTTTTTTTGCCTCCGTCTACGCCATTTAATTTTCCACGATTAGAATAAAGTAGTGAGTTACGATTCCAGCCCTAAGCCCCTAGGGTTGGGTCGTGACAAATGTGGTATCAAAGCAATGGTTCGTTAAAAAAAAAAAAAAAAAACTACTACTTTAATTTGATCAAAAAGTTTGAAAAGTTATAAGTAAATCTATAAATAAACTATATAGCTAAATAAACATAATAAAATAAAATAAATAAATATTTACCTGCGAGGTTAGTCCTTTTATGTAAAATCTCACGTTTCTTCTAGTGATATAGGAACGTCTGAGATTAACCTTGACGAGGCATTTTGGGATAAGCTTGGGGCCATTAATTTGGATGAGATTTTAGTAGAGCACCCTGCTCCTGCCTCACTGTAGACCGCCCCAAACTCGCTCCGCGCGCGAAGGCGCGAATTGTGTTCTAGCTAATACAGTTTGGACTCCTGTCACGGTTCTGAATCTAATCTCACAAAGTGCAATGTAAGACTGATAAATCACCAAAGAGTCCAAATCCAACAAATCATTTTGGAAAACTGATTTTAATCAAAAAGCGCCAAACATGGACTGCTTTGCCAGATTTCAGAGTCGCCACCTAAATATTTTTTTTTTGGGAAATTTAGGAAAGCCTGACTCGTGCCTAAGGCCATGTGTCCGTCATCACCAAAGTTGCCTCAGCTCGAGAACTTGGGTACGAGAGGAGAAGGTCCTGAAATGAGCACCCCTGCTCGCCCAATCAAAGATCGGCCTCCACTAAACATGATATGTTGTTTTTGAAAACACATGCATTCTTATTTCGGTTTATTAGCTAACTTACTATGTGATGCACACAGCATACAAGTATAGACTAAATCACTCAATTTGGAACAAAACATATCATGTTCATTTTCGAAAATGGTTTGAAGGTGCTACTCGCAAGTAGGCTAAAATACGGATTTGCCACCCTCAAGTGGGCTTAAAACATGATGATTTGCCACTTCAAGTGGGCTTAAAACTCACATTTTGATGAATTGTTCTAATTCAAGCAATGAAGCCTTCATCCACAGGCATTCATGCAGTTAAAGCACTTAAGCAAATAGCCTCATGGCAAGCATGCTATCATGGCAACATTTACACACATGCAAGGATGCTAAAGCGTAAAAACTTAATGAGTACTCCAAGCCAAAACAGAAGCTAATTAGAAATTAATGTATGATCCTAGCTATGTTAAGATGCTTAATGCAACGCATGCAAAAATGCAACTAAGTAGGCTCGGCTATCTAAGATGGCATATGAAATGCGACAATTTGATACACATACTTTTGAACACATATTCAAATAGGTATTGAAATACCATGCAGTTTGAATGATGCGCCGAGCCCGGTGCATGCAATACGAATGAATGATGCAAACATGCAAAGCATAAGGTATGCTAATTAAAATATGCCCTAAACTAACCATTAAAAGCTGGTAAATAAAATAGAGAAAGACGTGGGGTTAGGAGACATTTTCACACACACGTACACTTATTACAACATTATTCCCTCTCGAAGGAGGGTCCGAATAATAAGCTAACTAGCTACGCTAATTAAACTAATTATTACAAACCAAAACTAATTAACTATTCCTAGTTAACTAATTATTATAAAACAAATCGATTAATTAAGCACATTAACTAATTAAGTACAAAACCGACGAATTAGCTAACTAAGTAAAGCAGCTAAAGCAGTTAAAAGTGGTCCTCAGGGCGAGGAGTGCATGCATGCTTGATCGCCTCGCTCGGAAATCCATTGCTATGCCCAGAATTGCCTCTGTTTGCATTTGATTTGATCTCTGAAAAGTGCACTAACTTCCAGATTGCTTCTGCTCCAACATGGGGACCTCCTGGTGGGCTGCCGACCAGAAAAGGGGTCTGTAGACCAGAAAAATTAGTTGTAGACCAAAAAAAGTGGTTGGTTGACCACCCCTACTGGTCGGCCGACCAGTTGATTTGCCAAGCTCCAGTTTTGCTGCAACAGAGAACAACAAGGGGCATAGCAGTGTATTTGCAAGATATGTGTGCACAACCACCCTTCCTATCATTTCTCAAGCTCAAGGGAGTGCAGTACTCGACTCTCAGGCCACCAACCAAGCATCGCAATACACGATGGCCAAGAAGCCAAGCTTGCACAAGTCAATGTCAATGAATGCACAAATAACACATAAGGGCCTCCGCCTCTATCATACTTGATAAAGAGGGTCGGCGACCAAGAAATGCTACACGTTTCATCACTTTGAGTATAAAACGTGCGACATTCCTTGTGTTTGGATTAACGTCTAATCCAAACACATGCATCACAAACAAGATTATCAACCTTCAATGCTAAAGTGACATGCGCAGGACTCTATCATATAAGCAATGCATGCATGGCATGTTTAAAAGCTAAGGCATCAAAGCTAATGAAACATATTACACATGAGGCATGCACTATCAACCTCAAATGGTCAAACCAACCCCAGATAGAGGTCGAACATGCCAAAACAGTGGCTGAAATATGTTAAGATTAAGGCATATAACACAAGGAGAACATGCTCATTTGATGGCTCATTAACAATGCACAAAGACACAACTCTCAAAAGCTCTCAAGGAATGAAAGAAGTGAGAACATGACACACGTACATGCTCTAAAATAACATGTTAAACAATGCCCAAACATGCAACCATCACAAATATAGCATAGTAGGGTGCTCAAAACTCAAGGCTAGCTAAGGTACTTGCACCATAGCCATATCAAGCAAGCCCCAAAGGGCCAAGATGACTCAAAATAGTCCCAAGGCAGGTCAAAACAATGCCAAAACATGCATGAAGTAGAGCTAACACATGCTAGAATGGGAGGCATAAAACATGGCCCATGCAAGACCAATGAGTGGGGTTACACTACACATACCAAAACCAAGCATGAGGTGACTTCACCAACAAAAATCAGAGTTGTAACATGGTAAAATAACACCAAAAACATGCTGAGATGGTAGCCCAAAAGCTTAGGCAAGCATGCATACATATTGGCTCATAAGTGAAGCATAAGGCTCAACCCTCAAACACAACAAAGGGATGATAAATGCGAGAATATGGCAGAGGTGTATGGTCTGAAATAACATGCCAAATGATGCCATGCCATGCAAAAAGCTCAAATATGACATGCTAGAGGTCTCAAAGCTTAACGCTAGCAAAGCCAAATGCACTATTGCTATGCAGAGCCAAGCATGCATGACCAAGACCACTCAAATTAGACCTAAAGCATGTTAAATCAAAGCCAAAAATGTACTGGAGTAAAGCATACACATGCTAGATCGATAGGCCAAAACACCAAACAAGCTAGGCTAGTGAACAAGCTTGCACAACAAGTGCATAAACCATGCAAGAGGTGACTTTGTCGACCAAAATCAGAGCTAAGGCATGCCAAAATATGAGTAAAAGCCTGCTAGAGTGGAGCCAAAAACATGCTAAAATGGTAGTCCAAAGCATAGAGCATGTTAGGCTAACCAAGAGGATTGCACTACAAGTACATGAAGCATGTAAGAAGCAACCAAACTAACCCAAAATAGAGTTATATCACGTTAGAATAAGGCCTAAAACATGCTAAGATAGAGCCTTATGAAGGTAGAAAAGCATGCCAAAGTGTTAAGCCAACAACACATGCAAACAAAACACAAGAGGAGGGGACCACCCTCATCCATTTTGGGTCTCAAAACCCACTTTCCACCATTGAAATTCCTTTGGAATTCAGTGGTTAAAAAGCCAAAACAAGGCAGTTTGAAAGGCCTTAAGAGATAGAACAAAGCAAAGGAAAATAAGCCACCAAAGGGGGTATACCACCCCTAACTCAAACAAAGCCTCAAACAAACATTTCAAACACTTAAAAACAAGAGTTTTTGTAGTTGAAAGTAAGGCCTAAAAGAGCATGCAAGGATGGCCAAATACTTAAGCAAAACAAGGCTTAAAGAGGGTAACTACTCACCCTTGAAGAACAACTTCAAAACCAGCCACTTCTGAGGCAAAACCAAGCCAAAATCACTCAAATGCAACCTCCAAGAACCTCAACTCAAGAGTGAAGGTGTTTCACTAGGTGTTTTAGTGCAAAAGTGTGAAGAAAACTCACTTTAAGGCACAAACTAGTACAAATATATAGAGAGAGGGAGAATTATAGAGAGAGAGGGATATGTTTAGCCCTAATCAAATTTCTGAACCTTGAACAAGGAGAGGAAGCTCCCTTTATATAGAATTTCATGCCTCAAGCTTGTTAGACAAGCTAGAGGCTTGGTGTAATCCCTCCATATACATGTATGGAGGATGCCTTCTATGCCCAACAGCTGGCACAGCTAGCAAGGAAAATATCTGTAGAAAGTGCAGAAAGGCCACCGACCAGTTAAAGTGGTCAACCGACCACCCCCCCTAGTCGACCGACCACCTCAAGTGGTCTACAGGGGAGAAAACAGGTCGGCAAAGGAGAAAAGGGGTCTACAAAGAGAGGAGAATGTGATGGCAGACCACCCACCCTAGCTAACCAACCACTAAAAGTGGTCCACAGGGAAGAAAAGTGGTCTACAGGAGAGAAAACTGGTCTACACCCCTATTCCACCCTCCAGGCAAAGGGGCACCAAGGTTTGGCTTAAAACAAGCACAAAACCAAGAGAGTTCAGAGACTCAGGCGCAAGGCACGCAACCGAAAACCCCAGGGACTCCAAACAAGCGCAAACATGTGCAATCATCGAGCACTCAATCGATGACGTCCAAGTCTTTAGGACGGTCAAAAATGGGGTGTCTACACTCACCTGAAGGATATGGAGATTCAGAGGATATAATTAGAGGACTGCATCCAGGCCTTGCCTAATTGATGGGTCGGCCAATCTACATACAGACTGATCCTACTGATGTCCCACATTTACTATGGAGGCAGAGCCATACCCATACGCGCGAACGCTTTCTTGGACCCACTCGTGTCCTCGGCGTTACCCCAGGACATGACCACCCACACTATATTGTGGGCCTTTTGCCCCAGGTTTTGTGGCAAGAAGGGAAAATATATACCCTGAGGACTACATTGTTACCACTATCCATAACCCACTAGAGATTATTAATATTCAAAATGTTGACTTTAGTAATGACCTATTATATATCGAGACACCCGGCTAGATTGTTGATCTAGCATTTTTGGGATACATATATTTCGTCCCCATTTTCACAGTCCAGGCAGCGTAGATGTGTTTTGGAGTGGTCCAGTTAGGATGGGAATTTGAGGTTTTTATGCAATACTACTTCCCATGGTTGTTTGGCCCATTTGACCCACCACTCTAGATTTGGTAGAAGAAAACCTTTTTGTATGTGTTCTAATCTCTTTTTGTTGTTTTTTTGTTTTTTGTTTTGTTGTACCACAGGGATGAGACACTAACATATTTTAACTTTTGAACAAAGATGTAATATTAATTGTAAAAATAGTAAAGTTGGTATTTTATATAGATATAGATTGCGCTATGCGTGCTTATATATATACTATAGATGTAATGCCTCGTTTATTACTTTGTAGAATGGCCAACAATGGTAACGGAAGTGAGTCATCAGTCAATGGCACTGAATTGATGGAAAGAATCATGGAAAGAGCGGTTACTAGCTTTTTGCAAGCCTTGCAGACTAACATCAACAATGGGATGTTGGAACGGCGAGAAGAGCCGGTTATCATAAAATAGTTCCAGGATCTGAAACCCACCACATTTATCGGTGGTCTAGACCCAATGGTAGCAGACGCTTGGGTTAAAGACATGGAAAAGATTTTTCACGCCTTACCCTGCACCGAAAGACAAAAGGTAACCTTCGCCATTTTCACTTTCAAAGATAATGCACAGGAATGGTCGCTTCTCACTCTAGAGAAAGAAAAAATTGCGACTTGGGCAAGATTCTTGGAAGTATTTTACGAAAAATATTTCCCAGATTCATTGCGGGAACAAAAGGCATCAGAATTCATACATCTAAAGCAAGGAACTATGACGGTGGCCGAATACGAGAGCAAGTTCACACAACTCGCTCAGATTGTGACATACGTCATCCCCACCAAAACTCAAAAAGCAAGAAAATTCAAAGCAGGATTAGATGTTGAAATTAAAGATAGGCTCAAGGTCTTGAAACTACCAACCTATGCAGAAGTGGTAGACCGGGCGTACATTGTAGAAAAGGGAATTAAAGCCTCGCGTTCCAAGGAACCAAGCCAAAAGAAGCGATTTTGGGAAAGAGACAACAGAAGACCTGGTGTTGTGCCTCCCAAAAAGGTGAATATGGGCACAACCAGTTTAGGAAATCAAGGTCCTACCAATCTCTGAGGTGGCACTATTCCAATTTGTCCTACTTATGGAAAGGTTCATTGGGGACAATGTCATCGAGACACGGGAGCATGCTTTAAATGCGGTCAAGTGGGCCACTTGCTGAAGGACTGTCCAAAGTTGACTAATTCTACGGCTAGCCCCTCTAGCCCAGTCAGAAAACCCGCAGGACCTAGAGGAGAGAGGAAGGACCAAAAACGCCAAGGAAGGGCTTTTGCCTTGGTACCTAGAAAAATAGAAGTTACCGAAAACGTTGTGTCAGGTACACTTTCTGTTTGTGGTCATTTAGCTCATGTCCTCATTGACTCTGGGTCAACTCATTCTTTTGTTGCACCACACTTTGCTGCCAAGCTGGCATCAATACCCGAACTCTTAGGATATATATTGTCTGTGTCTTTTCCTTCTGGTAATTCCACCCTTAGTGTTAATGTATACAAATCTTGTGCTATATCCCTAAAAGGCAAAACCTTATACGTAGACTTGATTCCATTTCGCATTGGAAATTTTGATGTGATCTTAGGTATGGATTGGCTGGCTGCCAACCACGCCTCTATTGATTATAAAGTCAAAAAGGTCTCCCTCAGATTACCAAATCAACCCGAGCTTATCTTGGATGGAATTGGAGTTTCCAATCCATGATAGCCCAACGACTTCTAAGAAAGGATTGTTGTAGTTATATCTATTATATGATCGATACACAAAAAGAGGCCCCCATCATTGATGCAATCCTCGTGGTTCGAGAATTTCTGGATGTCTTTCTTGAAGATCTACCCGGTATCCCGATTGATCGGGAAATCGAATTCACCATTGAAACCCAACCTGGCACACAACCCATATCAAAAGCTCCTTATCTCATGTCAATGACAGAATTGAAAGAGGTGAAGGCTCAACTCCAAGAACTCCTAGACAAAGGTTTCATTCGACCTAGTACCTCACCCTGGGGAGCTCCAGTATTGTTCGTGAAGAAAAAGGATGGCACGATAAGATTATGCATCAATTACCAGGAGTTGAACAAGTTCACCATCAAGAATCGGTACTCTCTACCACGAATTGATGACCAAATCAACTTCAAGGCGCTTAGGTATTCTCCAAAATTGACTTGCGATCTAGCTATCATCAACTAAAAGTCAAAACGGAAAGCATCGAAAAGATTGCCTTCAGAACCCGTTACGAGCACTATGAGTTTCTTGTCATGCCTTTTGGTGTCACAAATGCTCCAGTAGCCTTCATGGCTCTCATGAATCGAGTGTTCAAACCCTATCTTGATGAGTTCGTCATCGTCTTCATTGACAACATCCTTATATACTCTAAGTCACTGGAAGACCATGAGAAGCACTTGCGAACGGTTCTACAAACACTACGGGATCACAAACTTTATGCCAAGTTGAAGAAATGCGAATTCAGAATCACTAGTGTACACTTTCTCGGTCACATCATTAACAAATATGGCATCTCAGTTGACCCCCAAAAAGTTACCACAATCATGGATTGGCCACAACCTACTAATGTATTAGAAATACGAAGTTTCTTGGGTCTAACTAGCTATTACCGACGTTTTGTGCAAGATTTTTTGAAAATAGCATCACCTTTGACCAAGCTAACTCAGAAGAATACACCCTCTGAATGGACTGACAAACAGGAGCGTTGCTTCTAAGAATTAAAAAGTCGACTTGTGTTAGCTCCTATACTAGCACTCCCTACAGGAGCAAATGGGTTCGTAATTTATAGTGATGCCTCATACAATGGTTTGGGTTGCGTTCTTATGCAAAATGGAAAAGTCATTGCTTATGCCTCTCGCCAACTAAAGACTTTTGAGAAGAACTACCCAACACATGATCTGGAATTGGTTGCGGCGATCTTTGCCCTCAAAATCTGGCGTCATTATCTCTACGGTACAACTTGCAAGATTTACACTGATCATAAGAGTCTTAAATATCTGTTCACACAGAAGGAACTGAATATGAGACAACGACGGTGGCTAGAATTTATGAAAGACTATGATGTATAGGTCCACCGCCATCTAGGCAAAGCTAACGTGGTGGCAGACGCACTGAGCCGAAAGACGACCAGAGGTTTGGCATGTACTCTCGTTTCCCGTAAGATCAATGGACTGCTCGCCAACATAACCATGGAACCTACATTGATTGAAGAAATTAAAGCGCGCCACTGGAAAGATAAACTTTTAAAGAAAAAGTACGAGGAGCAAAGGAGTACGTCTGATCCTAATTTCACTATAAGCAATGGGATACTAAAATTTCGGAATCGAATTTATGTACCTAACATTTCGGAACTCAAGAAGAAGATATTGGTGGAAGTTCATAACTCGAGATTTGCAGTCCACCTTGGCAACACAAAGATGTACCATGATCTGAAAGAATATTACTGGTGGACAGGAATGAAAAGAGACATAGCAAGCTATGTCTCCAAATATCTACATTACTAGTTGTAGACACCCCAATTTTGACCACTCGTAAGACTTAGGCGCTTTATTTTGAGCACTCGATGATAACGATTACATTGAGTCAATGGTTTGAATTCTCAATAAAGGAATTCGAGTTCGAGCTCTAAACAATTCCCACCTGCCATACCCACTGTATTTCTACTCCAGAATTTCAGTATTGCACCTTGTACTAACCTGTATTGAACCTGAAAGTAAGAAATAGTGGAAATACACTGAAGTCCAGCCAGACCTCAGTAATCCAGCCGAAGACACCAAAGGTCCGATCGGACTTCTTGATTTTTTAGGCAGTTTTAGCAGTGTTCTGCTAGCTGTCCAATTCTACAGATATTTTGATCAAACTTGCTCGGGGCCTATAAATAGCAGGTGTAACAAGCCCGCGAGGGACCTCATGCTACAGTTCGGACTCCCTTTTCGTGTCGGTTCTAAATCTGAACCAAAGAGTCCAAATCCGGCAAATCGTTTTGAAGAAAAACAAATTTTGAAAAGTAGTGCCAAACATGGACTGCTTTGCCAGATTACAGAGTCGCCACCTAAATATTTAAAATGGGAAATTTAGGAAACCCTGACTCGGTGCCGAAGGCCACATGTCTGTCATCACCAAAGTGGTCTTGGCTCGGGAGCTTGGGTACGATCGGGGAAGGTCAGCTATGAGCACCCCCTTTCACCCGGTCCGAAGACCGGCCTCTACTAACCGTGATATCCGTTTTTGAAAACTTTATGCGTTCTTATTCCGGTTATTTAACCTAGAATTACTATGTGATGCGCACAACACAAAAGTATAGACTAGGGTGCCTAATTTGGAAATAAACATTGCATATCCGTTTTGTCTCAAAAAACGTGTTAGATTTTGCTACTCGTAAGTAGGCTAAAATACGGATTTTAATGAGTTGTTCCAACTCAGGCAATCCAACCTCCACCCACAGGCATTCAAACAATTTATCTCATATAAGCACTTAGCCGCATGGTAGGCCTACTGTCATGTTAACATTCACACGCATGCGATATGCTAAAGCGCAAAATACTTACATCGTACTCCGTGTGTAGCACGTCCGGCGGAGGACCTCGGCTACAGTTCGGACTCAATTTGTGTCACGGTTCTAAATCTGAACCAAAGAGTCCAAATCCGGCAAATCGTTTGAGAAAACAGATTTTTGAAAAAGTAGTGCCAAACATGGACTGCTTTGCCAGATTACAGAGTCGCCACCTAAATATTTTTAAAATGGAAAATTTAGAAAACCCTAACTCGGTGCCGAAGGCCACGTGTCCGTCATCACCAAAGTGGTCTTGGCTCGGGAGCTTGGGTACGATCGGGGAAGGTCAGCTATGAGCACCCCCTTTCGCCCGGTCCGAAGACCGGCCTCTACTAACCGTGATATCCGTTTTTGAAAACTTTATGCGTTCTTATTCCGGTTATTAACCTAGAATTACTATGTGATGCGCACAACACAAAAGTATAGACTAGATTGCCTAACTTGGAAATAAACATTGCATATCCGTTTTGTCTCGAAAAACGGTTTGGAATTTGCTACCCGCAAGTAGGCTAAAATGCGGATTTCAACGAGTTGTTCCAACTCAAGCAATCCAACCTCCACCCACAGGCATTCAAACAATTTATCTCACATAAGCATTTAGCCGCATGGCAAGCATACTGTCATGGTAAACATTCACACGCATGCGATATGCTAAAGCATAAATACTTACATCGTACTCCAAGCCAAAACAGAAAGCTAGTTAGCAAAACATGCATGACCTAGTTCATGTTAAGTGGCTAATGCAACACAAGCATAGATACAATCTAGAGTAGGCTCGGCTAATCCTAATCGTGGCATATGAAGCGCAAACATTTGATACACGTATTCAATTTGGAAATTGAAAATTGCAATGCAGTTTGTATGATGTACCGAGCCCGGTGCATGTAAGCAAATGCATGAATGCACGCATGCATTGCATAAAGTATGCTAATTTAGATATGCCCTAATCTACCATCATAAGCAGGTAAAAAAAAGGGATAGAAAGAAGTGGGGGTTGGAAGACATACATCCACTCACACACACTTATTACAATTTGCCCTCGTTCGGAGGGACCGAAATAATAATACAGTCCGAATAACTAATTAACTATGCAAGCTAATTAATTATTACAAATCAACTAAATTAATTAAATAACATAATTAAACTAATTAAACAGTAATCGCCTCGGGATGAGGGCCAAATGCAGCACGCTCGGGATCGCTTTGAATCATGCAAGTGTGCCTCTGTTTTCCCTACTACCTCCTCTCAAGGTCGCTAAAGTCCTGTGAGTACCTCTCGCAGCAGGGGAGTATCACCGGGTAGAACACCACCGCTAAAGGATAGGTCCACCGATCGAATGAAGCTATCGGCCGCCAACTTATCGCCGGCACTAAACAAAGGCCGGGCACAAAATTCTCAGAAACTCCGAACTCACAAAGCAGGCAGAAGGCAACCACTTGCATGGCAATGTAAATCACAGCATGTTTGCACCTACCTCACTCCTTACCATCTTGGTAACTCCAAGGTGTGCCTTGATCCTCGGACCACCAATCACGCATTTCCATGCATGATGGCCCAAGGATCAAGAATGCAATTTTGATTTCAAATGCATGCAATGCAAACAAGCAAACAAGGGTGTTAAGCCTCTATCATGACTTGGTCAAGAGGCCTAATATGCATGCCAATGTGGTGCACTCCTAGACATGGCAACTAGCATGCAATATGGCAATACAATGCAAACCTAAGTAAGCATACAAGGAAAGCATGCAAACCACATGGAGGGTGGGCTTAGGTATGATCTAGGCAGCTTCAAAAGGGCCCAAAATCAGTAGCCAAATGCCAAGTTAAGAGAGCCAAACACACATGCACACATGCACAAGTTAAGGCACCAACACTTAAGCATAATTAAGCAACTCTTAAACACATCTAAGAGGCACAAACATGGACTATTAGCCTACATGAAAAGCTCAAATCCATGCAAAACATGAGGCCCAATCCATTAACAAAGCGAGCCAAACAAGACATGCAAATGGTCTAAGGTTCAAGGGAAGTCAATGGGGCATTGAACCACACTTAACACAACCACATGTGGTAATACTTAAACACTTAAGAACAGAGTTTTAACACATAAAACTGAGCCTAAATAACCACCTAGATGGCATCTAGATGACATGATTCCAAAAGCATGCATTAAAGCCAAAACATGGAGCATTTAGCACATACTCTTAAAGTATTAAAGAGGCATGCAAGGCAATCAAACAAGCACATCATAAGGTCTGAAATGGCATGTTAGGTGGTTTCAAATCATTGAAAATGAAGCAAGCAAGTCATGCTACACTCACATGCTCTCAAGGCCAACAAGCCAAATGCAAAGGAGCTATGTAATGCATGATGAGGTCGACCCAAATGGCTATGGACAGAGCTAGATCATGGCAAAATGAGCATACAAGCTTCATGGATCTAGGCCTAAAACATGCTAGAAATAGAGGCACACTTCCTAGACATGTTAAGGCAATAAGAGGCATTACAAGGCAACTATGCTAAGCATGCATAAGGGACCTAAACCAACTTAAAATCATGTTATAACATGGCAATATAAGCATGGAGAACAAGTCAAACATGCTCAACACACACTCAAGCATGAAGCTCCATAAGGGAGCAAAATTTGCCCTTTTCAAGGACATCAAGGAGAGGGGGTAGCCCTCTCCTTCTTGAGACTCTAAGGCATGCTCTTCACCACTGAAATCCCTCAAGATTTCAGTGGTGAAGAGATCCTAACACCAAAGTCTCGGATCTCCCTCAAAATAGCACGAAAAGTGCCCTTTTCAAGGCCTAAGGGTGGTCAAACTTGCTCAAACCACAAAACACTCTTAATGAACAATAAAGAGGCTTAAAAAACAGAACTTTTATGTGTTATACACTAAGCACAAAAACAGTCCTAAACTAGGTAAAAATAAGGTGCAAAAATGGGGTAAAAAGAGAGTTAGTGTCTCACCCTTGTTGACCTCTTTGACAAAGATGTGGTTGATGCTTCCTTAGGCTCAAAATCTGTTAAGAACTTCAAAAACCAGCCCTTAGAACCTCGGTTGCAAGGAGAAGGTGAAACACTAGGTGTTTGTGTGCAATAGTAAGGCACAAAACACCTAGACACACAAGAGAAGGATAGAGATAGAAGGTGTATGCAACTCAAACCCTAGAAAAACCAGAGCTTCTCTCTCTCTTTTCTCTCTAATTCTCCAAATTTTTCTAACCCTTGAGCCAAGAGGAGAGCCTTCTCCTTATAGGCAACAAAGACTTACAAACTAAGTCATCCAAGGGTTCATCCCTCCATACACGTGTATGGAGGGGAAACAAGAGCTAAACAGCTGTCTAAAAATATCTCATAAAGCAGCTGTAAAGCAGTCGGCAGGGCAAAATGGTCATTTTGCCAAAAATAGTGCCGACCGGCACAAAATAGTGCCGGTGGCAGAACCAGCCAGCCGGTGGCCTCTAGCCACAGCCGGTGGTATGTGGGGATGCCTCAGAAGGCATTCCCTACCCTTCAAAGGTAAAACACAAGTGTTTGGTGCAAAACCAGACACAGAACAGTCAAGTTCGGGGGTCCTGAGGCAAAGCGCGCAGCCGAGAACTCCGGGAACTCCAAACCAACACAAACATGGATAATCACCGAGTGTTCGAGCGGCGACGTCCAAGTCTTGAGGACGGTCAAAAATGGGGTGTCTACACCGTGCCAAAACAATAAACTAGTTAGCAAACATGCATGTCCTAGTTCATGTTAAGTGGCTAATGCAACACAAGCAAGGATGCAATTTAGAGTAGGCTCGGCTAACCCTAAACATGGCATCTGGAATGCCACAAATAACACGTATTGAATTTGGAACTGAAAGTACGATGCAGTTTGTATGATGCATCGAGCCCGATGCATGTAAACAAATGCATGAATGCACGCATGCATTGCATAAGGTATGCTAATTTTAGATGTGCCCTAATCTACCATCGAAAGCAGGTAAATAAAAGAGAGAAAGAAATGGGGGTTGGAAGACATACACCCACTCACACACACTTATTACAATTATGCCCTCGCTCGGAGGGACCGAAAGAATATACAAATTAATTAACTACGCAAACTAATTAAATATTACAAATTCACTAAATTAATTAACAAATCAACTAGGTTAATTAAAGCAGTAAATGCCTCGGGAAGAGGGCAAGATGCATCACACGCCCGGAACTCGCTCGGAATCGCACTGCCATGCATGATTGCCTCTGTTTTCCCTGCTTTCCTCCTCTGAAAATTGCCAAAACTTCAGGAATACTTCCTTGGGCACTGGAGTTCACCACCGGCTGAGGTAGAACACCACCGGCTGAAGGATGTGGCCATCGGTACTGAATTGATCCATCGGCTGCCAATTGACTGCCGGTCGGCACTAAATACTGCCGGCCGGCACAAAATGCCTGCAGAACCTGCAACTCACAGCAGAAGAGGACACAACTTGCATGGCAATGTAATTCAAAGCATGTATGCACCAAACACATTCCTTATCATGTTTGTGACTCAAAGGAGGATGTGCCTCGATTCTCGGGCCACCAATCGCGCATTTTCATGCATGATGGCCAAAGAGTCAAGTGTGCATTTTAATATCAAATGGAATGCAAGCACAAAACAAATCAAAGGGCCCCAAACCCCTATCATGATTGGTCAAGAGGCAAGGGATGCATGCTCAATGAAATGCAACCTAGGCATGGCGGCTAAGTATGCAACATGAACATGCAAATGAGCAATGTATGTTAGGCTCGCAACCTAAACATGTAAACAAACATGGCATGCAACAACATGCAACAATGGACTTAAACTAACATGGATAACTCACAAGCATGCCAAAATCAGCGGCCATGAGATGAAAATGAGATGCCTCGAAATGCGTGCACACGGGCACGCAAACCGAGGAAATGGCATACGCAATGCAATATGGACTTACACTAATATGAGAGAGCCTCGGCCACACCCACATAAGAGGCCGTTAGATGAAAATGAGATGCCTCGAAATGCGTGCACTGCAGACGCATAAGCAGAGACCGCACCTCTGACGCGAAATGGCACTCTAATGAGACATGGCATAACATGGAATATGGCATACAAAACATGCAAATTTCAGTAGCAAAATGAGGGGCAAAACAGCCCCGAAACATGGCGAAAGTGTACCCGATGCATGGAATGATCCCGAAACATGAATTTTGGCACCCGAAATGGCCTATAGCTACACCAAACATGCATAATTGATACATGAAGTCTAAATACAGATGCTAGGCAGTCCCTAAACTAGCATTTTTCCAGTACAAAGCATGTCCAAACAACAATCACAAGTATGGCAAAAATAGCATGCAAAAATGGGGGGAGAAAAGGGGGACAATGAAGCAGATGGTATACGCAATGCTCAAACTAAAAAAAACAGTTCTACAACACTGAATAGGGACCAAAAATATGAACATTTACAGCTTATGAAAACCCCCAAAACAGTATGTAGATATGCTAAAAATGTCATGCAAGAATGAAGCCAACAAAGGCTAGAACATGAGGTATGCCAAACATTCATCAAACAGCCTTGGACCCTTAACAAAAGATGACAATAAGGCCAAAATGTGACTCTTTCCAGACCTGATCATGGTCTAAAACAGAAGAAAAATAGGCCTAACAAAGCATGCAAAATGAGGGCCAAAGAGGGGTATAATGACAAGTATAACATGGAGACCCCCAATGAAGTTGATCCCTTCTACAATGTTGTAGAGGGACATAAAATAAGCCTACTCACAGTTCATGACATGCTCCAAAACAGATCGCACAGAGGCTAAACAAATCATGCAAATTTACGGTAAATATGAGAGAATTGTGAAGCAAGTGCATGATAGAGAGGCCAAACAGGGTTGAGCCCTTCTTCAATGTTGAAGAGGGGCTCAAAATAGGCCCTCTTACAGTTTACATTATGCTCGGAAACAGATCACACATGGGCCAAATATTCAATGCAAAATAATGGCATATAAGAGGATATTGAAACAAGTGCAAGATGGAGGGCTCAAACAGGGTTGAGCCCTTGAACAAACATGAAGAATAGCTCAAAATAGACCTAGTTTCAGTTAAGGTCAGAGCTCAAAACAGCAAAAAAAAATAGGCCTAAGAGATGAGGCAAGAAAATGCTACAAAAGAGGGAAATGGTAACTTACCCTTGAAGACCACTTCTTTTCTACCTCTTGGCTTGAGGAATGTTGCTTCTAAGCCTCTGAAAAGCTCCCCTTGCTGCTGGAAATGGAGTGGTGATGGTGGTGCTTGGTAGTGATGAAGAAAAGGCCCAAGAATTTGAGAGGTTTTGAAGTTGGAAGTGTAGAGAGAGAGGGATTTCTTAGAGTGAGAGGCTCCCAAAACTTGATCTTTTTTGTTCTAACCCTAAGCATATGAAATATAAGGCCCTATATATGTCAAAATAAGATCTTTTGGTCGAAATATCCAATGGAAAATATCTGCCACAGTGTATAGCAAAATATCTGTCAAAAATCTGAGTTCTGGGCACTTTTGGCCGGCCGGCAATATTTTGTGCCGGTCGGCTATCTTTTGTGCCGGTCGGCAATCGGTAAGGTCAAAAGTTCCGGTAGATGTCCAGATTGAAGCCCCGGAATTTAGCTTTCCAATGGCGCAAACCTTGCATTAAAATTCCTCCTGTGCAAAAAGTTATGCCCTTTTCCGTAAAGCCGCGCAGATTCGGTCCAACCGGACTTCAACCAACCCTATCTCCTCCCCCCGGATTTGGACTTAGGAGATTCTTGAGTGAAAAATGAAGCCCCGGAAGTAAGGTTTCCAATGGTGGTGGCCCCATAGTTTCAATCCTCCTGGACAAAGAGTTATGCCCGTTTCGGGAAGCCGCAGACTTTTCTCCTTCAGGATTCATACTGAACCACTCCCAAACTAGTTTTCTCCCCTCTTCTCCTCTTTTCTTCAACTTCAAACCCCTAAGTAAGGTGTTTTGAAAGATTTTTCAAAGATTTCATCTCTCTTTCATTCATCTCCCCTTTTGTCCTTGCTCGGTTTTGCTAAAAGCTTAACATTTACCGAAATCTGACGTTAACATCGTGGGAATTTTATTTCAAAAATGTTTTGAAAGAGAGGGTTTTAAGGTATAAAAACCATCAAAAATAATTTTGGTCCACAATGGGGTATGAAGTTGAGATTTGCCTCTTTCTTTGCCGAAGAAACTGAACCTGTGCACTGCACACCTTTCTCCAACGAGTAAACCATCAGTAGTGCCCAAGTCTTGAGGGCAGTCAAAAATGGGGTGTCTACAGTTGCCCCTCTTTGACAGAACTTGGAAGTCATGAAATGACGTGAGTGAATGTCAAAGCCCAGAGACGACCCATTTTTGATAAGGCCGAAGACTTGGACAAACAAACAAAACATAGATAGATAAATGGTTGTGCCCGCAGGTTGCCTACGTATCCCTTTGCAAGGAATCAAACCAGCGTAGTTCGGGGGCAGGATGCAAAGTGATGCACAATGCAAGTGCATAACTTATGATCATGCAAAGGATGCTATAATGAAGCAATTATGCAAAATAAATGCAACATTTTAAGCGAATGCTATGCAAACAAGTAAACATGAACCAAACTACATGTCATGTAGAAAGGATGTAAGAAAATTATGCAATTCTCACAGCGTCTTGCGCGGAGAAGGCTAAAAGTGACTATCGAGAATACCCGGAGTCTCAAGCACAACATCTCTCAGCGTATCGTACACAGGAGAGGAAAGAGTAACACTTCTCAGCGTAGTACATGCGAGAGAAGAAGGATAAAATTTCTCAGCGTAGTACACGCAAGAGAAGAAGGATAAAATTTCTCAGCGTAGTACACGCAAGAGAAGAAGGAAAGGCAAAGAGAAACCTCATCAGCGTAGTACACGCGAGAGAGGAAAGAGGAAAGCCTCTCAGCGTAGTACACGCGAGAGATGAAAGGAAAAAAGCGAAAAGAAACCTCTCAGCGTAGTACACGCGAGAGAGGAAAGAGAAAGCAAAGAAAAACCTCTCAGCGTAGTACACGCGAGAGAGGAAAGAGGAAAGAAAAACCTCTCGGTAGTAGTACACGCGAGAGAGGAAAGAAAAAGCGAAAAAAACCTCTCGGCGTAGTACACGCGAGGAAGAAAAAGCGAAAAAAAGAAACCTCTCGGTAGTACACGCGAGAGAGGAAAGGAAAACAAAAGAAACCTCTCGGTAGAGTACACGCGAGAGAGGAAAGAGAAAAAGCGAAAGAAACCTCGGTAGTGGTACGCGAGAGGAAAGAGAAAAGCGAAGAAACCTCTCGGTAGTACACGCGAGAGAGGAAAGGGAAAAAGCGAAAAGAAACCTCTCAGCGTAGTACACGCGAGAGAGGAAAGAGGAAAGCAAAAGAAACCTCTCAGCGTAGTACACGCGAGAGAGGAAAGAGAAAAAGCGAAAAGAAACCTCTCAGCGTAGTACACGCGAGAGAGGAAAGAACAGCAACGCAAGTAAAAAAAAGGCGCCCAACAATGTAGGCGAAACATGCGTGATAACGCAAGTGAGATGAGTGCATAACAATGTGACTGGGATGTGCATCACAATGCAAATGAAGTGGGTGCATAACAATGCAGGTGGAAGGGTGCATTTTCTATGCAAGAGATGCGAGCATTTAACATGTACTCTGGTGCCTTTGATTTACCTCTTGGAGGGCTTTGCAACACACTCTGCTCGAAAAGGGGACACCCCGTGCATGTTGGCGAGAGATAACATCTGCTGCTGCTTTAATTGCCATTCTGACTTGAAGCAGGCTTACACTTGGAGTAGAGGCACACTCATACTTCGGTAGCATTGACAAGGCTTGAAGAGGCACATCCGGAGTACAATCACGGAATTTGCTGAAGGTGAAACACACTCAGATGCTTCGATTTTCCCTCTTTTCTTTTGCTTTGCAGTCCGGAACCTATATAGCTTCAAATAGATCCTGGTTCTACTGTTCTCACACGACCTGGGTTGAACCCTGCAGTTTTTGAAAGAACAAATTCCTTTTTTGCACAAATGTGGAGAATGGCACAGCACTCTGAGCACAAGATGATTTTTTTTGTTTTTGAAATTAAGAAATGAGTTCTTAACTGGGTATTGAGCCTATGACTGAACACGGTGAAAAAAGACTCAACAACGGAAAACAATAGGTAAACAACCTAAACACATCGAGTAACACTCGAGACGACTCAAAACAAGAATCGAGATAAAACAAAAAAAACACGACACTCAGACATGCACAGGGAGCCTGTTTCACCGGGTAGTGTTTCCCATCCTTTATCATTTGTGATCCTCACATCACTCGGCCCTCAAGCTCTATTTTTCACGAAAAAAGCCCTTTTCTCACTTTTTCTCTCAACGCACATCTCTCTATTCTTTAATCTCTCATTTTTTTTTATCCCTCCCCTGGGTGGTTGATGGATAAACAGGAAGTTGCTGGGGTTCTTGCCCCTAGCATTCTGCTAGATTCTTTTCTTGTTCACAACAGTGAGTTTCTTCCACAGAGGGGCCACGCTATAATTGGGTGTATAGCGAATCTGCGGCTGACATCGGTCGACGATGCTCTGCCAGGGAGTTTGGACATGGTTAGATCTGTCCAGATGAGGGAGTGGAACATCCTGTCCCATTCCAATTTATGCTTCACACATGGCTTGATACCCCGCTGCTTGGAGAGTAAGAGAGCTTTCAGCCCTTTTGTTAATTTTAGTTGTGCCCTTCTGGCAGGTAGAGTGCCCTTCTTGGCAAGTATGTTGAAAATGGGGAAAAGACAGGAAGCCTGACTCAACTGTGCCCCTAGTTCATTATTTTGACCATTTTTTGTTTTAAAACAATTTTAACCAACAAGAAAGTTAGATTAACATGCTTATTCGATTTTCTGATTTAGAATCATGCAAGTCAGGCTATGAGCACTGAAAATTTTCCTTTTTTGGGTCCAAGAAATGGTCCAGAAAAGATGGAACAATTTTCGAGAAAATTAGTCGACCTTAGTAAAAATTCTCAAAAATTATTTTTGCAAACGGCCGCTTGCTCAACGAGCATGAAACCTACTCCTGAGATGCACAACCTCGGATCCAAAGGAAAATTGCCCCTTGCTTGAAGAAAGTCGTATGGCAACGGAAAGTTGCTCCTTGTTTGAATGGCACCGCAGCGCATTGAATGGCAACGGAAAGTTGCCCCTTGTGTGAATGGCACCGCGGCGCATTGTGACCAGTCTTCAGAGCGATGATTACAACCGAACTCTCGGATACAGAGAAGGCAAGGATGGTCAAAACCATTACATGGACACAATCGAATTTGAAGTGTTTGTGGCTGGACTTCAAAGTGAAGTTGCCTACGTATCCCAAACATGGGAATCAAGCCTTACGTAGTTCTGGTTAAGGTACACTCGGGTATTTAACCTCTCCTTTTTATGCTCTAACTTTTGCCAAGGCGCCTATTGCAGGTTTTCGACCTTGCGAGCTTTGTTTTTCTTTCTTTTCATTTTCATTTCTTTTCTTCTTCTTCTTTTTTTTTGCATTTTTTTGTATCTTTGCATTTTTTTTTTTCTTCTTCTTTTTTTTTTCATTCTTTTTTTTTCTTCTTCTTTTTTCCTAGCTTTTCTTGCTCTAACTTTTGCCTGGGTCGCCCTTCCGGGTTTTCGCCCCAGCGAGCCTCTCAAGGGTAAAAGTGTAACAAGCCCATGCCAAATGGTTTTGAGATTGAAGCCCTCTGTATCCAGGAGAGTGGTCATTGTATTGATTTCTTGAGAATGATCCATCTTGACTCTTGAGCACATCGGACATTATCGCCCCTAGTTCGAGGGTGCTTCGCTCTAACCAAGCTTCTTCGATGAGGTCGATCTTCTTGATCGACTTTGGTGCCTCTTGTTCGAGGGTCGCTTCAAATCAGCCACAGGCCTTACATTGTGGTCGACCGTTGAACATTCTGAATGCCAGTTCAAGGTTTGAAAGCAAAGAGGGGTCGAGTCTCGAGGCTGAGAGCGATCCTAGGCTGCACAATCTCAAGAGCGATTCCACACATGTCTTCGCAGGACCGCGCAAAACATTTTTTGAAAGTTTTTAAGAAAGCGACAAATCGCTCGCGCAGAAGATAGTGTGGAACTAGTCTGGATCGAACCAGGATCCTTCTCAGTACTCACGCCGACAAGCATGATTCCATTCATTAAGGGCTTAGCACGCCTTTCTTTCTCTCAAGTTGATCAATTTTTGCAAAACCCAAGGAATTCCTTCCTCTTTGTTTTTACCACAGTGTTCAAAAAGTCTTGAAAAACTTAGGTCGATGCAATGAATTCAAGGCACAGAAAAGACATAGCTTTTAGTCAAATACTGCCATCTCACTTGGAATTTCTGGTACAACTGGCACACGGCAGAAGCAAACACGAGAGTGTGAAAATCACTGCTGTTTCATTCAAGATCTGTTGGCACAACTGGCTCCCTGACAGAAACAGACTCAAAAGAAAGCAAAAAGACAAACACAAAACAAGATAGTGATGTCCGAGGTAACATTCCCGGAATCACCTGACTTCAACAAAAGCAGATGACTCGATACAACAAGATGACCTAAAATAAAAAAACTGACTCAAAATAAGGAGACAGACCCAAAGCGACACAACAAAACTGACCCAATACCCAAGTCAGAAAGCAAAATTAACAGCATTTGTACATTGCTCAAAACAGTGCATGCCGTCCACCACATCTGAAGTAAACTGAACGCCGCCCGCAGGTGGTTCATCTCCCGATCACATCACATTATCCCCCAAGTTCACCGATCCGGTCTTGGATAGACTTTCTTTGCGGTAGGTGCGGCGATGACCTTATTGTCAATCGATCTTGTATTTCATGGCGGAAACATTTATCAGTGATGTGGCCAACTTGTTGATGGAAGGCACAATACTTTGCCGGATTATGGGTAGGAGGGAGTTTTTCTGGTAGGGGCCGCGGCTCCAGGGGCTTCAGATGCCCTTTTTTTATCAGGACCCTCAAGGCCGCTGATAGTGACATGTACAGTGGGGTAAACACCCTCTGGCCCCGAGGTGGGTATTTTGAGGTTTGTGGCTTTTTGCTGGATGCACCAGCAAAGGGATTGACAGTCTTGTTGGGTTTCTTTGGTCTCTTCCGAGTACGGGGCTAGAGCTGAAAGGAATATTCCTGGTACAAAGGCCCTTCTCCCGGCTCACCCCTTGATTCGAACTGCCCCTAATTTGAGTGGCAAAAGTGTCATCCACAGTTTTTACAACAACTGCGAGGACTTGCTCTTCGTTCAGTCCCTCGGCTTTCAAAGCCTCAGCAGCCAACTGAAGATATTCATGGGGACTGATGCTTGCCTCAGCCTTGTTCTTATCACTGGCCTCCACTTTGCTAAGAGATTGGCCTTCTCCCAATGCAGCCCGTCCTAAGGTTAGGGAACCTTTTGACATGAACTCCCTGGTATGTGACGCAGTTGATGATGGAGCTAAAACTCCAAAGGCCAAATCTGCTACAGTTCTCTGAAGATCTTCGATCATCCTCATCAGCTCAGAAGTAGTATGTTCACAGGTTTGAGATGATTGGGGTTCAGGTGCACCCATCATGCATAAGTCCATGCTTTCTGGGATAAACACCTCTGGTTTGGGTAGATGGGCCGGGGTGATGTATATGCTGGGGTCAAAGGTGGATGGTAGTGTATGGATTAGGTTGAGATGTGGATGAGGTACTTGGTCATTGGGGTCTGAAGGTGGAGCTATCGTTCGGCTGTCAATGAGGTTTTGGATCTCATGAAGCGACTTCGTGATGGAAAACCTGATGGTCAATTTGGGTTATGTGAGGGAGGGGGTTTCTTTGGTAATGGTTGTGGCTCCAGTGGCTTTAGATACCCCTTTTTGATCAGGACCCTCATGGCCGTTGACAGAGACATGTACAGTGGGGTAAACACCCTTTGGCCCTGAGGTGGGTATTTGGCCATTTGTGAGCTAGTTTCAGATGCACCGGTGAGTGGGGTGGTCATTTTTTGTGTGGTAGTGGTGACCATGCCCATGTCTGAAGTTATAGCAGCTGTGTCACCACTGGTTGTCGCATTCGAACTGTAGGTAAATGCCCTCCTAGGCTGCTCCTTCTCCTGGTCAACAAGATCCTGCTTTATAGAGTCCTCGATCTGTACCCCTATCTCGTGTAGGTCCGCAAAGGTAGGAAATGGTAAAACTATCATTTTTTGCATCATCCTGGGTTGGAGGTTGCGCACAACCATCCTTATCTGGTCTTTGTCAGAAGGCCTTGTGGTCATCATTGAGGCCTTTGATCTCCATCTCATCACGAACTCTGAGAAACCCTCCTTTAGTTCTTGGTGGGTGGCTTCGAGATCACGAGTTGTGACCTCGATCTGTGTGTTGTAGGAGTATTGAGCAATAAAGGCCTCAGCCAGCTCTTCCCAGTTCCGTTTCACAGAGTCCTTCAATTTTGCATGCCAAATTGCGGCTATCCCAGACATGGTTCGGCCAAAGAGAGACAACTTCTGAGCTGTGGTCAAACCCATTGGCTTCAAGATATCGAAAATTGGAGGTGCACCCTTGGGTCTCGAGCCGTCAAAGCGATCGATATGCGGCATTTTAAACCGCTCCGGCAAGATAACTGCAGATTCAATATACCCGTCCTCTAAATCCGGGATGGGGTTCACTCCATGTGCTCGTCTGAACAACTCCTCCAGTTTATTGACCTTAAGTGCAGTTGGGTCAACCTTAAATTCAAAGGGCGTGTCCACTGGATTAGACGGTGCTTTGGACAACTGAGGTGGGATTGGCAGTAGGACTGGCCCTGTCGGAACATCCGTACTTTCCTGGACGTGAGCTGCCTCTATGGGTATTGGAACCATAGGTGGGGGTGGAGTTGGGTGCGAAGCAGACACTCCGTTTTGTTGGGGTTGCTGTTGCTGCTGGAGCTTGGTGAGTAAGCCCTTCGTTGAGCCGTAACCTCGCTGGCGGGTGGTAACCGCCGACGGCAAAGATCTGCTGCATGGCCTGCATGGCCTCTTGGAGTTGACGCACCTCTTCCTGCATATTAACTGAAAGTTGCGGATCCGAACAGAGGTGATGTGACTGGTGACTAACGGATCGGATATCTACCTTGCCTCAGCGAAGGAACACTGGTTGCCTTTGAACTGAATTCCTGACCTAACAAAGTCTATCAGCACAAGTACGATGAGCCTCGGGGAATATTGGAGCCTTCTGAAGCTATAGTTCCAGGACTACCTAGCAAAAGAGAAAATCGACAGCATCTCAGCTCAATTTCACTGGAACGGATATAAGCATAACAGAACGATCAGATTTACATCGTCATCGCTCCCAAAATCATCGCCCCAAATCAATCGATACCCGCAGATATAATCGATTCTCAAAATCGATATCTTGGTGGCGCAGGGATACAGAACTTGGTAAACCGATATGTGCATTCCCTGTAAAGATACACTCTAAAAGCACATAGCATGTAAAAGAGAGCCAATACACCTATGTTGGGGTAGGGTTTCCTGCCCTATTTTGTCGAGCTAGGGTTTCACTACGCACAATGGGGTTTCAAACAACCTATGTCGGGTAAGTAACCGCCCTAGTTTGGAATGGTCACTATGGATCCGAATATGCACTAGGTCGAATGGTCAAAAAGGGTGCCCAGAAATCGGGGTTTGTGTTCCATCTTGGCAGAGCCCAATAACCGGCCTTATGGTCATGCCTTGACAAGACAAGCCTCCAAAGAAACCGCCAGAATAGCAGATGGCCAACACGGTGTCCTAGGCGCACTAATGCACATGCAATGCAAAGAGACACATAAATGAAATCAAAACAGATATCACGAAGTTCGAGTCGCTCTCTACACATCCCAGTGAGTCGCCAGATCAGAATAAGCCCGCGAGGACCTCATGCTACGATTCGGACTCCTTTTCGTGTCGGTTCTAAATCAACCAAAGAGTCCAAATCCGCAAATCGCTTTGAAGAAAACAGATTTTGAAAAGTAGTGCCAAACATGGACTGCTTGCAGACATGAGTCGCCACCTAAATATTTAAAATGGGAAATTTAGGAAACCCCGACTGCATCAAGGCCACGTGTCCGTCATCACCAAAGTGGTCTTGGCAGAGCTTGGGTACGATCGGGAAGGTCACTATGAGCACCCTTTTCGCCGGTCCAAGACCGGCCTCTACTAACCGTGATATCCGTTTTTGAAAACTTTATGCGTTCTTATTCCGGTTATTTAACCTAGAATTACTATGTGATGCGCACAACACAAAAGTATAGACTAGGGCGCCTAATTTGGAAATAAACATTACATATCCGTTTTGTCTCGAAAAACGTGTTAGATTTTGCTACTCGTAAGTAGGCTAAAATACGGATTTTAATGAGTTGTTCCAACTCAGGCAATCCAACCTCCACCCACAGGCATTCAAACAATTTATCTCATATAAGCACTTAGCCGCATGGTAGGCCTACTGTCATGTTAACAATCACACGCATGCGATATGCTAAAGCGCAAAATACTTACATCGTACTCCGTGCCAAAACAATAAACTAGTTAGCAAACATGCATGTCCTAGTTCATGTTAAGTGGCTAATGCAACACAAGCAAGGATGCAATTTAGAGTAGGCTCGGCTAACCCTAAACATGGCATCTGGAATGCCACAAATAACACGTATTGAATTTGGAACTGAAAGTACGATGCAGTTTGTATGATGCACCGAGCCCGATGCATGTAAACAAATGCATGAATGCACGCATGCATTGCATAAGGTATGCTAATTTTAGATGTGCCCTAATCTACCATCGAAAGCGGGTAAATAAAATGGAGAAAGAAATAAGGGTTGGAAGACATACACCCACTCACACACACTTATTACAATTATGCCCTCGCTCGGAGGGACCGAAAGAATATACAAATTAATTAACTACGCAAGCTAATTAAATATTACAAATTCACTAAATTAATTAACAAATCAACTAGGTTAATTAAAGCAGTAAATGCCTCGGGAAGAGGGCAAGATGCATCACACGCCCAGAACTCGCTTAATCGACCGCCATGCATGATTGCCTCTGTTTTCCCTGCTTTCCTCCTCTGAAAATTGCCAAAACTTCAGGAATACTTCCTTGGGCACTGGAGATCACCACCGGCTGAGGTAGAACACCACCGGTTGAAGGATGTGGCCATCGGCACTGAATTGATCCATCGGCTGCCAATTGACTGCCGGTCGGCACTAAATACTGCCGGCCGGCACAAAATGCCTGCAGAACCTGCAACTCACAGCAGAAGAGGACACAACTTGCATGGCAATGTAATTCAAAGCATGTATGCACCAAACACATTCCTTATCATGTTTGTGACTCAAAGGAGGATGTGCCTCGATTCTCGGGCCACCAATCGCGCATTTTCATGCATGATGGCCAAAGAGTCAAGTGTGCATTTTAATATCAAATGGAATGCAAGCACAAAACAAATCAAAGGGCCCCAAACCCCTATCATGATTGGTCAAGAGGCAAGGGATGCATGCTCAATGAAATGCAACCTAGGCATGGCGGCTAAGTATGCAACATGAACATGCAAATGAGCAATGTATGCTAGGCTCGCAACCTAAACATGTAAACAAACATGGCATGCAACAACATGCAACGATGGACTTAAACTAACATGGATAACTCGCAAGCATGCCAAAATCAGCGGCCATGAGATGAAAATGAGATGCCTCGAAATGCGTGCACACGGGCACGCAAACCGAGGAAATGGCATACGCAATGCAATATGGACTTACACTAATATGAGAGAGCCTCGGCCACACCCACATAAGAGGCCGTTAGATGAAAATGAGATGTCTCGAAATGCGTGCGTTACTGCACGAAATAAGGACCGCACCTACGGCACGAAATGGCACTCTAATGAGACATGGCATAACATGGAATATGGCATACAAAACATGAAAATTTCAGCAGCAAAATGAGGGGCAAAACAGCCCCGAAACATGGCGAAAGTGTACCCGATGCATGGAATGATCCCGAAACATGAATTTTGGCACCCGAAATGGCCTATAGCTACACCAAACATGCATAATTGATACATGAAGTGTAAATACAGATGCTAGGCAGTCCCTAAACTAGAATTTTTCCAGTACAAAGCATGGCCAAACAACAATCACAAGTATGGAAAAAATAGCATGCAAAAATGGGGGAAAAAAGGGGGACAATGAAGCAGATGGTATACGCAATGCTCAAACTGAAAAAAACAGTTCTACAACACTGAAGAGGGACCAAAAATATGAACATTTACAGCTTATGACAACCCCCAAAACAGTATGTAGATATGCTAAAAATGTCATGCAAGAATGAAGCCAACAAAGGCTAGAACATGAGGTATGCCAAACATTCATCAAACAGCCTTGGACCCTTAACAAAAGATGACAAGAAGGCCAAAATGTGACTCTTTCCAGACCTGATCATGGCCGAAAACAGAAGAAAAATAGGCCTAACAAAGCATGCAAAATGAGGGCCAAAGAGGGGTATAATGACAAGTATAACATGGAGACCCCCAATGAAGTTGATCCCTTCTACAATGTTGTAGAGGGACATAAAATAAGCCTACTCACAGTTCATGACATGCTCCAAAACAGATCGCACAGAGGCTAAACAAATCATGCAAATTTACGGTAAATATGAGAGAATTGTGAAGCAAGTGCATGATAGAGAGGCCAAACAGGGTTGATCCCTTATTAAATGTTGAATAGGGGCTCAAAATAGGCCCTCTTACAGTTTACATTATGCTCGGAAACAGATCACACATGGGCCAAATATTCAATGCAAAATAATGGCATATAAGAGGATATTGAAACAAGTGCAAGATGGAGGGCTCAAACAGGGTTGAGCCCTTGAACAAACATGAAGAATAGCTCAAAATAGATCTAGTTTCAGTTAATTTCGGAGCTCAAAACAGCAAAAAAATAGGCCTAAGAGATGAGGCAAGAAAATGCTACAAAAGAGGGAAATGGTAACTTACCCTTGAAGACCACTTCTTTTCTACCTCTTGGCTTGAGGAATGTTGCTTCTAAGCCTCTGAAAAGCTCCCCTTGCTGCTGGAAATGGAGTGGTGATGGTGGTGCTTGGTAGTGATGAAGAAAAGGCCCAAGAATTTGAGAGGTTTTGAAGTTGGAAGTGTAGAGAGAGAGGGATTTCTTAGAGTGAGAGGCTCCCAAAACTTGATCTTTTTTGTTCTAACCCTAAGCATATGAAATATAAGGCCCTATATATGTCAAAATAAGATCTTTTGGTCGAAATATCCAATGGAAAATATCTGCCACAGTGTATAGCAAAATATCTGTCAAAAATCTGAGTTCTGGGCACTTTTGGCCGGCCGGCAATATTTTGTGCCGGTCGGCTATCTTTTGTGCCGGTCGGCAATCGGTAAGGTCAAAAGTGCCGGTAGATGTCCAGATTGAAGCCCCGGAAGTTATCTTTCCAATGGCGCAAACCTTGCATTAAAATTCCTCCTGTGCAAAAAGTTATGCCCTTTTCCGTAAAGCCGCGCAGATTCGGTCCAACCGGACTTCAACCAACCCTATCTCCTCCCCCCGGATTTGGACTTAGGAGATTCTTGAGTGAAAAATGAAGCCCCGGAAGTAAGGTTTCCAATGGTGGTGGCCCCATATTTTAATTCCTCTTGTACAAAGAGTTATGCCCGTTTCGGGGAAGCCGCGCAGACTTTTCTCCTTCCCGGATTCATACTGAACCACTCCCAAACTAGTTTTCTCCCCTCTTCTCCTCTTTTCTTCAACTTCAAACCCCTAAGTAAGGTGTTTTGAAAGATTTTTCAAAGATTTCATCTCTCTTTCATTCATCTCCCCTTTTGTCCTTGCTCGGTTTACAAAAAGCATAACATTTACCGAAATGCGAGCGTCGGAACATCGTGGGAATTTTATTTCAAAAATGTTTTGAAAGAGAGGGTTTTAAGGTATAAAAACCATCAAAAATAATTTTGGTCCACAATGGGGTATGAAGTTGAGATTTGCCTCTTTCTTTGCTGAAGAAACTGAACCTGTGCACTGCACACCTTTCTCCAACGAGTAAACCATCAGTAGTGCCCAAATCTTGAGGGCAGTCAAAAATGGGGTGTCTACAGCAGGGTTCAGACTGCTGTAAGGAGGTTGAAAAACATATAGAGAATTTGGTTTGAGAGATCAAATCAATATCAAGTGAGTTAGAAATATCAAGAGTTAGAAAAGAACAAAGCTATCATCCTTCTTGTTCTTCCATAAGCCTTGAAGCTCTCATATCATCCCTACATACCATACAAGAGCTTGAACTTGGAACTTGATTTGAAGATTGAAAATCATAACTCAAACTTGAAGGTGCTTTGGAATCAAGTTTGGTTTACAATAAGAACACCTTCTCTACAAGAGGTAAAGCTTTCTTGCTTTTATTTCAAACTTTGTTCATCTTTTTCTTGTGTTTTCATATTATTTTTGGACTGTTTTGAGGGCTAAAACTTGTGATTGAAAGCTACCCAAAGGTGGAAGGGTTAATCCCCCTTACTTGAACCTTACTCCTAGCTTAAATCCTTGTGTTTCCCACTTGTTTTCGCCAACTTTTGCCACTGATTTGGAGCTGTTTTTCAACATCTAAACTATGTGATTTGAAGTTGTTAAAGTGGAGTAGTTAGCCACCCTTCCTTATACTTGTTTACTAGATTTAACCTCTTTATGATTGTGTACCTTCTATAGCTCAGTTTCAGCATTATTTTATGCTATTTAGGGGCTATTTAATTTATTTCAATAATTTTGGTTTACATATTATGTTTGTTTTATAATAATCAATTAATCAACTTTGCATAATCATCTCTGCAATCTCCCTCAATTCTTTGATTATTTTGATTAAAAAGTTGTGAAAAATTAAGGTTGTTCAAGTATAAGAAAGAAATTTTTCATGCTTAATGGTTTAATCTCTTTGGAGGTTCATTACCAAAGGCATAAAACTTTTTCATGCTTAATGGTTTAATCTTTTCAAAGGTTCATTACCAAAGGCATAAAACTTTCTTATACTAAACCCAATCTTTTATTTTTTATTTCTTTTTATCACCAGTGTGTTTATTTTTAAGGGACTAATGAACCCTTGGAAATCACCAAGGAAAGTGTCATTATCACTTATTATCAAGTTTGGATTTCAAGTCATTATTGCTCACTTTGGGTTTTTCTAAGTCATTATCACTCTTTTGAGTTTGACTAGTTCTTGTTGCGCATCTTAGGTTTGACTTGAAATCCCTAACTTGTAAATAAGTTTGATTTTTCCTTTGTAATTTCCCCCAAAGAAAAATAAGGTTTATTTCCTCGAGTTACGTCGACACTTGTTTCCCTTTATTGTGTTTCGAACTTAATGGATGTAAATATCACCGTGGACTTAATGGATTAAAGAAAAGGGAAAGGTAATATAAAAGAGGCTAATAAAATTGAGTTTAAAATGATTCAACCAACATAAAGAACCAATATGATTTATTGAATTCGGTCGGACGTTATACCGAGTTTATTATGTCAAGGCTTGTCTTACATCAATTCATGATGTTTTGATGAATCTTGAAACGTTTTTATGGCCAGACGTTATGCCGGAGTCTATTGTATCAAGGCTTGTCTTACATCAATTCATGATATTTTGATGAACCTTGAAGCGTCTCTACTTCCCTTCTTGAAATTCGCTTCATGATAGGAGGGAAGGGTGGTTGTTATGCATTACATTTATTGATCTTTGTCCTATCGTGTCCAAAATCATCTTGCAAATCAACTTGCAACCATAGATGGTTTGGGAACCAAGTTCGTTCCTCTCTTGAGTATTTTCTATGATAGAGAATGATAGAAGAGACAAACATGGCTAGGAATACCCTATCTGCACCATTTCACCTCAGGTACAAAAAACCAATTTCCACAAGAAAGCAAGGTATTGGATTTATTTGGGGCTCGACTGAGTCGCGTTTTGGATCGGCAAGGCTCCAATAAATTGCAAAACAATACACTTTTGGTCGAAAGCAATAACTAGGGGTGAAACAAAACAAATCCCAGCAAGGCAGACAGGGTAATTCCTGAGGAGAATCGAGCAATCATTGCATATCATTATTGTCATAAATTAGACAGCCCCCCTTTTAGTTATTATTATTCATTTGGATTTGTAATAATTATTTAGTCGGACACTTGGACATTCGAACCCTCCTTCGTGAGAACAAATATGTAATAAGTTGTATGTCTTCCAACTCCCATTCTTTCTCCCTTTTATTTATCTATTTATGATGGTTAGCATAGGGACATCATATTTTCAAATTACCATTTCCATGACTTGCATCCATTCATTTTACATGCATAAAAGTTTGGCTCATCATATTATTTAAATGTCAAATTCAAACTCTTTACTTGAATACGTGCGCTATCACATGCCTTGAATTGACTAACATGTCATGTTAGTAGCCGAGCTTATTAATTGCATATTGTATGTGTTGCATTAGCCATATTACATAGTTAGGATCATGCATTTTTCTAACTAGTTCCGCTTTTGGCTTGGAGTACGAGGTAAGTTTTTTTGGTTTAGCATATTGCATAAGTGTGATTGCTGGCATATCAAACATACTACCATGAGGCTAAATGCTTAATTGTTAAATTGCTTGAATGCCTGTGGATGAAGGCTATTCACTGACATTGGGATACTTTGATTAATTTATATATATGAGATCACTTTTTCAAGTGATACATATGCAAAACACTTGTTTTTCAAAACAAACATGAAATCAAACGTTCCAACCGTTCGTGAAATTAGTCTATACTTGTATGTTAAAGATAAAATAAGAACATATACTATACATAAGAATCACATCATAATTAGTAGAGGCCGATGTTTGATCGGGTGAGTGGGGTGCTCATTATTGACCTTCCCCTCTTATACCTAAGTTCCCGAACCAAGACACTTTGGTAACGACAGACTAATGGCCTTTGGCATGAGTCACAAGTTTCCTAAATTTTCCAAAATAAATATTTAAGTGGCGACTCTGATATCTGGTAAAGCAATCCATTTTTTGGCATTTGATTCAAAACATCGATTTTCCAAAAGAAATTGTCGAATTTGGACTCTTTTTGTGTTTCCACTACTTCACATTGCACTTGTGAAATCAGATTCAGAATCACACAAGTGGAGTCCGAACTATAAGGGCTATTTCATTTTTCCAAAAGGGAGCGCGAAAAGCCGAGCTACACCAGCGTGTTAAGGCAACATCAGAGACCTGCAGGACTACTGCAACCACTCCCTATTCCTGAATGGAAATGAGAGCACATTACTATGGACTTCGTGGTCGGGCTATCATAGTCATTTTCAAAGAACGATGCAATATGGGTTATAGTAGACTGATTGACGAAGTCAGTGCATTTTCTGCCAATCAAAATCATGTACTCCCTTAATAAGTTTGCTACCTTATACGTCAAGAAAATTATTCATTTGCATGGCACCCCAGTTTTAATCGTGTCTGACAGAGACCCCCGCTTCGTGTCTCACTTCTGGAACAAATTGCAAGAAGCTTTGGGAACCACACTAAAGTTTAGCACGGCTTATCATCCACAAACTGATGGGCAATCCGAAAAAACAATCCAGACGTTGGAAGACATGTTACGTGTATGCGTGTTGGACCTCAAAGGTAACTGGGATGAGCACCTACCTTTAGTGGAATTCGCCTATAACAACAGCTACCAAGCAAGCATTGGAATGGCACCGTACGAAGCTCTGTATGGAAGGAGATGTCGATCACCTCTGTGTTGGATGGAAGTCGGGGACAGGAAATTGTTAGCCCTTGAGATCGTGCAAGTCACAAGTGACAAAATTTAACTCATCCAACAGCGAATTCGCACTACTCAGAGCCGCCAGAAAAGTTATGCAGATACACAGTGACGGGACTTGGAATTTCAAATAGGAGATCATGTGTTCCTTAAGATCTCACCAATAAGAGGAGTTATCCGATTTGGAAAGTGAGGAAAGTTAAACCCACTTTACATCGGGCCATTCGAGATACTGAGAAGGATTGATCCTGTAGCTGATCGCCTTGCACTACCACCTGAACTATCTAATGTCCACAATGTGTTTCACGTTTCAATGTTTCGATGGTATCTTTGAGATCCATAACATATTGTTGATTATGAGGACCTGGAAGTTCCAGAGGATCTCTCTTATAAAGAGCAACCAGTGCAGATTCTCGATCGTCGTGATCAAGTTCTTCGAAACAAGACCATACCATTAGTAAAAGTCTTATGGCAGAATCATCGTATCAAAGAAGCTACGTGGGAAACGAAAAAGCAAATGAGAGCCAAATACCCACACCTCTTCGAAAATTAAGGTACGTCAAGTTTGCGGAAAAACTTCTTTTTAGGAGAGAAGAAATGTGACACCCTGAACGTTTAATTAAATACCACATAAATATTTATAACTATATATAATTATGGTTATATGTGATAATATATTATCAAAATAATAAAGGAATAACTAAATAAATAAATATGTTAAATAAACAAATATAATACATGTAAAAAAAATTATAAAAGTGATATCAGACTAATAATAATAGTAAGATATAGCAAACCTCTGAATTAATAATCATATCTAATTATATCTGATTCCTAATCTAAATAATAATGAACGTATACTGCTAGGCAAATAAATCTCAACCATTTGGACTTTCAAGGCCTAGGAGGAGGTGAGTCATCCAAATAGGATCATTATATCATCACCAGGTTCTGTGTATATATAAAGGTGGGGTGGGGCTGTGAAGCCACTAGGACGGAGGGAAGAAAAAAAAAGAAGAAGAAGAAAAAAGGAGAGGAAGCAAGGGAGCAGCTACGAAAAGTTAACAAAAATAGGAAGGAAATAATAAGACTCAATCTTAAGTTGAGTTATATTATACCTTGAGTCACCATAATATATTTTACGTATGTTTTGATTTACCATAATTTATTTTATACAAGTTATATTTTATAAGTTATATTAATATTTCAATTATGTGGGTTATTTTCTGAACTCAATTTGTTTAAAATAAAATCCATGGATATGTTTGTTTAAATTTTAAAAAGTATTGGCAATGACCTTATAAACAATTATGTTTTGTAAGTACCGCCCCGAGAGTCCCACGCCTTAGGGGACTTAAATAACCATTGGCCTCTATTTGGCCATTTTGTGGTCCTCTGTTTGTCACGGATCCATTGACCTCTATTCTGACTGTCACTCCAGTGACCTATGTCCAGTTCTGTTCTGTTCTGTACCACGGTTATGGTTATTTACTTACATCATTTCTGTGTTTCAGTTTCTGCCGCTTTAAATTATTCATTTATGCAAATTAAGTTCTATTACTATTTTAGCTTAAATAACTATCCATGGTTATTTTGTATTCCTTATACTCTTGGTATAATATTTCTCACTCTGTTGTGTGCTTATAGCTGTTACCCTTTCAGGTGACGAGATGTAAAGGAGAACCATAACCTCACGTAGTGGAACTGCACGAGAATTTGATGTTGAACCATTATTTGTTTTTCTTTTCTTCTTTTTTTTTTAATTTTATTTTTGCTTCCTTTTGTTTTTACTCAAGGCTGGTCACTGAATAATAAAATAATAAAAGCCTTATAGATGTATTTTCTCTTATTAAAATGAAGCAAATTTTCTGTTTAATTATTTTTATTTTCTTTTGCCTCCGCCTGCGTCATTTAATTTGCCACAATTAAAATAAAGTAATGAGTTAGGATTCCAGTCCTAAGCCCCTGGAGTTGGGTCGTGATGTGAAGATGTTGCTGCGCATAAAGCATATCAGCACCTGCTGCACATGGTACAGTGACGTTTTGTTTCTTTGTTTTGTTTTGTTTTGTTATGTTTTTTGGCTCAATGTTGTTGAATGGTATCGGCTTTTAAAAATATTCCTTGTGGCAAAATGTTTCATTAATTTACTTATCAGTTTCATTTATTTAAAG